>OW028756.1:10976983-11640188 GCA_932294355.1 Aporophyla lueneburgensis
TTATCTTTTCGAAAAGCTGAAGACATTAAACGTCTCGCGAGACACTTCCAGAACGTCGTCAACCACCCTCTGACACAGCAAAACAAAACTCTACTCTCCTATCTAAGGAGTCTAGACTCTACGCACAAAAAGATTTATTTACAAAAACGAGATTATGTCCAAGTTGAATATATATTTACTACGGAAAAGAAGAGTAACCTTCAACGCCAGAGGTTCAACAGTCTTCCCGTGAGCGAAGTTCCTGAATTGTTGAAAGCTGAGTTATTTAATTTTACTTCTGAAGACGCGAAACAGGTGCATATTTGCACCGATTGTAATATAGAAATTGAACTGAATGATGAGGAGCCTTTGATGGAATCACTTCAGAAACACTTCAATTCAGATGCCCACTTGCCCAAGCTGAAACGAGCGAGTATCGATGTGGCCGAGCCAATCCTTTTGCCAAACATGTCCCGACGTCTTTCCGCTATGGGAGAAACTCCACTCCCGAAGATCAAGGAACTAAGCATTACGAAACCGGTCGAAAGATTGGAACGAAATTTCTCGTCGAAACTCAGCGCTGCTTTGATGAAGCATCTCCCGGACGCTTCGGAAGCAAGCGTCGATACTGCCCTCAAATTCTATCAAGATATATACGATAAGTTGTGTTCTGATGTCTCAGCTATAGATTTCTCAACACAAACGTCTTCTGTAGCTCCTATTATTATGAGTATTAAGGATAATGTTTACCAGAACTTCGCTGCCGATGCCAACAAGAATATTGATAACGATGAAAACGAGCAAGCGGCTGAGAAGCCGAAGAGTCAGGCGAAGAAGTATCGCTACTATGGCCCTATAGAGGCCCTGATTGTCAAGTTACTCGTCAACCATAAGTTGTTGTCCTTGATCGATGACAGAACTGGAAAATTAGCGTTCTTTTGCATCGCTTGCGAATATTATACTCTACGATTCCATTACGATAGTGTTTTGAACCACGTGTTCAGTGAAAATCATATTCACAACCTTTCCTGTATTTTACAATCTGATAAGAGCATTTCTTTCTCAATGACTGAACCTTCTATCGAGAAAATTAAAGAGATGAACGACAAGTTTCTTCTCAACCATGATATCACTTACACTCCAAACGGATTGTATTGCCGTCTATGCAAAACTTCGATCGATTCCATCGAAGCCTCCATTTTGCATATCCTTGACGAGAAGCATCTTGCTAGACTTTCAGATGACCTATACATCCGTATTAAGGAGACTGACCCCGATCGCTCGATCCCTGAAGAATGGGGCCCGAAAGACTTGAATTGGACTAAGTACTTAGCTAGCGTCGGTAAGCCGCACAATAATCGTGACCATGTCATAATAGAGAACTTTATCAAGCCTTCGGGGAAGATCGGAAACTATTGTACCTGTTGCGATATGACTCTGAAGGGCCCGAGACAGGTGCTCTTCAACCATATTCGCCAAAAGAAGCATCTGAGGAACGCAGCGCCTCGGAAGCTCTCCATGCTTTACAAAAATCATTGCCGCCCTTCCGAATACTTCGCGAGTTTTGGCAATTTTTATGTTTGCACCATCTGCCCGGATTTCGTG
This sequence comes from Aporophyla lueneburgensis, assembly GCA_932294355.1. Classification (NCBI taxonomy): domain Eukaryota; kingdom Metazoa; phylum Arthropoda; class Insecta; order Lepidoptera; family Noctuidae; genus Aporophyla; species Aporophyla lueneburgensis. The sequence goes on from OW028756.1 coordinate 10,978,568, forward strand.
GCCGTCCCATCGATCTCAGCGATGGTGGAACATTTCGAAGGCGCTTCCCATTTCGAGACGATGTCGAAATTGATCCGTTCTGCTTTATACAATGACGTTGATCAAGAACTTTTGGCTGCGAACAAAGTGAACGGTGATTTGAAATGTGAGGTTTGTGATGTTACGTTCCAAGATGCGAATGAAGCTGTAAAGCATGCTTTGAGCAGCATTGACCACCAAACCGCTGTTGCTGATGCCAAAATTAACGCGAACAAGGGAGACATAATTAGCGTTTACATGAAAGGGAACCACATCCTGCACAGTGAAGGTTCCAGCTTCACATGCGTCGAATGCAAGGGAGTTTTTAACTCCATCCGTTCTCTTTTAACTCACTTAGTCTACGCTGGACATTTCAAAGAGAAACCAGCGATTGAGAGCGTCTTCCGCTTCTACTTGGAGCTAAAACATAACATAAATATGTTGCTTCGGAACAAATATGTGTATTATCAATTTGGGTGTCTGAAATGTGGTGTTTGTGACTCTGATGTCGAGGAGGGGGAGACTGCGAAGAAACATGTAGTTTCTACGCGTCATAGGGAAAATATGGGGGCCAGTTATGTTAGCCTGGATGCGTCGGCTGTTGAATAAGGTTAGTGGGTCCTACTTAAATTACTTTGTCGGACTATGTGTCCGACACTTTTTGTTCCATTCACGCCTTGTCGGACTATATGACCGACAACACATTCAAAATCTGAACATGTCGTTGCTGCCTGGCGGCCATGTTTTTGGGATAAATAATGTATGTATGGCGTAAATAATCTATTAAAAGTGAAATAACACTAAGTACATTTTTTGTTTTTTTTTTTCTGATTTTAACCATGGTAGTTTTAACGTGTTAACGCCCTATGAGCAATGGTGGTCTAGTGGTACTGGCCCTGAATTAGCAGGTCGTGATTTCTAACCCAGGCATATTACTGTGTGTATTTAATTCATGTTACTTTGTGTATTTTTATTCATCACCACTGCTCTCAAAACGGTGAAGGAAAACATTGTGAGGAAACCGACATGTCTTAGAACCGAAAATTCAAAGACATGTGACATCTTCCAACCCGCACTGAGCCTGCAGTGGTTGATTGCGGCCTAGTCACTTTTACTGAGACGAGGCCTGTGTCCCAGCAGGGTCATTATAAGCTGATTATGAAATAGGCAGAGCTGTTTCTGAACCCTTGTTACGGACGGAATTGGCTATTTTTGACTAATATTCTTTCTTGTTTCTCCCGTTTTCTGATTCGTTCTTGTTCTTTTTCCGAAACCGTACGTTACTACCGTAATAAAACAATCGAAATAATAAAAAAATGAAGTTTTTTAAGTATTTAAATAAGAGTACTTTTTAAAAATGTTGGACCATAATTGATAAGAATATCGATGAACATGCATCTGACATAGAGGGTTCTTTAAAAATGAAATAATGTCATTTATTTCCAAATTTATTTGTCAAGTAATTTATTCGTAGGTGCTGAAAAAGGCCCCTAATTTTGTATTTTTCTGCTCGCAACGATTATAAAATGTTGCTTAGTCGACATCCACAAGTGCGACATTATTACGTCCATGTGAATAGCGAATAGCCTCTGTACATACGCTTAGATCATTTAACACCCCCCCCCCCCAAATAGGGGGAGGCTTATGTCAAGCAATACATATTGCTTTCTTTCTGTTTCAGGTAATGAGCGTCTGCCAACGTTTGTGTAAGTGTTAAAAATGACGAGTGGTGTGATGATAAATCATGATATATAAGAGTAATTTCCAAATGAGAAATCATTATACAATGAAATTTTAATAAATGAATTAATTTTATAACTATTAGATTGGTGTTTTATTTATATAAATAGTGTTCCTCTGAATTTATCTTGATCTTCTTCTTTCTTTTTCTTTTTAACTGAACTTGGTGAAGGAAAACATTGTGAGGAAAACTGAACTCTATTATATCAATTCAAATAAATCTGTACACCAGCATAAACTCAATATGTAATAAATTACCCAAATTATATAGGGAATTGCCAGTCAATCGCTTTAAAACACTAATTCAAATGGCTTATAGAAAAATCCTATTCTATTCTGTGAATGAGTACCTAAACGATAAGGATTTACATTGACATTTATTGCTATTATAATTTGACGAATGACTTACTTTATTATTCTTAATTTAATAACCTCAGTTAATAACTATGATTTATGTTCGAATTTAATATCTTCATTTATTTAAACAATGTTATCAATTACTTTGCAAATAACTCGACCATCTGTACTGTACTACAATTCTTGCAAAATAAATTTCATTTCATTTCAAGTTATGGAACGTTTGTTTACAAACTCTTCTGTACTTGCTTTGTTTGTCAGTTCTCTCTGAGAGTATTTTATAGTGTGGGACCACGAAGTATTGCACCTTCAGAATTATAGAAAGCTAATTAGAAATTTTAATATTTCAACTTTTACTCATAAAATTATATAAAAGAGGCCTATATCACAATAATAATTAGGTCTCTATAATTCTGAAGATGCGATATTTTAAAGAAGTAGGATAGTAAAATGATCTGGGCTCTCAATCCAGACGCCTGCACAAAGTGACATGGCAATAATCACAGAAAGTACTATGATTGTGTTAATAATTTTTATTTTAGTACGTAGTTCACTTTGTTTACAATACTGATATTAATACTGGTATTGAGCTGCATCCTATGATAGGATGATATGATGGGATAGGATTCCCATCCCATCACAGGTTATACTGGAATCCGACACGAACATAGTTGCGAAAAGGCAGGTAGATGTGGATGTACCTGACAACCTATAGACTACATTTTACGCTCAGTAGGCTATACGATGTGCATCTGGATTGAAGGCCCATTTTTAGAACCCTTGCGAAACGAAATAAGACTTATAGGGAAATTAGTTAAAAATAATAAAAACTTAATGCAAAGTGTCATGAATTTCTTAAACGTGAATTAAAACTGTTATGATGAAATAACTTGGGCCCTCAATCCAGACGCCTGCATAAAGTGGCATAGCCAGATCTCAGTAAGTACTATCTCTGGGTTAATAATTTTTATTTGAGAATTTACTTAAGAATTTCTTAAATATTTTAAGAAAATCCCAAATCTATAGAATTTGACATTACAGATTTATGGCTGTATATGTAGGGCCCTCACTTCATTATTGTCTGTACTGAGGGAATCTGCAAAACATGAATTTATCAGAAGAGATACATAAATACGACTTTAACATGTTTTACTTAGACACCTAGGTATGTAAATTAGTTAAAAAGAAATAATGGTGCCGATTCTGTTGTCACAAAATTCTCTAAACTAAACTAAAAATCACTAAAATTTGGTTTATTCCTGTCAAACGACGATTTCCTATTCTGAAATAGACTAAAGTGACACAACTTAACTATATTTTAGTTTGACAGCACTAAGATTGCACTGAGTTATTAGTTTAGTGAAAATGTCAATTTTGCTATTCTGAGTTTGCCGGTTTTCACCAAAAATTTTGACTACCTATAATAATTTATTTTAACTAAATCTGACTATTTTTAAGCGCGATTAAAAAGGTGTGGAATAAAACTAGTGGTCATGAACTAAAATTCTCAACAACGCCTTGCCTTCACGTGCAAAAACAGTTCTGTATTTTTTATTTTCTTTTTGCTTATATCTTGAAAATGGCGTGTCCTATCGCAAAAATAATGAAATTTTCGACCCCCTTAGTATATCCCGGAACATTTAAATATCAACACGTGGGTAACATTTTTTTTATATTTTTCAAACAAAAGTGAAAAATTCCATATAAAACACGTCCAGGCTGGACGCTAGCACGCGCCTTCGTCTCTCAAAAAATTCATTCTACGCAATGCACACACAAGTAAACGTTGCGAAAACAAAAGAAAAAAAAATACCACGCTGAGTCGCGATTGTCAAATTCGATTTTAGTCGTGTCAAAATAGTTTTTTAATTTAGAGATTTTTCCTTGCAGAATAGCGTTACAATTCTCATAGCCAAAAGTAAGGAATTTTAGAGATAGTTTAGTTAGTTTAGTTCGTGTACAACAGAATCGGCACCAGTGTCACAAAAGTTAATTGTAAGGAAGTAAATGAAAGTCGAATTTGACTAAAATGTCTGAACTGAGAGCCCAATATTTTCGGCTTTATTGACTAGGCTCAACCTCATAGATGAACGCAAATTAGAATAAGAGTTTTAACTATTTCTTAATTAAATTGTATCATATCGTCCGTCCTTCTAAGTGACATACTTTAAGAGAAAATTGATTTTCAAGTTTTTGTAAGAGAATTATTTGTAGGGTGACCATAATGTTCAAAGTAAGTACCTGTACATTTTGTAAAGTGCATTTGGAATGTAAATCAATTTTCTCAGAGTTTATTTTTTATTAGTAGGTACTTACTGAGATCTGGCTATGCCACTTTATGCAGGCGTCTAGATTGAGGGCCCAAGTTATTCCACCATAACAGTTTTAATCCACGTTTAAGAAATTCATGGCCCTTTGCATTAAGTTTTTACTATTTTTGACTAATTTCCCTATAAGTCTTATTTCGTTTCGCAAGGGTTCAAAAAATGGGCCCTCAATCCAGATGCACATGGCTATACGTCAGTGGTAAGAGGTAATAAATATGTCGAACCCATTATTCCGATCCTGACCCGAAATCCTAACCCGGTCGCGGGTTAGGATAGGAATTCGAAAAAAAAAACTTATTTGTTCCGGTCGTAACGACCCGAAGTATCGTTCGTATCATAACCCGAATTGCGATATACATACTATGAAGATGGTAGTATTTTTTAGAATATTTGTTCTAGGCATATTTGCATTTCTATAAAATTGCATTTTAACTTCAAAATAAAATATTGTCTTTAGTGCCTAGTCTATATGATGTTGTTTTTAATTGTGCGACCGGGTTAGGATTTCGGGTCAGATACGGAATAATCGGGTAGAATGTCCTGGTGTCCGCAACTCCACGTCTGAACGCGTATTTCGCATACGGGTGGGAAATCTGTTATTCGATCCACCCCAGCTCCTCGAGAAAGGCCAGCAACGCCTTGATGTTTCTGACAATCTCACGTAGGGTACCTGGGTTACCGCAGTACTTAGCCTTTTACATCAGTGGTAACGAAACCAGTAAAAAATGCTGGCCTCATATTCTTTTGAAACTCAGTACTTACTACACTAGGCCAGCTCAAAGTTTCAATCAATCAATCAAAAGTCATTTATTCAAACTAGGCTGAGAGTCAGCACTTTTTGAACGTCAAAGTTACACAAGACAGTCCCCCCAAAATGCCCGCCCTTCGACACTTCCTAGTGCTTTAGCTGGGAAGAAGAAGTGGCGGAACAAACTCCCCAGCAGCACAGGTGTCTGTTAAGTTAGAAGAACTTGATTCTATACAATACTGTGTAAGTAATTAATATTATAAAACAAAACATACATTATTCACATATGTCAGCTAGCACACGCCAATATACCACCAACAAAACACTGAAAACTAAACTCAAGCTGAAATAAATAATAAAACAAAATTGTAAACAGAACTTAAAACGTAAATAAAGCCTCCAGACATAAAGGGCGTGCCCGCTTACATATTCAACGATGCAAATTGATACATACAGCTAAGTTGAAGTTACAATAGTTAAACTAAGGACCTCCGGACCAAAATAAAATAACAGTTAATACAAGTAACAATAACAAAAACCATGGTCAGCAAGACGACCAGTCACCACAAGCAGCACCCGTTCACGAGCATAACGCAAAGGTCAGCAATTACCCCCCTCGCCATATTTGAGGGAAGGTGGTAACCCGACCCCCGCCGCTACCGCAAGCAGTGACATCTACGGGAGCATGACGAACTTGCTGCCGGTTGGTCAGGCAAGAATATTATGAACAGCTGTTTGTGATTCAAGTCACCTACGTACCTACAGTCGACTACGACGACGTTGATATCACATCGAGTTTTTAAGTCACCAGGTTGTAGAGGACAGGCTGTCGCTCAATACTAGGTGTGGCTGGCTGACACTGGCATGGCTATCATAAGGGATTTTAATTATGAAAACTAAAAAAAAAATGTCGGAATCAGTCGCCAAATATCAGAATTTGTCACTGGTTCAAATGTTATAAGGGTTTCTATGGTTGAACGTTAATCCTATTCACTAACTTGACAGTTCAATGTAAAATAATGATACCATTCTAAAACTAATAGTGTCGGGGTAGTGAATGATTTCGCATAAATAATGAATGATAAAAATGGTTTAAATTAAATAAAAGTTTAAAAAATTGTTTTTAGGTGTGGATTATAAGAATAATTAATAATTTTTAATAACAGTTATTTCCTTTTTTATTTTCTTCTGATAGAAACAAAAATAAATTTAAAAATCATGTAATTTTGCTTATTTTTTTACTATAGTCATTTTATTTCCTCTGACAGCCATAGACTACATAGGATATATCGATATAGTACAAATCTTGTTTTAAGACAAGTTATTGAATTTAAATTACAAAGTTTGCATGTAAGTACATTATTTCAATTTCATTCATTCTTGCACCACCTCACTATCTTTTTTTTGTCAAAACCTGGTATCCCTCCAATTGTCAAGTTAGTGAATAGGATTAAAGTCCAACCTTAGGTGGCCGATTTGAAGAGAATCACCTCAGCTTGGTGACATTTATATCTCAGAAACTAGAGCACCTAGCGAAGATGTATTTATTCATAATTTTTCGCCAAGTCACAGGTTTAGTCGGGTTTTAGTTTAGAAGGTATAATGAGTAAAATTTTTAACGCATAGTCCAAGAGCTAAAATTGTTTTTCTTTTGTATTATCATAATTTCAATCTCTGATGGTGGCCATGCTACTGTCAGTCACACAGACATAACAAAATCGTAGCGTAAAAAATAACGTTAAAAATATACCGATCACCCCCTTATCTTCGAAGTTTGCGTAGAGAAAATGTATTTTACATACATTTTCTGGAAAAACAAAACAATGGTGCCGATTCTGTTGTACACGAACTAAACTATCTCTAAAATTCCTTACTTTTGGCTATAAGAATAGTAACGCTATTCTGCAAGAAAAAATATCTAAATTTAATAATTATTTTGACACGACTAAAATCGAATTACTAGGGTGTTCAAAAAGTAGTGAGAATGACGTAGTAATAGGGGGTACTTGAAAAAAATAATTATTGTCACGGAAAGATCAGGTCTTTGTCATAATACTCTCAAATAATTAGCTTTCTATCTTGTATGTGTCAGTTGTATTAATTATTTGTTTGTGACGTATTGATAACTCTCGCTAAAAATGGATACAATTGAAAACCATGCGGTGATAAAACACTTTTGCTTGAAAATTTTTACTACGGAACAATTTTTTAAAGATTTACTTAAGACATTGGGGGAGTCTATATTCCACAGTGGCTCGGTGTTGTGCAGAGTTTAAACGTGGTAGAACATCGGTTAAAGATGACCTGCGCTCGGGCCGCCCTTCGACGTCAGTCACTCAGGAAATGGTCGAAAAATTTGAAAAAATTGTTCTGGATGATCGCTGTGTAACTGTCCGTTTTATAGCCGAAGAGTTGAGGATTTCAACTGGTAGTGTGCATAGCATTTTACAAGATCACATAGGAACGCAAAAGGTATCCGCGAGTTGGGTCCCGAGAATGCTAACGGACGCACAAAAGCAAACGCAACTCAACATTTCAAAGAGCTCTTCGGAACTGTTTCAACGAGATTCTGATCTTTTTTTGGCTCGATTCGTAACAATGGATGAAACATGGCTTCATAATTATAATCTAGAAACGAAACACAAATCAATGTCCTGGAAAAGACCGTCATCTCCCACACCAAAAGAAATTCAAGACTCAACCATCTGCCGGCAAGATCATGCTCAGTTTTTTGGGGCAGCCAAGGGTTGATAATGATTGAATACCTTGATCATGGAGCCACTATCACAGGAAATGTCTACGCAGAACAAATAAAAAAATTACGTCAGGAAATCCTTGAAAATCGACGAGGAAACCTAGCGAAAAAAGTTTGTTCCATTAAGACAACGCGCCGGCGCACAAGTCTGCAGTTGCCATGGCAGCAATCTAAGATGCTGGCTTTGAGATCCTCGATCATCCACCATATTCATCGGACTTGGCCCCTAGTGATTTCTACCAATTTCCGCGTTTGAAAGAACACTTGAGAGGCACAAAATTTGAAGATGACGAAGAAGTGAGGGCCGCTGTAAACGATTTTTTAAGTACTCAAGATGAAGATTTTTTTTAAAAGGGAATTTTGGCTGTAGATAAAAGATTTGCTAAATGTATTGACCTAAAGGGTGATAACGTCGAAAAATAAAATAATATTAAATAAATTCATTTTCTGACATAGCTATTCTCATTACTTTTTGAACGCCCCTAGTATGTTTTTTCTTTTGGCTTCGCAATGTAGTACTTGTGTGCGCTACGCAATGATTTTTTTGAGAGACCAAGGTGCGCGCAAGGGGGCAGCCTGGACGTGTTTTATATGGATTTTTTCACTGTTGGTTTGAAAAAAAAAAAAAATTACCCACGTGTTGAGATTTATATGTGTGTAGGTTACAAAGGGGGTCGAAAATTTCATTATTTTTGCGATAGGACACGCCATTTTCGAGATATAAGCAAAAGAAAACGAAAAAAATACAGTGCTGTTTTTGCACGTGAAGGTGAGGTGTTGGTGTGAATTTTAGTTCATGACCACTACTTTTATTCCACATCTTTTTAATCGCGATTAAAAATAGTCAGATTTAGTTAAAATAAATTATTATAGTCAACATTTTTGGTGAAAACCGGCAAACTCAGAATAGCAAAATTGTCATTTTCACTAAACTAATAACTCAGTGCAATCTTAGTGCTGTCAAACTAAAATATAGTTAATTTGTGTCACTTTAGTCTATTTCAGAATAGGAAATCGTCGTTTGACAGGAATAAACCAAATTTTAGTGATTTTTAGTTTAGTTTAGAGAATTTTGTAACAACAGAATCGGCACCATTGTCTCTAAATAGACAACACAGTTTTTCTGAAATTGTCAACAAAAAATATATTAGTTCCACTATCTACTAACATCGTTGGGAAAAGGCTTGGCAGATGGATGGGATGGAACACCGGCTGAGCGAGTCTTGCCGCTCTTGACCGGGTTTTTATTATTTCATAAATTTTCGATATCCAATAAGTGGGTAAAATATTGCCTATTTAATTTGGCCCTGTATACCCGTCAACCTGAGCACATCCTCCTATTTTTTCCTCAGTAAAAAAAAACAAATCGAAAAAATACATATAAAATTATATTTCACAAAATACAGTACATAAAATAATACATATTACTTCTTAATTATACACAAAATCTACTCCTCAATGTCGTCTTCTTGGGGTAACTCGTCCAGAGGGATGATGGCTGGAGGACTGGTGTTGTCACAAGTGCAGTAGCAGTTCTTGCCGCTAGGGCCCTGTGGTACTAGCAGGAATTTAAGACGCATATTCGTTTCTAGGGCATTCATTATCTCTGTGGAAAGAAAGAAAATGGAATTAGTATCACATCTTGCCTTCACCCAGTTATGGGTACGCTAAGATAGCCTGCGAGATTCGGTTTTTTTTTTGTACGTGGGAAATCATCCAATGACGTCTCCGCTCTGGGTGGAGCGGAAGCGCGTGTCAGACTTTTATTGACTAAAACTCACCCGTGTTCCTTCAGTTGCCCATATGCCAGGACCGCGGTATCTCTTTCGAACAAATCTCGCGACCCTGGCAGAAGGTTATATGTTCCACTGTATATTTATTTTTTTATGTATGTTCCACCGATATCTTGCAAAAAAAACCGACTTCCAAAAAACACTACAAAGTGAAAAATTACTTTAATTAAGTCGGTGGCTTTGTATCTGTATTTTAGTTTTTGTCACCGACTTCCGAAATTAAAGTTGTTTTTGACTTTGTAATGTTTTTTTTGGAAGTCAGTTGTATTTTTTTTCCAAAAATGTTTTCCTATGTTTTTGCCATTTGCAGGTCATATATGTATCCCATTTCTTCCCGTGGGTGTCGTAAGAGGCGACTAAGGGACTTAATAGAGAATGGGCAGCAGCGTTCTCTATGCATTTTACCACCATATTGCGATCACCAACCCAGCTGCCAAGCGTGGCGATTACGGCAAAGACCCCCAGATTGGGGGAGGCCTATGTCCAGCAGTGGTCTTACGGCTGAAATGATGATGATGAAGAAGAAACTGATGGATGTTTTTGAATGAAGTTTCAAGTTGATTAAAGAACTGTTTATTTTCTACTAGCTTTTGCCAGCGGCTTCACCCGCGTGGAGGTCAGAAAATATCCCGCGGGAACGTACTACCGGGATAAAAAGTAGCCTATGTCCTTTCTCAGGCTCTAAACTATCTGTGTACCAAATTCCATTTAAATCGGTTCAGAAGTTCTAGCAGGAAAGCGAGACAGACAGACAGAGTTAATTTTGCATTCATAATATTATTCTTCAATTATGAATTACTAGCTTTTGCCAGCGGCTTCGCCCGCGTGGAGGTCGGAAATTATCCCGCGGGAACATACTACCGGAATAAAAAGTAGCCTAAGTCCTTTCTCAGGCTCTAAACTATCTGTGTACTAAATTTCATTTAAATCGGTTCAGTAGTTTTAGCAGGAAAGCGAGACAGACAGACAGAGTTACTTTTGCATTTATAATATTAGTGTAGGTAGATGTAGATAATATATTATATATATATATATATATATTAAGTGTGGATTATTAAATTATTAATTAATTATTATATTATAGTGTGGATTATTAAATTAAATTTTATTGGAAAACATCCACTAGTTTCTTCAACTACACCCGACAACCTTGGTTTCTTATCCCTTTTGCTAGATACATATGAAAAACCATACAAGAGAAGTCAAAAACGAACTTACCCTTACGACCTTGAGTCAGACACAATTTCCCTCCCGCCTTTGGCATTTGAACTTCAGTTTCGAATTTGACAGCTTGTAGCCCCGGAGGCTTAGGCTCTGCTTCGTACATTGTAGCTTCCAAATATGTTGATCCAAAGTTGTCTTGTTGTTGAGTTGTTGGTTGTTCTTCTGTTGCTGAAGCTGATTTAGCTGCAACTTGTTTATATGTAGTTGATTCTAATTCAGTAGTTGCTGTTGTCTCTTCGGTAATTTGTTGTTGATCTGTAGTAGTTGTTTCTACATCAATTGTTGGCAAATCCATTAATTCGATTCGTTGTGTTGTAGTTGTTGCTTGGGGTTCGGTGGTACTCTGCTCTGTTGTTATTTCCTGAGTTTTTGTTGGTTCTTCTGTTGTTGAAGTTTCTTCATCAATAACTGTAGTGTCCAGTTGCTCAATTTTGCTATAATCATAGAAATCTTCCTCCATTTCATAGTCATCGTTTACTTTATCAGCCTCTGGTTGATCAGCAGACTCATCCTCATATTGATACGCATAGACTTCTTTTTCTTCGTTTGCTTTATCACCATCTATTGGCTGTTCAGTATACTCTTCAAATGTTTCGTCTTTAGAACTATTAGAATCTATAGTACTTTGTTCAATACTGTCAGCTTTAGTAGTTTTCTGTTCCGTAGCTACTTCTTCAACAGTTTCTGATTCTTCATCAAAATATTCGAGAGATTCTTCAACATCATTTGGTTTTTCTTTCAATTCTTGTTGTTCTGATTCTACTTTCTCGGAATTATCACTTTTTGTTGTTGTTTCCTTCGTAGCATCAGCTTTTGTGGTGGTTGATTCTTCAACAGTATCTGATTCTTCTTCGACAGATTCTTCAACATCAGTTGATTTCTCATTAAATTCTGGTTGCTCTGATTCTACTTCTTCCGAATCATCAGCTTCTGTGGTTTTTACTTCTGTAACAAGACCTGTGGTTTTCTGTACATTACTGGCTGCTTCTGTGGTAGTTTCTTCCCACACATTATCTGGCCCTTCTTCATCATAATTAAGGTCTTCAATAGATTCGGGTTGCTCTGATTCTGAATCTTGCTGTGATTGAGGTTTCCCAATTGATTTTGCTTCTTGTTGAGAATAAACATATTCGTATGTTTCTAGCTTTTCTGATTCTGGTGTAACTACTCTGGTTTGTTCAGTGGTTGGTTGCTCAGCAGTTTGTTCCTCATATTCAATATATTCCCTTTCTTCTGATTCTGGTAAGTCTGTGTATTCTTCAGTTGTTGCCTGCCCAGTTGTTTCCTTATCTATTGTCATATCCTCAGTTGTTAAAGGTTGGTCTGTTGAAGTTATTTCTTCTGTTGTTGAAGATACCTCATGAGCTATCTTTTCTGTAGTCATTACGTTTATTTGTTTCTCAGTAAGATTTTCTGTTGTAGTAAGTGGTTCTATTGGTTTAGTCGTTGTAATTTCTTCCTTTGTTGTTGTGTCAGACTTTTCTGCAATGGTATTAGTTACTGTAGGTACTTTTTCGTCACCATAAGAATCAAACTGTTCAACAAATTCTGAAGTGTTTTCAGAGTTCGGTTGGTCAGATGAATCGTCTTCGTATTCTAATTCGTCTGGTAAGTAAGTAGTAACTTCTGCCGAAGATTCTAATGTAGTTTTAGAATCTTCCAGTGGTCCTTCAGTTTTCGATTCTGTTGTAGTTGCTGTTGGTTGTGGTTTTTTTGTAGATTCTTCTCCTACTGTCACTTCTGTGAAAGATTCTTCCGTAGATCCAGATTCGGTTGTCGAGTCTTCTTTTATTGATGACGTCACTGGTTTTGTAGATGATTGTTCTAATGCTATCAATTTCTCAGTTGTATATATAGTCGATTCTTCGGAAACAGAGTCAGTTGTTACTGATATGAATTGTTCATCAGAAGATTCTTCTGAGATATCATCGCTTGTAGATTCCTCTTCAGCATCAAATTCACCATTACTTACTGACGTTTCTCCCTCATAGTCAATTTCACCAGAAGATTCTTCTTCTGAATCATAATCCTCAGGTACACAAGTAACTATTTCTGCTGTCGAATCTTTAGAAGATAATGGTTCTTCTGTACCTTCTGGTATGAATTCCGTATCAAATGATTCTGTCGGAGGTAAATCAGATTGAGGTTGAGTTGTTAGTTGTTCTGTAGTAGGTTTTATTACAACTTCAGTTGTAGTTGCTTGCTTAGTTTCGTCTATGTTAGCGCTTTCTGCATAGGCTTCTAAGTTATATGAAGTGAATTCTGTTGTTTCATGTTGTATGTTTTCAGTTGATGCATCAATTGTAAGTTCTTGTGTAGTCGGTTGTAGAGTTATTGCCTTTACTGTGGTTGTGGAAGTAAAAGCTTCTGTTGTTGAATGATCTGTTGTTGCAGCAACTGTTCCAGTTGTAGAAGCAATAACATCTGTTGTTGAAGAAGCAACTTCAGTTGTTGAATATAGAACTTCTTGGTCAGTTGTTGAAGTAAAACTTTCTGTTGTTACTTGTTCAGTTGTTGAAGCAACTCCTTCTGTTGTTACTTGCTCAGTTGTTACAGTAACACCTTCTGTTGTTACTTGCTCAGTTGTTGAAGCAACTCCTTCTGCTGTTACTTGCTCAGTTGTTTCGGCAACGATTTCTGTTGTTACTTGGTCAGTTGTTGAAGCAACTCCTTCTGTTGTTACTTGCTCAGTTGTTGCAGTTACATCTTCTGTTGTTACTTGTTCAGTTGTTGCAGTAACACCTTCTGTTGTTTCTTGCTCAGTTGTTGCAGTAACACCTTCAGTTGATACTTTCTTAGTTGTTGAAGCAACTCCATCTGTTGTTATTTGCTCAGTTGTTTGGGCAACGATTTCTGTTGTTACTTGCTCAGTTGTTGCAGTTACATCTTCTGTTGTTACTTGTTCAGTTATTGCAGTAACACCTTCTGTTGTTACGTGCTCTGAAATTGCAGTAACATCTTCTGTTGTTACTTGCTCAGTTGTTGCAGTAACACCTTCTGTTATTACTTGCTCAGTTGTTGCAATAACACTATCTGTTGTTACTTGCTCAGTGGTTGCAGTAACACCTTCTGTTGTTACATTTTCAGTTGTTGCAGTAACACCATCTGTTGTATATTTTTCAGTTGTTGGAGCAACAACTTCTGTCGTATATTTTTCAGTTGTTGGAGCAACAACTTCTGTTGTAACTTGCTCAATTGTTGAAGTAAGTCCTTCTGTTGTTACTTGCTCAGTTATTGCAATAACACCTTCTGTTGTTACTTGCTCAGTTGTTGCAGTAACACCTTCTGTTGTTACTTGCTCAGTTATTGCAGTAACACCTTCTGTTGTTACTTGCTCATTTGTTGCAGTAACACCTTCTGTTGTTACTTGCTCAGTTGTTGTAGTAACACTTTCTGTTGTTACTTGCTCAGTGGTTGCAGTAACACCTTCTGTTGTTACTTTTTCAGTTGTTGCAGTAACATTTTCTGTTGTATATTTTTCAGTTGTTGAAGCTACGCCTTCGGTTGTTAACTGCTCAGTTGTTGGAGCAACACCTTCTGTTGTTATTTGCCCAGTTGTTGTTGTTGTAACGCCTTCTGTTGTTACTTGCTCAGTTATTGCAGTAACACCTTCTGTTGTTACGTGCTCAGTTGTTGCAGTAACACCTTCTGTTGTTATTTGCTCAGTTATTGCAGTAACACCTTCTGTTGTTACTTGCTCAGTTGTTGCAGTAACACCTTCTGTTGTTACTTGCTCAGTGATTGCAGTAACACCTTCTGTTGTTACTTGCTCATTTGTTGCAGTAACACCTTCTGTTGTTACTTGCTCAGTTGTTGTAGTAACACTTTCTTTTGTTACTTGCTCAGTGGTTGCAGTAACACCTTCTGTTGTTACTTTTTCAGTTGTTGAAGCTACGCCTTCGGTTGTTAACTGCTCAGTTGTTGGAGCAACACCTTCTGTTGTTACTTGCCCAGTTGTTGTTGTTGTAACGCCTTCTGTTGTTACTTGCTCAGTTATTGCAGTAACACCTTCTGTTGTTACGTGCTCAGTTATTGCAGTAACACCTTCTGTTGTTACTTGCTCAGTTGTTGTAGTAACACTTTCTGTTGTTACTTGCTCAGTGGTTGCAGTAACACCTTCTGTTGTTACTTTTTCAGTTGTTGAAGCTACGCCTTCGTTTGTTAACTGCTCAGTTGTTGGAGCAACACCTTCTGTTGTTACTTGCCCAGTTGTTGTTTTTGTAACGCCTTCTGTTGTTACTTGCTCAGTTATTACAGTAACACCTTCTTTCGTTACTTGCTTAGTTGTTGAAGCTACGCCTTCTGTTGTTAACTGCTCAGTTGTTGGAGCAACACCTTCTGTTGTGACTTTATCAGTTGTTGCAGTAATATTTTCTGTTGTTACTTGCTTAGTTGTTGAAGTAACACCATCTGTTGTATATTTTTCAGTTGTTGAAGCTACGCCTTCGGTTGTTAACTGCTCAGTTGTTGGAGCAACACCTTCTGTTGTTACTTGCCCAGTTGTTGTTGTTGTAACGCCTTCTGTTGTTACTTGCTCAGTTATTACAGTAACACCTTCTTTTGTTACTTGCTTAGTTGTTGAAGCTACGCCTTCTGTTGCTAACTGCTCAGTTGTTGGAGCAACACCTTCTGTTGTTACTTGTCCAGTTGTTGTTGTTGTTGTAACGCCTTCTGTTGTTACTTGCTCAGTTATTACAGTATCACCTTCTTTTGTTACTTGCTTAGTTGTTGAAGCTACGCCTTCTGTTGCTAACTGCTCAGTTGTTGGAGCAACACCTTCTGTTGTTACTTTTTCAGTTGTTGCAGTAACATTTTCTATTGTTACTTGCTTAGTTGTTGAAGTAACACCATCTGTTGTATATTTTTCAGTTGTTGAAGCTACGCCTTCGGTTGTTAACTGCTCAGTTGTTGGAGCAACACCTTCTGTTGTTACTTGCCCAGTTGTTGTTGTTGTAACGCCTTCTGTTGTTACTTGCTCAGTTATTACAGTAACACCTTCTTTTGTTACTTGTTTAGTTGTTGAAGCTACGCCTTCTGTTGCTAACTGCTCAGTTGTTGGAGCAACACCTTCTGTTGTTACTTGCCCAGTTGTTGTTGTTGTAACGCCTTCGGTTGTTACTTGCTCAGTTATTACAGTAACACCTTCTTTTGTTACTTGCTTAGTTGTTGAAGCTACGCCTTCTGTTGTTAACTGCTCAGTTGTTGGAGCAACAACTTCTGTTGTTACTTGCTCAGTTGTTAAAGTGACGCCTGCTGATGTTACTTTCGCATTTTCTGTTGTTAAAGCTACTGTTGTAGTCGGTTCTTCCGTTGTTGGCTGTATTGTTATTTTTGTAATGATTTCTGTACTTGGGTGTTCAGATATAATCATTTCTGTTGTCACGTCATTTAATTGAGTTGTTTTCATCGGTACTGCAGTAGTCACTAGTGATTCCGATATTAATATATTATTTTTTGTCGTTTCCCAGTTAAACCATTCTTTTGATTCTATTGTCTCTGTATTTGGTTTTACATCTTCTTCTTCTATCCATTCGTCCGATTTTGGTTTCTGGGTACTCAGTTCTGCGTCTTCTACCGGTTTTGATTTTTCTATATTTGGTTCGCCACTTGTGTCTTCAGTTGATTGTACTGACTCAGATTCCTTAGTACTTGGTTCTAAATCTTCCTCCGATTCAGATTGTTGTGTAGTCGATTTTATTTCTTCTACAACCCATTCTTCTGAGTAATATTTCTCAGTTGAAGGCTCCCCAGTTTCTTCATTCGATTTATCTGAATCCGATTTGCTAGTTGTCGGCGCTTCATCGATGTATTCGATCCATTCTTGAGATTCAGATTTCTCAGTGGTTTCTTCCCCATCAACGTATTCAACCGATTCTCCCGACGATTTCTCAATGCTGAGTTCGCCGTCTGGGTATCCCAGAGATTCATCTGATTCAGATATATCTGTAGTCTGTTTTACATCTTTAATCCATTCTTCTTCAGTTGTTAATTCAGAAGTAAGTGATTCTGTTGTTGAAGTAGATTCTTCTGTGGTAAATTCAGTGGTCGATTGGACAGTTGTTGGCTGTATGGTAATTTCTTCAGTTATAGGTAACTCTGTTGTTGGTTGTTCAGTATTAGGTAACTCTGTTGTTGGTTGTTCAGTATTAGGTAACTCTGTTGTTGCATTTTCAGTAGTTGAAGTAGCGGTTTTAGTAGTTGAAGCAGTTTCTGTTGTTGGTAACTCAGTTGTTACATATTCATTAGTTGAAGCAGCAGCTTCAATAGCTGTTTGCTGAGTTGGTTGTTCAGTATTAAGTAACGGAGTTGTTGCTTTTTCAGTCGTTGAAGCAGCTTCAAAAGTTGGTTGTTCTTCAGTTGTTGCCAATTCACTTGTTGAAGCAGCTTCTGTTGTTACTGAGAAAGTTTTTGGTTGTTCAGTTGTTGCATTTTGAGTAGTTAAAGTAGCAGTTTCCGTAATTGGTAGCTCAGTTGCTGGTTGCTCTTCACTTGTTCCCAGTTCGGTTGTTGAAGCAGCTTCTGTTGTTATAAATACAGATGTTATTTGTTCAGTCATAGGTACCTTTGTGGTTGGTTGTTCAGTAGTAGGTACCTCTGTGGTTGGTTGTTCAGTTGTAGGTACTTCTGTTGGTTGTTCAGTTGTAGGTACCGCTGTGGTTGGTTGTTCAGTAGTAGGTACTCCTGTTGTTGTTAGTTCCGTTATAGGTACCCCAGTTGTTGGTTGTTCAGTAGTAGGTACCCCTGTAAATGATAGTTCCTCTGTGGTTGGTACTTCAGTTGTAGGTATCTCTGTTGCTGCTGCTTCAGTCGTAGCTACTTCTGTAGTAGCTGCTTCAGTTGTACCTTCTTCTGTAGTAGCTGATACAGTTGTACCTTCTTCCGTCGTAGTTGCTTCAGGTGTACCTTCTTCTGTCGTAGCTGCTTCTGTCATAGCTGACTCAGTTGTAACTTCTTCTGTGGTAGATGCTTCTGTCATAGCTGATTCTGTTGTACTTTCTTCTGTCGTAGCTGCTTCTGTCATAGCTGACTCAGTTGTACCTTCTTCTGTCGTAGCTGCTTCTGTCATAGCTGACTCAGTTGTACCTTCTTCTGTCGTAGCTGCTTCTGTCATAACTGACTCAGTTGTAACTTCTGTCGTAGCTGCTTCAGTTGTAACTTCTTCTGTCGTAGCTACTTCTGTTACAGCAGACTCAGTTGTAACTTCTTCTGTCGAAGCTGCTTCAGTTGTACCTTCTTCTGTTGTAACTACTTCTGTCATAGCTGATTCAGTTGTAACTTCTTCTGTCAAAGCTGTTTCAGTTGTACCTTTTTCTGTCGTAGCTGCTTCAGTTGTACCTTCCTCTGTTGTAGCCGCTTCCGTCATAGCTGATTCAGTTGTACCTTCTTCTATAGTAGCCGTATCTGTCATAGCTGACTCAGTTGTAACTTCTTCTGTCGTAGCTGCTTCAGTTGTACCTGCTTCTGTAGTAGCTGCTTCTGAAATAGCTGATTCAGTCGTAACTTCTTCTGTTGTAACTACTTTTGTCATAGCTGCTTCAGTTGTACCTTCTTCTGTAGTAGCTGATACAGTTGTGCCTTCTTCCGTCGTAGTTGCTTCAGGTGTACCTTCTTCTGTCGTAGCTGCTTTTGTCATAGCTGACTCAGTTGTAACTTCTTCTGTGGTAGATGCTTCTGTCATAGCTGATTCTGTTGTACTTTCTTCTGTCGTAGCTGCTTCTGTCATAGCTGACTCAGTTGTACCTTCTTCTGTCGTAGCTGCTTCTGTCATAGCTGACTCAGTTGTACCTTCTTCTGTCATAGCTGCTTCTGTCATAGCTGACTCAGTTGTAACTTCTTCTGTCGTAGCTGCTTCAGTTGTAACTTCTTCTATCGTAGCTGCTTCTGCCATAGCTGATTCAGTTGTACCTTCTTCTGTCGTAGCTACTTCTGTCATAGCTGACTCAGTTGTAACTTCTTCTGTCGTAGCTGCTTCAGTTGTACCTTCTTCTGTTGTAACTACTTCTGTCATAGATGATTCAGTTGTAACTTCTTCTGTAGTAGCCGTATCTGTCATAGCTGACTCAGTTGTAACTTCTTCTGTCGTAGCTGCTTCCGTTGTACCTGCTTCTGTAGTAGCTGCTTCTGAAATAGCTGATTCAGTCGTAACTTCTTCTGTTGTAACTACTTCTGTCATAACTGATTCAGTTGTAACTTCTTCTGTCATAGCTGCTTCAGTTGTAACTTTTTCTGTCGTAGCTGCTTCAGTTGTACCTTCCTCTGTTATAGCCGCTTCTGTCATAGCTGATTCAGTTGTACCTTCTTCTGTAGTCACCGTAACTGTCATAGCTGACTCAGTTGTAACTTCTTCTGTCGTAGCTGCTTCAGTTGTACCTGCTTCTGTAGTAGCTGCTTCTGAAATAGCTGATTCAGTCGTAACTTCTTCTGTTGTAACTACTTTTGTCATAGCTGATTCAGTTGTACCTTCTTCTGTCGTAGATGCTTCTGTCGTAGCTGATTCTGTTGTAATTTCTTCTGTAGTAGCTGTTTCTGTCATAGCTGACTCAGTTTTACCTACTTTTGTAGTAGCTGCTTCAGTTGTACCTTCTTTTGTTGTAACTGCTTCTGTCATAGCTGACTCAGTTGTAACTTCTTCCGTCGTAGCTGCTTCAGTTGTACCTGCTTCTGTTTTAGCAGCTTCTGACATAGCTGATTCAGTCGTAACTTCTTCTGTAGTAGCTGTTTCCGTCATTATTACTTTAGTCATAACCATTTCTGTAATAGCTTCTTCTATCATAGCTGCTTCCGTCGTAACTTTTTCTGTTGCAGCTTCTTCCGTTTTAATAACTTCCAACCTAGTTTCTTCTGTAGTAGCTGCTACTGTGGTAGCTACTTCTGTCGCAGATTGCTCAGTAGTAGTAGTGACCTCTGTTGTTCGTAATTCAGTTGTTGGTATGTCTCTTATAGCTTGTTCCATCGTAGTTTGATCAATAGTTGTCAGTTCATCAGTAGAAGCGGCTTGATTGTCTGTGGTACTAGCTTGTTCGGTAGTAGTGCTAGCTTTTTCTATTGTTATGTCTCCATCAGTTGTCTGTGTGTCTACTTCCTTAGTAGTTTGATCAGTTATGGCGGCGTCTTCAGTAGAAGTACTAGTTTTCTCAGAAGTAGGTATATCTGATGCTGGTTGTTCAGTTGTTGGCACCTCTGTTGTAACTTCCTCTGTGGTAGTTTTGTCAGTAGTTGTCACTTCATCAGTAGAAGCGGCTTGATTGTATGTGGTACTACCTTGTTCGGTAGTAGTGCTAGCTTTTTCTATTGTTATATCTTCATCAGTTGTCTGTGTATCTTGTTCTGTGGCAGTTTCATCAGGAATGGTTTCTTGATCAGGTGTGCCAGAAACATGACTACAAGGTCCTGCTGTGGTAGAAGTGTGCTCAGTTGTATAACATGGAGGTATATGTGTATCTCTTTCCAGGTCTTCTTCATAATAATCATCATCATTATATTCTTCTTCGCTTGAGTAGTCTTCTTCTGTTGTTGTTGTTGGTTTAGGAGTTGTTGTTGTCGTTGTTGTTGAGCGTTCTATGCGCGGTTTGTTCTGTTTTATGTAGTAAATTGCTTCTAGTATGGCTGGAAAAAAATATTTTGGTGTGAATAAATGTAGATTTGGATTTTCATAATTTCTGTCTTTTTTTTTCAATTTACAGGTATGTGTCAGGTTGTATGTTGTTTATAATATGATTCGTGACCATAACACAGGCTTTACGAAATTATTATTATTGAAATATCAATAAAACCCTCTAACTCTCATTTAATAACAATGAACTGAATTTCAAAAAACTGTCACAAAATTTTAATTGTTGCCTGACGCTTCTCCCTTATACTATAGATTATTGTTTATTGCAAAGTAAACGAAGGAATAGAAAAAGAAGGCTGATAAATATTAAAAAAAAAATCTATCAAAATAATTTTTTTTAATGAACTTTTTGTGAGTTTAAAAACAAATATTGCGATACTTACTTTTCTGACCTGTCGCTCTTCTTAGATCTCTCAACGCATCTATGAAATCTGTAAATAAATTCATGGAATTTTAGCACTTATCAATTTAATTTGAATTATTTATTTGTTTACTGACATACATACATACATTCAGAACATCACGCTTTTTTTCCCATGGGGGTAGGTAGAAACTACGGAACGCCATCAGTTACGATGTCTACACACTCCTTTTGCCTCGTTTAAGTTCATACATCTGGTCATACACACACGCCGGTTACCAGTACTACGCACCTGACCCTTCTGAAGAACATCACCAATAAGGTCACTATATGTTCTCCTAGGGCGTCCCCTTCCGGCGTGTCCAGTCACATCTGTCTTGTAAATACCTTTTGTTAGCCCGCCTTTCATTCAGCCTCTCAACATGACTATGTACTAACATAATTCGTATAATATTTAACGCAACTAACTATTTACACTAGTTACTAAGGTTGGACTTTTAATCCTATTCACTAACTTGACAATTGGAGGGATACCAGGTTTTGGCAAAAAAAAAGATAGTGACGTAGTGAAACAATGAATGAACTTGAAATAATGTACTTAAATTTAAAAAAAAAAAATGTAATAAATATGTAATAAATTTAAAAAACATTTGCATAAGCAAATGTTTTAGGGACCCCTTACTTACATAAGGGGTATGTCCAAAACTATGTAGGTGAAAAAAAAAAAATGACTTACTGTCTGTTGAAGTGTACTCTTCAGTAACAAACACAGCTTCTTCCAAATCTGATGACAATATAAATTAAAGTTGAAAAAATATTAAATTAAATTTATCACTAGAGATCGGATATTCGGATGCAAATTTACCTAATGTTACTATTTAGCTGTGAAAGCACGGAAGCGGCTTCGTATTTTTTATTAAAGCCGGGTTTCTTGGATCATATTTATTTAAAATTAATGTCTAACCCCAGATGCAAATACATATATGTGTAGGGTGGTATGTGTTAGTTAACACAACACACAAAACGCGATAAAAACGCGCATTCCATATTAGCCAAAATATCCGATCTCTATTTATCACATATCAGAACACAATAAAATATATTAAAATATCCCAGTGGAATTCTGTGTAAAATCTTAAAACCATAATGGCCCAAATTTAAAAAAAATAATTAACAGGTATTATCATTGTTTCTGTGGTTTGCTGACTAAAATAACAGTAGCCAATTAAATGCGTGTAAGAGCTTGTCAGCTAATGAACGTGTGTGGAAACTGTTTGTAAATCCAAATTAATTTATTTGCCACTAGTTTCTGCCCACGACTTCGTCCGCGTCAAATTTTTGCACCCCCTGACCCTTCCCGTCGCATCAAATTGCCTGCCAGTTTTCGTTAATTTTTCGTTGCTGCTCCGCTCCTTTTGATTATAGCGTGATATTATATAGCCTTCCTCAATAAATAGGCTACCCAACACAAAAATATTATTTCAAGTAGTTCCTGAGATTAGCGCGTTCAACCAAACAATCAAACAAACTCTTCAGCTTTATCATATTAGTATAAATTATTCTTAATAAAACTTTGAATAAAATAGTATTTGGTACTTACAGAATGCTTTGCTAATAGTGATGATGTTCTCGAAAAATTTTACCACATCTGTAAGAACAAGTTTCTTAATTAGCATAAATCATTGTTTTAAAGAATTTTAATTAACATTACAATCCAAGTGACTTGTGTAGTAGTAGTGACCTTAAGTCGCACGTATCGTGAACTATTTTGTAGCTCGTGTGACATAAAACTGCACTAAAATCACATTTTTCTGCGACTTAAGTAGTGAAAAAATGGACTACTTAAGTCACAGAAAACCGTGAATTAATAGTAAAAAAAAAGACTACTTAAGTCACAGAAAACCGTGAATTAATAATAAAAAAATAGACTACTTAAGTCACAGAAAACCGTGAATTAATAGTAAAAAAATAGACTACTTAAGTCACAGAAAAGCGAGACTTAAGTAGTAAAAAATAGACTACTTAAGTCACAGAAAAGTGTGATTTAAGTAGTAAAAAAATGGACTACTTAAGTCACTGAAAAGTGTGATTTAAGTAATAAAAAAACGGGCTACTTAAGTCACAGAAAAGTGTGATTTAAGTAATAAAAAATGGACTACTTAATTCATAAAAAAGTGTGATTTAAGTAATAAAAAATGGACTACTTAAGTCACAGAAAAGTGTGATTTAAGTAGTATAAAAATGGACTACTTAAGTCACTGAAAAGTGTGATTTAAGTAATAAAAAACGGACTACTTAAGCCACAGAAAAGTGTGATTTAAGTAATAAAAAATGGACTACTTAAGTCACAGAAAAGTGTGATTTAAGTAATAAAAAATGGACTACTTAAGTCACAGAAAAGTGTGATTTAAGTAGTAAAAAATAGACTACTTAAGTCACAAAAAAGTGTGATTTAAGTAATAAAAAAACGGACTACTTAAGTTACAGAAAAGTGTGATTTAAATAGTTAAAAAAATGTACTACTTAAGTAGTACATTTTTTTTCACAGAAAAGCGGGACTTAAGTAGTAAATAAATGGACTACTTAAGTCACAGAAAAGCGTGACATAAGTCGGGGTTAATGTCAAACATTGCTATAAAAAGCATTAAGAATGTGTGCATATAAAATTCTAGTAAATCGATACTACATACATATGTAAAAAATACATACCCATCTCAGTAATATCATATAACAGCTGAATTATGTCGAAGAAATCTGAAAGCGAAAAGAAAATATATTGTAAAATAATACAAATAAAATCAGTGTCGGTATGACACTTGAATAAAAAAAGCACGGGCCAAAAAAATCTCCCGTTTAAAAAAAGGAGATCGTGCAGTGGGTAAGTATGTTTGTAAGGGTGAGTTGCACCAACTAACTTTAACAATAACCAATTTCTTGCCAGCTGTCAAATCTCCGGCTAGGGCCCATCCAAAAATTACGTCACACACATGTTTTTGACGCCCCTTCTATCCTTGTCACAACTGGTAATACTTGTGAGACCCCCCCCCCCTCCCTAGTGTTATTTTTTTGGATGGGAAATCATCAAATGACTCCTTCCGCTCTTTGTGTCAGACTTTTACTGACTAAAACCCACCAGTGTTCCTTCAGTTACCCATATGCCAGGGCACGGGCGTTTGAACAATCTCGAGACCCTGGCAGGTCGTTCCTGGCAGGTCGCTCCACCCAGAACGGGAGACGTCAATTGATGATTTCCTATCCAAAAAGAATTATACTAAAAGCTATTCCCCCGATGTATTTGTTTTGAAATGTAGTCTTTTCATCAGGGATGTTAGGGAGCTCCGTAACCGTAACCGAAACTATCGGATATCCGATATAAAAATGTATCCGTAACCGTAACCGAATCCGAAATAAAAGTTTCGGATAATATCGGATTTGTATTTTAGGAAGATTTTTTGACATTTTTATTTTAGGTAGATTAATAACACTCAATATATTTATAATCATTTTTATTTTAAATAGCTGTAATAATTACTCACAGACTGATTGTCATTCCTAGCAAATGGTGACATATAAATAAAACCATTTTATTAGCTATTTGTATTTTACTTTTGAAATTCCTTAAAAATTTTATATCCGTAACCGAAATTATCCGAAACTAACGGATAATCCGAAATAATTTCATATCCGTATTCGAATCCGTATCCGGTATAATAATCATTCCTACATCCGTATCCAATCCGTATCCGAAATTTCATATCCATAACATCCCTACTTTTCATTGTAGTACTAATTTTGACTTACTATCAATTCCACAGATCTTGTAGAGCATAGAGGCAGCCACTCGTATGTTAGTGGCGTTGGTGACACGCAACAATGTCTCCAGAAACACTATGATCTCCACTTCAGTGTACTTGTATACTTTCTCGAAGAAAACGAAGATATCTAGAAGAAACGGGGTTTTTATTACCAAAGAAGTACATTTTGATTTAAATAATTAACCTCTACAAATTGTCTCTTCTCAATCCGTGTGATGCCGGACGTAAATAATAGCACGATTTCATTTCTTCCCGTGGGTGTCTTAAGAGGTGACTAAGCGACTTACTAGAGAATGGGCAGCAGCGTTCTCTATGCATTTTACCACCATACTGCGATCTCCAACCCGCCTGCCAAGCGTGGCGATTATGGCAAACCCTCCAGATTTTCTATGTCCAGGAGTGGACGCTTTCCGGCTAAAATGTATATAATGATTGTGTATGAAGGTCAGGACTTTTTGGCAGATCTAAGCTCGAAAGACGTCCACCGCTGGACATAGGCCTCCCCCAAGTACCGCCACCTCGACCTGTTGCTTATTTTTGTTGTTTGTCTTGTTGCTTAAGTGGCAGTGTGCAGGGCACATTGCTCGCAGAACAGATGGCCGATGGGGCAAGGGCGGATCCAGCTTTGGTGCCAGGGGGGGGTCACATAGTCGTGGTCAAGTCACAAGAAGTTATAATTTATTTTTTATAATCATACATAAAAGTAAAAAGTAGTTATTTTATTAATGTATCTATAGTCTGGCAAAAACGGGTGGAAACGGCGAGTTTGGGAGTTCGCCACTATTCTTTTCGATGCGTTCGTTCCCGAATAATGCGTTTGCCATCATACAAAATATTAATCTATACAATACAAATAAATAAAATCTGTTTGTAATATTAAGATACCCCACTTTTTACAAGGTGTATTTGGATGTATACACAGTACATATACGAAAACAACATTTTTTACAATTTTTGTCTGTCTGTTTGTTCCGGCTCATCTCTGAAATGGCTGGACCGATTTTGACGGGACTTTCAATGGCAGATAGCTGATGTAAAAAGAATGATGTGAGGTTTATAGGCCTCACATTTATTTGTTTGCTGGATTGGAGGAACTACTATTTGGTTCACTTATTAAAACTCACTTTTAAAACTTGAAGACGTATTTATTTCTTAATCAGTCGCCCATGGCGTGGATTTCACAACTAACTTAAAATTTAACTTACCCTATATTTATACTTTATACACATAGGTGCAAGTTGCGTCGACTGCGCCGAGTTATCAAATTTCGGTTTACCCAATAACATAACTAATTAATATTTAGGTTTTTGCGATCAACTCCGAGTCCACCAATCAGAGGCAGGCAAGGGCGTCTCGAGGTTTGGACAGGTTTCGACACGTTTTGATCTGAGCAAACCTGACTCCGGAATAGAGCGCGATTACAAAGTTTCTTAGTTCCTAAATTGAATACAATCAAACTATATTTAAACTAACTTATAGGTGCTTCATACATAATATACTTATTACTAGATAAGCGATCTTATTACATAAGCGTTCTATCGGCGTCCTGCACAATTGAATTGATTAAATATTGAAGGTATTTATAGCAGGGCTTGAAATACCGTTAAAAATATGGTATCGTTACAGCCTTTTCATGCAGATATCGTTATCTAATAAATAACGTTACAATATTTAACGTTATATCTGGTACATTTTATCGTTAAACATGTGTAACGTTAAAATCTACGCTATCGTAAATTTTATCGTTATGAGTTAGTTTTGTTACCGTCGCTCTCGTTCAATCGCAAGAGTGTCAGACAGCAGCGACGCTAAGACTGTGCCGTACGACTATTTGCGTGTTTAATTCTCTTTGCTATTCTGAGTTGTGCTTGTTCTTGTGAATGTTGCTTTCAAAGTGATTTAAATTTAGTTTATTACCTAACTTTGATTTAGGTAAATATCTAATTGTAAACATTTTTAGATAAATTTTTTAGCCAGTCTTTAGATTAGAAGACATGCCAAGATTGTTTACATTTAGTTAACTACCTAAACCGACGGAATGTAGACTAGGAATTATTTATCTCAGGTCTCCAGCTGTACTATACTTTTGGGACATATAATATTGTTACGTAGATCGTAAGTTTAGAAGCATCATGCTAACTCCGTCTCAGAAAGGGGCAGTGTGACGTAAATTGAAAAGTCTAGAAACATCACGCTAATTCCATCTAAGGACGGGGCAGTGTTGGAAACTACTAGAAATGACACGCTAACGCCATCTGTTATCGAGTAGCAAGTACTACACGAAATTGTACGTATACGCTACTGCCATCTATTGTCGAATAGTGGGATTAAACAGTTCAATGGAAGTTACTAGAAGCTTCTGCGCTGTGGCAGTGTCGAATGTTCGAGAATGTTCTGCTCGGGATATAAATAGCGGATTGTCGGGCCGACAAGCAGTTCGATTTCGGAAGCGAGCGAATACGATTCGAGTGATACAGTACAAGCGAAACAAGTAATTCCAAGTGACGTCTCTTGTAGTTGCGATATTTGTGTTTATTAAATTTAACTGTGTTGTGTGTTTGGGTAAATTGGTTTGAATTGATTTATCCCGAACCCCAGCTCGTAACATTTGGTGTCAGAAGTAAGGGATAAATTATGCCAGTTTTACCGAAAGAGGATACGGAAGGTATCCGTACCAGGAGTCAGCGCCAGCAGGAGGAGGAACTTCTAGACAGACACCTGGGGGTAATCAGCCAACGATGGAGCCAGTCTCCCAAGCGTCTGGTGTTCCTACAGCATCACCAGCCATGGATTTTTCTGTGCTAATGGCGATGCTGCAGGAGCAGGCCCGCCGACAGGAAGAACAGGCCCGCTGCCTACAGGAACAGCTGCAGTAGGACAAAGAGGAGCAAGCTCGCCGGCAGGAAGAACAGGCCCATCGACAGGAAGAACAGGCCCACCGCCTTCAGGAACAGCTGCAACAGGACAAAGAGGAGCAAACTCGCCGACAGGAAGAACAGGCCCACCAACAGAAAGAACAGACCCGCTGCCTGCAAGAGCAGCTTCAGCGTGATAAAGAGGAGCAGGTTCTCCTTTTGAAAGATCTACACGCAACATTTGGCAAGGACATCAAAGTCATGAAGGAGACTGTTCAGGTACATGAAAATCGTATCTCCGAGGCCGAAGTCCAGATCGCTGATATAAGAAAAGCGGCTGGAGTTCTGAAAGCTGGAGATCGGACTACGGCTTCGATAGTTGCTGCACCTTTCGTGCGCGGGTTTAAAGTGCCACCCTTCGATGGAACATCTTCCTGGTCGGCATACAAAATTCAATTTGAAGCTGTCATGGAAGCAAATGGGTGGACAACAGGCCAGGCCATGACCGCGCTTACTTTGGCCCTTCGTGACCAGGCCTTAACTGTGTTAGAGGCTCTCGGCAAAAATGTTACCTACGAGCAGCTCGTTGAGGCGTTAGAGGCCAGATATGGTGACGCGCACCCGGAACACGTTTTTCGTGCCCAGTTGAAGGATCGGGTGCAGCGCAGTGGTGAAAACCTACAGCAGTGGGCCCTGGCAATCGAAAAGCTGGTTCGAAAGGCGTACCAGACTGCGCCCGCGCTCATCGAGGGTTTACTAATTCAAACCTTCATAGATGGCATACGGGACCTGGAAGTAAGGGCTGCTGTGAGACTTGGGCACCATGAGACCCTCAAGGACGCCTTGGTTCATGCGTTGAAGGTGGAGGCAGTGAGGCATGATCATCGAGCCCATCGCATCAGGGAGGTTGCGGCGTCACCTGTTCGTGACCGTGTTAGGTTCAGCCCTAGATGCTAAACTTGCGAAGAAAAAGGCCACCTTCGGTCAAGTTGCCCGAAGCGAAGCACAGCTAACGAAGACCAGACCCAGGAAAGAAGAGCGGCTGAGATCACCGCTCAGCAGCAGGAAAACTAATAAACGCCAGGACTGCGGGGCGGGTGCTGGCTGGTGTCAAAATAGCCCCAAGAATTTCGGTCTCATAAGCCCATGATGGGAACACCCTAGTCATAAAAGGTGAAGTGAACGGAAGACCATGTAAGCTGACATTGGATACTGGAGCTTCTCGCACGTTGTCAGTTCCCAACTAGCGAATCGTTTTCTTGGGGACTTCTTCGGTAAGCATGACGGCGTAAATTTAGTAACAGCTACCCGTCAGCACATAACCGTCCGTGGTGAGAAAAAGGTGAAGTTAAAACTGGGTAACACAATCTACCGACATAAAGTCATCATGGCCGACATAGTAGACGACTGCATCCTAGGTTTGGACTTCATGCGACAACACTGTTGTGAGATGGACGGTAATCAAGGAGTCCTCAAATGTGGGTCGTAAGAAGTCTTCATGGAAGGTGCACCATCAGGGAAAGTGTACTGCTTGAATAAAATTGTTCTTTCTCCCCGATCAGAAACAATACTTCCAGTTAGTCTTCCACATAATTCTGGGCAGAAAACCCGATGTATTCTCATTGAAGGATTGGATGAAAACCTTCCATGGAAAATTGCGCGGACCTTGGTAAAGGCAATCGACGTTGCAGCCGTACGCATACTGAACCCAAGTGAAAAGGAGCAAGTAATCAAGAAGGGTACGTTGATGGGTTCCTGTGGGGAAATAGCTTGGATGCGTGAATGTCAATATCAGCCTTCTTAAAATAATACCCAAACTGCAAGATTTAACGTGTTAAATCTTTTAGAAGACTGTCATAAAGATTTATCAGAAGAAGAAAGAGAGAAGGCTAGGAAGATGCTACTTCAGTATGCACACTTATTCTCCAGAAATGATGCTGACATAGGGAAGACTGGATTAGTTCAACACAAAATTAATACCGGAAATGAGTTACCAATACGACAACGACCAAGAAGATTACCAGTGGCAAGAGAAAAGGAGGTCGATACCATGATTAAAGGAATGGTAAAGGATGAAGTTATAGAGCCTCCATCTAGTCCTTGGTGTTCTCCTGTGGTCCTGGTGAAAAAGAAAGATGTCAGTATGCGCTTTTGTGTAGAGTATCGTCGATTGAATGACGTTACTAAGAAAGACAGCTATCCACTACCCCGGATCGACGACACACTGGACACGCTGTCAGGAATTAAGTGGTTTACAACGTTAGATCTAAAAAGTGGCTACTGGCAAGTGGAAATAGACCCTAAAGACAAGGAGAAAACTGCATTTTCTACGGGAAAGGGACTATGGCAGTTTAACGTCATGCCATTCGGATTGTGCAATGCTCATGCAACTTTCGAAAGGCTAATAAATAAGGAGCTCGTTCTCACGGGACTAATTGGAGACGCCTGCCTTGTCTATTTAGATGACATCATCATCGTGGGCCGCACATTCGAAGACCACCTTCAGAATTTGGAACGTGTTCTATCAAAAATCCGAGGAGCCAATCTCAAGCTAAGTCCAAAAAAATGCTCATTCTTCAGACAGCAAGTAAGCTTTTTGGGGCACGTGGTTTCGAAGGAAGGAGTACAAACAGATCCTGAGAAAATCGTCGCCGTAGTAAAGACATTGCAGCATTTCAGCAAATCCTTGCTTGGACGCAAATTCCACCTGCGAACTGACCATGCTTGCATTAAAGTGGTTGTTGCAGTTTAAGAATCCAGAAGGACAAGTGGCGAGATGGATTGAACTGCTACAAGAGTACGACTTCGCAATTGAACATCGTAGTGGGAAGTCTCACGGTAACGCGGACGCTTTATCAAGAAGACCTTGTCCTGAAGACTGTAAGCATTGTGTCAGGCAAGAAGATAAGGAAACAGTACCTGTCAGGATGTTAAGAACGGACCTTTGTGACGAGTGGAAGGAAACCCTACGGCATGCCCAGCAGAGTGACCCAGATATTAGGCCAATTCTCGAGTGGATTAAAGCTAATGCTCCCAAACCCAAATCGTGTGATGTTGCAGCGATGAGTATCACCACAAAAAGTTATTGGGCACAGTGGGAGAGCTTGGTGAACCAGGATGGTGTCTTGTGCCGAAAATGGGAAAATGCTCGAGGGAATAGCTGTCACCTGCAAATGGTAGTCCTAAAGACGAAGGTACCAGAAGTTCTACGGCTCTACCACAATGGTTCTTCAGGTGGTCATATGGGAGTAAGAAGGACTCTGTTAAAGATCCGAGAAAGGTTTTACTGGATCCATTGTCGAGAGGATGTGGAGGACTGGTGTCGCAGATGCACCAGTTGTGCAGCGGTAAAAGGACCACACACACGCAGCAGGGGTGCATTGAAAGTGTACAACGTAGGCGCCCCCTGGGAACGAATAGCACTAGATGTCGCTGGGCCATTCCCCGAAAGTGAAAGTGGAAATAAATATTTCATGGTTGTCATGGATTAGTTCACCAAGTGGCAGGAAGTCTTCGCCATCCCTAATCAAGAAGCTTCAACAGTCGCTGATAAATTAGTGCACGAAGTCTTCTGTCGGTTTGGGGTACCCTTGGAAATCCACAGCGATCAAGGAAGAAATTTTGAGTCTCAAGTGTTTCAAGAAACATGTCGGGTTATGGGTACTCACAAAATCAGAACCACTTCATACCACCCACAATCTGACGGAATGGTGGAGAGATTAAATCAGACGTTGGAAAGATATCTGGCAAAAGTTGTAGCAAGCAGACAAAAGGATTGGGACAAGCACATACAACCGCTTCTTCTGTCATACCGAAGTGCAGTTCACGAGAGTACAACTGTGACGCCAGCCTTCGCGAACTTTGGAAGGGGGTTAAGGTTACCAGCTGATTTAATAACCGGCATTCCCCCTGATTCACAGTGTCAGATACGCTGTCTACTACATTGTTTACGTCATTGGTAATGCCGACGGTAATGATGACGTCGGTCATCTTAGAATTATAACGAAGGACGTCGTAATGTGTGTAAATGTGTTTTGGCCCTAAGATGTAGTTTAGGTAGGTATACTTAGTAGGTAGCCGACCGACGGCGACAGTCGCACCAATTGAAGTGGTTGACTGTGAAATAACATTATTTTATTACAATAAGTTTTAAAAGAAGATAGAAATATAAAAATATCTCATTCTTCAAAAGAATTTTTTATTACATATTTATATCTAATTACAGTCGACCACATGGTAATAACATTTGGACCTTTAACTGATTTAGTGCGGGATGTTTTATAAAAATAAGAGGTCAAGATATAGGTAGGTACATAAGATGGTTATAATCGCCATGAAGTCGACCATATAGGTAGAAAATCGGCACTGAGCTACATAAGTACCTACAGATAACAATTAAGTATTTTAAAACTTACCTTTAATTTTTTTCTACACTCTGGCACTAAACAAGTTGAGGTGTTGTCATCATTTATTTCAAAATATCTATAGACGAAATTTTTTTTCTCACGCCCCATGTTGAACTTTTTGTTATCGTTACTCAAAACACAAAAATTAAATCAGCTGTAGTAGCTAATCTAAATGGAAGTAATAATTCGCGAGCGCTGAGCGTGTCCTGTACGCGCGTCCAACGGCCGTGAGAGTTGAGCCGACGACAAACGAAATGGCAACAGCGCGTCAGAGGAGCGCGCGCCGCCGGCCGCCACACGCCGTGCCACGCCCGCGCGGCCTTGGAGAAAACGGCAACGTCGCATAAAATAACCAAAATTTACCGTTTACTTGTTACCGCTATTTTCACAATAACATTAAAAATACCGTTAATTTTTAACGCAATTTTTAACGTTCTTATAATGTTATGCTACCTAATTAACGCTACCAAATCATACCGATATGCAAGTATGTCTATGGAAATACCGTTATTTCACGTTATTTTTAATGTGAATTGGTATCGTTTTCAAGCCCTGATTTATAGTCTAGTCAACAAGTTCAAAAACGTGAAAAGTAGAGACAAAGGTCCTAAAAATATGAGCTATGGCTCATTCGATTCGGAATCACCTCTAGAAAAATGTTTTTGAAGGATTTTGGTGCAGGTAAAACATTGCAATTGTTATTAACAAAATAAGATGAAAAGAAAATTATATTTCGTTTTTTGTTAATAACTCGAAAAATATTAAATTTTAAGCAATTTTAAAAAAAGCTCGTTAAAGAGGAAGAAATTTCCAATAAAAAAGTCTCAACTCCCGGAACTCTATCTCGATTATTTATAATTTTAATTTGACGTTGAAAATTGGGCTCCGCGCGGCTGCTACGGCATGCGCACGCCGCCGCTAAGGGGGCGTCAATTAATCACGTGATGTTTTTTGGCATTTTTAGCCCCCCCCCTCTCCCCCTTGGTGATACATGGTGATGTTTAAGACTACCCCCACCCCCCATCCATATCATGTGTATTTTTAGTACCTACAAAGAATCTTACTTTTTTAAAATATTTTACACTACTGGAAAAAAATAAGGGATCAAAAATAAAATTCGAAAATTTTGGCCAATTTTCAACAGGCCGTAACTTCGAGAGAAATGGTCGTAAAATAAATTAAAAAAGAAAAGAAATTGTAGCTCCAGGTGTCTAGTTTTTGGATTAGATTTTAAAATTTTATTGAGTCAGCGGATTTTGATTAATCTTACAAAAAAACAGCAACAAAAATGTTTTTTGAGTATTTTGTTTTGGTATACGGGCGTGGAAAAAAATTTTTTTGGCTTAACCACTATATATGAATCAAATACTTCGTTGATTTAGCTTTGATTTATTTTTTTAGGACCCTTGATACGTCCACTTTTCACCGAGATATCTCTCTTCAAATGGAAAAGGATCCTTTTTTATTTGATTATTTATCGATATGTCAGCAACCAATGATCGCACAGAAAGTTAAAGGTGGGTTTCAAGAACTTCAATGAATTCCCTTTAACAACTAGCCATTGATTTTTCGAAAAAAAAAAAAAATTCTTCCTTTTGTCGCATGAATTTGATAATGCAACAAAAAAGGGCTTTTAGTGATGTTTTGGAAAATCAAGCGCTGTATCGAAAATTAAGGAAACTAATAATGTTAAATGTGCCTTTTACAGTTCAATATGTCCACTAAACCGTACAAAGAGCCAAATTAATCCAGCCAGCCGTTTTTTTGTTTCACTCCATCGAATTTTTCAAAAAATTAAAGGATCACGTTTTCTGCTCTGAATAGCTTATAATCTTCAAAAAATGAGAAAAGAAAAATGTTTTGAGGAAAAAGAGACCAAAGCCCAATCATTTTTAACGCGTATCCGCCGCTGTACTCCGTGATTCTACTGATCTCCCGTTAATTAAATAAAAAATAAAGTTAACACCCCTAATTGAATTTCGGAGATCGTTTTTCTATACTTTTCGTGAATCCTTAAATTTTTTTAATATGAAAACAGGCATAGATAAATATTAATTGAAAAAAAAAATTACAACATTTTTTAGATTTTTAAATTTTCAGTAGTTATAAAAAATCATAATTAACAAATAAATAAACTTTTATGAACATTTATCGCAGGATCTTATAAAGTACATATATCAAAAGGGCTCCACGAAGTTTAAAATTTATAGGCCAAATATTTATACCTTGGGAAGGTATAAATATTTGGCCTATAAATTTTTTTTTTTTTGTTTATGCCAATGGAGATTGGGAAAAATTTTTTTTGTTAACAATTGAATAACTTTTTGAAAAATTGTGATTAAACTTTTTTTTCTTCAGGGCTCGATTCTTTCAAGTGTTAAGAAGATACTAGAATTTTTTCAAATTTTTAAACTTACAATTTATGTTTTCAAAAAAAAATTATTGCTGAACTCTCTTTAGCGGCGGCGTGCGCATGCTGTAACAGCCGCGTGGAGCCCAATTTTCATCGTCAAATTAAAATTATAAATAATGGAGATAGAGTTCCGGGATTTAGGATTTTTTATTGGAAATTTCCTCTTCTTTAACGAGCTTTTTTCAAAATAGCTTAAATGTTAATATTTTTCAAGTTATTAACAAAAAACTAAATATCATGTTTTTTTCATCTTATTTTGTTAATAACCATTGCAATTTTTACATGCACCAAAATCCTTCAAAAACATTTTTCTATAGGTGATTCCGAATCGAATGAGCCATCGCTCATATTTTTAGGACCTTTATCTCTATTTTTCACGTTTTTGAACTTGTTGACTAGACTATTACATAAAATCTATATTGTGACAAAAAAAAATATATATCCTTACTTAAAACCATTACCTATGTTTAACAATTTTAAATAGTGGTCCACGGTGGACCCAGCCCAGGGGGGGGTCATGACCCCCATGACCCACCCCCTGGATCCGCCCTTGCGATGGGGCCGGAAGGTTCTGGAGTGGCGACCGCGTACTGGAAGACGTAGCGTTAGAAGGCCTCCCACAAGATGGACCGATGACCTGGTGAAGGCCGCAGGAATACATTGTCAAAATAATATTTAAAACTCACCTCTAATTGAAGTCACAGTGATCATGACTTGCCATGCCTCTTGGATAGCTGAAAATAAAAGAAACATAAATTATAAAAGAAAGAATATAATGCGAAATGAAATAAAAAATATAATGCGGAAGAAAGTTGCCTCAGTATATAGTAGTATATATTTTTATTTCACACTAGCTTTTGCCCGCGGCTTCGCCCGCGTGGATGCGGAAATTAACGCAGGTATTTTTCTAAAATAAAAGAAATTTTCTAAAATAAAAGTAGCCTAAGTTACTTCTTGTTACATCAGCTATCTGTCAGTGAAAGTCCCGTCAAAATCGGTCCAGCCATTTCAGAGATTAGCCGGAACAAACAGACATTATTTAAAAAAATGTTCTTTTGGTATATCTACCGTGTATACATCCATATACACTTAGTAAAAAGTGGTTACCTTAATATTACAAACAGACACTCCAATTTTATTTATTTGTATAGATGTATAGATAAACCAGTGCCCATGCAGCACTTATGAAACATCAGAAGCTAGGTGCATGGTTCCAAATTGTTGATTCCTATGGAGAACAGCCGGCAAGAAACTCCACGGTTACTCTTTTAAAAATGTATTATTCAAAATGGTTTGATTTATATTGGGCAACATTTATTAAAATGATCATGATGATGAAATGATGATGATGATGGTTTATTGAGGATGTTTTTTTTTCCTTTAATAATTTATTATTATTCCCTTTTTAATAATGGTCTAAAATATAGTATTTGAAATAAATATTTTTATGATACTGCAATAACCTATTCAAAATTAATATAATTTACATATATAGGGTTATTTGTAAAGCACCGTCAACCTCATTCAAAAGGATATTATTATTATGACACTATAGTTTATTAAAAAGCCACATTATTATACTTACACTTAGTCCCAGTGATAGACATGAGTCTTTTGAAGAACTCTATGATGTCTTCGTGTCCTGATTTGATGCGGATTTGTTCCAGAACGTTGAAGACAGTCACTGGAAATATATATACAACATTTTATTGTAAACCAGGTTCTACTTGTGACTAATTTTACAAAATAAATAAAAAATTAAGTAGTTAAGTAATAACAGCCACACGGGTCGAATAGACAGGTTAAGCTGCACTTCCCGCGGTCTGTCAATGGATGGGTTCTTCTCGATCTTATACCGAGACTCTACCGTACCTCCGAAAGCACGTTAAGCCGTTGCGTTTTTTTTTGTTGTGTGTGGGAAATCATTAAATGACGTCTCCCGCTCTTCGTGTCAGACTTTTACTGACTAAAACCCACCCGTGTTCCTTCAGTTGCCCATGTGCCAGGAATACAGGGTTTCTTTCGAATAATCTCGCGACCCTGGCAGGCATCGGTCCTAGCAGACCCCGTCAGTTCTGCTGACATCTCTTTGAGGCGCGCGTGGAACACTACGTGCCGTCGACCCGAGCCTGGTCCTTACCGGGCGGCCGGGAGTCCGCTATTGACTCCCGACGCCCGGGGCGTCTCCTCCTGCGGCGGCTTGGGACGTGAGGGCAAAAAAAAAGTCGTTGTGTTGGCCCCGGTTACCATTCGTAGATATTTGACGGTAATTTTATGAGACAAAGTTGAAATCTTAAAATTTCTAATTAGGTCTCTATAACTTTGAAGGTGCGATAGGTAGAAAAGGCTTCCTCAGAGATATGCCCTAACAGGCGTTGCTCAGAGGGGGTTCCGGATGGGTCTTTTGAGAGGTAACGGTACCTTCCAAGTGTAGTTGGTGACCGCCGGGGTGGTTTTAGTGAGGTTAAAATCCCACAGTCTTATGCCCAAAGCCCAAGAGGACAAAAATCCTTTTTTTTTAAATAAATAATAGTTAAAAAAAACTTAAAAAAACACGGTTCAAAAGCGCTGGGCGCTTTTTTAGTTTGGTTTTCTACAGTAACGTATTTTTTAGTTTTTTAAAACTATTTTTTTTTTTTTAGGGTGTTTTAGAATTTTGTGACGTATGTCAGCATAGTTTTCGAAGACATATTTTTTTTTTGCTATATTGGTAAGTCTAGCAAGGATAATGGCATTTTGGCATTGATATCGATAAGTCTATAAAGTTTAAATAAAATCCGACCGTTTGATGTGGGTCAAAGTAGAGTCCAAAGGAGTCGGTTACAAACAAACATTCAAGTGAAGCTAATATAAAGCGTGTAAAAAGGCTAACCAAATGATGATGAAAGAAAGAAAGAAATCATTTATTTGCCATGAATGTGGGTACAAAATAAGATGTAAACTTTGTAAAAGAACAGTTCCAACACACTCTTCCTTACGGCATGCAAAAGTAAAAACATTTTTAAATCTACTCAATTGTATAAAGAAGTAACCAAAACAACGAAAAAATGATGTTATGTGTTAAATGATGTTATGTTAAAGTTAAATGATGTTATGTTACTCACTGTCTCTCGCCGTCAGACTCAGTATGACGGCCGCAGCTTCTCTGACGCTACTCGTCTGCGTCACGTCGAGTAGCGAGCTCAGGAAGTAGAGCGCGTCCTGACGCTTCGTCACTTTGTTGATTTTGTGTATTACGTTCACTATGTCTGTAGGAGAAAATGGTTATGTTAATTAGATGATAAATGGTTTTATTTCTGTAAGTAGGTTTGTACAAACACTTTTACAAGTCAATAATATTTTTTTGAGCTAGATGAGGTCGTTTCCTATCTGACTACTCTGAGAAGAAAGCAAAAAAACTGGATTTTGAAAAGCAAAAAATCTGAAGAATTAAGTAAAATTTAAAAATCTTGGGTAAGGTGAATTCATGCTCCATCATCATCATTTCAGCAAAAAAACGTCCACTGCTGGACATAGGCCTCTCCCAAATTGGGGGTCGACATAATCACCACGCTTGGCAAGCGGGTTGGCGATTGCAATATGGTGGTAAAATGCATAGAGAACGCTGCTGCCCATTCTCTAGTAAGTCCCTTAGTCGCCTTTTACGACATCCACGGGAAGAAATGAGATGGTACTATTCTTTACGTCCGGCAGCATGCGGCTCCATAAGGAATTTACTCTTACTGCATTCATTTTGATATTAATTTTCTTTGAGAATTTCTCTTTTTTCTATTTTTACGGTTATTCAGGTAGATGTGACTGGACACACCGGGAGGGGACGCCTTAGGAGAACATATGGTGACCTTGTTGGTGACGTTCTTCAGAAGGGTCAGGTGCGTAGTACTCACAACATAAACGAGGCAACAAGAATTTGTTAGGATTGTAGCAGGTGGCGTTCTGTAGTTTCGCTTCATAATCACGTGAGGCTCGAAAGGGGGGGGGAGGGGTCCATAAAAAAATCACGAAATATCACAAAGGTGGAGGGGGGTGTAGTAATATATCACGTGTATTTTTTTTAATTAGATGATACTTATACCTGTATTTAAAAAAAAATACAAAAAATAATAATATTCTTTGTAGGTACTAAAAAATACAAGTGATTTAGGGGTAGGGGGGGTAGTCTCAAACCTCACCATGTATCACCAAGGGGGAGGGGGGTTCAAAAATGCCAAAAAACATCACATGATTAATGGACGAACCCCATGGGGAAATGGCGTGAGTTTATGTATGTATTTATATTTTTGTAGACTATTACTTGTGGTTTCATTTATTACATACTAGCTTTTGCCATCGGCTTCGCCCGCGTGGAGGTCGGAAATTATCCCGCGGGAACATACTACCGGGATAAAAAGTAGCCTAGTCCCAGTCCTTTCTCAGGCTCTAAACTATCTGTGTACCAAATTTCATTTAAATCGGTTCAGTAGTTTTAGCAGGAACGCGAGACAGACAGACAGAGTTACTTTTGCATTTATAATATTAGTGTGGATAATGTGGTTAACTTATGTACCTATATTATGAAATACTAGTATCTGAAATAGCCATAAATGTGGATTAAAAGAAATAAATACTTACTGTCAGTGCCAAAGACATCTTTGAAGATCTCTTGAACTTGCAGCAAGCTGTCACAACCACCGATCTTGTACAGGTTTTCTATGATTACCCTCAAACCTGGAAAGGAAACAACAGTTAGGACTAAAATAAAAAAAAAAACGCTGTTTCACAACATTTAAATTGAATAATAATTTAATTAGTCACAATACACAAAAAACAATAATTCGTAAAAGGGTTCGAACCTTTTTGTATTGCAGCTATTCCTTTATGCCTTTTTGTATAGGATATTCTTTCACATAATATAGCGTTTCATTGCGATGCGATGCGATTTAGTAGACAAATAATGAATTATAGCAGCGGTTTCTCGTGTTCCTAGGAATATGTAATGTCCTACTCTATTTTTTCCTTTCGAAAAAAAAAATCAAAATGGCGGCGGCAGGAGAGATACGCCAGATCGGTTCTAAGCCCTTTAAATTTTAGATTTTTATTTGCTTTATTCAAATTGAAAAATCATTTATTTCACTCCGTTTAAGATTATAATTAATTAAGATTATATTAAATAAAAAGATAAAATGTATTTTTTTATAAAATTAATTTATTATGATAAAAAACGGCTTTCAGAATTTAAAAACCTGGCGTTTCCAAATCACACTAACTCAAGTTATCTGATTGGCTGTTCGTAATCCAGTCAACCAATCACAGCAGTTGTAATTTTTTTGTTCAAAACCTAGGCGTTAAAATCAAAAGTAACAAATGAATTCTGAAGACCTTATCTTACCTAAAATTTACTAAAATTAATAACTGGCAAATATTCTAAAATAATTATATTATATTGCATCGTATATTTATTACCATTTCAGCTAGGTAATAAAATTATCTTACTACTAATCATGTAAGTCTTTACTTACTGCCTCGATTCAGCGATTGAGTCAACTCCTCTAAAGCATATTTTGTTTCTGAAACATAAAAAGACATAATTAAAATTTTCAAAATTAGCACGTTAACTACCATGGTTAAAATCAGAAAAAGTCAAAAAATGTACTTAATGTTATTTCACTTTAAATACATATATTATTTATTCCATAAATACATTATTTATTCCAAAAACATGACCGCCAGGCAGCAATGACATGTTCAGATTTTGTATGTGTTATCGGTCATATAGTCCGACAAGGCCTGAATGGAACAAAAAGTGTCGGACACATAGTCCGACATGGCAGTTAACGTGTTAATTAACCTACAATCAACTTCACGTAGCTTATTGTAACAATTTGACTGTGACATTGGCTTTATGTCGCCGCAATAAGGGTGGTTTTAGTAGTTCAGATAGAGTGTAGTACCGAGCGCTCTTCAGCGTAATAAAATCGCGGCTGGTCTCATTCGCGCAAAGTATTTTCAACTGTGAGTGTTGAACCGAGTATTGAGAATCCAACAGAGTACCAGCACGTAAACCGAACAGTTTGTTTTACTATTTAACATTCGGCGTGTGTGCAATGCATTCAAAACCATGATATGTCATACATAAAAGATAAATTTTTAACCAGTGCGCAAATTTTAACAAATTAAACTTAAACGACTTATAATAACCATGCAATTTTTATTTTGATATATCGTAGTACAAAAAAATTAAGTTATCGTTAACGAAAGATGTTTATTTTGAAACTGGTTTTTATGGTAACTTGCGCGCGGCGGACCGAGCGTAGCTACAAGTACCTATCAGCTGTTCGATCGGTCAAAATTCTAAGAAGTTCGAAGTACCTACACAGGCGCGCGGTTACTGTCCTATTCCTATTGTCGATATCATATTACGAAATATGTAGTGTGTCCATAGTTTACTGATTTAAGGTCGGATAAAATTTAAAAAAACATTACGCAAAATCATTACGTGACACAAAACACTCACAAGAAAACATACGCGCATGTTATAGCTAAAACTGTTGAACTTGCGAATACTCGTGACAATATTTGTTCGCTGCCAGGCTAGACCCCCTACAATAGCATTTCAATAGCGCAGTGGAAGTTATGATGGTGGGGTCCAGGAGACAAGAAGTGGCTAGCGAAACTAGTCCGCCGTACGCGGAGCAGACAATACAAGTACAAACAATTACAAGACAACAAAAGAAAAAAAGTATTGAAAAAATTGTTGAAATGTGTTCTATTACTGATATCGAACCACAAAAAAAATTTGCGCACTGGTTAAAAAAAAATCCTGTATAACGCCAGGAAACAGTTTTAGTGTTATACTTACGCGTTTGCTTCGTGACCTTTTTCAGTAGAATTATACTCTCTGTCAATGATTTCGTCTTCAATAAACGATTAACAGCAGTTATAGCATCGCCGATATCTGAAATAATTGTGTGTTACTTGGATTTAGCCTTGTTATAATTATAAAAAAACAATGGTTAACATTATGTGGATCGTT
Source organism: Aporophyla lueneburgensis (assembly GCA_932294355.1). NCBI lineage: Eukaryota > Metazoa > Arthropoda > Insecta > Lepidoptera > Noctuidae > Aporophyla > Aporophyla lueneburgensis. Next base: position 11,020,005 of record OW028756.1, read on the forward strand.
GGACCTATGTCGTAGCACCTTCTTACCTACCTTAAAATGAAGATTCGAATAATATCATCATAATCAGCCTATATTTATAGAATAAGAAATTATGATATAAGTGGATATCTGAAAGTGGCACAGATAACGGAAAAGTTGTGTGGGAATCGGTTGTCATGGTATGGTCACGTGATACGGAGATATGAGGAAAATATCGTGAGGAAAGTATTGAGTATGAATGTCGATGGCTATAAGAGTAGAGGGAGACCAAAGAAACGATGGATGGACTGTGTGAATTATGATATGGATAGAAAGGGGATGACTACTGACCCGCTACTCTATGCTCTGTAGTCTGTGTCAATTTTTTAAAAAGAAAGGAATGTAACAAATTATTTTCACTAGCTTTATTTAATAAATACCTACATCAAGTTCTGAAGGCCGCAACTGAAGCCTTTTTGTAAGAAGTTTTTTCTTTAAAATAGAACAATGTTAGTGCCAATTTGATAATTTTGACATACTCACCAACAGTTCGTGTTCCTAGTATTAGAAGGTTGAAAGCTCCTTTCATATCTGTAAAAAGAGGAAAACCATAATTAACTAACTTTAAGAGCTAAAACGCACTAGCGGCAGGCCGTGACGCGGCGTGCCGTTGCGGTTGGCCGCAGTTTAAACGGTCTGCCGCAACGGCACGCCGTATTCCGGCTAACCGTATCGTATCGATTCTGTAGCGGTCCGCCGCATTTCATCGTCAGTGCTTCTAGAAATGTTGGTCATGATGGACGTAGAAAAGTTGCTGTATTTAAATTATCGTGGGAAACGTCGTCGTAAAAATAAACATCGATTTTGGATGTGTATCCAAAATCGATGTTTATTTTTACGTCGTTTCTACCATGTCGTGTGTTCAATAGAGGGTGTTCTCTATTGAAGACACGACATGGTAGCAAAGAGTTTAATATTTTTCTATCAGAACTAAGCACTTGCGGCAAACCACGCCGAGTGCGTGGAGGGGGTGCGGTGCGCCGCTATATTCAACCGGTGCGGCCCACCGCAGCTCTAAGAGCTAAAATGCGCTAGCGGCTGGCCATGATGCGGCGTGCCGTTGCGGTTGGCCGCAGTTTAAACGGTCTGCCGCAACGGCACGCCGTATTCCGGCTAACCGTATCGTCTCGGTTCTATAGCGGTCCGCCGCATTTCGTCGTCAGTGCTTCTAGAAATGTTGGTCATGATGGACGTAGAAGAAGTTGCTGTAGTTATTTATTTAAATTATCGTGGAAAACGTCGTCGTAAAAATAAACATCGATTTTGAAAACACCCTCTACTGGAGACACGACATGGTAGCAAAGAGTTTAAGCGCTTGCGGCACACCGCGCCGAGTGCGTGGAGGGGGTGCGGTGCGCCGCTACATTCAATCGGTGCGGCCCACGGCCCACCGCAGCTCCAAGACAACCGGAGCGGTTGACGGCTGGCCGCAAGTTAGTGCGTTGGTATCAAGCGGTTTCATATAAAAATTGAAGTGCGGCCACCGCAATGGCACGCCGCGTCACTGCCTGCCGCTAGTGCGTTTCAGCTCCAAGACAACCGGAGCGGTTGACGGCTGGCCGCAAGTCAGTGCGTTGGTATCAAGCGGTTTCATATAAAATTGAAGTGCGGCCAACCGCAACGGCAAGGAAACTAGTACATTTCGAAAGAAACACAAAAATAAACCGTACCGACCTCGCCGCCGAGGTCCGTCGTCGCGACCCTGACTTACCCCCGACGACCGAGGTTCGTACCCCCCTCGGGGTAGCCCTTTGGACTTTCGCTTTAGTTTTTAAGTATAATAAGCCCCGGCTGGAGGCCTAAAAAGTTAACTTTTTAGGAATCGCCGGGCCACCATCCGTTTAAGTAGTAAGAACTTTTTTTTTCTACGAGATGTCCTAAAAAAAAAACAAAAACCGCAACGGCACTACCGGCATGACTAGGCCGCTAGTGTGTTCTCTAAGCGTCAAAGGACCCCGCGAAATTAAAATTTTCTTCCTTTTTTTTGTAATTTGCAGGTCAGGCTGTATGCTAAATAACATAAATGATTTGTGATCGAAACAGATATGTAGATATACATATGTCACCGTGATATTGTAAATACCGTTAGATTATAATCTATCTCGTGAGATTGTAATCTGTCGAAAGATTGTGAACCGTAACATACTGCTTACAATTTAACGCATTCTTTTTCGTTAGATTACAATCTACCGTCAAATTGTGAAATGGCATGCGACGAAACGCAACTCGCGTGCCGATTGGTTGGATGTCATGCGCACCGCGCCGCTATACCTATTTATTTGTTGACCATGATCCGCATGTTTCGACCCCAAATGGCTCAAAACTGTAGTATACTTATAAAGTTACAGTATTTGCGCCGCTTGAGGGTCTCAGCAGCCGCAGCAGTGGAGCCGACAAAGCCCGCCGTGCTAAGAACATGAGATGGCACAAGGGTGTCGACACAGGTATCGTCCCTCACCAGAGGCCTACCCACCTTCCAAGGCAACAACATTATGTTGCCTGGTCTTTGGAAATTTAATAAAAAATAAGCCATTTTTTCCTCCTATTCGCTGAAAACTGTAAGAAAATAAATGAATTATCTACCTATTTCAGGCAGCAATACTTCTAAAAGTTTTGGGAACTCTGCCGGACCGACACCACTGGTCAGCTTCAATATCTCCAATTTGACACCTTCCAAACCTGAAATAAAGACAAAACAAATGTTAGCATACAGCTGGTGATTAGTTTATTGTGCACCAATCAAATCAATTAAATCAGCCTGGCGCAGTCCACTGCTGGACATAGGCCTCTCCCACGCTGCGCCACTACACCCTATCCTCCGCCTTCCGCATCCAGTCTGTCCTAGCCACCTTTTTGAGGTCGTCGGTCCATCTAGCTTGGGGGGCGTCTCACACTACGCTTGCCGATACACGATCTCCACTCCAGAACTCGTCTGCTCCATCGGCCATCGGTCCTTCTACAAACATGGCCAGCCCACTGCCACTTCAGTCTGCTTACTCTGGAAGCTATCTCGGTAACTCCAATTCTTTTCCGGATTGTGCACCAACTAAACTTAATTTAGGCTGTTCATATCTTTTTATTTATTTATTAAAATTTTCGCATAAAAAAATACAAACAGACTTAATGCTTCGTACATAAGCTTATCTTTTCCTTCTAATGAAACAAAAAGAGACCGAATTAAATAAGAGCTGTCAATTTTAGTTTAACTAAGATGCGACGCAAATACAACGAACTAATTTCCAGGACATACAAGTGAAGTTAAATAAAACGTTTTAATAAAAAACTTTTTCTTTAGTACAGCAAAATATTAATAGGAACTTACCGGTAGTATGAGCAACGTGCATGAAGTAATCAGCTATCTCATGCGGATCTGAAAATATTACAATAAAAATTAAAATACTTTAATCTACATAGTCACAGTTTAAGCCCCATTTAATAGGGGGCGAGCCTATTGCCATCAACTGGACACAAATCCAGTCTCCGGGCTGCTACTGAGAAATTCCAGATAGAAAACCCCAATAACACATTGCCCGATCCAGGAATCGAATTCAGGACTTCATGCTCAGCAGTAGTATTTGCGACCGAGGAAGTCATGTTGTATTAAAATAGTCTTTGATAGTTGTTAGTCGAGTAGTCACAAGACCGACGGACGGACTACTAGTTTCCGCGGGATTTCGTGTTTAGATCAGATGTGGAGGTCAGCGAGCCAGTCGTAGTATACCTATATGTGTGGAGAACAGGGTGTAAAATTCGCGAAAAGGAAGACAATGAGGTTGTTCAAGAAAATGCAGGCCACCAGTTGGCGCCACTTTGACATGAGGTCCTCCACTTCGACAATGAATATAAAACTATTTCATTCATTCATTTCCATTCAGTCACGACTAAGGAAAATATAGGTGCTATGACACTTTTGACAGGTGCCCGGACCTGACGTTTGTGTGCTGCCATCTAGTGATTGCCATTTCAGAAAACCCTCATTGATGTAGGGGCGTTATAAATATGCTAGAAGCGCGGTAATCTTTGCTTGGTATTTAGCAGCATCCGGGTAACATAGCAATACAGCTTACCTTTTTCTCCGGATATCTTTTGAAGACTCTCAAAAATGGCGTCAAAATCGTCGTGTCCGATCAATGGTTTCATAGTAGCAAACGCTTTCAAGACATCTGAAATAAAATGTTTGTTATTAAGTATTGTTACGCAGATCGTTAAGACTTGAAATGTCACGCTACCGCTATCTTTTATCAAGTAGCAGGTACTACACGAACTGGATTATCTGTAAATGCCACCGCCATCTATTATAGAATAGCAGAGTTATTTAAAGTAGTAATTTTTGTTTATCTTTGTTTCTATGGCGATTCACTAATTTGACGATAATATGGCACATAGAGAAAATATGCCATATTAGGGGGATGCTTGAGTTATTATCTGCAAGGAGTTTTTCATTGTCATTGTACTCATACGTCGATGTTTACGTTCAAATATTTCGGAAGCGTGACACTTTAGGGTAACGTGTTCGTGACATTTTTTGTTTGTCGATGTGTCTTCTACCTATACATATCACTTTCATAGAGAGCCGCGATTTCAAAAAAAAAAAAAATGGCGGCGGGTCAATATGCCAGATTGGTTGTAAGCCCTTTGTAGGTCAGTGTTAGGTATACAAGATGTAACAGAATAAGTGCAAGTCTTTAAAGTAGTTTGTTCATAACTGTCTACTGAATCGATTTTCATAAATTTTAATTATGTTATCTTTATATATATAATTCTACTGTACGTGTGTATGTCACTGAACTCCTCCTAAACGGCTGGACCGATTTGAATGAATTTTTTCTGTATGCATTTGGGTGGCACCCCGGATGGTTTAGATTCACTATTGGACCCGGTAGGTGGCGCTGCTATCGAGTTCTAGGAATCAGGACTACGTCTGTATGGTCAGCTAGTAGATGTATATCAAAATGTGTTAGTCGACTGAAGGCCTATGTTCAGCAGTGGACTGCGAGAGGCTGAGTTGATTTGATTTGATTGAGGCGAATGTAGCAATATGTATTTACAGAATTAAAATAATTAAACCCTCTAAGTTCATTTATCACCATTAAATGAATGTTTCATGAAATAGTAATTCAATGTGGTTAAATGAACTTAAAGGGTTGTATTGAAGGATGATTTTAATTATTATAATTCTATAATACATACGTGTTACGAGAACCATATTTTGCTCAACAAACAACCTGGCACTGACTTGTGAATTACAAAATACTTAAAAAAATCAGAATTTAGCAAACTATTAAGGTGCTTCCCTCTTGACGACCGAGTGCTGTAATCTCAATCAATCAATCATTTATCAGCATAGGTATTATAGGTATTAATAATAGGTTACAGATAGTTTATGTCAAAAATATTTGCATTATGTTTTGCCAATAAATGGCGTAAAAAATTAAAACAAACAAGCAATTAAATTAAGGTCGAATGCAAACAGATTACGTTATAAAAAATAAATATACTATTCAATGTAAAATCTATGGTTGTCTATGGATCACGTATCTACATATACGTAGAATTATATGTAGGTATCGTTAACCAAAATTCTTACCATTTTCGTTCGTCATTTGTCTCAACAGCTCCACAATTGTACTTATATCTAAAAAGGAAAACAATTTCATAGAATAATAATAAATAACTTAACAAAGAATTAACGAAACTGTATTTTAGAAAAAAAAATCTTAGACAATGCTGAAGTTGTTCTTAAAAATAAAAAAGGAAGTACAAAAACCTATACACGACTACTAAAAAATGACGCTCTAAAAAGTATGAAATAAAAAATAATCTCATCTGAAACCCGTGGTCGTATGCCACCTTTCCATAAAGCTTATGATCGCTTACTACTGCTAGAATGTATTGCTTTGTTATAGAATATAAACAGTTGAAGATCAATTCGCTTCCAATGATAGCTCATTTGTCAAATTATGATTAGCAGCGTAGGATGGAGCGAAGATATGAGCAAACAGATGAACATGCATACATTACATAACCATGCATACCTTGGTTTTGCTCCGCCGTGGATGAGTAAAAATAGTACTTACATTTTTTTTTTTTAATTTTGAATAACGACTAAAATCAATTATATTTTTTGTAAAGGCTGACGCTACAGCGCGACGCAACAGCGAGACGCGACAGCGTGACGCGACACTTGTAGAACAATATCCATAATATTTTTCGGGACTGCCTCGTTGGTCTAGTGGTAGCAAGCGCTACTGCTGAGCATGAGGTCCTGGGTTCAATTCCCAGGTCGGGCAAAAGTGTTAATGGGTTTTTCCATCTGGAATTTCTCAGTAGCAGCCCGGAGTCTGGATATGTGCCCGGTTGATGGCAATAGGCTCGCCCCCTATAACATGGGACTTAAACATAACAGGCGAAATGTGGGTGTACTATAGGTTCACCTCTGCCCTACCCTTCGGGGAAACAAGGCGTGATGTTATGTTTATTTCTGTGAAAGTCGCGTCACGCCTGTCTGAAGCCATCTAAAGCCTTTACAAAAAAATATATAATTGTCTAATCGTCCCTTCCAAAAGTTAGTTTCGTATGGAGAAGAATGGGCAATAAACTTCACCGTTATTCTTTTAACACGTTAATTGACTTGGCTAAATCAGAAAAAGTCAAAAAATGTACTTAAGTAGTGTTATTTCACTTTAAATAGATTATTTTATTCCATAAATACATTATTTATTCCATAAACATGACCGCCAGGCAGCAACGACATGTTCAGATTTTGTATGTGTTGTCGGTCATATAGTCCGACAAGGCCTGAATGGAACAAAAAGTGTCGGACACATAGTCTGACATGTCAGTTAACGTGTTAAAATGCCGCGAGCCTTAAATATTGACGTTCAAAAGTGCATTTTACGTGCCTATTTGAAAATAAATGATTTGTCTATGACTTGATTAACATCATAATTACTCACGGGGAAATTCGTCCATCAGCTTCAAGAAGCCCACCACGGAGTGCCAACTCCTGGAACCTTTGCATTTCCTCAGGAATTCGAAGACATGTTGTTGATCTATGGATAGAAAGAAACCTGCTACAGTCATTATCTGCCTGCCTATTCCCAACTATGTTGGGGGCAGCTTCCAGCCTATCCAGATGCAGCTAGACCAGTATTTTACATGGACCGACTGCCTACCGGACTTGTAGTTATTGGGTAATACGATACCCGTTGGTATGACTGTTGGTCAATCTTTGGGGCTTCTGACGACCCGTTATAATAATTATAATATCTGGTTGACCGAGCTTAGCTCGGTATTTTTCAGTAAATTGTGTTTAAAATAATAAGTTTATGTTCAAGTTGATTATCGATAAAATGGTCATTGAAAACACGAATAAAACGACATTTTATAAAAATGAATCCTAGCTAGATCGATTTATTGCCCCCGAAACCCCTTGTATACTAAATTTCATGAAAATCGTTGAAGCCGTTTCCGAGATTCAGATTATATATCTATATATATATATATACAAGAATTGCTCGTTTAAAGATATAAGATATAGCTTTAGCATTTTATTTTTATACTACAAATTAAAACATACTTACTTCTAAATGATACTAAAAATCTGTTTTAATTGTTTCATTAGTTTCTGAGAAACAGCGCGGGGAAATTGATGGATTTTATTTTAAATCAAAGCACTGTAGCTATCTCAAATTCAGCCGAACAAAACTATGTTTTTGTGCATATTTTACGTATAAAGATTACTAATTCCTATCAATTTTTTTTAAAAAATTGGCTAGTTTTTTAGTTCCTCAATCCAGACGTGTCTGAATTGAGGAGGCACCTAAAATTTCCTGTAAGGGTAGCTACACACATAAGCGGGCCGGCATTAATCGGCAAAGCTGGGATAAAATCGGATATATGTAGATGAATATTCGGGAATCACAAACTAGACATGCGCAAAATGTGTCAGTGAAAAGAAATGAATGAAGTATATCTTTTGACTCAATGAAGTAGTCCACTCATTTAGTTCAGTACTTCATTTAGTTCAGCAAATCTGAACGAATCAATGAGATATAGAGCTCGCGTAGTGTGATACATTACTATGAATGACGCATTTCACTTAGTTCACTTTTATACGTATCTCTCTTTTGACTCAATGAAGTAGTCCACTCATTTAGTTCAGTACTTCATTTGACATTTAGTTCAGCAAATCTGAACGAATCAATGAGATATAGAGCTCGCGTAGTGTGATACATTACTATGAATGATACACTCCACTTAGTTCACTTTTATACGTATCTCCATTTTCCTTCATACTTTTATACAGGCTTAGGACTGTCGACCAAGAAATCTGAAACGAATTAAAAAAAAAACAAATTGTCATGTGTGTGTAAGCTAGACGCGCGACACACATATAGTCAGCAAGGCGCCGTCGTCGCTCGTCAGCCCGACGTCAGCCGACCGGCCGGCGATGTGACACGAACACGTACGTACGAGTCATGCATGCGAGCGAAACGAATGCTGAGTTGGTGCGAGTGAAAGAAAGACTGAACTAAATGAAGTAGAGACACATTTGAATGACTACTGAAGGAAAGATAAGTTTATTTTGTGAAATGAAGTACTTCATTTCCTTCAATCGTTCGCGAACTACCCATGTCTATCACAAACCACTCGGCAAATTTTAGTTCAGCTAAAAATGTGGGACGAATACGACGTGTTGTTAGTTTCCGACCACCCATTGCGCGTGTGTTGATCTACTGAATGTCCTAGTTGGCTGACGCGCGACGACCGACTGAAGACCGATTGGAGCCGAACCTATGTAGTAGTTGCTACGGGTCGGCTTTTTCGTTCCACAAGTACTGCCGAATTGAATGATTTGTTGACCCGAATAAACCCGATCGGCACAAGCCGAACAAGTGCAGTAATTACTTCGGGTCGGCTTTGTTGTTCGACAAATACTGCCGAACCGACTATGCCGGCCCGCTTATGTGTGTAGCTACCCTAACTTTTTATGGGTTTTACTACAAATTCCAGGATCGGGCCAACAAAATCGTCTAATTTACTACCAAATTTTGGGTACCCGCGTTTAAATATGAGACATGGCTTCTCAATCCATACTAACTCTTTTAACTTTTTACGTACCTGTTAGTCCTGTTATATTTTCGATGTATTTCACAGCGGATGCTTCATCTGAAATATAAATGACATCCAATTATTAATACATTTACTTAAAACTAACTTTAATAGTGGTGCCGATTCTGTTGTCACAAAATTCTCTAAACTAAACTAAAAATCACTAAAATTTGGTTTATTCCTGTCAAACGACGATTTCCTATTCTGAAATAGACTAAAGTGACACAACTTAACTATATTTTAGTTTGACAGCACTAAGATTGCACTGAGTTATTAGTTTAGTGAAAATGTCAATTTTGCTATTCTGAGTTTGCCGGTTTTCACCAAAAATTTTGACTATAATAATTTATTTTAACTAAATCTGACTATTTTTAAGCGCGATTAAAAAGGTGTGGAATAAAACGGGTGTACTACGCCAAATCGAATGCCAAATAATCGAATATCAATTGATCGAACACTATAAATCGAACGTCTAAATACTCGAACGTTCATAATATCGAATGGTTATTAAATCGAACATTCAATATATCGCACACTCAATACATCGAGTGTTCAAAATATCGAATGTTCGTTTGATCGAGCGGTCAACGCATTGCATATTCATTATATCGAAATATAAATATACTTAATACTTTAAATACAAGAAAAACACAAAATTTACCAAGAAATCGCATTTTACTTTTTAATTATTATCTTATACCTACTAGCTGTGCCCGCAGTTTCGCCCCCGTCGTGTTCGGAAATTTTTACACAAGGATCTCGTGGGATATAGCGCGTACGATTGTCACAACCTAGTGCTGGGTACGCCACAGTTTTGGCGGTAAGTTCCCTCTTTGAGGAGTGGCTGGGGAGGCGCCACGGCGTTCTCATCTCCCGCCTTACGCATGTCCTCAGCGGGCATGGCTGCTTAGGTTCCTGTTCAGGATAAGACGGGAGGAAACGCCCGGGTGTTTTCATTGCATGAATCGCCCGGAGGACACAGTGGAGCATACGGTGGAGATCTTCCCTACCTGGGTGGAGCTCCACCGTATCCTCGTGGATGCGATCGACGGCGGCGATCTCTCGCATCCGGCCCTGGTCCAGGCCATGGTACGGAGTAAGAGGGCATGGAACACGTTGCTTGTTAAGCACAAACAGGGTCTTTATGCTACCATAGACATTTTAGTTAAGGAGCAAGCTATTACAAGTAGGACAATTGACAAGGCAAAGACCTACTCCACAAAAAGTGGCAAAACGGATGAAAATCTGATGATCTGAGAAAATATGAAGTAGTAGAAACAACATGGATTTAATAGTTTAGCCGAATAATATACTAACTTTTAAATGTAGATACCTATAAAAGATAATAATTAAAAAGTAAAATGCGATTTCTTGGTAAATTTTGTGTTTTTCTTGTATTTAAAGTATTAAGTATATTTATATTTCGATATAATGAATATGCAATGCGTTGACCGCTCGATCAAACGAACATTCGATATTTTGAACACTCGATGTATTGAGTGTGCGATATATTGAATGATCGATTTAATAACCATTCGATATTATGAACGTTCGAGTATTTAGACGTTCGATTTATAGTGTTCGATCAATTGATATTCGATTATTTGGCATTCGATTTGGCGTAGTACACCCGAATAAAACTAGTGGTCATGAACTAAAATTCTCAACAACGCCTTGCCTTCACGTGCATAAACAGTTCTGTATTTTTTATTTTCTTTTTGCTTATATCTTGAAAATGGCGTGTCCTATCGTAAAAATAATGAAATTTTCGACCCCCTTAGTACATTTAAATATCAACACGTGGGTAACATTTTTTTTATATTTTTCAAACAAAAGTGAAAAATTCCATATAAAACACGTCCAGGCTGCACCCTAGCACGCGCCTTCGTCTCTCAAAAAATTCATTCTACGCAATGCACACACAAGTAAAAGTTGCGAAAACAAAAGAAAAAAAAAATACCACGCTGAGTCGCGATTGTCAAATTCGATTTTAGTCGTGTCAAAATAGTTTTTTAATTTAGAGATTTTTCCTTGCAGAATAGCGTTACAATTCTCATAGCCAAAAGTAAGGAATTTTAGAGATAGTTTAGTTAGTTTAGTTCGTGTACAACAGAATCGGCACCAGTATCTTACCAAAATTATGTCTGGACTATAAAAGAGACTGTGACCTCTGAGTTTGTTTCGGCTTTTCTTCTCAGAGTAAGGAAACGCCGACCTCATCTAGTTTAAAAAATATGATTGACGTGTAAATATGTTTGTACAAAGCTACTTACAGAAATAAAATCATTTATAATTTAGAACTATGATAAAATTAGTTTCTTGGTAATCTTAAAAGGATTAGCATAAGCGTTCCATAATGTTCCCACTGCAGGGACATAGCCCGCTTCTCTGTGAGAGGGAGTGGGTCGTAATCCACCACGCGGGTCCAATGCGGGTTAGTGGATTTCAAATGTCCCATATAGTCTTCGAATGTATGGTTGTAGAACACGCCGGTTTCCTCACGATGTTTTCCTTCACCGTTTTGAGAGCAGTGGCGATGAAATGAGATATATGTATACAAATAAAAGTGCCTGTCTAGGTTCGAATCGAACTCACGACCTAGAACTCGTTTGTCGGGACTAGACAGTGAGCTAACATAGGGTCACCAAGAACACAACATTTTATAAATACAACATGTAACATAATTAACGCAAGACTTCATACACCTCAGAGTATTGACTTAAAAGCATAATACAATGACTAGAACTTATTATTCCTAAAATTAACGGTTAGAAAAACATGTTGAACAATGCTGGGGAGCATTATTTTATTTATTTAAAATTGAGTCTTATTGCCTCCTTATAATATACAATTTTCTTTGCCTCAACTCTACTACATAATGTGTCCGTATTATCACAGCGGGCCCTACCGGAATACGAGCGCAGCGGTAGTTGCTTTTAAAAAAAACCGCAGCATTATGCTGAAATACGAGCCTTTTTGGCCTCGCACAGGTCTTACTCTATTATTTTTTATATCTCTTACTAATTTATTATTTGTACCTTAAAAGTTTCTATGTTCTTCTTACTGTTTGTGTTTCCTGTGGGTCTCAAATATTTTCTTTATACATAATTTTTGTTTTAAAATACATGACTACATAGTCAATATTTTACTACGAAATATTAAATATGTAATTGTAAAATTAAGTGCACAGATGCAATAAAATAAATACAAATAGCACTTATGCATATTTGCTTGAAACTGACGTTTTTGTATTTATGGTTGTGGAGGTTGATAACCTTTTGTATTTGTCGGGTTCTTTTGTAATTAGTATTTTATATTATCAGGATGTGATGGTGTGTCCCATTTGCATCAATTAAGCACCCCCTAAGGTCTAGGTATAATATTTTATGACAACCAACACACCGTTATCTGATCTCAAACTAGGCACAGCCTGTAGGTACAATGGCAACCAGACTACTATTTATAATACATAAATACACTCGAGAGCAATGAATCCGGGTCACTTAAAGAATCCTAAAAATCTCGGAAACTAAAAATGCTAGGTTAATGCAATAAATTGTATTTAATAGACAATGTAATACTCCTTAAATGAAGGTATTAAAACTTCTTAGTTATTGTAAAGTTATATCATAAAAAAATCAAATTTGAAAAAGGGCCACTTTCGAAGATGGAACTACGAAATTACAGCATTTGGTTTTGCTTTTGTTTGTAATCTGTCATTTATGTGGGTACATAAACCATGTTGATAGTGCTCTATATTCATTATTCAAGCTGAAATTATGTCGCTTACGCCTGAAGAATGCACCAGAATACTTACAATGCTGGAAACCGGCCGGAGTCAGCGCGATACAGCCTGGACTGTCGGTGTGTCGCTGTCAACAGTACAAAGAGTTCTCCGACGTTACGAAGAAACTGGTTCTAACCTACGCAGACCAGGAGTACCACAGCACGAGAAGACCGATACTTGGTGAACACCATGCTTCGAAATCGCTTTCTCACAGGAACTGAACTCACAAATCAGTTTCGACGCCTCGGAGGAAGTAACCCAAGTGCATGGACAGTAAGACGTCGGCTTGCTGAATCTAACTTAAAACCCCTTAGACCTGCAAACGGCCCTAAACTGGAGCGTGGGCATCGTATTTCAAGACTAAGATATGCCCAGAGCCACGTAAATTGGAGTATTGAAGATTGGTCAAAAGTTATGTTCTCCGACGAATCAAAATTTATGCTCTACAAGCACGATGGAAGACACAGAGTGTATCGAAGACCAGGGGAAAGATTCAAGCAAGCATGCATCGAAGAAAAAGTAGCCTACGGTGGTGGGTCTGTACTTGTGTGGGCCGGAATTTCTTCTGAAAGTCGCACAGAGCTGGTGATCATAGAAAACGGCTCTTTAACTAGCGTAAGATATGTGGAAGAAATCCTCAATGATCACGTTGGTCCATTTATGGTCAATTTAGGTGAGGATGCTATATTTATGCATGACAATGCCCGACCTCATACAGGTAGGATTGTGAATGACTACCTTCAAGAGATGAACATTACTCGTATGGAGTGGCCAGCGCACAGCCCGGATATCAACCCGATCGAGCATGCTTGGGACGAGCTAGGCAGATGCGTAAAACAACGAAACCCTCCCCCAATCACGCTTCGTGAGCTCAAAATTGCTCTCACAGAGGAATGGGAGAATATTCCCCAAAATCGTATAAGGAACTTGGTGTACAGCATGCCAAACCGCGTAAACGCAGTAATGGAAGCACGAGGAGGCAATACGAAGTATTAAAATTCAAGAAAATCGTAATAAAGTTCAAAAATTTCATGTTTCCTATTTTTGTTTTAAGGAGAGATCAGCAGTTTTTTTCTTTATGTAATTTTGTGTTAATAAAATGTATGGTGACTCATATTTTTTTTACTTTCATTTAAGGAGTATTACATTGTCTATTAAATATAATTTATTGCATTAACCTATCATTTTTAGTTTCCGAGATTTTTAACATTCTTTAAGTGACCCGGATTCATTGCTCTCGAGTGTATTTTTAAATACATACATATCATAGATAATTACACCCAGACACAGAACAAATAATTGTGCTCATCACACAAACATTTGTCCTGGGTGGTAATCGAACCCACGACCTCAGTGTTAGCAGTCAGGGTTACTAACCACTAGACTATCAGGTCAATCAACAGGTAAAAGTCATGGGAATTAAGAAACGCCCAGTACCAAAAAAAAATTGCTCCGCCATACATTTTGACCGCGGTACCTACTGCACTTTTCAAATTTTTGGTTGAAATTACGTATCTACATTAAAATAAAGATGAATTACAACCCAGAGCATAATCAGCCTATAGTATTCCCACTGCTGGGCATGAGCCTCCTATCAGTGAAACTCCACGTGGGCCCAGTGAGGGTTAGTAAATGTCACATGTCTTTTTATTTTTGGTTCTAGGACATGCCGTTTTCTTCGCGATGTTTTTCTTCACCGTTTTGAGAGCAGTGGTAATAAAATGAATAAATAATAAATTACTTTATTCCCAATTAACATACAGGCGACACAACTGTTTTCAAATTGCATAAATCACTAAGTATCTCCACTGGCACCCAAGCTAAGATTAAACTTGTGCTATGGATGCCAGGGCTCTCTCTATCAATACGCTTTCCTAAAAATATAGCGCCTGCTTGGGTTCGAACTCACGATCTACAACTCGTGAGTCGGGGCTATGACCATTTGGCCACGATTGCCGTTTCAGAAACCTCATAACAAGCTCCAAGTCGCAATTTTTTCCGCCATTGGCGTGCGTCTCAAAAATTTATTTTTCCTGACGTCTCGAAAATTTGTTTAAACAAGTGGGTAACTACGTAGCTTGTCCTCGAATAAACAATTGTTTAAACTAAATGACGGGTCATTGGTAAATACTTCATGTTTGTTAATTATCTGATTATCGTTAATTTTGATAATTGATAATGGTTATTTAGTTTCGGAAGAGAATATTTTTGATTAACACTGGAAGTGCGGGCGTCCCAAATTTGACCCATTTCGATGTTCTTCATGCTCTAATTAATATTTTATTATGCATATAATCGTAACTTTTTATGACTTTTCATGAAATATGATGATTATTATATTTATTACTAGCTTCTGCCCGCAACTTCTTCTGCGTAAATGTCGGTTATCGCGGACGTAGACAAAGTCACGGAATAAAAAGTAGCATATGTCCTTTCTCAGGCTCTAAACTATCTGTGTACCAAATTTCATTTAAATCGGTTTAGTAGTTTTAGCAGGAAAGCGAGACAGACAGACAGACAGACAGAGTTACTTTTGCATTAATAATATTAATATAAAAATATAAAATAGTGTGGATTTAAACGAGACTTCAACCACGTAATTGCAATATACATATTTTTTATCCAAATTTACATCAGTCGGTATGTTCCGCGCTTCTAGTGTTAATTTGAAAGAAAGATATAAAAATTTTGAATTGGGATTCCCACAGGAATATTACAGACTAACTAAACACACTATACTTCATCATCATCATTATTATTATCATCATCATCATCATCATCATCATCATCATCATTTCAGTCATAAGGCGTGCACTGCTGGTGCTGGACGAGGCCTCCCCCGATTTGAGGGCTTTACCAAATACGAGTAAATTCTAAATTTATAAGTATTTAGAAGAAAAGCTGTTATTTTGACATTACAAACATACACTTAAATTTATATTTATTTGTATAGATTCAATATTATCATACGTATACAACCCTGGTACTATCAACTGATCAACTTGTCAACTACTGTAACCACGGTATGATACTGTCATGTAGTTTATGACAACATAAGAGAAAAATAATGCAAGAACTCACCACGGTGGCCAGTCAATTGTTGCAGTAACTGACTGCTTTCCTTATGACCTGAAAACGTATAAAAATATTTATTTATTCTTCATAACACCTTTTTTTCTGGAAGGGAAATCATCAAATGACGTCTCCCGCTCTGGGTGGAGCGGAAGGGCGTGTCAGACTTTTACTGACTAAAACCCACCCGTGTACCTTCAGTTGCCTGTGCCAGGGCCACGGTAACTCTTTCGAACGAATCTCGCGACCCTGGCAGGCATCGGTTCTTGCGGACCCCTTCAGTACTGCTGACATCTTTATGAGGCGCGCGTGGAACACTACGCGCTGTCGACACGGGCCTGGTCATTACCGAATTCTTTATTTTATTTATTTCTTTACTAGCTTCTGCCCGCGACTTCGTCTGCGTTAAATTTCTTGTTCCCCCGACCCTTCCCATCGCGTCGAATTGGCTGCCAGTTTTCGTCCATTCTTCGGGCTGCTCCACTCCTTTTGATTGTAGCGTGATGTTATATAGCCTATAGCCTTCGTCAATAAATAGGCTACCCAACACAAAAAGAATTTTTCAATTTGGACCAGCAGTTCCTGAGATTAGCGCGTTCAACCAAACAAACATACAAACAAACTCTTCAGGTTTGTAATATTAAGTATAGATAGTACAGATTTGAGTTTTATCTGGAAAACCCAGTAACACTGTCCGACAGTCAAAAGGGAATTTTATAAGATTTTTTTTGGATAAAAAATGACCATATTTCCGTAGATTCTTCTCGTAATGATAGGTTTTGACGTCTTTGTCCACACGGGACGTATAAAAAAAATGTAGATTTACCAAAAACTACTCACTTTTGACTCCCAAGATTAGTCTCAATTCATCAGAAATGTGATGTTCTGCACCTGAAAGTTACATTGAAATTATTAATTTAACAGCTCATTAATAATTTAATTAATATCTAAAAAAAGTAGAATAATATAGACGGTTTGTCTAAAGGTTTATGTACGACCTGGATATTTGTGTTGCCCTCTCATATCCTGGCTGTGCAATTTCAAAACCCATTATCCACACTATCCACACTTCCACATCCACACTTCCACACTTATATATAATATATAATTATATAATATATAATATAATATCCATACTAATATTATAAATGCAAAAGTAACTCTTTCTGTCTGTCGGTCTGTCTGTCTGTCTGTCTGTCTCGTTTTTCTGCTAAAACTCCTGAACCGATTTAAATGAAATTTGGTACACAGATAATTTAGAGCCTGAGAAAGGACATAGACTACTTTTTATCCCCGGTAGTATGTTCCCGCGGGATAATTTCCGACCTCCACGCGGGCGAAGCCGCTGGCAAAAGCTAGTAATACAATAATAATATAATATCTTAGGTCAACCAACACACCGTTATCTGATCCCAGACTTGTGAGAGCTTGTAATATGGTAACCAGACAACTGATAAACACATGTAACATACATGTTACATATTATAGATAAATTACACCCAGACAGAACATAGATTGTGCTCATCACACAAACATTTGTCCTGGGAGGGACTCGAACTCAGGTATCTGCATAAAACTAAATTTTACAGGAGAGCCGAAAAACGATTTATGATTTCTCTAGATCGGTTCGGTCGGGTCGGTTTTCGACTTTGTGTAACTTTGTATTTGACTAATTTCTGGGAGTTTTTGCTAGACTAGTAAGTGGAGGGTGGTCTTTAGGGTCGAAAAATGCAAAAATACATGTTTAAAAAAAAAGTCAGATACCTACTAGGTTTTGAAATTGAACAGCCGATCCAGTGTATAACGTTCCGTGTGGTGCCGGACGTAAAGAATAGCACCACCATTTCTCCCGTGGCTGTCGTAAAAGGCGAAAGGACTTACTAGAGAATGGGCAGCAGCGTTCTCTATGCATTTTACCATCATACTGCGATCGCCAACCCGCCTGCCAAGCGTGGCGATTATGGCACACCCTCCCAAATTGGGGAAGCCTGTGTCCAGCTGTGGACTTCTTTCGGCTGAAATGATAATCCAGTGTATAATCCACGGGCCTCTTCTCTGAAAAACAGTGAATCTACCACGCGGGCCCAGTGCGGGTTGGTAAATGTCACATATCTTCGAATTTTTGGTTCTAAGACATGCCGGTTATCTCACCATGTTTTCCTTCACCATTTTGATAGCAGTTATGACGAAATTAAATACACAAAGTAACATGCCTGGGTTACAAAAATCACGACCTGCTAAGTCAGGGCCGATACCACTAGACCACCACTGCTCATAGGGCGTTTACACGTTAACTACCATGGTTAAAATCAGAAAAAAAAAAAAATCCTAATTGTTATTTCACTTTAAATAGATTATTTACGCCATCAATACATGATGTAAGATTTGTTTTAAATGCTTTTCTTTCTATGTAACTCAAATGTTTATCTTTATTGTTTTTTTTTTAATCCTATCGAAATTCCGATACTGAGAAATACTTTCGGAAATCAATTCTGAAATGGGTTTGTACATTTCCGGACCAGATTCTTACCGAAAAAAAAAAAACACTATAGTCTTTTTTCTGTGGGTGGGAAATCTTCAAATAACGTCTCCCGCTCTTGGGCGGAGCGGAAGGGCTTGTCAGACTTTTACTAACTGAAACCCACCCGTGTTCCTTCAGTTGCCCATGTGCCAGGGTCACGGTGTCTCTTTCGAACAATCTCGTGACCCTGGCAGGACACTCCGCTCCTAAGATGTTACTATCTCCAATGCCACTCCTCTGGTTCCTCCCCGGAGGGATACTCGCTGTAATCGTAGTGCCCAGAGTTCCTCGTCTACTCACTCGAAACCTACAAAAACGCTTTGCTTCTAGCAAACTCACCATCCTGTCTCCTCCTATGATGTTTTCGTCTCCCATGCCACTCCGCCCCTTCTTCTTCGGAGGTATATTCATAATCGTGTTCGTGAGAGTGCTTCCTAGGTCTATGTTGATGGTGCCGTCTTTCGTTGTCATCGTCTTCTGTAAGAAAGATTAAGTTATGAGTATTCCCGGATGCGGTAGTTAGTGGTCTCTACATCTCATCTTAGTTTTTTTCCAAATCCTGTTCAATCCCAATTCTTTCCGTGGATTTCGTTAGAGGCGACTACGGGACTTACTAGAGAATGGGCAGCAGCCTTCTCTATGCATTTTACCAACATACTGCGATCGCCAACTCGCCTGCCAAGCGTGGCAATTATGGCCAATATTGCCATATTGTGGGAGGCCAGTCATTTGGCTGAACTGGTCGAAATAACGGAAAATGGTGACGTGGAGAAATGCTCATGCATACTGCGCTATCACGGCGAGATAGCGCAGTTATGTGGAACTCCAACCCACTATAACTCCACGGTGTCCTCCTACACCGCTTATGGCGAGATCACGGGCACGCGTAATTCCTCATTCGCGAACCCGCCGCGGCTGTTCGTCAACAGACCCTCCTCAGGGGGTACCTGCCATCACCAGCGCTCTAAAACACATAGCACGCCGTGACCAACCCGGGGACCAAAAAGCACATGGGCGTCCGAAGGCCCCGTGTATGGCACTCTTGGTCCCTTGGTGCGACGGGTCAGGATAGTGGTCCCGTTTATTAGTTAGTTTAAATTATTTGCAACTAGCTACTGCCCGCGACTTCGTCCGCGTGAAATTTCTTGTTCCCCCGACGCACCTAATCGCGTCCCATTGTCTTCCCGTACTATCTCTTAGCTTAGCGTTCTTTCTTACTTTATATTTTCCTAACGGCCCTAGCGTGATGTTTATTAGCTTATAGTCTTCTTTAATCAAATTCAAAAATATTTGTCCAAGTATTCTTAAATTTTCTAAGTATCCGCGCAATTTTTTATTTTTTTTCTTTCATAAGAACCTTCTCCTGACAATAACAAACACAACAAAAAAAAAGGGAAATTGGTCCAGCCGTTCACGCGTGATGGTGTGACCAAGGGAAATAGGGATTTATTTTTATATATATAGATATGTCAGCTAGCGCACGCCAATATAGAACACCAACATTTGAAAACTATAGCACAAATAAATAATTTAAAAGAAAAACGTAAACAGAATTTAAAATCTAAATAAAAGCCTATAGGCGCAAAGGGGTGGCCCGCTTACATATGTAATGGTTTTTTTTTTGGTTGGGAAATCAACTGATGACGTCTCCCGCTCTGGGTGGAGCGGAAGGGCGTGTCAGACTTTTACTGAGTAAAACCCACCCGTGTTCCTTCAGGTGCCCATATGCCAGGGCCACGGTATCTCTTTCGAACAAATCTCGCAATCCTGGCTGACATTTGCAATGCTGAATTTATGTTCCTATTGTCAAGCCACAAAGCCTGGTAAAGGATTTGAGCACTCAAATCAAAGACAAAGTATTCTTACCTGGTTGTTCGGCTCCTGTTAGCGTCACTTGGACCTGGAACAGAACATAACATATTGGTACAAGGCACAGATGCATTAACAGCTCCATAATTGGTTCCGTACGGTGCAGGACTTAAAGAATACCACCATCCCATTTCCTCCCGTGGGTGTGTAAAAGGCGACTAAGGGGCTCACTAGAGAATGGGCATCAGCGTTCTCTATCACCACCGACAAAGTATCTACCACCGTACTGCGATGTGATTATGGCAAACTCACCCCCCTCCCTTCCCACTCTCCTTTGAGGGAGGCCTGAATCAGGTAGTGGACGTCTGTCGGCTGTAATGATGATGGTCATGGGCGTACCCAGGTTCTGGGCCAGGGGGGGCAAAATCAGATTTTTTATAAACAGTCAAATAAATAAACATTAATTAAAATAGTATATTATGTGTGTGTTTTTTTTTTATTCTTTAAATATACAATATCTATTTTAAAAGTAACTTTCGAGGGTCTTCAGGAAAACGGTTTATTACGTCTTTCGTGAAAAAATCGCCCATAGCGTGGCTGTCTTCACCTTTGGGTAAAAAGATTCAGCTACTCAGTTGTTAACTCTGTTATTTCAATACTTTCAAAGTCCTTCTGCTGCTTATTCACCCAAAATGTGCGCCATAATTCGGCTTCAGATGTGATCCCTTCTAATTCATACAATTTAGTTACTTCCTCCACACATTTTTGTAATTTTGGAACTGTAATTTTAATTCATCTGAGTAGGGTGCAACATTGAAAGAGTAAACGCTAGTGAATGGTCTTTGCCTAATCTCGCCTGTAATGAAGATGATAACGAATCCAACTAGGACACGCATAACGAGCGACAAAAATAATCGTTAAGGGGGTCGCTAGCGCTACAGTAGGCAGCTACTTAATTTACCCTCTGTTGTTGGCGGCTTGTTGTCTTAGGTCAACGAAGCCCATGGTTCAAAGCAGCAGCAATTTCTTCAGCTCATTTGATAAAACTTTCAATCCCTTCTTCCGCGGAACGCTTTTTTTTTGGTGGGAAATCATCAAAAGACGTCTTCCGCTCTGGAGCGGAAGCGGAAGTAAAGCGGAAAGGCGTGTCAGACTTTTACTGACTAAAATCCACACGTGTCATCCTTCAGTTGCATATGCCAGGGCCACGGTAATCACTTTCGAACAATTCCGCGACCTTGGCAGGCATCGGTCCCAGCGGACCCCTTCAGTTTTTCTGACATCTCTTTGAGGCGTGCGTGGATCACAACACGCCGTCGACCCAAGCCTGATCCTTACCGGGCAGCGAGCTACTCATAGCTCGCCGCCCGCAAGCTCGCGCCTAACGGTGGCCGGGAGTCTGCAATGGACTCCCGACGCCCGGGGCGTCTCCTTCTGCGGCGGCTAGGAGCGTGAGGGCACATAAATCGACTCTCCCTTACGCGCTCCGGCTCGCGCTTCGCAGAAGCAGGTGACGGATTCCCATGCCCTCTCGCTCCTCTCGCACCTGCACCAGGACCGGACGTAAGAGGTCGCCGAGGGTCCGCGGAACGCCTATGTTCTGCAACTGCAGTGGTTATGGTTTTTATATGTTCTGCACATTTTATTATTGCCAGCGTTTTCGACTTACGACGTATTATAATACACGTTATGTACATATGTTTGCGACGGGTTGCAGCAGGGAATTGTATTTGTTTACCGACTTCAAAAAAGTAGGTGGTTCTTTGTTCCACTGTATTTTTTTTCTAACCGATTTCTCCGCCAGTTTTAGACCGATTTTTTTTTTATGGATAGGTTATGCTTCAGGGTTTTTTGCGTTAGCTTCGATAATACAAATTTAATCCACTTTGTTCATCGTGATGAGATTGTAATACTTCCTGTCACTGCTATTGACTTGGCCAGTAATGATAAACGTTTTTGCAAAAAAGAAACAACCGACTTTAAAAAAACACTATAAAGTGCAAAATAACTTTTATTTCGGAAGTAAGAAAATCAAAAGTCTAAAATACAGATCCGAAGAACTTCCGAAATTAAAGTTATTTTTGCTTGCAGCGCTGCCTGCTAGCGAGTCGGTAGAACGGGCGCGTCTCACGATTTTTAATGTTGTATACTGTATTACAAATAGCAAAAAGTTGTTTTCTTAATTTTTATCGACAATAGTAGATAGTTAGTAGGGAACTCCAGGGGGGGCAGCTGCCCACTGGATACGCCCATGATGATGGTGTTTTCACACGATAGCTTTTAGTTTTACAGAGCGCACAGAGGGATTTGCGAAAATAATTACGTTCGTTTGATCCCTTGCTGCATCGTTATCGGCGGTTTCTACAAGTTGTTTTCAATCACCGTTTTGAGAGCAGTGCTGATGAAATAATTTACATAAAGTAAAGCACCTGTCGGGGTTCGAACCTGCGACCTACAACTCGTAAGCCCGCGACCGTTACCACTGGGTCACATCTGCTCTATACTATTAACTCTGTCTATTTCATGAAGACGTCGTATCAACATACAACCTTGCACACCTTCTTTTGTCTGGGTGGGTAAATCATTAAATGACGTCTCCCGTTCTGGGCGGAGCGGAAGGTCGTGTCAGACTTTTACTGACTAAAACCCACCCGTGTTCCTTCAGTTGCCTGTGCCAGGGGTACGGTTACGCTTTCGAAGAAATCCGCGACCTTGGCAGGCATCGACCCTAGCGCGCGCGTGGAACACAACGAGCCGTCGACCCGGGCGTGGTCCTAACACTTACCTGCAAAACCTTAAGAATAAAGTCTTCAGTTCTTCATCATTTAGGTACTTTGAACCTTTTTTCCGTCCCTACAACAGCTTGGCCCAACCTATCTCTTTTTATATATGTTATGGACCAGGTGATAAATGCGGGCATTATACATAATGTATGAGCATTATGAATAATGTCTAGCTCATCGGGCAAAGTGATTAATACTATTTTAACTTCATTATTTATCACATTGCACGGTCATTATTATATTGCTACTTGATAATTGGGCAATTTGATAATAAAGCTAAATATGACGCGGTGTGAGGGCAGGGAGGGAGGCACGCATGGCGTGGCACGCTTTGACCAATCAGAGACCGCCATTATGACTTTCCTTAAGTTTTAAATGCAAAAATTAGTGAATTCTTGATGTAGAAGTTCTTGATAATTAATCCAAATAATAAGTCTAATTATTTAAATGGTTTAATATTTAGTTTATTTTAAGTTAAATGACAATAACAATAAAAAATAGTAATTAAATATGGGAATTAATTTTTACAACTGTTTAATTTTTACAAGTATTGTCTTATAAATTCAATATGTTGTGCTGCATTTAGTGACAGAAACGAATCGCTGCAAAACCGACTGCACGTAGTCTTGTCTGCCCTACCCCTAGAGTGTAATTTAAAACCGCGTAGGCGCGGAGGGGCGAGGCGGCCGCGTGGGACATAAGCTCGCGTGGGACCGTCGGAGCCCCGTAGCGCCGGAGCCTTGACAGAAATCATGCCTGCTGCATATTGCATGCTTGCTTGCATGCCTCATCGTTTATAGAACTGCTTAAAATAAAATTTATTACTAACCAATTACGATTTGTTAACTATACGCGCCTAACCGCCCAGTTCAACTATTCCACGGCTCAGTATTTATTGAACTGCCCGTTTAAATTATTTTAGGACTCATTTTTATTTAGTTTACTGCTCAGTTTTTACTGCTAAACTAGTTTGCAAACATGAGTTTTTATTTTTTTTACCTACCATAACTCAAATATTGAACTGCCGCTTTAATTCTATTCCATTAAATATATTTGTATTACTCTGCCCAAAAGGTGATGGACAATATGTATAATGCCCGGTCAATTTGATTATTTGAATAATTATTATCATATTGCATTCTCATATTGGGCATTTTTCATAATGACCGGGCATTATGTATAATGCTCAATTTCTCACTTGGTCCATAACATATACACTGTATTTATTATACACACACACCGCCAACTTCCAAAATCCGGGCTGCTACTAAGAAATTTCTAATGGAAAAACCCAATACCACTGCCCGGCCTGGGAATCGAACCCAGGGCCCCACGCTCAGCAGTTGCGGTTGTGACCACGAGACCAACGGGGTAGGTTCCCCATGCTTTGAAATGCACGTTAAGCTCCTGCGCCTGATCTCTCTCCGGTCGTGGCGGATTGCCGTCCCATCGGACTATGAGAGTGTGGGAACAGTGAATGCTCCTATGTCTGCGCACACACGTCTGCACTATAATATCTCCCGCGCCGATGGCTAGTCCCCGTTGAGTTTGGCCGCCATGGCCGAAATACGGTCTGGAGGACTATATAAGGTGTATCTATTCATACACGAAATATTTTAAGAGGTACACCTGTAGGTGGTAAAGAAGCTACAGCAACGAAAAAAAAAATCTAATGGATTTTTTTCAAAATTTTATATTTATAAATTACTAGCTTTTGCCAGCGGCTTCGCCCGCGTGGAGGTCGGAAATTATCCCGCGGGAACATACTACCGGGATACAAAGTAGCCTATATCCTTTCTCAGGCTTTAAACTATCTGTGTACCAAATTTCATTTAAATCGGTTCAGTAGTTTTAGCAGGAAAGCGAGACAGACAGACAGACAGACAGACAGACAGACTGACAGACAGACAGAGTTACTTTTGCATTTATAATATTAAGTGTGGATGTGGATGTGGATTTGACGCACATAATAAATACTGGGTCCTTCTTATTTTTTACGGCCCGAGACACCGCGGCCATGCTCGTGCCGTCCGGTCACCGCTCTCGCAGCGTCAAGCGGGCCATTCATAAAATTTGGAGTAAAGGTTTTATGCAAAACGTCTCAAGCGGTTTTAAAATTATAATAATTACGAAAATTCAAAAACGCTTAGGGGAAGTACGTCCAAAATGACATACGGTTTTGTTTTTTAATCATATATTTTTAATTAACATAGTTAAAATCACTGTTTAGGTTGAATAATCATCTTTGGTTCATAAGTTTAAACCTACGTAAACTCATAATTGAATAGGACCCA
The DNA here is from genome assembly GCA_932294355.1 of Aporophyla lueneburgensis. NCBI lineage: Eukaryota > Metazoa > Arthropoda > Insecta > Lepidoptera > Noctuidae > Aporophyla > Aporophyla lueneburgensis. The sequence continues at coordinate 11,045,403 of OW028756.1, forward strand.
TATAAAAAATATCATTTAAATTAATCGAAGCCTCTAAGAACATTCATTTTGTCCATATAGTACGGACAAAATGACATACATAATGAATACGAAAATTATGAAGTAGGTACATATTTCACAAAATATTAAATATGAGCCCAAAGAGAACAATTGTTGCACCGTAGCCAGCACTTGTTGGGCTTGGAACGGGAAAAGAGGTCGTTACAGTAAACGCATGCGCAGTCATCATCATCACCGTTCGACACAGCTGGAAATCTTCTACATTCGAGTCCTCAGCGTAATGAGTCCTCTGTACTTGGGTTCACTTTTTTTCTGACTGCTTTTAAGGATCATTATCGTAGTTCGATTCAACATTGAAAACCTCATCATTGAATAAAGGTATGTCGTTTTGCCCCGAATGTAAGCATGTCGTTTTGCCCCACAGGTTATCTAAACACTAATTAAGTCATAATTACTATAAACACGAGATTTATAAATAAATACTTTTAAGTAATGCAGCATAATGCTATACTTTTTGAATTTACTACAAAAGATGCAATAGAAACCACGAAAAACTGATCAAAAACAGGACGAAATCAATAAAAAAAAACTTTTATGCGCACAAAACGCTTTCCTGCAAGTAACTTCGGTGTGACCAAGTCAATGGCGGTATAAACTTAACAGGTATGCCACCATGGCCGGCGTCACATAATGATATGCCAACTGCAGGATTATAGCCCGCCAATTTCGAAAAAAGCCCGGTGTGTCATTTTGTCCGTATATGTCATTTTGGACGTACTTCCCCTATATAAAAATTTTCTTTTTGCTTCTATAGCTTCTTTACCACCTACAGGTGGACCTCTTTTAATATTTCGTGTTTGAATAGATACACCTTATATATATTTACACACACAAAACAAACAATAGAACATCATGTACTTACAAGCAACAGAGTCAATAACAATCCAAATATCAAATGCATTTCGTTAATTTATAATTAAAACACTTTGCAAGTGGACAGATTAAAACTATCTGTTAACCACTGTGGATTTACGTTAATTTTGACAAGATTTATATAATTTTAATAAACAAATATAAGACAGCTGTGCAAACGGCATATTGTATTTCTTTAAATATGTACTAATTTTCATTCGGTTTTCGGGTTGTGATTGTGACGTGGTTGTAAGTATGTTTTTAAAGATTTAGATTTTTGGGCTCTTTGGCTTATCAGTCTGTTATGTTCTAGGACACCGCCCTCCTCTCGGTGAGAGGCAGTGAGCTATAATCTACTTATCTATATCTTATATCTTTAAACGAGCAATTCTTGTATATATGTATATATATAATCTGAATCTCGGAAACGGCTCCAACGATTTTCATGAAATTTAGTATACAGGGGGTTTCGGGGGTGATAAATCGATATAGCTAGGATTCATTTTTAGAAAATGTCGTTTTATTCATGTTTTCAATGACCAACTTTATCGATAATCAACTTGAACATAAACTTATTATTTTAAACGCAATTTACCAAAAAATACCGAGCGAAGCTCGGTCAACCAGGTATTCTATACTAATATTATAAATGGGAACGTAACTTTTGTCTGTGTGTTACGCTTTCACGACTAAACCACTGAACAGATTTTGATGAAATTTGGTAGGTACTGAGTAAGTTTCCCCAACCCCAATAAAGGATATAGGCTACTTTTTATTCCGCGACTTCGTCTGCGTCCGCGATAATCGATATTTACGCGGATGAAGTTGCGGGCAGAAGCTAGTACCTACATACATATATTTGGTTGGGGAAGGCATTGTTGTTGCATCAGGACGCTCTAAACTTCTTGTGTCAGGGTCGCTACAATCAATCAATCACTTATTCCGGGTAACAAATACCCATACCATAAATACCTTACAGACTATCTTACATCCAAAAAAAAACCATGTAAACATAAAACTATTGTACACGAAGTGACGACATCGTGTTGCGCTGCGTGGTTTCGCGTAGTCTTCCGCGGAATCGCCGATACACGACACCCTTCGGCCGAAACTCTTACTTGAGGGAGATCTCGATACGATGAGTCGGAACTCGCACCACGAATGACTTGAAGTTTGACAGCTGGTATCATGAGTCTGACGGTTAACGTTAGCGAGTAACAGAACCCCACGGCTATCTTCTGTTGGAATGGGCAGAGTTGTAGCGTCAGGCTCTCTGGACTTCCTGCGGCTTTCCAGAGGCATGTGGCCTAGCGCCAGCAACGCTGCAGACGTGATACTGTATCTGAAGGCGAAACACCGAAGACACACTCCATACCTCTTAGTAAGACTAGTTGTAGTAGACTTTTGGGGCCTTTTGGGGCTTTTGGGGCCCCTTCTTTAAACTCGTTCTACTCGTGAACAAAAAATCTTTTTTTTTTGTATGCTGTGGATAACGGTGTGAGTTGCATATTTGTATTTTGTACTTATTCTATAAGATGTTTTTATAAGATTTAATGTGTAACTGTTTGTTATTCCTAATAAATAAATGAATAAATAAATAAACCCTTCGGCGAATGCAGCCGACATATTATTTTTCCCCAGCCAATTTTACAAAAACAAAAAAAATACTCTAAATGACAGAGAGCAATAGAGGCCCAGTGGTTGATAGCTGCGATTTACGAGTTATAGGTTCGAACCCAGACAGGCTCTTTATGTAAATTTCTTCATCACCACTGCTCTCAGAACGGTACAGGAAAACAGCGTGAAGAAACCAGTTTGTCCTAGAACCAAAAATTCGAAGACATGTGACAACTACCAACCCGCACTGGGCTCGCGTGGAGTTTCTCTGAGAGGAGGCCTGTGTCCCAGCAGTGGGAACATTAAAGGCTCATTATACTCTGGATTGGAAATTATCTTTTATTTTATACTAGCTTCTGCCCGCGACTTCGTCCGCGTCAAATTTTTGCTCCCCTGACCCTTCCCGACGCATCGAATTGCCTGCCAGTTTTCGACCATTTTTCATTGCTGCTCCGCTCCTTTTGAATGTAGGGTGATGGTATATATGGTAAACTAATTCTACCAAAATGGAATTGGAAGTTCTTAGGTTTAGCATATTTTTGCAACGTATCTCTCATAATCTCATTAAAAAAAAAAAAATTGGCAATTCTGACTTTGAATATGAATTCAGCAGATCTAGAAACGTACATATATTCTGAATGGTTTTATCCACAACAACATGTGCATCTGGATTGAGGGCCCATTTTTTGAACCCTTGCGTACCGAAATAAGATTTATAGGGAAATTAGTTAAAAATAGTAAAAACTTAAAGCAAAGGGTCATAAAATTCTTAAACGTGAATTAAAACTGTTATGATGAAATAACTTGGGCCCTCAATCCAGACGCGTGCATAAAGTGGCATAGCTTAAATCTCAGTAAGTCCTATCTCTGGGTTAATAATTTTTGTTTAAGAATTTAGTTAAGAATTTCTTAAATATTTTAAGAAATTCCCAAATCTGTAAAATGTAACATCACCGATTTATGGCGGCATATCTAGGGCCCTCACTTCATTATTGTTTGTACTGAGGAATCTGCAAAACATGAATATATCTGAAGAAATACATAAATACGACTTTAACATGTTTTACTTACATACCTATGTGAATTAGTTAAAAAGAAATAAGGACACAAAACTTAATTGTTAAGAAGTAAATGAAAGTCGAATTTTACTAAAAAGTCTTAACTGAGAGCCCAATATTTTCGGCTTTATTGACTAAGCTCAACCTCATAGATTAACGCAAATTAGAATAAAAGTTTTAACTATTTCTTAATTAAATTGTAACATATCGTTCGTTCTAGAAAATTGATTTTCAATTTTTTTTACGAGAATTATTTGTAGGGTGACCATAATGTTCAAAGTAAGTACCTGTCCATTTTGTAAAGTGCATTCGGAAAGTCATAATATTTGCAGCTAAAAGTACTATATACCTACTAATAACAATTTGGTTTTCCTTACTTTTAATGTAATTTCTATTTATGTGATGTTACTCTTTAAGGTAATACTATGAGCCAAGTTGCCTAAAGCAAATAAAAAAAATATAGTTAAAAAAAAACTAAAAACGAAAATGGAAATGTTTTTTTTTTAAATCAGAGATATAGTTGCACTCATCACTAAAAATTACTTCGCTCTTTCGCAATTTCCTATTTTTAGGATATAAGACTATTTTAAGGTAACATTTATGTGAAGTAAATAGTTTTTTATAATTATACCGATCATGTTTTATTTATCACAATGAATTTGTTTGATCTGGTGCTACAGTGATCCATAGATACGATGACTACTTACATGTATAAAATACTACTAGTCGGTTAGTTTGCCTTTCATTTTATGCAAACACTGTTGAAGCTAAATAAATGTTCTAGTTTTATTTATTTTTATAGAAATTACATTAACAATAAGGAAAGCCAAATTGTAATTAGTAGGTATAATAGGTATATAGTACGCTGCAAATATTATGACTTTCCGAATGCACTTTACAAAATGGACAGGTACTTACTTTGAACATTATGGTCACCCTACAAATAATTCTCGTACAAAAAATTGAAAATCAATTTTCTCTTAAAGTATGACATTTAGAAGAACGAACGATGTTACAATTTAATTAAGAAATAGTTAAAACTTTTATTCTAATTTGCGTTAATCTATGAGGTTGAGCCTAGTCAATAAAGCCGAAAATATTGGGCTCTCAGTTCAGACTTTTTAGTAAAATTCGACTTTCATTTACTTCTAAACAATTAAGTTTTGTGTCCTTATTTCTTTTTAACTAATTCACATAGGTATGTAAGTAAAACATGTTAAAGTCGTATTTATGTATTTCTTCAGATATATTCATGTTTTGCAGATTCCTCAATACAAACAATAATGAAGTGAGGGCCCTAGATATGCCGCCATAAATCGGTGATGTTACATTTTACAGATTTGGGAATTTCTTAAAATATTTAAGAAATTCTTAACTAAATTCTTTAACAAAAATTATTAACCCAGAGATAGTACTTACTGATTTTTAGGCTACGCCACTTTATGCACGCGTCTGGGTTGAGGGCCCAAGTTATTTCATCATAACAGTTTTAATTCACGTTTAAGAAATTTATGACCCTTTGCTTTAAGTTTTTACTATTTTTAACTAATTTCCCTATAAATCTTATATCGGTACGCAAGGGTTCAAAAAATGGGCCCTCAATCCAGATGCACATCACAACAACTGGTACTTTTGCATTTTCAGCGATCGTATACTGTGTTATGACAAATATCCGATACTAGCTTCTGCTCACGACTTCGTCCGCGTTAAATTTCTTGTTCCCCCGACCCTTCTCGTCGCGTCGAATCGCCTACCCGTCCAATTTTCCCCGTTTTTGCAACATTTTTCATTAGTGCTCCGCTCCTCTTGGTTGTAGCGTGATGTTATATAGCATGTAGCCTTTCTCGATAAATAGGCTACCCAACACAGAAAGATTTTTTCAATTCGGATCAGTATTTCCTTAGATTAACGCGTTCAAACAAACAAAGTCTTCAGCTTTATAATATAAGTATAGATTTTCAGCATTTTCCCTCTATGATGAGAAAATATGAAATCAATTGGTGATTTTAACTTTAAGTAAAGACTCTATTGATTCAGCGAGACATTTTTTGTGTAATTTATTGCATTGCACATTGGAATTTCGCGTTTTTTTATCAACATAACCATACGAAAAACTTTTTTCAGCATTATTGCTAATTTCTGAAAAACGCGAACCAACTTCGCTATTCTGGCATCATATTCGGACTCAGCGACCCCGAAAACATAAAGTTCAGGTGGTCTGGTCTTTCGCGCAGGGTACTTTTTTTTTGTGGGCCTGTGTAATCGATTAACACTAAGTACATTTTTTGACTTTTTCTGATTTTAGCCAAGGCAGTTAACGTGATAAGTAGGTAGGTGATTTCAACCAAACATTACAAATACGACCAAGCTTAATAAAACAAATGATAGTGACGTAGTCATTTAATACAAATAGACACGGTTGTTACAATGTTAATATTTAATTATATTTACCATAACTAATGGTCGAGGAAGCGCAGGTTTTATGCTTTATAATATGTAGGTATCTACTAGTATTTTGATTAAGTAGTTTTGAGTTTGTCCATAACCAAACAATTTAGCAAACAATGAAATCTTTCCTATTTAATATTTATAATATTGGTGTACTTCGAGAAACAGATCAATCGTCGAATACGACTCGGCTGGGCAGCGCTCGGGAAGCTACGCAATATCTTCTCGTCCCACTTACCGCAGTGTCTCAAGACGAAAGTCTTTGACCAGTGTGTGTTGCCAGTGATGACATAATTATGGCAATGAGACGTGGTCGCTCACAATGGGCCTCATAAGAAAGCTCAAAGTCACCCAAAGAGCAATGGAGACGGCTATGCTTGGAGTTTACCTACGCGATCGAATCAGAAATGAAGAGATCCGTAGGAAAACCAAAGTAACCGACATAGCCCGAAGAATTGCCAAACTTATGTGGCAGTGAGCAGGGCACATTGCTCGCAGAACAGATGGCCGATGGGGCCGGACGGTTCTGGAGTGGCGACCGCGTACTGAAAGACGGAGCGTTGGCCTCCCACAAGGTTGGCGGTGCTTGGGGGAGGCCTGTGTCCACCAGTGGACGTCTTTTTGCTGAAATGATGATGATGATGATGAGGATGATGAATATTGGTGTGGAGGTGTAGACCTACGACCTACGAAGGAGTATGAAATTTAGCACAGTTCAAGTGTATATAGAAAAGAGTGCAGAAAGCTAATATTATTAAAGCAATAATGTATTTCTATCTTAAATGAATTATAGTCTAATTTCAATTCTTGGGCGATTAGTAAACAAGTTGTGCTCGAGTTCGTTGTCGTTGATATTAGATAACAATAATGTGTCGCTTAGAAAAAGTGTAGTTATCACTCCTCCAATGAAAATAAAGATTTTTTCGATCTTGCGTAGTGGGAAGCGCTACCTGGGGTTCTCTACCACAAACAACCCTTTTGTTATGCAGTCTTTGGCTCAGGTTAAAACAGGACAACGCGACAGTGGTGCCGATTCTGTTGTCACAAAATTCTCTAAACTAAACCAAAAATCACTAAAATTTGGTTTAATCCTGTCAAACGACGATTTCCTATTCTGAAATAGACTAAAGTGACACAATTTAACTATATTTTAGTTTGACAGCACTAAGATTGCACTGAGTTATTAGTTTAGTGAAAATGTCAATTTTGCTATTCTGAGTTTGCTGGTTTTCACCAAAAATTTTGACTATAATAATTTATTTTAACTAAATCTGACTATTTTTAATCGCGATTAAAAAGGTGTGGAATAAAACTAGTGGTCATGAACTAAAATTCTCAACAACGCCTCGCCTTCACGTGCAAAAACAGTTCTGTATTTTTTATTTTCTTTTTGCTTATATCTTGAAAATGGCGTGTCCTATCGCAAAAATAATGAAATATTCGGCCCCCTTAGTATACCCCGGCACATTTAAATCTCAACACGTGGGTAATATTTTTTTTATATTTTTCAAACAAAAGTGAAAAATTCCATATAAAACACGTTGAGGCTGCCCCCCCAGCACGCGCCTTCGTCTCTCAAAAAATTAATTCCACGCAATGCAATCACAAGTACAACGTTGCGAAACCAAAAGAAAAAAAATACCACGCTGAGTCGCGATTGTCAAATTCGATTTTAGTCGTGTCAAAATAATTTTTAAATTTAGAGATTTTTCCTTGCAGAATAGCGTTACAATTCTCATAGCCAAAAGTAAGGAATTTTAGAGATAGTTTAGTTAGTTTAGTTTGTGTACTACAGAATCGGCACCAGTGTCACATTTGGGAGTAACTAAAAACGCCGTCCATCCTCAAGCACCAACCATGTGGGAGCTATAATTGCCCAGATGTGTGTGATATTATTAATAGGTAATCTGTTACCTACTAAAGTAGCACTAGTCTTCATTATCTGCCTAACCTTTCCGAACGATGTTGGGGTCGGCTTCCAGTCTGGCCGGAAATAGCTGATTACATGTAGCGAATGCCTATCTGACGTGCTTTCCGCGGCACGAGTTTCAGTATGAATAGGCGGTCACCCATCCACGGACCAGCTGCGTCAAGCGTAGCTTAACCTGAACGATCAACCCGTGTGGCTTTTATGACGTAGCCAGAACCCATTGCAATGAAACATTATAGGCTAATTATTATGAGTGAACTTAAAAAACACGTTGTTAATTGGATTCTACGTAAAAGTGGAAACAGGTGTGCAAATACGACGATGTTTTTCTGCAATATACCTAATCTTCATTATCATCATCATCATTACATAATATAAAATAAAGTCACTTCGCTGTCTGTCTGTCCCTATGTATGTTTATATCTTTAAAACTACGCAACAGATTTTAATGCGGGTTTTTTTAATAGATAAAGTGATTCAACAGGAAGGTTTATATGTATATAACATGCATGATATAGTAAAGAAACCCTGATAATTTTAGAGGTTTCTAATGTGATGTCATAAATAAACTCATTTTTTTGCGCTTACATTGCGAACGCTGGCTGAACCCTACGAAATAGATCAAAATAATGTACTACAGTATTGTACACCTTACAAAGTTCTACAAAAAAGTCCGCGATGGTATATGTCTATCTCTTGGGGATAACCCACAATAACCATTTTTTATCCTTTAATTTTTATGAGAAATAATGGCTTATTTACGAAGCGATTTTAAGCAATACAGCATTAATTCTTATCCAATTAAATACATTAGATATATTGTGCATTTCATGTAGATCAAAATTGCCTTTTACAGCATATCATTGAAATGAATATTTTAGAAGATATCAGAGATTATAATAAAATAACCGCAGAGCGGCTAGCGGGCCGTTCCGCGTCCGGCCATCTCGCTTGGTAGCGGTCGAGAAGTGCAGGATTAGTAGGATTGTAATTCATATTACTTGGGCTTCATAGTAAATGCATATCATGTGTGTTCGAAGTACTCAAAATAAAGCTAATTGTATTATTCCAAGTAAGAGACCGTGAAATATGGCTTAGATGTTTAGATTTTTGGATGGATTTGGATTTTTGTTTATCCTGGATACTTACCATATACATATAGCATACCATAGATATTTTATCCCGTTTCCCGGGTGATATTTTCCGACAGCTATACGGGCAAAGCCACTGGCCAAAGTACTATTCTTATAACTATGTTTAATTTGGTGTCTGGTAAATAACTGATAGAATAGGAGTGTTAAGAAAAACCAGGAAGACTTATATTCAATTCAATCCAGCCCTATGTTGCAGTCTTCTTACTCTGAATACTATTAGTTTTATTTTAAGTACATCAAACACACATGATATGTAAGGATCGTAGCAGGTGGCGTTCCGTAGTTTCTGCCTACCCCCATGGGAAAAAGGCGTATTTTATGTATGTATAACATGGATTAATACATTCTTACCGCGGTAATACGTCCTCTTGCGATAATTTCCGACATCTACGCGGGCGAAGCCGCGGGCAAAAGCTAGTTATATATATAATTCTACTGTACGTGTGTATGTCACTAAATTCCTCCTAAACGGCTGAACCGATTTGAATGATTTTTTCTGTATGCATTTGGGTGGCGCCCTGGATGGTTTAGATTCACTATTGGACCCGGTAGGTGGCGCTGCTATCGAGTTCTAGGAAACAGGACGACGTCTGTACGGTCTGCTAGTAATTTTATAATTCGCTTCGGTTGGAAAACTTGCACTTTAACGTTCAGAGCAGTGGGAGTCAAACATGTAGACGCTATGATCCTTTCAGCCGAAAGACGTCCACTGCTGGACATAGGGAGGCCTATTTTCCAAGCATTTTGTAGGGCTTAGCTATAATCACCACACTTGACGATAAACAGTATGGTGGTAAAATGCATAGAGAACGCTGCTGCCCGTTCTTTTGTCACTCCCTTAGTCGTCTTTTACGACATCCACGGGAAGAAATGGGCAGTCGCTATACATATAAGTTGGGATAAGGTGAGGCAGATGAAGATCTGCGACGTATAACCATCGTCACCGATGAATGCCGAATGTTTTTTTTCTGGGTGGGAAACCATCAAATGACGTCTCCCGGTCTGGGCGGAGCGGGAGGGCGCGTCAGACTTTTACTGACTAAAACCCACCCGTGTTCCTTCAGTTGCCTGTGCCAGGGCCACGGTTACTCTTTCGAACAAATCTCGCAACCCTGGCAGGGACGACCGAATATATTGGATTCGTAAATACATGGGCGCGTTGTCGATCGCCCCCAGTTGTGAGGGCGGCAACGGACATTTTGGCAACCTGCGGCGTGTTGGTCGTCCATCGTGACGTCACTGCACGCTGTCGTCAGCGTCTGCCGTTCTAAAAAGACCGTAGCCTAAGGAAATATTCACGGATTCGTACGACGGCGTTCCATTCATATTTGAACCTTATTCTTTTAAAAAAAAATCTGTTGAAATTCGATTAAGTTGTTGCCAGCAAGCTTTCTAGTCGAATTTCAACATGGAAGCGGTCTATAATAATATGAATCTGTACCTTATATTTGTGTGAATAATGTTAATTTTCGAATAAGCGAACGTCAGCAAGCTTTTCAATCGAATATAACCATTCGTGCTATACGAATAATATTCGTATACGATGCTCAAATCAAAGTGCTGTATGTCAATGTTGACCCTAGACTGCCTCTTAGGTGTAGCGGTCGGAAGCACGACTGCCAAGCATAAGGTCCTCGATGCGATGCCCGAGCGGGGCAGTGTTTCAGAGTTGTTCTGTAGAGAATTACTTAGTAGCAGCTTTAAATCTGGATTTGTGCTCTTTAAAAGACACTCCGCCTTGGGCAAGCATGGTGATCAATGTTCATGGTTATGTTTGAGAAAGAGGCCATTACGTACATATATTTGCTACGTAAGTACTTGTCTTGTACTTTTGTCTCGTTTAAGTTCATAAATCTGGTCATACACGCACGCTGGTTACCAATGCTACGCACCTGACCCTTCTGAAGAACATCACCAATAAGGTCACTATATGTCCTCCTAGGGCGTCCCCTTCCAGTGTGACCACTCACATCTGCCTTGTAAATAACTTTTGTAAGCTGTCCTCCATTCATCCTTTCAACATGACCAAACTATCTAAGCATACTCCTTTCAATTTTTTTCACTACATCTTCTTTTACACCGTCTTATCACATTATCACTTGTCTTATCACATCATTCTTCACAAGGAACGCATTTCCACAGCATTTCTTCTACTTTCATGCTTTTTTGCCACACCGAACATTCACTTCTATACTGTCCGAGCAGTCGAAACGGACCTCAACCCTCTGAGTTCCTTTAATCTTCGAAAAAATATATGAGAATTCCCTGGTGCTTCACCCTCATACCTGGCGACATGGAGGTATACTTTACACGTCTGGCTAGAAGACCCTTTTGTGCACCAGCGTGATGATAAGAAAAGGTAATTGATATAAAAGAAACAACAAAACATACATTTTAAAATAATTTATTTTCTTTAATACACTTTGGTACATGTCTATAGGTACACAATTATGTATTTAAATTATTTATCTTTGATTAAATATCAACCTTTCAACGTCTGCTTAATGCAATTGTCAATTTATATTCCAAAACATTACCCTCCGTTTGGGGTCGCCCGCAGTCGGGTAAAAATGATTTTATAGAACGAAATTTTTATGTAAAATTTAAAAAGAATCCGCTTGAATTGAACATAAACTGGCAATTACATTAATTCTTTACTAATCATTATTAGAAAATAACAGCGGTAAAATGGTCTAACTCACATCTGAAGTTCGACATTAGACGAATTTAAAGGCACCTCTCCAGAACAGCCCACGGCCAAGCTAAGAGAGCTGTGTAGCTTCGCTTTGTACGAAAGAGTAAGCGGGATCGTCCATATTAGTGTTTATCTTTAGTTAAATAAATATCTTAGGACAACCAACACACCGTTATCTGATCCCAAACTAGGCAGAGCCTGTACCATGGCAACCAGACAATTGATAAATATACATATATATTTCTAAATACATACATATTATAGATCAATTACACCCATACAAACCCCAATAATTGAGTTCATCACACAAAGATTTATCTTGGGTGGGAATCGAAACCACGATCTCCGTCTTAGCAGTCAGGGTCACTAACCACTAGACCTAACAGACCAGTCAGTTATCTCGTTAACAACCCGTACTGGGCCCCCGTGGTTGATTACGGCCCACTTTCACAGAGAGCAGGCCTATGTCCCAGCAGTGGGAAAATTATAGTCTGAATTAGCAGTTAGACCTCGTTAGCATTAGGTGGCAGCGCGCTATGGAGCGAGCTCTACTCCTAGATTCTTTTAAGGATAAAATCAGAAATGAGATCATGCGAAAAAAAAAAAACTGGAATTACCGACATAGCTTGCAGAGTAAGCAAACTGAAGTGGTAGTGGGCTGGCCATGTCCGATGGCCGGTGGAGCCGACGAGTCCTGGAGTGGAGACCATGTATGGGCAAGCATAGTATGGAACACCCCCCAGCGACGATGGACCGACGGCTTAAAGGTGGCTGGGACAGACTGGTTGCTGAAGGCGGAAGATAGAGTGTTGTAGCGCAGCCTGGAGAAGGCCTTTGTGCAGGAGTGGACTGCAATAGGTTGAGTTGATTGATAAGACACCTATCATCCCTCCTGGGATTAGCGAGAAGCAAGTAGAGCTTGTAATTGAAAATGATTTGACGAGACACTAGCAGCGAGTGTGTGATGGCCGATTCGACCGCTCAGCTCAGCAAGCGTTCTGCCCAACAAGCGAGTGTCGATGCGACAAACCGGTAATCGATAGCCGTCTGAACAGTCACCGATCAACTATTTATACAAGTATCTCTTTTACTTTCAAGAGATCTTTTGTTCGTTTCATGAGCGAGAAAACCCAGCCACTACTATGCAGGATATACATGGACCATCTGTCCATGTATATCCTGCATAGTAGTGTGCAGTTCATTTACGTATTTTAAGTTGTGCAGTTCATTTACTTGTCACCGTGGACAACCCCGGCTGCATTTTCATACAAAGCCTAGCTTCGCCGTGGGCTACTGTGGAGCACCGCCCTAATTACTTAGTAAAAATGTGATGTAGAACATTTTAGCACAGTTTTAACAAGCCTTTCAATAAACAACTACCGATATTTAATCAACGATTCCAAGATATGATTCAATAATTAACTTGAATTACATAAAAACTATGCTCGACTAAAAAATAGTCTAAAAATAAGAGAAAACAAATGCGTTTTGAGATTAAGAATTTTTAAATAAATTCAGCTAAGCGTAATAATGAGTGCACATTTTTGTGCATTTTGAGTTTGATTTTGTGCAAAATTGTGCAATGTGGCGGAGTTACTTATGTATCAGTATTCTAAACACTGATGTTAATATACAATTTTATTTATTTAAAATTAATTTGTGACAACTATATTTAGCAGTTTTAAAATACACTAATCATAAAATGTTTTGCAATAATGTGCAATATTGCCACTTGTGTTTTGATCAAGTTTTAATATTTCACATTATATAACTTGTAATGTTAATACATTCTTTGTTTCTTGTCTTATTTGAGACCATAGATATCACATTTTAGATTGAAGTCGTGCAATACACTTTCTGATCAGTGCAATTTGACAAATTTTACAGAATATAACAGTTTATCCTAATTAAACACAGGATTTTGCACAACTTAACAATTTTCGTGCAATCTGACAAAATTACACTAAAGGTAGAATTCCGTGCATCGCGATCGCTCGCGACAATAGTCAAATTATGAAAATGTATGGCACCGCTGCCGAGGCCCGCGACAGACGCGCGCGGCCGACGAATGTCGTGAGCCGCGCGCGGCCGTGCGTGTCTTAACATGTTCTAGCGCTTAGTAAGTTAGTAACATCGTGGATTTCATGGCGCAAACATGTCTAGGAACGCAGGAGAAAACTTTTCGGTCGAGGAAGACGAAATATTAATAAATTTTGTGTCTCAAACTCCAATCATATATGATATGCGGCATGGAGATTATCCTCCTCTTCTTCTTCAAGGATGTCAATTAGCACTTCGACCATGATTTTGACTTTGGTAGATACACGTCTAGAGGGAACTGACGAACAACATCTACTAATTTCAAGACACGGCCGCGCGCGGCTCACGACATTCGTCGGCCGCGCGCGTCTGTCGCGGGCCTCGGCAGCGGTGCCATACATTTTCATAATTTGACTATTGTCGCGAGCGATCGACGACAGTCGTAGGCCGCGCGCGGCCGCGATCGATCGCGATGCACGGAATTGTACCTTAACAGATACATTGACATTTGTGCAAATTGTGCACTCCGGCTTAACAACCAAAACTACAGCTAGAAAAGAAAAAAATATAATAAAAAAATAAATTTCTAGTAAAAAGTATAATAACTTTGGTATTTTCTTCTCATAATCATTAAAAATAGAGAGACGTCTGAATTATTTATTAAAAATATGCTAGTACTGTGGTTTGGTGGTTAAATAAGGATCTTTTATGAGGCAACCGACATGTCCTATCCATGTACCGGGTATTCAAAGACATGTATCACAAACCCGGACTGTATCCACGTGGTGGTTTACGGCCCGCTCACTATCACATATCCTGAGTCCCACTAGTGGGCACACTGAAAGCTGATTATCGTTTTATAAATACAGACTATTATATATACTATTCTGAATATGCAGTTATATGCATCAGGCTTTTGTCAATAGGGTTGTCCCTTACTAACTGTTATGTGCCTTTCAACTGTGCTAAATAAATGTATTTTCTTTCTTTCTTTGTTTCTTTTCCTTTTAACATAGGACTTAAATGTAAGTCAAAGAAGTATATGTAGAAAAAAAAAGACATTGTAATTTGGGAGCAGTTAATAGACATTTACATAGTTTAGCCGTTAATAAGGTACCAAGGAGGCCTAGACAAATGGCCATCGCTACCAAACGATAAACGTTAACGCTCAGTAGTCGTTAATAGATTTTCAACTTTAAACCCTATTGCATAAAGTTGAAAATCTATTACAGATTACGGAGTGTTAAGCACCGGTACGAGCGACAATGCTCTGTAATCTTTAATAGATTTCCAACTTAATACTCTAGAACATAAAGTTGAAAATGTATTGAAGACTTCTGAGCGTTTACTGTTAACGTTTGGTAGCGATGGCCATTTGTCTAGGCCCTCTGAGAAGACACATGTGCAGAAGGAATTAATGCCATACTTCTTTCTACGAGATTTTAAAGATGAACCAATATTTTAATACAAGAGTGATCATGGAGTTTTTTGCTCGATCTTCTCATAGGTACCTACTACCCTTTGGAATGAATGGCAACTAGCTTTATTTTTCTGACAGACCGACCCATTGGCAATTTAAAAGTACCTGTAATTGGTTTATTTGAGATAAATGCTTTGAGTTGGGAGTTTTAAAACCCCGGTGATAAATAATAATATCTTAGGACAACCAACACAACGTTATCTGATCCCAAACTAGGCAGAGCCTGTACTATGGTAACCAGACAACTGATAAACATTCTTATATATTTCTAAATACATACATATTATAGATAAACTAGCTTTTGTCCGCGGCTTTACTCGCGTTAAATTCCCCCCCCCCCCATTTTAGGGAAGTGGGGGGTTAGAAAGAGACAAAAAGTAGCTTATGTCACTCTGCATCCCTTCAAATATCTCCACTTAAAAAAAATCACGTCTATTCGTCGCTCCGTTTTGCCGTGAAAGACGGACAAACAGACACACACACTTTTCCATTTATAATATTAGTATGGATTACACCAAGACACAGAACAAATGATTGTGCTAATCACACAAAGATTTGTCCTAGGTGGGAATCGAACCCACGACCTCAGTCTTAGCAGTCAGGGTCACTAACCACTAGACTAACAGGCCAGTCAATAAATAATTCCCTTATAACTATCATACCACAGTACTAGACTATTTTCGGCTTATTCTTTCCTAATTAAATACAATTTGCTAACATCAATGGTTTTACACTGAGGGCGAAACATTTGAATAAATATTTAGAGCAGACTAGATGTTCAGGAAGACTAAGAAATGAGATATGTCTGGAACTAGCGATCTGCGGGGCGACGAGGGCCTACTGTGATTGAGTCATATATTTTTATCACAGTTAAACAGTGATAAAATACGTGACTTAAGATTATCACAGAGACCGAACTCGCCCCGCTGTAAGTAGCACGGTTTTTAAAAATAATTGAATAAAACAAAAAATCGAGATTTCTTTAGTATATGAGTTTAAAAGAGTAAATTCTCTAATTGATGTCGAAAATTGCAACATCTGCATGCGTAGCATGACCACCGTAGAAAGGGGTTTTGTCGACGGAAGAATAGACAAAATTACAGATTTTAGAAAAGACAGAATTAAAGATTGTACAAAGATTTGTACCGTTTTATGCTGGCGTAGCATGACAGTTCTATCTCTATTCTACCAAGAATAGACAAAGTTCTTTCTATAATAATAATAATAATATTCCACAACTATCACACAACGCCATCTAGTCCCAAGCTAAGCAGAGCTTGTGTTATGGGTACTAGACAACTGATAAACATACTTATATATTTCTAAATACATACATATTATAGATAAATTACACCCAGACACAGAACAAATGATCGTGCTCATCACACAAACATTTGTCCTGGGTGGGAATCGAACCCACGACCTCCGGCATAGCAGTCAGGGTCACTAACCACTAGACCAACAGGCCTGTCAGTCTATGGTGGTCACGCTACGCGTTCTGGTGCATAGTTTAGTTTTAAGAATAACGTGGTTACAAACAGACACACAAAAAGCGACTGTTTTATAATGTAAACGGATAAGAGAGAGACCTATGTCGAGCGGGGCGAGTACGCTCTGCTGTGATAGACTTGAGTCACATATTTTATCACAGTTTGGGAATCAAACCAAAACCGCGATAAAATGTCAAGCCTATCACAGAGGACGTTTTCGCCTACAGCCGTGGAATTACCCTATTTGCTCGATGTAAGTTAAAACAAATAACTTGCAACATATAAATACTGTTTTAAATGTCTTTTTACATAACGTTTGGTCCTTTTTATAAATCGGTGGGTTATAATTTTTGGGTTGTAGTAAAATCTTTGGTCAGGCTTTTTTTAAGAAATACAATAAATACGTTAATAGGAAAATATCATTTCCTCCTTGTATTTTGTACTAATATATCAGTAATTTTCAAATGTTTTCGCCCTCAGTGTGATTCTACTTAGCCTAGTTTTTTAATAAACGACGATATGATTACGATTCAACAAAATTTTCTTTTTTTGTGTTTTGGAGAATCAATTATTCGAAGACATGTGACATCTACCAACCCGCACTGGGCCCGCGTGGTGGATTATGGCCCCCTCCCTCTCACCGAGAGGAGGTCTGTGTCCCAACAGTGGGAACAATATAGACTGCTGATAATGATGAAGGGGTCAACGGCCATGTCAATGTAGTAACTTGAAAAAAATAGTGAAATTTCGTCTACTAATTTAACCTTTTGACCACTTGGTTTAAAGTCAGCTTTTTACATTCATTTCTTTTTGTATTTCACTCGTATCGTAATCGTATCGCCGTCGTACCGTCGAAGCTAAAATCATAAAATACCACAAATATATAACAATACCTTTGAAGGAAGCGACTGTTACCTACTTTATATAGAAGATTTTATACAAGAGAAGATAATATGCGTCACTCTTTGGTTAGATCCCCTGGTTGTGCATTTTTTTTTTTACAGTAATACGAGAAGTACCTGTTCTAGTATTTAATGTTGGTTCACGAGGCGTCCTCCATTAGTGTTGGTCGCCAAATATGTAGACTTTCTATACCAGTTAAAATACTCTTAGACATATTTATTTAGCTGTCGTGCAACAGACTCCGGCAGAGAATAAGTATTTTCTAACCCAACTATGTTCCTGCTAGGATCACGAGATTTGTTCGAAAGAGATACCGTGGCCCTGGCATATGGGCAACTGAAGGAACACGGGTGGGTTTTAGTCAGTAAAAGGATGACACGCCCTTCCGCTCCATCCTAGAGCGGGAGACGTCATTTGATGATTTTCCAACCCACAAAAAAACAACATTTATGTTGGTTTATTCTAATCAGATGTAGCTGAATACCAATATTTTACATGGAGCGACTGCTTATCTGACCTCCACAACCCAGTTACTGGGTAATACGATACCCCTTGGTAAGATTGGTTGTCAAGACCAGTGGTCTCGAACGTCATAGAGCGAGATCGGTAGAATTGCCAATTAAAACGGTATATTTGTACCCAAAATCGGTAAATGACATTTCCATGTGTACTGTGAAATCGTAGAATATTCGTTATATTTCGTTATTTCGGTAGAACAGAGCCAGTGGTCTCGAACCTACCGATTTTTCGGTACCAGACCACTGGTCAAGACTACCCGTAAAAACTGTCAAAGATTTACGAACTACCCTCTCTTGTATAAATCTTTTCAATTTAAATTCCATTATCGCCTAGAATCTAAACACAACTATAATATAAGACATATTTACAACAGTAATGTTCTAATCAATTTTAAAAACTCGAATTTTACATTTTAAACCAAAAAAAAAAATGGGCAGTATCTTTTTTTAAACAGTCTTTTTTTTTGTCAATTTTTTTTTAGAGAATAACTTTGGCTGCGCAAGTCTCTACAGGATAATTAAAAGAAATAAATTTGTTTCTTTTTTTTTGTTGATGCTAAGATTTTTTTGAGATGCAACTGATTGATCAGAAACAGGGCAAAATATATTTGACTGGCAAAACTTAACAGACATGGCGCGTATGAATCTTTATCAGCAGCATATAATCTTCCCACTGCTGAGACCCAGGCCCCCTCTCGGTTAGAGGGCCACGCGGGCCCAGTGCGGGTTGGTAGATGTCACATGTCTTCGAATTTTTGGTTCTAGGACATGCCGGTTTCCTCACGATGTTTTCCTTCACCGTTTTGAGAGCAGTGGTGACGAAATAATTTACACAAAGTAAAGTGCCTGCTTAAGTTCGAACCCACGCTCTACTACTCGTAAGTCGCGGCCGTTACCACTGGGCCACCATACCGTATGAATTTCATGGTGAAAAAAGCATGTTTAAAAAAAATATATCATAAACTCATAATTTAAAGTAATTCTGCACATTGTCTTCATAATTTCATCATCACTGCTCTCAAAACGGTGAAGGAAAACATCGTAAGGAAACCAAATGTCATAGAACCAAAAATTCGAAGACATGTGACATCTACCAACCCACCCTGGGCCCGCGTGGTGGATTATTGCCCACTCTCTCTCACAGAGAGGAGGCCTGAGTCCCAGCAGTGGGAACATTATAGGCTGATGATACTTGCGACTTCTTGTTAAATTTCGCTAGTAAATTTTGTTTGATCCTGTAGAACATCTTTTGGAGTCGTTCTAGGTGATTCTTAAAAGACAATGTGAACTTAAAAATGTTCTAACATAACGATACTAACGGCCGTAAAAAATAAAATTTATGAAAATCCATTAAGAAGACGATTTGAATTTCCATACAGGATAACGTTATCGCGTACGCGATAAATTGAACCGATTAAAGCAAAAAATTTCCAAACCACACAAAGCTTCGCAAGTCTTTGATATGTTAAAATATACCTTATTTAGAGTACCTACATATGTCACAAAAACTCGAGTTGTTGGTTAGAACATTTTTGCTTAAATCGGTCCAATTGTGACGTTAGAGTTTATAGAAGCACACAATCAGTTGCAATCTCCATTTTTTAAACAATTGTTTAATACTACTTAACATAATATTAATTATTGCACTTTAGAGCATATACAATAACAATTGTCTGTCTTTTTAATATCATTATTTAGTTATACTAACGAAAAGACTATAGCCTCCTTATATTTGAGAAATGCTCCCGGCTTCTAAACGCCTGAAAGCCAATATTACCCAACTCGGTTATAAAAGATCATGTTAAGCATTTTAATGGACTAATTTGGGTTTTGTATGGTGGAAACGCCGTGAACGGACGCCCTAAAAGGATATTTAGTGACCTTATTGGTGATGTTCTTCCGAAAGGTCTGGGTGCTGACTCTCGAATTTAATTCCAATAGATCGACATTGGAATTGTCAGTCAAACGTCAGTGATTGGCTGGACTCACTGAGTCTAGCCAATCCCTGACGTTTAACTCAACCAACTGACGTTTGACTAATGTCGATCTATTGGAATTATATTCGAGAGTAAGCACCCAGGTGCGTAGTACTGGTAACCGGCGTGTGTATGACCCGATGTATGAACTTAAACGAGGCAAAAGGATATGTAAGGTTCGTAGCAGGTGGCGTTCTGTTGTTTCTCATCTGATCTTGTCTCAATATGTTGAAGTTGGCTTGTATTTTTACATGGAGCGATTGTCTATCTTTCTGCCACAACCCAGTAAAATAGCACGTCTTAATGTTTAACGGGACATTTTAATAGCAGGGAAAGGCGAAATGATATGGCTATATGACATATTTTCGTGCAACTTGAGTGAATTCGCAAGAGTTTTGTTGAATTTTGTCTCTTATATTTAATTTTTACTTTTTTTTGTGTTGCTTTTTTGTTGGTGTTTTACAAATCATTTTTAAAGTTTAGTGTTTTAATAGTATTAGTCGTAAGTTACTCGTATTTTCTGATTATCTTGTGTTCTTTTTTTTTGTTTGCAAACCACTATTTTATTGGGTCTGCCTGTAAAGATAGTGTGTCTTTATAATAATAATAATAATAAATAAACATATTTTCTGATACATTTTCAAACTCATCACTCTACTTGATTGGCTCATTGATTACAGAATATTATCTGTGGGTTAGCTGTTCCGTGTGACCTATGTGAACTTTGGCAATTCAGAAACCGGTGTTTAAGTTAACACTGTCGTGACGACAGCCAAAGTCCGTAGTATCGTCCACGATAATTTTACCGTCAACAATAATTTTGCCGTTCACGATAATTTTATCGTCCATTATGAAACTGCCTGCGATAATTTTACTCATTTGTCAGTAAGACTTGAAAATCCGGGCAACTGCGAGTTGGGCCTCGCACACGAAGGCAAGAAGCGACGGAAGAACACACACACTTTGTGAAAATGTCAAATGTCTACCTATTACGGTTATGAGATACAGCCCGCCGACAGACAAACGGTCGGACGGACAGCGGCTTTGAAACAGGGTTCCGTCAGCACTAATTGGGTACGGAACCTTAAAAAAGTATGGGTCTATTTTCTGGCACCACGACATAGTCTTCTTTTTCATTAAAGAAATACTAAAAGCTAATCAAGACAGGCAACTGTTATTGCTTCTACGATCCTTAAAACCGTAATCGAATCACATTTATTTATTTATTTTTATATTATTTAAATATATAAATATTTATGTAGTACCTATTTTACATATTTATTTTTTTCTATAGAGAGCTTAATAAGACTTTTTTACGATAATATTTAAATTATATTTTAACTACCCCCTTATTTATTTTTTTGTTATAAATGGTGTAACGACAACGCAAATTGTTATACGGTCAGAAAAAAAGGCTTTTTCTTCTAACATAAGATAACATCACGCCTTATTTCCCCTGAAGGGTTGGGCAGAGGTGTACTTATAGTACACCCACATTTCGCCATTAATGTTTAAGTCCCATGTAAAAGCTCTTTCATATATTTGTTATTACCTTTTGCCCGTGAGTTCGCATAAATATCGGTTATCGCGGACGCAAAATCGCGGAAAAGTAGCCTATGTCCTTTTTTATGGTTGAAACTTACCCTGTACTAAATTTCATCAAAATCGGTTCAGTGGTTTTAGTAGTGAAAGCGTAACAGACAGAGTTACTTTCACATTTATAATACACTAGCTTTTGCTAGCGGCTTCGCCCGCATTTTATACGTATAAACCTTCCTCTTGAATCACTCAATCTATTAAAAAATAACGCATCAAAATCCGTTGCGTAGTTTTAAAGATCTAAGTAGGGACAGACAGAGGGAAGCGACTTTGTTTTATACTTTGTAGTGATATTAAGTATAAATGAATACTATAATAACATTTTAATCGTTTAAGACAGCTACACGATCTAAATGTAAGGTAAAACTAATTTATTTTTTAATAACCGAAGAAAATTTCCTCATTTGTGGTTCCATGTTGATGTTTTTAACACCCTGTTTTTAAGAACTACTCAATAACCAGAGTCTGGATTTATGCCCGGTTGATGGCAATAGACTCGCCCGTTATATCATGGGACTAAAACATAACTGGCGAAATGTGAGTGTACCGTCAAACACACATCACTGGTAACTATTTGATATCGAAAGCTCCTTTCTTTCAAAGCAATAAGGTTCATTTTCGTAGTACCTTAGACTGTCTTCTCCTTTGGGGAACACAAGCGATATTAAGTTATATTATTACCATATTAAGTGTTATTTTTAAAATAGTCCGTGCCGATTCAAAGGAAGTATAATATAAAAAATAAAGGGGTATATTTTTCAATTCCGTATTTTTGCTTTTATAAATTACCACGTTAATTATTCGTCTTTTTGTTCAAGAAATATGCAGAAGAGTAGTTAATCTAAAAACTCGATATTTTACTTACAGTGAATAACTGTTTCTAAAAGCCATTTTCGAGTTAATTGAAGCAACCAGTAAAGTATTAAGTATGAATATCGATGGCTATAATAGTAGGGGGAGACCAAAGAAACGATGGATGGACTGTGTGAATTATGATATGGATAGAACTGGAAGTTGTAGGACACAGGTTCGGACCCAGACAGGCACTTTATGTAAATGATTTCATCACCACTGCTCTCAAAACGGTGAAGGAAAACATCGTGAGGAAACCGGCATGTCCTAGAACCAAAAATTCCAAGACATGAGACCTACCAATCCGCACTGGGCCCGCGTGGTGGATTATGGCCCACTTCTCCTCACCGAGAGGAAGCTTGTATTCCAGCAGTGAGAGCAACATAGGCTAATTATGATTATGAAAAGGTTTTTAGTAACAGTTTCAAATAAAATGTCGAGTTTTCAGACCAAAAGTGAAGCCTAAAAGATTTGTCTATTTTTTAGTAAGTATACATAATTCTATTAGAGTTATATGCTTTCTTCTAATACACATTTTAAGCTATAAGTCTATTACAAGAGTACGTTGATAGGAATTAAGTTCTACTGAGTAAAAGGAGGTGACATTCGTGCCAATTTTCACTAGAAATAAATATAATATTTATTTTCATCAACATTGTATACAAAGTTGTTTAAAACAAATATACAGGGTTATTTGTAAAACACCGGTAACATCATAATCAACAACTTTTGTTGTATGACTTTTCATACAAAAATAATGAATTTTGATATCCTTTGTCAGAATGCTAAGAGCATACTGTAATTCTGAGACGCCATTTTAAAATTTTCCAGTTAAATTCCTTACTGTCGCAGATTCCTATCAACATATCTACACAAAAAAATATCAACATACGAATCAAAACTTAATTTTACAATGAGTATTTTCAATATGACATCACTAGCGCCACAGTGGCGAGTGGGAGAACTAAACATATAGCGCACTGGCGCCACAGACAAACTTGGACGCACTAGCGCCACAGCGGCGAGTAGTGGAACTAAATTAACTTACTACTAGTGCCGCGAGGATTAAGAATCATAACTGTAGTCTGGTCGCACTTGTTTTACCTCTGATTTTGCGTCACTGTCAAAATCAATGTGATCTTTGTTGCTTTAGTTATAAGGTTGTTTTTGGCTCGCTACTAATCACAAGTCTGTCAATATAACAGTGACCTTTATTCTCGTTACAATAAGGTCGCGGTTGGGTTGCTGCTCTTGTGAAACGACTCATTTTATGTGTATATTGCCCGAGCATAATGGGCATTATCTAATATCTTTAAACGAGCAATTCTTGTATATATATATATATAATCTGAATCTCGGACACGGCTCCAACGATTTTCATGAAATTTTGTATACGGGGGGTTTTGGGGGCGATAAATCGATTTAGCTAAGATTCATTTTTATAAAATGTTGTTTTATTCGTGTTTTCAATTACCAACTTTATCGATAATCAACTTGAACATCAACTTATTATTTTAAACACAATTTACCAAAAAATACCGAGCAAAGCTCGGTCAACCAGATATTATACATAAAATGAGTCGTTTCACAAGAACACTGAACTTGCCTGAACTCGACGGGTCCGCCATTTTAATGGCTCACTTTCTCAGGAACATTTACTGTGACTTGTTATTGAAGGAAACTTTTCACGGCGGGTAGTTGAACTATATATCTTGCTTCAGTGGCGCCACAGTGCGGCGAATGGTATAACTAATAGAACGATTTCAATCCTCCTTGGTTGATTTTTCTTTAATTTCTTTTTTAATTCGCTGAAGCCTCTTTGCGTGCTGTAAAGGATACTATTGAACGTATACCTTTTACTGAAGTCTGAAAGAAAAAAATGAGAAATTCTGAAAATGAGAATATGCAGAAATTGGTTAGTTATGTGATGTGTTCTAATGAGAGGATATATGCATGAACGAAGCTACTTCACTGAAGAGTTGAGAAGCTATGGAAGAGAAAAGTCGCAAACGTAAGAAGCTAGGGAAGTAAAAAATACGAAGTTGAGAAACTATGGAACTGAAAAGTTGCGAAACTGAGAAGCCATGGAAGTAAAAGTTACGAGATTGAGAAGCTATGGAAATAAAATTTACGAAATTGAGAAGCTATGGAAGTAAAAGTTACGAGATTGAGAAGCTATGGAAATAAAATTTACGAAATTGAGAAGCTAAGGAAGTAAAAGTTACGAGATTGAGAAGCTATGGAAGAAAAAAGTTGCAACATTAAGAAGTTATGGAAAAGTTGTAAAATTGAGAAGCCATGGAACAAAAGTTACGAAATTAAGAAACAATGGAACTGAAAGTTAAGAGAGAAGCTATGGAACTAAAAGTTACGAATTTGAGAAGCTATGGAATTGAGAAGTTATGGAACTGAAAGTTGAGAAAGCTATGGAACTGAAAAATTACGATATTGAGAAGCTATGGAACTGAAGAGTTTCGAAACTAAGAACCTATGGAAAGTTACGAAAATAAGCTATGAACAGCTATGGAAGTATGTTACGAAATTGAGAAGCTACGAAAATGAAAAGTTACGAATTTGTGAAGCTATGGAACTAAAAGTTACGAAACTGAACAGATATGGAAGTAAAACTTGAGAAGGTATCGAACTTAAAGCTACGATATTGAGAAGCTACGGAAATTTAAAGTTAAGATAGTGGGAAGTTATGGTATAGAAAATTCACAGAAGTTATGAAACTGAAAAGTCATAGAATTAAGAAACTATGAAATTTAAATGAAGTTCGAACTCATAGAATAAAAAAAATATAAAAAGGTTTGCAAGTACAATTACAGAAATGGACTAGTTTCCAATATGGAATGAAATAACAAAATTGAAAGTTATTGCGAAATTGGGAGGTAACACATTTAAAGAGTTCCCGGATTCAGCTGAGTACCAGTATTTCACATGGAGCGATTGCCTATCTCGTCTCCACAACCCAGTTACTGGGCAATACGATAACCCCAGGTAAGACTGCTTGTCAGACTATCGGGCGTTTCAACGACTATTAAAGATCCGCGAATGATAAGCCGGGACAAACGGCTTAACGTGCTTTCCGAGGCACTGGGGTTATGGAATGAAAGAGAATGTGAGAAATTATGAATTAATTATTGACTCTAATTTGCACAAATTAATGCTGTAACAAAACTGAAAAATCATTCCAAAACGAAGTTATGAAATGCGAAGATGCGGAAGCTAGTGATGTAAAGCGTATTTCTACAGAAGAGAACTAGAATTCAAACTCTTCAAAACATACGTACCTTCTTCTTAGATCCGTTCAGATAGTCTTTGTACATTTCAGATCTTAAATATCTTGAGTAACTATCAGACTTCATCAGATGGTATACGTGGGCCTGAAAAAAATATAATAAAAAGTACTAAAGGATCAATATGCGCCCAAAAATCTGCAACTCCCCTTAAATTTTAGAAGAAGATATAATAAAACCATGTTTAGACCTGCTGTCTTGTATAATCAGAATGTTGGGCCACAAAAGGGATGAATGGAAAGGCAATTGCATGCAGCTGAGATGAGAATGTAAAGAGGGATGTGTGGAGTTACAAGAATGGATAGAATAAGAAATGAGGACATAAGAGGAAGTCCGAAAGTGGCACCGATAGCTGAAAAGTTGTGTAGGAATCCGTTGTCATGGTAAGGGCATGTGATACGGAGGAATAAGAAAAATTTCGTGAGCAAAGTTTTGAGTGAGATGGCTATAAGAGTAGGGGGAGACCAAAGCAACGATGGATGGACTGTGTGAATTATGATATGGATAGAAAGGGAGTGACTACCGAGATGACGACTAATAGAGATATAAAAATATTTTTTTACGTATTCATACGGGTTAGTCATTTAATAATAAACATAGGTACCTGGGCTTGATCAAAGCAATATCTGTCTGGTGTTCCAGATTCCACTTTCTGACGGGTCAATTCCCTGGAAAACAAAAAATAGATACATAAATAATAAAATACTCCTTCTGCCTCGTTTAAGTTCATACATCTGCACACGTCGGTTACCAGTACTACGCACCTGACCGTTCTCAAGAACATCACCAATAAGGTCACTATTTTGTCCTCCTAGTGCGTCCCCTCCCGGTGTTTTAATAATAATATTTAACTGAAGATCAGCCGTTACATCGGCTGTTTATGGGATTATTTATTTTTCAATTCGATGGCTAAATGTAGGTGTACTGTACGTACACGTGATTTTATTTTTCAGGCTTATTGACCCTGTATACTGGGTGTAAGGGACAGCCCTCCACAAACTGATGAGGTGGATTCAGTATATCATACTAAGGTGACCAGTACAATAAATTATTTCAGGACCGTTATGGGAATCCAATAAACCTGATTTGTTTTATTTCCAGAATGTAATTTTACATTGAAATAAAACTGAAAAAGCAGAAATAAAGTAAAAAAAACCTGAGAAAAATTCCGGTGGAATATGATTCAAAATAAGGAGCTGAATGCACTCTGTCAGTTTGTGGAGAGCTGTCCCTTACACCCTGTAGATAATCGCGTCGATGTTGATGGGCATGGCGGCGCACAGTGGATCGTCCCCATACAAGAGGTCGGACATAGAATCAAAAATTGAAAAAGTATTTCATTTAAAAAAACAAAATACAGAGTTATATTTCTCTATTAAAGTACAACAAAAATTGTTCTACGCTTTTTTTATTTGACCAGCACTTTAGGCGCTATTCAATGAAAACTGTTATTTTTGTATGGAAACGGACACAAAAATGTATGTAAATGTCTCACAATGCACTTGCTCTTTACGTTTACATGCATCTTACATTATCTAAGTGGCGTTACATCAAACTTAGGGACTTTGGTTTTACTTTGGCTTTTTGTTTTTGGGTCATGCGAAATACCCAAGCTATTACATGTTAGTGAAAGAAAAACTTAAGTGTTACCCGGCAAAGGAAGAAAGGAAATATTTGCAAAACATACTAAAATATTTAAGGTAGCTAGTTTGCAACTAGCAATGAATTTGATAAGCTAATGATGACATGAGCCAATCACACTGCAGAGCTTAAGGGCTGTTGACATAGTAATTACAATAACTAATTAGATTAAGAAAGTACTGGTAGTCGTTACTTAATGACTCATTAACGCTTTTGTTATGTTGCAACAAAAGCGTTCAAAAGTCATTAAAGTATTAAAAAATGCGCCTGTTATTTAAGGAACTACTTAGTGATGACTAATTCTCAGTAATAAGTGTACTTAATGTACCTCCATTCCATCAGTAATACAATAACAAAGACAGTTACTATAGGCAAAATATCTCGGAAGGGGCGCTCTGGGGGCACCATGTGTTTTTGAAGAAAATGTGGCATAAAATAGGTAAATAATAGTAATGAAAACCGCAAGTCAAAACAAAGAGGGAATCAGGAGATACATACATTTTTGTGTTCGTTTCCATACAAAAATAACAGTTTTCATCGAATAGTGCCTAAAATACTGGTCAAATAAAAAAAACGTAGAACAATTTTTGTTGTTCTTTAATAGAGGAATACAACTGTATATTTTGTTTTTTTAAAGTATAAATAAATACTTTTTCAATTTTTGATTCTATGTTCGACCTCTTGTATGGGGACGATCCACTGTGCGGCGTCGCTGGCGAGGTACTCCTTCCAGATCTCCTTCAGCTGGGCAGACGTGTGTCTTACCTGCTGGCCGCGTCGATGTTGATGGGCATGGCGGCGTCGCTGGCGAGGTACTCCTTCCAGATCTCCTTCAGCTGGGCAGACGTGTGTCTTACCTGCTGGCCGCGTCGATGTTGATGGGCATGGCGGCGTCGCTGGCGAGGTACTCCTTCCAGATCTCCTTCAGCTGGGCAGACGTGTGTCTTACCTGCTGGCCGCGTCGATGTTGATGGGCATGGCGGCGTCGCTGGCGAGGTACTCCTTCCAGATCTCCTTCAGCTGGGCAGACGTGTGTCTTACCTGCTGGCCGCGTCGATGTTGATGGGCATGGCGGCGTCGCTGGCGAGGTACTCCTTCCAGATCTCCTTCAGCTGGGCAGACGTGTGTCTTACCTGCTGGCCGCGTCGATGTTGATGGGCATGGCGGCGTCGCTGGCGAGGTACTCCTTCCAGATCTCCTTCAGCTGGGCAGATGTGTGTCTTACCTGCTGGCCGCGTCGATGTTGATGGGCATGGCGGCGTCGCTGGCGAGGTACTCCTTCCAGATCTCCTTCGCGCGCGCAGACACGCGCCGGATGGGCAGCGCCTTCAGCTCCTGGACTGCCAGCCAGAATCTGGGAAAATAGAAAATAACGGACGTTAAAATAACTAGAATGAAAGAATAAAGTTTATTTAGGACATAGTTCGTGAAACACGGAACTCCGAAAATCGATGGCAGAAAAATGAAAATCATAATAATTTTTCTGCCCTGCCCCCCTAGCCAAGTCACAAACGTTTACCGTTCTACAATCGGTAACGCCTCAGTGTCAGCAATTGTAGAAAACGATAAGTTGGTAGCCATGTTGAAGCGCCTAAATCGGCCGCTCGTTCTACAATGTCTTTAGAAAAACGACACCTTATAACAAAGGATTTAGCGTTGAACATTGTAGAAACGATAAAAAATCATTCTATCATTTTGAACGATGTGAATTTGGCTACGAATTTTCTGTTCGTTTGTTCTAGCCACGTGACTTAACGTTGAGCGACTAGCGTTAACGATTGCAGATTATCAACTTGGCTAGGGGTGCTGATCACTACTTATTTGGGGTCGGCGCAACATGTCTTTTTCTTTCACAATGCTCAGAAAAACGAAAATACGTAATAGTTCTATATCTGTCCGTGACATCAAATCACAGCGGGCTTAGAATACTCATAATATCACAATACCAGCAGAGCGATACTTCTTTTTAACACATTAACTGCCATGTCGGACTATGTGTCAGACACTTTTTGTTCCATTCAGGCCTTGTCGGACTATATGACCGACAACACACACAAAATCTGAACATATCGTTGCTGCCTGGCGGCCATGTTTTTGGAATAAATAATGTATTTATGGAATAAATAATCTATTTAACCTTCAAGTCCCTGAGATACCACATTTGGTATAGACTATATAGATAAATTACACCCAGACACAGAACAAATGATTGTGCTCATCACACAAAGATTTGTCCCGGGTGGGAATCGAAGTCACGACCTCAGTCTTAGCAGTCAGGGTCACTAACCACTAGACTAACAGGCCAGTCAAATTGGCCCACTTACTTAAGATTCTCTCCGCTGAACTCCTTAGAGAGAAACTTCGCGAAATGCTCCTTGCCGGCGTTGTCTTTAAGCAACTCTCGCAGACTGAACGACCAACGACGCACGCGACGAAGAGGGAGCGGTTCCTTGCTGTAATAGAAGAAAATATTAGTAACTACGTTTTGCTAGGGGCTTCGTCCGGGAAGAGGACGGAAATGATCCTATGGGAACGTACTTCCGGGATAAAATGTGTTAATCCAAGTTATAAACTATCTGTGTGCAAAATTCCATCCAAAATACCAAATCCATTCGGCCGTTTTAGTGAGACTGAGTAACAAACATTCAAACAGAATCACCAGCATCATCATTTCAGCCAAACAACGTCCACTGCTGGACAAAGACCTCCCCGATCGGGGAAGACGCCTTTGACATAATCGCCATGCTTGGCGGGTTGGCGATCGAAGTATGGTGGTAAAATACATACAGAACGCTGCTGTCCATTCTCTAGTAAGTCTCATAGTCGCCTTTCACGACACCCACGAGAAGAGTTGGGATAAATATTTTGAATTTGAATTTGATGACGCTATTCTTTACGTCTAGCACCACACGGATATAAAATCTTTTATCACTTTGCCGGACCTGAGAATCGAACCCAGAACCTCTTACTCAGCAGTAGCGCTAGCCACCACTAGACTAAGGAAGCAGTAAATAGTGTGTCTGTATGTTTATGTATTACCTCTGTTTCTCCTGGTCCCACATGTCGGTAGACTCACTTAGCCAGGGATTAGGCCACTCCGGCGCCGTGAAGAAAGCGTCGTATTCTGTATACTGTTCGCAGTACGCTATCAGCCTGTGGAAAAACATAGTGTTAATTAATGGAAATCTATACTTAATACTAGCTGACCGTCTGCTAGGACTGATTATTCGAAAGAGATACCGTGACCCTGGCACATGGGCAACTGAAGGAACACGGGTGGGTTTTAGTCAGTAAAAGTCTGACACGCCCTCCCGCTCCGCCCAGAGCGGGAGAAGTCATTTGATGATTTCCCATCCAGAAAAAAAAGAATAATAAAAAAAACCGTATAGACGTTGTCCTGTTTCCTACAACTCGCAGCAGCGCCACCTACCGGGTCCAATACTGAATCTAAACCATCCAGGATGCCACCCAAACGCATAAATTTTTTTATTCAAATCGGTCCAGCCGTTTAGGAGGAATTCAGTGACATACACACGTACAGTAGAATTATATATATCGCACCTTTAATAATAAACTGAAATAATTACAAAATTACGATTGTTGGAAAATAGCGTTTAAAGTTTTGCAAACACGATGCATTTTCCAACAATTGTAATTTTGAAATTATTTCAATTTATTATTAAAGGTGCGTATAAAGATAAAAATATTATAAAGTTGAAAATTTTACATACATTTAAATCACCGAAAAAAAGAAAATTCAGTGGATTATACATATTAATGGGCTAGTACATGTGGTGCATAACATGTTAGCATCTGAAATCGAACTAGAACGAGTCCTGTATCTCGAAATACAGCAGTTTGTTTGGTTGAACGCGGTAATCTCAGGAACTACTGGTCCGAATTGAGAAATTATATTTGTGTTGGGTTGCCTATTTATTCAGGAAGAACAATGTTGCAAAAACGGGGTAAATCGCACGGGTAGGCGACCCTTAGGAGCCGAGTAAAACGGAATAAAGTTTGAAAGAACGCTAAGTATAAACGAAATATTAGCGCGGGCGGGCGATGGGATACGATGCTACGGCTCGAGCCAATATTTCACGCGAAGGAAGTTGCCGACAGAAGTTAATTTTAAATAAAAAAAAAATGTCCAGTGTATTAAACATACATATACAAGGTAAGTTTTTATCCAGTGCGCAAATATGCCCCGGCTGGAGGCCTAAAAAGGTAACTTTTTAGAACTCGCCGGGCCACAATCCGTTTAAGTAGTCACAATCTTTTCAGGATTAACTACGAGATGCCCCACACAAAAAAAAAAAAGAAAAAAAGTGCGCAAATAACAAATGAAACTTAAACGAGTTATAATAATCATGCAAATTTTATTTTGATATATCTTAGTACATTATGGTAATTTGCGCGCGGCAGCGAAGGTGAACGACGGACCACCTGTTCAATCTGTCAAAATTCTAAGAATTTCGAAGTACCTACGCCGGCGCGCGGTTACTGAACTATTAGTACCTACCAAATGTTCGATCGGTCAAAATTCTAAGAATTTCGAAGTACCTACGCCGTCGCGCGGTTACTGACCTATTCCTATTGTCGATATCATATTAGGTACGAAATATGTAGGGTGACCACAGTTTACTGATTTAAGGTCGGATAAAATTTAAAAAAAAAAGTATTGAAAAAATGGTTGAAATGTGTTCTATTACTGATACTGAACCACCAAAAAAAATTTGCGCACTGGTTATAAAATTATCCTGTATAAAATCACGCCTTTTCCCATGGGGGTAGGCAGAAACTACGGAACGCCACCTGTTACGATCCTTACACACTCCTTTTGCCTCGTTTAAGTTCATACATCTGGTCATACACACACGCCGGCTGCGAGTACTACGCACCTGACCCTTCTGTTTACGTGACAGTTTAGTTATCTCATGAAGCGACGCGCGCTTTACTTGTGGTAACCTAGTGAGCAAATACGCTATATATGTGTGTATAAGCGAGAGTGAGTATGCCTGTGTGGGGGTAAGTGCGTGTGTAAATTTTGTGCGTGTATGTGTATTGTGTGCGTGTGTGTGAATTGTGTGCGGATGTGTATTGTGCGTGTGTGTGTATTGTGTGCGTGTGTGAGTTGTAGGCGTGTGTGTGTATAGTGTGCGTTTATGTGTATTGTGTGCGCGTGTGTGTATTGTGTGCGTGTCTGTATTGTGTGCGTGTATGTGAATTGTGTGCGTGTGTGTGAATTGTGCGCGTGTGTGTATTGTGTGCGTTTGTGTGTATAGTGTGCGTATGTGTATTATGTGCGTGTGTGTGTATTGTATGCTTGTGTGTGAATTGTAGGCGTTTTTGTGTATTGTGTGTGTGTGTGAATTGTATGAGTGTGTGTATTGTCTGAGTGAGTGTGAATTGTGTGCATGTGTGTGTATTGTGTGCGTGAGAGTGCTTTGTGTGCGTGTGTGTGTATTGTGTGCATGTGTGAGTTGTGTGCGTGTGAGTGAATTGTCTGCGTGTGTGTATTGTGTGTGTGTGTGTGTGTGTGTAGTTATCTTCATGTACTTACATGTCTTGTACTTTGCTCAGCCGCACGTTCCGTCGCTCCAGACGAGCTCGCAACATGGACACTTGTCGCCTGGCCGTGTCTATCTGTTGTTCAATGCTGGGAGTCTTTGTTGGCTCGGGGATGCAGGTTACCGAGATGTCTGCTTGGGAGGTTTCTCCTATGAAAGGAATTGTGTATATTAGTATTTTTAAAAAATTGCCCAGAAAATAAGTAATAATCCCCCAGAATAATCGGTTATCAAATCTCTTGTTGAATGTTGTGATTGAATGAACTATATAAGAACAACCAGGCATATAAATTGGTATAAAAATATTAGACATAAAAAGACTTCACAGTGTTAATCCCGCGCGGACTGGAACCGTGGCATTATATTTGTTTTAAAGCAAGCAAAGAGTGTTGTGTTACGGTTTTTGGAAATTCGTACAATAAGATCTAAGTTACACGAAAATTTACAAAAACAGGGGAGCGATCTACTCGCGCCCGACCGACGCAGTTCGCTGACTGATCACGGGCATCGAATAATATTTTATATTTGCATCATTAGTTTCGATATCGATATCAATATAGGTATTATCTTTAGTCATTAGTCCTGACCAGGGATGTTAGGGAGCTCCGTAACCGTAACCGAAACTATCGGATATCCGATATAAAAAAAAATCCGTAACCGTAACCGAATCCGAAATAAAAGTTTCGGATAATATCGGATTTGTTATTACATTTTATATTCGGTAGATTAGATAACACTCAATATATAAAGTGTTAAAAAATTAACTGCAAGAATTTCGTCCACTTACTCGACATCGAAAAACGAACACATATTTTTTTTAAAATATTTTTTTGATTTTAGTATTTTCACATAAATAAAACAATTTATTAAAATATTTTTTTGTGCGCTGTACGCAGGGCTGCGCTTGCGGCATCGTACCGCGCGCGAGCGACTCGCTAGCGGTTCCCCCGCCGCCCACTACTCTTCCCGCAGCTCTCGCTACCCTTTCTCGATCCGTTTAGTCGTCCGATATCCGTCGCGCGATACGGGTGTGATTCCCTGTGTCATTTACGGCAAATACGTGCGTTCGCGCAGTTTCGCGAATACTTTTAATAATGCCGTTTACGTATTCCAATCGAGAGTACTTAGATATGGTAGTGTGCTACATTATGACTGGTGAAAGTTTAGCTGCGGCACGTAACCGTTACCGTGAACTGTATGGTGAGCAACGACGAGTGCAATCCTAGGAGTCTACCAGGGCTTAGTCAGCTTCGTCCTCATCAAGCAATAGTAGGCCACGACTCTCAGGTGACATTGAAGATTGAGTGCTGGAATACTTCAACGACTGTGTATGGACATAGTGGGAACAACATTCAAAACGTGGACGAATTAAAAACTCGTATAATAAGTGCATTTGATTTAATTAAAAGTGACAGAGACACATTAATCGCAGTGCAAGGAAACGTAATACGTCGTGCTAACTTATGCATTAGACAAAACGGTGAACACTTCCAGCACCTTTTGTAAATAAGGTAAAAATTAAGACCATTTGTAAATAATTTTTAAATTATTGTAAATAGGTTGATTCAAATTGTTTAAACATACCAGGTTATCGAGCTAACTTAATTTAAACAGTTAAAATATGCTATTTGTAAGTATTTCGATAATTTGCCAGTCCA
Source organism: Aporophyla lueneburgensis (assembly GCA_932294355.1). NCBI lineage: Eukaryota > Metazoa > Arthropoda > Insecta > Lepidoptera > Noctuidae > Aporophyla > Aporophyla lueneburgensis. The sequence continues at coordinate 11,080,240 of OW028756.1, forward strand.
AAGTCTGTGAAATGAGATGGGAAAATTAGAATCAGCTGTTTACGAATTTGCGCCGTCGATTCGTGTCGCAGGGGTGAATGACTCACGCGTGCGGCGAGGCGGCCGCGGTGTCGTAGGCCGCCGGCGCCGCCGGTGCGCATGCGGTGTACAGTGCGCATATTCAATAATTTTGTGCGAAGTGAAAATATTGCAAATCTCTGAAACGGGTTGTTATTTTGAAATCTTTTTTCGCCAATATTTTTTATTTGTAATACTAAACAAGTTCTTACTTTTCTTGCAGTTAATTTTTTAACACTTTATATATTTATAATCATTTTTATTTTAAATTTAGCTGTAATAATTACTCACAGACTGTTTGTAATTCCTACTAAATGGTGACATATAAATAAAACCATTTAATTAGCTATTTGTATTTTACTTTTGAAATTCCTTAAAAGTTTAATATCCGTAACCGAAATTAAGCGAAACGAACGGATAATCCGAAATAATTTCATATCCTTATCCGTATCCGTATCCGGTATAATAATCATTCCTACATCCGTAACCAATCCGTATCCGAAATTTCATATCCATAACATCCCTAGTCCTGACATCAACAAGTAATGGACATAATAGTCAAACTGTCACTCATTCACCCACACTCACACTCACTCATTAACCTAGCATAACATACAAAGAGCGGATCAGATCACTATTACATAGCACTAAGTATATAAGAGTATAAAATATTCAATGGACTTTGTAAAATGCAAGCATTTAAGAAACCTAATCGAATGTAACACCCCAGTTGGCACTGTAAGTCGAAATACGGGTTTCTCCTAGTTCGGGTCCAGATGCAAACATTTTTTGTGTACATAATATTGTTCAAAGCATCTATATGTAAGTTTTGAAAGTACTTTTTGTGAAAGAAATAAAGAAGAGAGAATTTTTATTACTTTTTTCATAGACCTAAATACGGGGTTTTTGGCTACGTGTATGTGTGCATTTATGTATCGTTTGTATTACTTGTAATGTGCGTTTTGTTTGTGCAGAATAAACCATTTCTCATTCATTTTCTTTCTTTCTCTCTATAATAATTAACTAAATAATTTAATTTGACATTGGTGCCGATTCCCTTATACACAAACTAAACTAAATTTAAGTTCAGTGCATCTTTTTCTTTCTATTTCATTAAGGAAAGGACAGAAGATAAATTTTAGTTTAGTCCTGTCAAATTAATCAGCGCTTGACGTAAATTGACGTAATTTTAGTAGGCAAGTTTTTAATCACGTCTAAACTTGTATGGAGTAGTGACAGGCGCTGATTAATTTGACAGGACTAAACTAAAATTTTTCTTTTGTCCTCTTCTTAATGAAATACAAAGAAAAAGATGCACTGAACTTAAATTTAGTTTAGTTTATGAACAAGGGAATCGGTACCAGTGTCAATTATATATAATTAATAATTATCTCACCATTCTCTTTGATAGTATTCTCATTCTTCTTCTGTATTTCTTCCTCGCTCTCCTGAGGATTCGTGATCGTCACTATCGGGTTGTTCTGTAAAGAAGACAAAACCATTAAATGTCAGCGTCAAGTAACCAGCCAGGGTCGCGAGATTTGTTCGAAAGGGTTACCGTGCCCCTGGCACAGGCAACTGAAGGAACACGGGTGGGTTTTAGTCAGTAAAAGTCTGACACGCCCTCCCGCTCCGCCCAGAGCGGGAGACGTCATTTGATGATTTCCCACCCAGAAAAAAAAGCATCAAGTAAAATGCAAGGGAATGCTCCCTTGCATTTTACTTGATGCTATTCACAACCGTTCGATACGCTTTCTTACCGAATATCAATCATTTTTTTCGGATTGCTACGATATTGTGAACAGCCTTTATAGGACTCGCTCTTATAAACGCTGTTGACAAATACAAAATGCGAAAATTTTGTCAGTTTAAGCTGTGATCAATGAGATAATGAGGTGCTTGAAACTGTACACTCGGCAGTTTTTCTGGGCATAACAGTAGACGCCAAACTTCAGTGGGGATCACATATATCAAGCCTAGCGGGAAGGCTCAGTTCGACCGCCTACGCCGTAAGGAAAGTTAGACAGTACACGGACGTTGATACAGCTCGATTAGTCTATTTTAGTTATTTTCATAGCATAATGTCCTACGGCATTCTGCTGTGGGGCAAAGCCGCGGACATTCAAAATATTTTTGTTCTTCAAAAACGAGCTGTTCGAGCGATTTACCAACTAGGTGCTAGAGTTTCTCTGAGAGATTTGTTTAAAGATATTGGTATTCTTACGGTGGCATCACAATTCATCTTCGCCAACATCTTATATATTAGGCAAAATATACACCTGTACACTAAAAACAGTGATATTCATAATATTAATACTAGAAATAAGGACAAACTACGTGCTCCCTTTCACCGGCTTCATAAGGTTCATAATTCTTTTGTTGGTCTTGGTATTACCTTTTATAACAAGCTTCCCTCTGCTTTACTAGATTTGCAGTTTAATGAGTTTAAAACTAAAGTAAAATCCAACCTTTGTTCAAAGGCATATTATTCTATCAACGACTACTTAAACGATAAGAATAGTTGGTCGCTGTGATTAACTCAAGACAATGTTTATGTTCTTTCAATCCAGAATTAGCTTTCCTACTGATAGTTTATATGGGTAGTTCATATAATTGTTTTTTATTTATTTTTTTATTTAACAGATTTTGTTAATTTATTTTTATTTTCTTTTAATTTCATTTATTGTGGACATAATCTACTCATTACAATGATTTTAAATGAGTTGTATTGCAACATGTAGTTAGCTAGCGACCTCGTCAGCTGTTCATAATATTCTTGCCTGACCAACCGGCAGCAAGTTCGTCATGCTCCCTTAGATGTCACTGCTTGCGGTAGCGTCGGGGGTCGGGTTACCACCTTCCCTCAAATATGGCGAGGGGGGTAATGGCTGACCTTTGCGTTATGCTCGTGAACGGGTGCTGCTTGTGGTGACTGGTCGTCTTGCTGACCATGGTTTTTGTTATTGTTATTTGTATTAACTGTTATTTTATTCTACTCCGGAGGTGCTAGTTTAACTATTGTAACTTCAACTAACTATATGCATCAATGTATGTATATGGATCATTTTGCATCGTTGAACATGTAAGCGGGCACGCCCTTTATGCCTGGAGGCTTTATTTAGTTTTTAAGTTCTGTTTACGTTTTTGTTTTATTATTTAAGCTTGACTTTAGTTTTCAATTTTTTTGTTGGTATATTGGCGTGTGCTAGCTGACATATGGCGAATAATGTATGTTTTGTTTTATAATATTAATTACTTACACAATATTGTATAGAATCAAGTTCTTCTAACTTAACAGACAGCTGTGCTGCTGGGGAGTTTGTTCCGCCACTTCTTCTTCCCAGCGAAAGCACTAGGAAGTGTCGAAGGGCGGGCGTTTTGGGGGAACTGTCTTATGTAACTTTGACGTTCAAAAAGTGCTGACTCTCAGCCTAGTATGAATAAATGACTTTTGATTTTGATTTTGATCAAGACCATTCGATCATCATCATTTCAACCGAAAGGCCTCCCCCAATTGGGGGGGGGCGCGGTTGCCATAATCGCCATGATTGGCAGGCGGGTTTGTGATCGCAGTATGGTGGTAAAATACATAGAGAATCCTGCTGCCCATTCTCTAGTTCTCCCTTCTCATAACATAATGACTCTACATGTTTATGTAACAGTTTACAACGGTTAAAGTTTCACCTTAGAATGATACCGTGACACTGAATCGCTACTTTTTTTTAACCGATTCCAAAAAAAGGAGAAGGTTATCAATTCGACTGTATTTTTTTATGTTTGTTACCTCATGACTTTTAACTGGGTGAACGGATTTTGATAATTCTTTTTTTATTTGAAAGATGGTGCTTCCCGAATAGTCTCATTTTAATTTGGTTCCATTTGGACAAAGGGGTCCATGTGAAAACCATATAAGTCTTAAATTTGCATTAAGTATTTGCGCGACAAATGAACGAATAACGCGATTAGATTAGTGCGGGGTATCACCCATTACTAAAAAGTTAAAAATTAAAACTTTTTACAAAATACTGACAACTAACTTTCTTAATTTTGGAAGTCGGTATCTTAGGATCTGTAATTAAGGTGTTTTTGCCACCGACTTCCGAAATTAAAGTTATTTTTCACTTTGTAGTGTTTTTTTAGGAAGTCGGTTGTCATTTTTTTGTAAAAAGTTTTTTTACTGTAGTAGGCTGTACATACTGGTTCTGTCTTTTTTGCATAGGTCTATACTGGTTTGGCCGGTAACATATATGTATATTCAATTTCACCTATTCTATGGGCGAAAGCGCTGGGTTAAAGTGGCTGTATCGCATGTATTATTTACGTCGTGGCAAACATTTGATTTTGAGTATACGCTACGCTTGAAGACCGATATATAATATGGTATTATGTTCACTTACCTTCAAATTATGTTGTAGTATCAGCTCTTGACATTGCCGCACGCGTTTCATTTTCAAAGCATTGATTCGAGACAGCTTCTTCGGATCTATTTCTGTTGTGTTCACGCAACCAGGCTGAAAAATAATAAATAATATTAAAAACTAGCTGTGCTTGCGACTTCGTTTGCGTTCATATTGGATTTCCTGTGTTATAAATGCTTTTGCGCGGAACCCTAACAATAATTCTATAATAAACATCAGCTATTTGCCAGTAAAAATCCCATCACAATTGGTTCAGCCGTTATGGAGATTACCCGGAACAAATCGACGGACAGGTACACAAAATTTTGATTTTTTGGTATAAGTACCGTATATACTTTCATGTGCATTGAGTAAAAAAGTTGTTATTTTCATATTACAAACAGGCAAATATTTATTTTTTTATTTTTGGTAAAGATTCATTCAGTTAGTTTTTTCAGGTTTTATTTAATAATAAAGTATAAGTGTAGTTCACCTTATCGCGACAATGTAGCCGTAGCTTAATCAATAGGTATCGATCATTAGTACAATCACTAAGTTTTCTCCAGCTGGGACACATGCCAGGAGGCACATTTCCTCTCATAGAGAGGACTCTATGAGAGGAAATGGGCTTTAATCCACCACGCGGGCCCAGTGCGGGTTGGTAGATGTCACATGTCTTCGAATTTTTGGTTCTAGGACATGCCGGTTTCCTCACGATGTTTTCATTCACCGTTTTGAGAGCAGTGGTGAAGAAATAATTAACACAAAATAAAGCGTCTGTCTGGGCTCGAGCCCATGATATCTTGACTGGTAAGACAATATTATTATTTTTTACTCCTTTTAACAAAGATCAAACTAAAAAATCTGATAGTAATGTTAAATTAATTTAAATACCAATATAGTGATTAACAAAAAAAAAAAAAACTTTTTATCGTAATTAAAAGCGTGGGGTGTTTTAATAGATTTTGCATAATTACTTATTTTGCTCTTTGTTGTATAGTTGATTAAAAAACAATACAAAAGTAAAGTAATGGTATTATTTTATCATAAGTTTACCACCTTTTTTTTTTATTTTTTTTTTTTTTTTTTCAGGGTGGGAAATCATCAAATGACTTCTCCCGCTCTGGGCGGAGCGGGAGGGCGTGTCAGACTTTTACTGACTAAAACCCACCCGTGTTCCATCAGTTGCCCATGTGCCAGGGTCACGGTATCTCCTTCGAACAATCACGCGACCCCGGCAGAAGTTTACCACGTAAGAATACATGTGGAATGCAATAAATGTATTGAGTATTGAATTAGTTACCATGGGTCGGTGCACATCCCAGAAGGCTCGCTCTTGACTGTCCAGCACTTTTCTCTCCAATTTATCACGTTTCTTATCCACCTGCAAAAAGCAAATTTCTCTTGTAAACCTTAACCCAAATGGTCTTATGGCTGAACGACGTGACGTGATATTTACCAAGAGCCCCTTCCCCCCCCCCCCCAAAGCTTCATGTAATTAACCCTGCAGTGGTCGCGCGGATTACAATTGAAATCCAGGGTATTAAAAAAAAAAAAAATTTCAAAAACAATTCAAGTGTGAGACTCCATGTATTTTAAGTTCGATAGTCCCCGCCCCCACTCAGTAACGCTCGCGCATTGCCGATGCGTGGTTTGTCCCTGGAGAGGCTGTTTATGTATTACAAATTAACCCTGGATTACAATTGTAATCCGCGCGACCACTGCAGGTTTAATATACGCCCCCTTTTCTTTTCTTTTTTTTTCTGGATGGGAAATCATCAAATGACGTCTCACGCTCTGTGCGGAGCGGGAGGGCGTGTCAGACTTTTACTGACTAAAACCCACCCGTGTTCCTTCAGTTACCTGTGCTAGGACCACGTAACTCTTTCAAACAAATCTCGTGATCCTGGCAGAATGGATGCCTCCTAAGGCCCATTACCATTACTATAGCATCATTTGGGATATTTAAAAGAAAACGTCAGGATAATAATAATAATTTACCTTGCTCTGAGCCTCCGCCTGCATAAAGATGAACTCCCATTTCCTGCTGAACATCTTCTGGAGTCTCGCTAGAGATTCCGCCTCGTAGTCGGCCAGCTCTAAGCGTGCTTTGTTCTGCATTGTACGCTTGCACAGGTATACCGCTGAAAAAGTAAAAAACAAAACGTTTCAATTTGATTGTCTGATAAAATCACTACATAGAATCAAACAAAGTCGCTTCTTTCTGTCCGTCCCTATGTATGCTTAGATCTTGAAAACTATGAAATGAAATGAAATGTTCATTTCTATGACACTTTTACACGTCAAAATATTTTGGTCAACGTTCTTTTTTTTAAACTAGATGGCGCTAAATCTGCATTTTGATGCGGTTTTTTTAAAAGATAGAGTGATTCAAAAGGAAGTTTTATACGTATAATATGGGGGCGAAGCCGCTGGCAATAGCTAGTTATAAATAAATATATCTATGATAGCAGGTAGACTTGATAGTGAGTTTGTGAACTGCTGCAAGGTTTCAGCTGGGCCTGTCACCTTGCAGCAGTGATATCATAATCCGTTTCTGTTTTTGTCTTTGTAAGTGTGTTACTAACATAGTTTATAAGCACATTGTTACCAGGGATGTTAGGGAGCTCCGTAACCGTAACCGAAACTATCAGATATCCGATATAAAAAAAATATCCGTAACCGTAACCGAATCCGAAATAAAAGATTCGGATAATATCGGATTTGTTATTACATTTTTATTTTATGTAGATTAGATAACACTCAACATATATTTATAATCATTTTTATTTTAAATAGCTGTAATAATTACTCACACACTGATTGTAATTCCTACCCAATAAAACCATTTTATTAGCTATTTGTATTTTACTTTTGAAATTCCAAAGTTTAATATACGTAACCGAAATTATCCGAAACTAACGGATAATCCGAAATAATTTCATATCCATATCCGTATCCGGTACAATAATCATTCCTACATCCGTAACCAATCCGTATCCGAAATTTCATATCCATAACATCCCTAATTGTTACTAACACTACGAGTCTTGTTGCTCGAAATAAATGATTAAATAAATAACATTATTTATCATTTAAATGGTAAATGGTTTTTGCCAGATACTAACCATAGTCAGTGTTTTCGGGCTCCCATTGATTGGACGGCCAGAAATACGGTGTCTGGAATCTGTAACAACATGATATGGAAGTTAAAGGGTTGTGCGAAAGAAACGTTAGTTTACATTCATACATAAACTCACGCCATTTCCCCATGGGGGGCAGGCAGAGACTACGGAATGCCACCTGCTACGATCCTTACATAGTCACATACTCCTATTGCCTAGTTTATGTTCATACATCTGGTCATACACGCACGCCGGTTACCAGTACTATGCACCTGACCTTTCTGAAGAACATCACCAATAAGGTCACTATAATATGTTCTCCTAGGGCGTCCCCTTTCGGCGTTTCCACTCACTTGGTTACAATAGCAAATTAAACGTGTGACTCATTTAGAGATTCTTTTTAGTAAAAAATATTAAAAATATCATATCTTTATTATGAATTCTCTCCCTATGACTCTCTTTTCTGCCCTATGCCTCTCATTTGCACTCAGTTTTCCCTTCCTCGAATCTATTTCTCTCTAACTTCGCACATGTCCCAGTACCTTGACTAGGAGATCCACTACTGTATTTAAATAAGTGACAAATACAAACTGTTTGAGCCTTTTTTTACCTATAGTAAGTGTTATCGTTCTTTACTGAGAGATTGTGGTCGTCTATAGGGAACAAATATCCATGGGCCGCTAGTAAGTTCGCCATGTGGATCGGCTCCCAGGCCTCCTCCAGGTTTAGGTGGCGAGTTATCCAGGCTATCAGGTCCGTGCCGGTGAATACCTGTGAAAAAATTATTAGTTTGACTGTTTGTCCATATTGTCTAGTTAATGTCTGACACGCCCTTCCGGTCCACCCAGAGAGGACGTCATTTGATAACATTGCGTGACAAAAAAAAATTTTTTTCAATAACATTGATTTAAATAGCTGATTTCTGTCAATTTGGGCCTGCTGAACACGAATATATGAATGAATTTCTTGTAACACGTACCATTTCAAAGTTATGATAAATTTTACTTCCACAAATGAAATAAGGCAGTGTAAAAGTTTCAAATCAAATATAAACATGTTTAGTCACCTGTATTTTGAATTTAAATACAAAATTTTAGTACTATTGTACACCTTGTTAGTTGGAACTCTTCCTTGAGATTTAATAATATATTTTCCACAAACATAACACAATTTATCTGGATGGTTTATGAATTTACGATACACACTTATCTCCATGGCTATTAAAAAAAATTGAGGAATTTTTTAAACAAAATTATATTAGAAACATCAAACACTTAAAATGTTATGAGAAACACCAAAAGTTAAGATTTACAATTAATAAAATTGTGTATTAACTTCTTTGTATCGTTGTTAAGGTAAGCGCCTCTGCTTCGGTGGCACCACGACTACAACACTACCAATAAAATCCAAGTAAAACTACCAAATTGCGTTTCCTTCCTATTGGTCACTCAAACCTATGATCGTATTATTATTGAGGGTACATGAAAATAATCAAGATACCAAAACTAAGAAATGTGACGTGTTAGATATCTACATCATGAGGCAATTTTGTTGATAACACTATGTGACACAATTTCTCTAACATATGTAATATTACGTTAATTGCGTTACTTATTCGATTATCAAGTATATAGTACTACTATTTTTTGTATTTAAATTCAAAATACAGGTGACTAAACATGTTTATAATTGATTTGAAACTTTAACACTGTCTTATTTCATTTGTGGAAGTAAAATTTATCATAACTTTGAAATGGTACGTGTTACAAGAAATTCATTCATATATTCGTGTTCAGCAGGCCCAAATTGACAGAAATCAGCTATTTATATCAATGTTATTGAGAAAAATTTTTTTTTGTCACACAGTGTAATTTTACAAACCTAAAAAAGTATCCGAAATTCATCATCATCACCATTTCAGCTGACAGATGTCCAGTGGAGGGATTTTGCCATAATCGTCAAGATTAGCAGGCGGGTTGGCGATCGCAGTATGATGTTAAAATGCATATAGAAATAAATAAATATCTCAGGACAATCAACACACTGTTATCTGATCCCAAACTAGGCAGAGCCTGTACTATGGTAACCAGACAACTGATAAATATACTTATATATTTCTAAATACATACATATTATCATAGATAAATTACACCCAGACACAGAACAAATGATTGTGCTCATCACACAAAGATTTGTCCTGGGTGGGAATCGAACCCATGACCTCAGTCTTTGCAGTCAGGGTCACTAACCACTAGACTAACAGGCCAGTCAAAAGAACGCTGCTGCCCATTCTCTAGCAAGTCCCTCAGTCGCCTCTTACGAAACCCAAAGGAAGAAATGGGATGGTCCTATTCTTTACGTCCGGCTCCACACATAACCATGCACCCAATCATAAGAAAGTCAAACAATCAATCAACTCAGCTTATCGTTGTCCACTGCTGGACATAGGCCTCTCCAATGTTGCGCCACAATACCTTGTCCTCCGCCCACCGCATTCAGTCTGTCCCAACCACCTTTAGGTCATCGGTCCGTCCTCGCTGGGGGGCGTCCCACACTACGCTTGCCGATACGCGATCTCCGGCCATCGGTCCTTCGACAAACATGGCCAGCCCACTGCCACTTCAACCTGCTTACTCTGCAAGCTATGTCGGTAACTCCAGTTCTTTTCCGGATTACTTCGTTCCTGATTTTATCCTTCAAAGAAACTCCGAGCATAGCCCGCTCAATAGCGCGCTGAGCGACCTTACATTTTTGGACCATAAGGAAGTACTTCGTATTTATGTTCGCAGCGTGGTGTGGTAGTTTTCATTCCAACATTGCTCTACCAAGTGATAGTGAACAGAAGACACTCACCGAAGGTATCTTCGTCATGAAACTCTTCACGGTCTTGACTGGAACACCGGTGCTCTCATCCTGCATCTTCTCAATGATGGCTTCCATCTGCAACCAATAACATTACTTCTTTACTTTGAACTCAATATCAGCATTCCGTGTTCTGACATTATACCTGCACGCGTAGCAAGACCACCGTAGAAAGGGGTTTTGTCGACGGAAGAATAGACAAAATTACAGATTTTATAAAGATTAAAGACAGAATTAAAGATTGTAGAAACATTTGTACCGTTTCTATGCTGGCGTATGCTGACAGTTCTATCTCTATTCTACCAAGAATAGACAAAGTTCTTTCTATGGTGGTCATGCTACGCGTGCTGGTCTTTTTCCTAGTAGATAGAGAACTACCTATAAATTCTACTCGCGCGCTATTAGCGCGACTTACAATTTCGTAGGTTGTCAGGTTCGAACCCAAACAGGCACTTTAATTTGCGGAAGTAATTTCAAAACCACTACTTTCAAAACGGCAAAGAAAAACATCGTTAGGAAACCGGCATGTCCTAGAACCACAAATTCAAAGACATGTGACATCTACCAACCCAGACTGGGCCCGCGTGGTAGATTACGGCCCACTCCCTCTCACCTAGAGGACGCCGTGTTCCGGCACTGAGAACATTATCGGCTGTTTATGCTATGGTCAACTCTAAGCGCCTATTAGTCGAAAGTCGGTCTTAACTAGTATCGAATTTCTCTTCCCTTGTCGTAAATCCTGATGAATCCTACTCGTGTGCTATTGTCAAACTCTAAGCGCCTATTTGTTCTTAATTGACTCCGGAATCGTTTTCAATAACTTTTAATATGGGTATGTTATTCTCATTTTTTTTTCTATTTATGTATTTTGCTATACCTACCGCCGATTGAGTCAAATAAAATTGAAACTTCTATCAAGGATATAAAACTAACTTTTAAATGCATAAAGTAATGGTATGGTCAACACCATTTTCTTAATAACAATAGTTAGCTTAAAAAAAAGTTTCCGACATTATATTACGCTTATAACTCAACTAGCTTCTGCCCGCGACTTCTTCCGCGTCAAATTTTTGCTCCCCTGGCCCTTGCCGTCGCATCAAATTGCCAGCCAGTTTTCGGCCATTTTTCGTTGCTGCTTCGCTCCTTTAGATCGTAGCAAGATGTTATATAGCCTATAGCTTTTTTTATTTTTTTGGATGGGAAATTATCAAATGACTTCTTCCGCTCTGGGCGGAGCGGGAGGGCGTGTCAGACTTTTACTGACTAAAACCCACCCGTATTCCATCAGTTGCCCGTGAGCCGGGGTCACAGTATCTCGCTTGAACAATCTCGCGACCCCGGCCGGCATCGGTTCTAGTAGACCCCTTCACTGCTGCTGACATCTCTATGAGGCGCGCGTGGAACACTACGCGCCGTCGACCCGAGTCTGGTCCTTACCGGGCGGCGAGCTACCCATTGCTCGCCACCCGCAAGCTCGCGCCTACGGTGGCCGGGAGTCCGCTATTGACTCCCGACGCCCGGGGCGTCTCCTCCTGCGGCGGCTAGGGACGTGAGGGCGCAGAGACCGCCACTCCCTCACGCACCCCGCCTCCTCCTTCGCGAGCAATACTGCTTCGCAGAAGGAGGTGACGGCTTTCCATGCCCTCGCGCTCCGTACCATGGCTCGCACCAGGGCCGAACGCGAGAGGTCGCCGCCGCCGATCGCCTCCACGAGGACACGGCGGTGCTCCGCCCAGGCAGGGCACACCTCCACCGTATAGCCTTGCTCAATAAATAGGCTACCCATCACAAAAATATTTTTTCAATTCCGACCAGTAGTTTCTGAGATTACCGCGTTCAACCAAACAAACTCTTCAGCTTTATAATATTATAGTATAGATACTCTAATTGGTATGTATGAGTTCTTGCGTTAAATAAGTAACACGTTTTATAAAACTTTTCAATGCCAACAATAAACGAAATAAAATAAACTACTAACCTAGAACTAGAACACTCAATTTAGTAAATAAGATGCACAAATAAAATACCATTTACTATTGACCCGAATGCCCAACGAACCACAAAGATTACTTTTTTTTCTAATAAACAACATGAATGAACCACGTTCGCGAGAGACTGAGCAAAAGTGAATGTATTTTGTTTTTAAAACGCGAAGAAGAGATAGTACGTAAGCATTTATTAAGACAATAGGATATTGTTCTGGTATGAATAGGAAGATATTACACCCTATACGGGGTCAAATTATATTAGGTAATGAAATTCCGCATCAGTGAGTATTGATATCAAAATCCTGATTAAACAAACAAAACCGGCCAAGTGCGAGTCGGACTCGCGCACCGAGGGTTCCGTACAAACCTGTAGGTATCCTCGGCTTATGCATAAGGTTTATGTTTATGACATTAAATGTTTTTTTTTTTAATTTTTATATTTGAGTTAATTGAATTAAAGGTAAATTGCGGTTTGCGATTTATGACGTATTTAAAAAAAATCACTTACTTGATCTGCTTCAAACCAATTTTCGGTGGAAGTTTATATAGTTATGTACACTATATATTTTTTTTAGTTTTATCATTCTCTTATTTTAGAAGTTACGGGGGGGGGGGGGGGGGGGACGACACATTTTACCACTTTGGAAGTGCCTCTCGCGCAAACTATTCAGTTTAGAAAAAAATGATATGAGATACCTCAATACCATTTTTGAAGACCTATCCATAGATACCCCACACGTATGGGTTTGATGAAAAATATTTTTTTGAGTTTCAGTTCTAAGTATGGGGAACCCCAAAATTTATTGTTTTTTTTTTCTATTTTTGTATAACAATCTTAATGTGGTTTACAGAATACATCTACTTACCAAGTTTCAACAACATACCTCTTATAGTTTCGGAGAAAAGTGGCTGTGATATACACAGCCACTTTTCTCCTGAGAGAGAATCTATAAGGAGAGAGAATCTATAAGGGTTCCGTTTTTTGCCAATTTGGCAACGGAACCCTAAAAACGGAACCCTTATAGATTCGTCATGTCTGTCCGTCCGTATGTCACAGCCATTTTGTTCCGAAACTATAAGAGCTAGGCTGTTGAAACTTGGTAATTAGATGTATTCTGTGAACCGCATTAAGATTTTCACACTAAAATAGAAAAAAAAAACAATAAATTTTGGGGTTCCCCATACATAGAATTGAAACTCAAAAATTTTTTTTTCATCAAACCCATACGTGTGGGGACTGGGGTATATATGAATAGGTCTTCAAAAATGGTATTGAGGTTTCTAACATCATTTTTTTCTAAACTGAATAGTTTGTGCGAGAGACACTTCCAAAGTGGTAAAATGTATGTCCCCCCCCCCCGTAACTTCTAAATTAAGAGAATGATAAAACTAAAAAAAAATTATGATGTACATTACCATGTAAACTACCACCGAAAATTGGTTTGAACGAGATCGAGTAAGTAGTTTTTTTTTTTAAAACGTCATAAATCTTAAACCAAAATTTACCTTTCATTTAATCAACTGAAATATAAAATTAAAAAAAAAAACATTTATTTTCATAAACATAAACCTTATGCATAAACCAAGAATATCTACAGGTTTGTTCGGAACCCTCGGTGCGCGAGTCCGACTCGCACTTGGCCGGTTTTTTATTTGCCATTTGGCAACGGAACCCTAAAAATTCTGCTTTCTCAACTCATACTTCCAAGTAACAAAACTCCATGTAAAATACTGGTACTCAGCTGCATCCGGTTAGACTGGAAGCCAACCCCAACATTGGGAAAAGGCTAGGCAGATGATTTTATTAAGAAGCAAGAGAGGTGCATGTGCAACCTCTTGAAGCCCGCTCGTGGACCCCATGTATGAGCCTACAGGCACAGGAAAATATCAAATGCTTTTTAACCGACTTCAAAAAAAGGAGGAGGTTTCTCAATTCGACCGTATGCAAGTTGTATCTATTCATACACGAAATATTTTAAGAGGTACACCTGTAGGTGGTAAAGAAGTTACAGCAACGAAAAAAAAATTTCTAAGGGTTTTTTATTTATTTAATATTTATAAATTATTTGACGCACATAAGAAATATTGGCTCCTTCTTATTTTTTACGGCCCGTGACACCGCGGCCATGCTCGTGCCGTCCGGTCGTCGTCCTCGCAGCGTCAGGAGGGCCATTCATAGAATTTGGAGTAAAGGTTTTATGCAAAACGTCTCAAGTAGTTTTAAAATTATAATAATTACGAAAATTCAAAAACGCTTAGATAAAAAAATTATTTTTGCTTCTAAAGCTTCTTTACCACCTACAGGTGCACCCCTTAAAATATTTCGTGTATGAATAGATATACCTTATATATATATATATTTTTATGTGTGTTCACGGATAACTTCGTCATTTATGAACCGATCATGAATGTGTAGCGGCATCTACACCGCCACATACGAACTACGCAACACAGTGACGTCACGGAAAATCCTGCATCGCGCAAGCAGAGTTTACCGCGCAACTAGCCCAAAGCAACAAAGCCCGGCAATGTCGTCGGGCAATTGTCCATCAGATACGACACTCGTCTCCCTTTTTACGGAGGTTGAGTGAACACCCTGTTGCTCATTTCTCTAAATATGCAAGTAGATCATAAAAGACACTTACACGTCAATATTTTTCATTTCCTAGCTGATTATTCCCTGAGAAGAAATGTCGAAACAATCTCAGAGGTCTTTTTTAAAGTCTAAACATTGTATTATTCAAACATGTAAGTCTAACAATCTACAGCCACGATTTTTGTTTTTATTTTTGGGCCCGAAATCATAAACAACAAACAAACAAATCCGAGACCCTGGCAGACGGCCATGTCTGGAATGGCGTTTTGAACAAAGAGCCATTGCAGCTTAGATCTGACCTGGCCCAACAGACTGCATGTATGTATCAGTTATAGTGTAGCTCAATCCTATTTTAAGGCGACCTGGTAGCGTCTTGTGACGGCACAAGACGCTACCAGCATGCGTAGCATGACCACCGTAGAAAGGGGTTTTGTCGACGGAAGAATAGACAAAGTGATAGTCCACACAATGTGAAAATTAACAACAATAAACTAAATTTATCCAAGTTTTCTTTGTTTATTTACTTACGGTTGTTGTTTTGTTTTAGATCGCCATAACTAATCGAGTTGATTTAGAATCAACTCGATTAGTTATGGCGATTACAAAATCAAATTGTCTTCACTACCTTATACAACTAGGTAACAGTTGTCACTGCGATTTTCACAATTTGGTAGTCTACATCTAAAGGGACGTAGACAAAGATCATGAGAAACGAACGACAAGACAACAGATTGCAGAAAGATTTTTACGGTGCGATATCAAAATTAGAGAAACGAAATGTGTCTATACTTCGTAGAAATGAAAGCGCCATGCTAAGCCTGCATAAAACGGTATAAATCGTTTACAATCTGTGACGTTGTCTATTCTTCCGTCGACAAAATCCCTATCCGACAAAATCGGTTTCTATGCTGGCGTAGCATGTTGTACTATCTCTATTCTAGCAAGAATAGACAAAGTTCTTTATATGGTAGTCATGCTATATACGCGCGCAGATCTTCAGGACATTTGCGTAAGCCATATACAAAATACTCAAAACCGCCAGACAGTTATAAAGTCATTTATTCAATCTAGCCTGAATGGTACCCACATTCAGTTATTTTTATCGATTCCACTCACGTCTACAGAAATTCGCTAGCTAATCCAATTTGTCACTGTTTGCACATCCAGACCTCGAGCTGCTGTTGCTTGTTAGAGTTACCAAGGCCCTAAAAAATATTTCATCACTGTTGCTCTCAAAACGATCTGCATTTGTGCGGGCCCTGGCACATGGGCAACTGAAGGAACACGGGTGGGTTTTAGTCAGTAAAAGTCTGACAAGCCCTCCTTGGGAGAAGTCATTTGATGACTTTCCACCCAAAAAAAAAACAAGAAGACCTTGGACTGCTATTGATAATTTCCTAATGGAAAACCCGATTACACTTTCTCTAAACTTAGCATCAGTTGACCTTAAGATCACAATACTTTTTCGTTTATTCTTAAACGTCTAAAGGAGGCTTTAAATTCGTCTGTATGTTTCAAAAACAATATCTCCGGCAATTGTGCATGGATTTCGAAAATTATTTTTTAGTAACGTGTGCCTCAGGGGTATTCCCATATAATTTTTATTTACTTCTACATACATACATACAATCACGCCTTTTTCCCATGGGAGTAGGTAGAAACCTCGGAACGCCACCTGCTACGATGTCTACACACTCCTTTTGTCTCGTTTACGTTCATACAATTGGTCATACACACACGCCGGTTGCGAGTACTACGCACCTGACCTTTCTAAAGAACATCACCAATAAGGTCACTCTATGTCCTCCTAGGGCGTCCCCTCCCAGTGTTTTCACTCACATTCGCCTTGTAAATTTTGTGACCTATCCTTCATTAATTCTCTCAACATGACCAAACCATCTAAGCATACTTTTTTTCATTTTTTGTTTTTATTTATTTACTTGTCTTGAGTATTTTTTTTCTTTTGATGTATCTACGCATTCTACAACATTAATTTTTGTTTATGCGAAACCCGAAACACGGGTCTAGTATTTTTATGTAAAGAATCTATGAAAAAAATTTCAAAACTCTATCATTAATAATCACAAAGTTATAAGCTTGATAAGTTACCTGGTTGTCCACGCAAAAACTTATGCAGATCACCACAAACAGCTAGTGTACGTACCATCTCCGTGTAATGGACGTTTGAGTACGAGAAAGACATGATAATTTTAAAATATACGTATTGTCGTTCGATGTCCTACTTGGAAGCGTAATTAAATATTTTTGGTACAAAATATAACATGGTGTAAAAATTATTGGAATCGATTCAGTTACTGATTCTGAACAAACTATATTCAGGTTTCGCATATACTAAAAATAATCTTGTATACATCAAACTACATACTTTACAAACACAGGATGGAAAGCCCTTTAAGAAGTAGGTAGACACCTGCAGTCATAGTTATTTTGTATCGGAAATGAAACATTCCAATTTAGTAGCGTGTTCCGGCGCGCATACTATAGCGTTAGGGTTGTCAACCGTACTCTTAAATAAAATCATTCATCATTTCAGCCGTAAGACGTCCACTGCTGGACATAGGCCTCCCCCAATTTGGGGGGCTGCCATAATCGCCACGCTTGGCAGGCGGGTTGGCGGTCGCAATATGGTAGTAAAATACATAGAGAACGCTGCTGATCATTCTCTAGTAAATAAAAAATAAAAGATTCTTTATAGAGTTAAATAGAGTAGGTACCAGTGGCGAAAGCACCATATAACACGATTCCTACCGGCTTGCCTTCGGGGATTCGCATTGGCAACTCTATCACTATTAAAAATACAATAGTATGTAAATAGTGGCTACTATTGTCAATAAATATAGTTACACTACGGGTATTTAATTCACCATAACATTCAAACAACAAAAAAGGTTATTTATAGCTTTTGTATTACAACAAAAGAGAAATGTTCTAAATTAACCCGGCGCCAAAACGTCATAATTGGGAACTAAAAATTCATACAACAGCGATCCCGTAATGATGTCACTTTAGGTCACGTGGCACCGCTTGATATACGAGAGCAAGCCGCTGTACAACGGGTTATGACAGAGACAGGTATAGAAAAATGCGTCAGCGAGAACGAGATAGAGGAATATTGCATATTTTATTCGTTTTCAGCTGTTCAATTTAATTGTATTTAATTCATTACATTCCTATAATAATTTTAGAATGATAGTAAGTATTCTTTATTGATGAGGCCGACTTCGCTTCGGCTTCTCTTTTAGAAAAATTTACACCTCGCCGCTGGTAGGTACTGTACTCTTTTTCTTATGGGTGTACTTTATAATCCATAACACTAATAGGGTACGCTAAAGTACTCTTCTTCTTTACATACTATAAAACAAATACGCTTCCCGCGACGGTACGCTTAGACATTTTAAACAACACAAAGGATTTTTAATCAATAGACAGAGTGATTCAAGAAGAAGGTTTGTATGAGTGGGTGAAGCCGCTGGCTAAAGCTAGTTTTACATTAATTGAAATTTTTAAGGCAAGTGATTTCGTTTTGCTGAGGTTTTCTATATTTTCCACTGTGAGACTTGATTAGTATTATTTTGTCAGTTATGAATGTAATGTGGAGAAAAGGCTGTAAAATAAGGCTGTATATTACTTAAAACTGTTTTGCTTTTTTTATTTTGTTGTTTAATTGGAAATATCTGGCACTAGCTTGTGCCCGCGACTTCGTCCGCGTTCAATTTCTTGTACCCCCGACCCTTCCCGTCGCGTCGAATCGCCTACCCGTATGATTTTCCCCGTTTTTGCAACATTTTTCATTACTACTCCGCTCCTCTTAGTTGTAGCGTGATGTTATATAGCCTATAGCCTTCCTCGATAAATAGGCTACCCAACACAAAAAGAATTTTTCAATTCGGACCAGTAGTTTCTGAGATTAGCGCGTTCAATCAAACAAACAAACTCTTCAGCTTTATAATATTAGTATAGATTGTTTAATTGGAAATATCTGGCATTAGTCTGTTCGCATGTATTAAACAAATGTCCCAGTTATACAGGGAAACCTATAAATTGGCCATAATAACTGTAACACGCATATTTTTTTAAATACTTTTATGTATGTATATCGCTGTTGGTTACCTCATCATCAGCCTATAATGTTCCCACTGCTGGGACACAGGCCTCCTCTCGGTGAGAGGGAGTGGGCCGCAATCCACCACGAGGGCCCAGTGTGGATTGATATATGTCACATGTCTTTGAATTTTTGGTTCTAAGACATGCCGGTTTCCTCATGATGTTTTCCTTCACCGTTTTGAGAGCAGTGGTGATGAAATTATTTAGACAAAGTAAAGCGCCTGCCTGGGTTCGAACCCACGACCTACAATTCGTAAGTTGCGGCCATTAGGACAACCTAGGTTAGTTACCTAAATAAATCAAATAAAAATAAAATGAACTTATGGTTTTATACTGTTACGTAGATCGTAAAGTCTAGAAACATCACGCTAACTCCGTCTCGGAAAGGGGCAGTGTGACGTAAATAGAAAAGTCTAGAAACATCACGCTAATTCTATCTAAGGTCGGAGCAGTGTTAGAAACTACTGGAAATGACACGCTAACGCCATCTGTTATTGAGTAGCAAGTACTACACGAAATTGTACGTAGACGCTACTGCCATCTATTGTCGAATAGTGGGATTAAACAGTTCAATGGAAGTTATTAGAAGCTTCTACGCTGTGGCAGTGTCGAATGTTCGAGAATGTTCTGCTCGGGATATAAATAGCGGATTGTCGGGCCGACAGGCAGTTCGATTTCGGAAGCGAGCGAATACGATTCGAGTGATACAGTACACGCGAAACAAGTGATTCCAAGTGACGTTTCTTGTAGTTGCGATATTTGTGTTTATTTAATTAAACAGTTTGTGTGTTTTGGTAAATTGGTTTAAATTAATTTATCCCGAACCCCAGCTCGTAACATTTGGTGTCAGAAGTAGGGGATAAATTATGCCAGTTTTACCGAAGGAGGATACGGAAGGTATCCGTACCAGGAGTCAGCGCCAGCAGGAGGTGGATCAGAGGCGATTTGAAGGAACTTCTAGACAGACACCTGGGGGTAATCAGCCGACGACGGAGCCAGTATCCCAAGTGTCTGGTGTTCTTTCAGCATCACCAGCCATGGATCTTTCTGCGCTAATGGCGATGCTGCAGGAGCAGGCCCGCCGACAGGAAGAACAGGCCCGCCGACAGGAAGAACAGGCCCGCCGACAGGAAGAACAGGCCCGCCGACAGGAAGAACAGGCCCGCCGCCTACAGGAACAGCTGCAGCGTGATAAAGAGGAGCAGGTTCTCCTTTTGAAAGATCTACACGCGACATTTGGCAAGGACATCAAAGCCATGAAGGAGACTGTTCAGGTACATGAAAATCGTATCTCCGAGGCCGAAGTCCAGATCGCCGATATACGAAAAGCGGTTGGAGTTCTGAAAGCTGGAGACCGGACTACGGCTTCGATAGTTGCTGCACCTTCCGTGCGCGGGTTTAAAGTGCCACCCTTCGACGGAACATCTTCCTGGTCAGCATATAAAATTCAATTTGAAGCTGTCATGGAAGCAAATGGGTGGACAACGGGCCAGGCCATGACCGCGCTTACTTTGGCCCTTCGTGACCAGGCTTTAACTGTGTTAGAGGCTCTCGGCAAAAATGTTACCTACGAGCAGCTCGTGGAGGCGTTAGAGGTCAGATACGGTGACGCGCACCTGGAACACGTTTTTCGTGCCCAGTTGAAGGATCGTGTGCAGCGCAGTGGTGAAAACCTGCAGCAGTGGGCCCTGGAAATCGAAAAGCTGGTTCGAAAGGCGTACCAGTCTGCACCCGCGCTCATCGAGGGTATACTAATTCAAACCTTCATAGATGGCATACGGGACCTGGAAGTAAGGGCTGCTGTGAGACTTGGGCACCATGAAACCCTCAAGGATGCCTTGGCCCATGCGTTGGAGGTGGAGGCAGTGAGGCATGATCATCGAGCCCATCGCATCAGGGAGGTTGCGGCGTCACCTGTTCGTGACCGTGTTAGGTACAGCCCTAGATGCTACACTTGCGGAGAAAAAGGCCACCTTCGCTCAAGTTGCCCGAAGCGAAGCACAGCTAACGAACACCAGACTCAGGAAAGAAGGGCGGCTGATGTGACCGCCCAGCAGCAGGGAAACTAATAAACGCCAGGACTGCGGGGCGGGTGCTGGCTAGTGTTAAAATAGCCCCAAGAATTTCGGTCTCACAAGCCCATGATGGGAACACCCTAGTCATAAAAGGTGAAGTGAACGGAAGACCATGTAAGCTGACATTGGATACTGGAGCTTCTCGCACGGTTGTCAGTTCCCAACTAGCGAATCGTTTTCTTGGGGACTTCTTCGGTAAGCATGACGGCGTAAAATTAGTAACAGCCACCGGTCAGCACATAACCGTCCGTGGTGAGAAGGAGGTGGAGTTAAAACTGGGTAACACAATCTACCGGCATAAGGTCATCATGGCTGACATAGTAGATGACTGCATCCTAGGTTTGGACTTCATGCGACAGCACTGTTGCGAGATCGACGTTAATCAAGGAGTCCTAAAATGTGGATCAGAAGAAGTCTTCATGGAAGGTGCACCATCAGGGAAAGTGTACTGCTTGAAGAAGATTGTTCTTCCTCCCCGATCGGAAACAATAGTTCCAGTAAGTCTCCCACATAATTCTGGGCAGAAGAACCGATGTATTCTCATTGAAGGATTGGATGATAACCTTCCATGGAAGATTGCGCGGACCTTGGTAAAGGCAATCGACGTTGCAGCCGTACGCATACTGAACCCAAGTGAAAAGGAGCAAGTAATCAAGAAGGGTACATTTATGGGTTCCTGTGAGGAAGTAGCTTGGATGCGTGAATGTCAATATCAGCCTCCTCAAAATAACACCCAAAGTGCAAGACTTAACGTGTTAAATCTTTTGGAAGACTGTCGTAGAGATCTATCGGAAGAAGAAAGAGAGAAGGCTAGGAAGATGCTACTTCAATATGCAGACATATTCTCTACAAATGATGCTGACATAGGGAAGACTGGATTGGTTCAACACAGAATTAATACCGGAAATGAGTTACCGATACGACAGCGACCAAGAAGACTACCAATGGCAAGAGAAAAGGAGATCGATACCATGATTAAAGGAATGGTAAAGGATGGAGTTATAGAGCCTTCATCTAGTCCTTGGTGTTCTCCTGTGGTCCTGGTGAAAAAGAAAGATGGCAGTATGCGCTTTTGTGTAGACTATCGTCGATTGAATGACATTACTAAGAAAGACAGCTATCCACTACCCCGGATCGACGACACACTGGACACGCTGTCAGGAATGAAGTGGTTTACAACGTTAGATCTAAAAAGTGGCTACTGGCAAGTGGAAATAGACCCTAAAGACAAGGAGAAAACTGCATTTTCTACAGGAAAGGGACTATGGCAGTTTAACGTCATGCCATTCGGATTGTGCAATGCTCCTGCAACTTTCGAAAGGCTAATGGAGCTCGTTCTCACGGGACTAATTGGAGACGCCTGCCTTGTCTATTTAGATGACATCATCATCGTGGGCCGCACATTCGAAGACCACCTTCAGAATTTGGAACGTGTTCTATCAAAAATCCAAGGAGCCAATCTCAAGCTAAGTCCAAAGAAGTGCTCATTCTTCAGACAGCAAGTAAGCTTTTTGGGGCACGTGGTTTCGAAGGAAGGAGTACAAACAGATCCTGAGAAAATCGTCGCCGTCAAGGAATGGCCAGTCCCGAAAGACAAGACGCAGGTCAGGGCATTTTTGGGTTTGTGCTCGTACTATCGACGGTTTGTCAAGAACTTTGCTGACATTGCCAAACCTCTTCACAAGCTTACTGAGGAGAAAAGACCGTTCTGTTGGGATGAGAACTGTGACATCGCATTTCGAGATTTAAAGGAACGTTTGTGCAATACCCCAATTTTAGGCTACCCTGACACAGAAAATGAATTCATAGTTGACACGGACGCAAGTAATACTGGAATTGGCGGTGTGTTATCTCAACGAAAAGGAGATTATGAAGTTGTGATAGCTTACTTCAGCAAATCTTTATTAAAGCCAGAAAGAAATTATTGTGTCACGAGACGCGAACTTCTTGCCGTAGTAAAGACATTACAGCATTTCAGCAAATACTTGCTTGGACGCAAATTCCACCAGCGAACTGACCATGCTGCATTAAAGTGGTTGTTGCAGTTTAAGAATCCAGAAGGACAAGTGGCGAGATGGATTGAACTGCTACAAGAGTACGACTTCGCAATTGAACATCGTAGTGGGAAGTCTCACGGTAACGCGGACGCTTTATCAAGAAGACCTTGTCCTGAAGACTGTAAGCATTGTGTCAGGCAAGAAGATAAGGAAACAGTACCTGTCAGGATGTTAAGAACGGACCTTAGTGACGAGTGGAAGGAAACCCTACGGCATGCCCAGCAGAGTGACACAGATATCAGGCCAATTCTCGAGTGGATTAAAGTTAATGCTCCCAAACCCAAATGGTGTGATGTTGCAGCGATGAGTACCACCACAAAAAGTTATTGGGCACAGTGGGAGAGCCTGGTGATCCAGGATGGTGTCTTGTGCCGAAAATGGGAAAATGCTCGAGGGAATAGCTGTCACCTGCAAATGGTAGTCCCAAAAATGAAGGTACCAGAAGTTCTACGGCTCTACCACAATGGTTCTTCAGGTGGTCATATGGGAGTAAGAAGGACTCTGTTAAAGATCCGAGAAAGGTTTTACTGGATCCATTGTCGAGAGGATGTGGAGGACTGGTGTCGCAGATGTACTATTTGTGCAGCGGTAAAAGGACCACACACACGCAGCAGGGGTGCATTGAAAGTGTACAACGTGGGAGCCCCGTGGGAACGGATAGCACTAGATGTCGCTGGGCCGTTCCCTGAAAGTGAAAGTGGAAATAAATATTTCATGGTTGTTATGGATTACTTCACCAAGTGGCCGGAAGTCTTCGCCATCCCTAATCAAGAAGCTTCAACAGTCGCTGATAAATTAGTCCACGAAGTCTTCTGTCGGTTTGGGGTACCCTTGGAAATCCACAGCGATCAAGGAAGGAATTTCGAGTCTCAAGTGTTTCAGGAAACATGTCGGGTTATGGGTACTCACAAAACCAGAACCACTTCATACCACCCACAATCTGACGGAATGGTGGAGAGATTTAATCAGACCTTGGAAAGATATCTGGCATAAGTTGTAGCAAGCAGACAAAAGGATTGGGACAAGCACATACAACCGTTTCTTCTGTCATACCGAAGTGCAGTTCACGAGAGTACAACTGTGACGCCAGCCTTCGCGAACTTTGGAAGGGAGTTAAGGTTACCAGCTGATCTAATAACCGGCATTCCCCCTGATTCACCACGGAGTATAACAGATTATGCAAATGATCTGCGCAACAAGATGAATGACGTATATGAGCATGTCAGAGAATCAGGCCAACAGATGTCCGAGAGAATGAAAACTCGTTATGATCGGAAGATGAACAATACTGGCTTCGACGAAGGTTCGCTAGTGTGGTTGCATAACCCAGTGCGCAGCAAAGGAAAGTCCCCTAAACTGCAGTCAAAATGGGACGGGCCGTACCGAATTGTGACCAAGATCAACGACGTCACTTACCGAATACAAAAGGGTATGCGAACTGCACCTAAAATTGTCCATGTAGATCGATTGGCACGATACTACGGGAATAATGATGCTCGGGACGAGCATGTCTAAGGAGGGGGCAGTGTTACGTAGATCGTAAAGTCTAGAAACATCACGCTAACTCCGTCTCGGAAAGGGGCAGTGTTACGTAGATCGTAAAGTCTAGAAACATCACGCTAATTCTATCTAAGGTCGGAGCAGTGTTAGAAACTACTGGAAATGACACGCTAACGCCATCTGTTATTGAGTAGCAAGTACTACACGAAATTGTACGTAGACGCTACTGCCATCTATTGTCGAATAGTGGGATTAAACAGTTCAATGGAAGTTATTAGAAGCTTCTACGCTGTGGCAGTGTCGAATGCTCGAGAATGTTCTGCTCGGGATATAAATAGCGGATTGTCGGGCCGACAGGCAGTTCGATTTCGGAAGCGAGCGAATACGATTCGAGTGATACGGTACACGCGAAACAAGTGATTCCAAGTGACGTTTCTTGTAGTTGCGATATTTGTGTTTATTTAATTAAACAGTTTGTGTGTTTTGGTAAATTGGTTTAAATTAATTTATCCCGAACCCCAGCTCGTAACAATACTAACGTAGAATGAATACTTGTAAAATCAATAAAAGTGTTATGTATAACGCAAAAACTGCTAGAAAATACAATAAAAAAACATACTCTTCTTCCACTAGAAAAAGTGGCAGCCCTATCTAGCGTGCATTGTTGCATGTTTAATGAGAATGTCCTGTAGAACAATACAGTGCTAACTAGTGGTACTAATTATAATAGTGTTCATACTTTTTGCATAATATATCATCAGTTTTATAATGATTGTAATAATAATAATATCTTAGGACAACCAACACAGCGTTATCTGATCCCAAACTAGGCAGAGCCTGTACTATGGCAACCAGACATCTGATAAACATACTTATATATTTCAAAATACATACATATGTTACATATTATCTATACTAATATTATAAAGCTGAAGAGTTTGTTTGTTTGTTTGATTGAACGCGATAATCTCAGGAACTATTGGTCCGAATGGAAAAAATCTTTTTGTGTTGGGTAGCCTATTTATTGAGGAAGGCTATATAACATGACGCTATAACTAAGAGGAGCGGAGCAGTAATGAAAAATGTTGCAAAAACAGGGACAATCGCACGGGTAGGCGATTCGATGCGACGGGAAGGGTCGGAGGAACAAGAAATTTAACGCGGACGAAGTCGCGGGCAGAAGCTAGTATAATATAAAAATGAATCCCTATTTCCCTTGGTCACGCCATCACGCGTGAACGGCTGGACCGACTTCACTTTTTTTTTATTGTGTTTTTTATTGTCAGGAGAAGGTTCTTATAAAAGAAAAAAAAGGTGAAATCGGTCCAGCCGTTCACGCATGATGGTGTGACCACGGGAAATAGGGATTCATTTTTATAAATATAGATACCAATTCAATTTAAATAGTTATCGTTAAGACAGGACAACGTCTGTCGGGTCAGCTAGTTATAGATAAATTTGTGGTGGCCCATTGTGGCGAACTAATAAAAGTTGATGGGTGACCATCTGTACATACCAAGACCCTTCCGTGCCTCGGAAAGCACGTTAAGCCGTTGGTCCCGGCTGTCTTTCGTAGATCTTAGACAGTCGTTACGGGTCGTCAGAAGCCCGAAACTCTGACAACTAGTCTTATCAAGAGGTACCGTATCGTGCCAGGGTCACGAGATTTGTTCGATAGAGACACCGTGGCCCTGGCATATGGGCAACTGAAGGAACACGGGTGGGTTTTAATCAGTAGAAGTCTAAGTCTGACACGCCCTCCCGCTCCGCCCAGAGCGGGAGACGTCTTTTGATGATTTCCCGGCCACAAAAAAAAAAAACAGATAGACAGTCGGTATATTCTCGTCCCAATTACCGCAGTGTCTCAAGACAAAAGTCTTTGACCAGTGTGTGTTGCCAGTGATGACATATGGTACTGAGACGTGGTCGCTCACAATGGGCCTCATAAGAAGGCTCAAAGTCACCCAAAGAGCAATGGAGAGGGCTATGCTTGGAGTTTCCCTACGTGATCGAATCAGAAATGACGAGATCCGTAGGAAAACCAAGGTTACCGAAATAGCCCGAAGAATTGCCAAACTTAAGTGGCAGTGGGCAGGGCACATTGCTCGCAGAACAGATGGCCGATGGGGTCGGAAGGTTCTGGAGTGGCGACCGCGTACTGGAAGACGTAGCGTTGGAAGGCCTCCCACAAGATGGACCGATGACCTGGTGAAGGCCGCAGGAATACGTTGGATGCGAGAGGCACAGAACAGGTCGAGGTGGCGGTGCTTGGGGGAGGCCTATGTCCAGCAGTGGACGTCTTTCGGCTGAAATGATGATGATGATGATGAAACAGTCGCTTCATGTAAAATACTGGTAAGTCGACCCCAACATAGTTATGAAACTTATCTTGGTGACAATTCAAGCAGTGTGCTAAGAAAAGATATTTATTCACATGCCTTCTGAGGACACTTCCGACATTTTCGTAAATGGTATGTTTGGAGCTTGCTGTTCCACCAGAAAAATATAACATGAAATAAGTTTTTTTTTTTTAATGTACCAATTTATTTCTTGATTCCTAAACGATATATTTCGAACTAGCTTTTGCCAGCGGCTTCGCCCGCGTGGAGATCGAATATTATCCCGCGGGAACGTACTACCGGGATAAAAAGTAGCCTATGTCCTTTCTCAGGCTCTAAACTATCTGTGTACCAAATTTCATTTAAATCGGTTCAGTAGTTTTAGCAGGAAAGCGAGACAGACAGAGTTACTTTTGCATTTATAGTAGTTTAGAAGTTTAGATTAATGAAAGCCTTTCGAAATACAAGCATATTCCCTATAGGAAACAATGTCTCATTCGGTTAATAAAAAAAAAAAAATACGTTACAGGTACCTATATCAATAGTAATATTTATGTTGACTAACCTTCGCGGTTTTACCTAGGTTTTTATTTCTGGTTAGCGTAACTATGACTAGTTTCGAAATCGTACAAAGCTCTTAGTCATGGCTTCATGCGCTCATAACGCGAACTTTACCTTCTAGCGACTTTGGCCTATGATGAGATGTTGGGTTCTTAGTAAAACTCATAATCTTCTTTACCTAGTATAAAACAAAGTTGTTGCCCGCGTCTGTGCGCTTAGACCATTTAAAGTACGCAACAGATTTTAATGCGGTTTTCATCAATAGCCCGTCAAACGTCCCTGATGAGAAAAAAAAATAATAATAGTGCCCCAATGTCGCGTGTGCACCCGTTGGATCATAAGAATTCTTTTTGCCTAAAATTAACTTTGGTTGATTAAAATTAACGATTTAATTAATCAAAAAATTTAAAAAAAAACGGGCATTTTTTCTTATGATCCCCCGGGGGCTCATAAGGACGTTTGGCGGGATAGACAGTGATTCAAGAGGTAGGTTTATAATATGTATAATACGCGGGCGAAACCGTTGGCCGATAGTTATTATCATAAATCCCTGATCCCAGGTAGACTGAAAATCCCTGCATATAACACTTACTATCTTAGCTGCCTCTGGGCACCACTATTCCTGTCTCTCCCTCTCCTTATTTCTTTCAATCTATGGCATCGGATCTAAGCCTGACCTTGGGTTGTCTTTCTAGTCTTTTTTTATTATTTTTCCTTGTACCCTATTTCTCTTTTCGTGGTATGAATGTCGATGGCTATAAGAGTAGAGGGAGACCAAAGAAACGATGGATGGACTGTGTGAATTATATTATGGATAGAAAAGGGGTTACTACTGAGATGACTAATACAGAAGTGTGGAAGACAAAGACATGTTGCGCCGACACCACATAAATTGGGACAAGGGCAGGACTATAATGATGACTTAAACAACATAGGTACCTTCTTGTACACCAGGTAATTAGCTGACTCCTCCGGCGAGGGAATGGTCGACATCAGCACGCGTAGCATGACCACCGTAGATATGGGTTTTATCGACGAACGAATAGACAAAGTAACGTTTCGGGTACACAGTACGACGGCAGCAAAGTAGACAGAGTCAACTACACAACCTAACGTAAGATAATTTTTAGGGTTCCGTTGTTTGTTTTGCCTTGTGTTGCAGGTTCGCTAGGTTCAGCTGCACTTCGCAAGGTCAGCCTTTGGATGGGTGACCATGTAGTTTTTGTTTTGCCTTGTGTCGCAGGTTTGCTAGGTTAAGCTACACTTCGCAAGGTCAGCCTTTGGATGGGTGACCATGTAGTTTTTGTTTTGCTTGTGTCGCATGTTCGCGAGGTTAAGCTACACTTCTCAAGGTCAGCCTTTGGATGAGTGACCATTTAGTTTATGTGTGGCGTTTCGTCGCGGATTCGCTAGGTTAAGATGCACTTCGCAAGGTCAGCCTTTGGATGGGTGACCATAAAAAAAAATACAGTCGATTTGAGAACCTCCTCCTGTTGAGTCATATCTCTCAACATCGCCGCGCGCCCAGCGGCAGTGAACGAGAGGTGCGGGGACAACGGGTCGCCGACCTGCCGACGGCCGAGCGCGGGCCCACCCGCCACACCAGTCAGCTGTTGCTCGCCTCCACGCACGGCTGCGCTTGCGCATCTTAATACTTAATACTTCTTTGTTCTCATTTTAACCGACCGTTCCTTATCATTGTAAATTCGTATTTTATCTTATTACATGTAATACAGTCCACTACTAGTTTTAATCACATCCACCACGAGCTATCGTCGCGATCATTGGTCCTTCTACCGTTAAAGTTTGAACCAAACAAAGAAAACGAGATTTTTCGAAATTTCAAAATTCAACGGTTCGTCGGTTGGAGAACAAAGAACTTCATCTTCTGGTTCAAGTTTCACAAGAGGTCTTCATTTCTTCGTGTGTCATCGTCTGCATTTGGTCATCGTGAACGTCGATACGGCAACAGCCGTCTTCATCGAGTTCAAACCAACGGGCGTCGCAAGAAAGGATCGACGAGACTTCGGGACGGGAAGATTTTTCAAGATCCCAGGATCTACTCATTGGAGCCACAGTCGTCAGCTCATCATCAGAGGTTGACAGCATAAAACCGTGAGAACGTTCCAATTTCCTTTGTTCCATCGTTTTGCCTAATCATTTTGCCTATTTTAAACTTATTTAATAGTGACCTTTCAATTAAATTCCATCAGTCCATAATCTTCAGCCTATCAACTTGTCTAAGTAGTTTCCATTACTTACTTTATAAAACACCAAGTTTTAAATAAGCCATTTGCAAAAGTGATTTTAGTATTTCATTATAGGTGCCGTGCACAATTTCATTATTTTTGGTGTTTTTATTCTAAATCATATTCATCATAGCTTTTAATCGATATATTTTGCATTAATCCATTGAATTGAATTGAATTTATTTTGTTTTTTTGTGTAAAGAAAATATTTCGCATTCGCTTAGCATTACTCAGCAGATTTGATCGGAAACGCCTAGCGCTTTCATAATAGCCATCTCATTTCTTACTACTTATAGTTCTTGTGCGTACTTTACAACTGATTGCTAATTATTTAGTGTCAGTAACCTTTACTTAACTTTTTTTTTTCTCGTCTTCTTTTCTCTTCTTTACTGTACCTGCAAAATTTTCACTGTCATGGCTGACATGAAAAGCTTTATTAAGAAGCGAGCTTCAATAAAGGCTAAGCTTACGCAGTTTACTTCGTATTTAAATATTTCTAGGTCTTGCGAAAAGTTGAGTGAGGTGCAAGTCATTGAAGTCGAATATAGACTTAACATATTTGAAAGCTTATATGAGAAATATGATGCATTACAGGATGAATTGGAGGCGTTGGTGGATGACCCCAGCGAGCAATTTGCGGAACGCGAAGAATTTGAAAAGCTGTACTACGGCTTGGTGGCTTCTGCACGCCAGCTGATCAGCAGCTCAAGAAGGCTTCTTGAGGGGAACTCCGCAACCGAGGTGGATTCTGGTATTACTAGTACACACAAACACAATTCAATTCGTTTACCTAAAATTGATTTACCCAAGTTTTCAGGTAGCTATCATGATTGGCTGGAATTTAGAGATACCTTCATTTCTATAGTACATAACAACACAAACTTAGACAACATTAATAAATTACACTATCTGCGTGCTTCCTTAAAAGGGAGTGCGTCTCTTGTTATTGATAACCTTGACTTCAAATCAGAAAACTACAACGCTGCCTGGAAGTTACTCTGTGAGAGGTATGACAACAAAAGATTGCTTGTCAACAATCATGTGCAAGCACTTTTTAACGTCCAGCCTATTGATAGAGAGTCAAGTAAGTCACTTCGTTACATAATTGACACTACAAATAAAAATCTTAGAGCGTTGGCAACCCTTGGCCAACCAGTCCAAAACGCATTTGTTGATGTGCTTATCATTTACATTATGACCAGTAAGCTCGACCACGTAACGAATCGTCAGTGGGAAGAGCACAGAAACACTTTTCTCGAACCACCTACATTATCTTCATTCACTCAGTTCATCAGTAGCAGGGCTGACTTACTGGAGACAATTGAAGAATCTAAGCCTATAGCAACAACTAAAAGCGAATCCACCACACCTGCAACCAAATCCAAGGGCAGTGTTGTGCTACCTGAGAAGGTATCGAAACCTCTGTCATGTCCCATGTGTCGTCAGGATCATTTTATCTTTGCTTGCGAACAGTTCAAAAGTCTCTCAGTTCAGGCTCGTATTAAAAAGGCTCAAGGTTCAAATGTATGCATGAATTGTCTTCGGCCAGGTCATGATGTTTCCAAATGTAAATTAGGTCATTGTAAATATTGTCGTCAAAAACACAACACTCTCTTACACATCGATAATGATAATATTCTTCCTAGTGCACACAACACTGCATTATCAGCTAGTCAATCGTTTACATCTCGAGTAATTTTACTTTCCACAGCGCTCGTGAGGGTGACCGACGCTGACGGTAACCACCATACAGCACGGGTCTTGCTGGACAGTGGCAGCACAACAAATTTCATTTCGGAGGATTTTGTTCGTAAGCTACATGTCCCTACCTACATTACCAAGTCCAAGGTAACAGGTATTAATTTTCAAACTTCTAGTTGTACTCAGGGATGCTCAGTGTCATTAAAATCAATTGATGATAGTGGGTACGTACTGAACATTGACTGCCTTGTATTGCCGAAAGTATCAGCATCAGTCCCTCATACTTATGTTGATACTAGTAACATACGTATACCTACGAACGTCCATCTTGCTGACCCCACTTATTACGTTCCGTCTTCGATCGACGTCCTTGTTGGTGCGGAAGTCTTTTGGGGTATCATAGGCACTGGCCGTATCGTATTAGGTACCCATAAGCCCACTTTACTTGAGTCAAAATTAGGATGGCTCATATCGGGTGCATATCAACAATCGGATTCCGCTTCACACGTTTGTATGCATACTAATAACCAACAAGTAGATTTAGATCGGTTTTGGGAACTAGATGCTGTGTCATCTATATATAAACACTCTGGTGAAGAGAGATCCTGTGAACAACATTTTAAAGATACCACATATCGTAGTTCTGATGGGCGATTTGTGGTAAGTATTCCTCTTAAAGAGTCACTGGACGTATTGGGTGATTCATTCATAATGGCTAAGCAGCGATTTCTATCTCTTGAACGTCGTTTGGGTAGAGACCTTCGCCTTAAAGGCCTATACGTTGACTTCATTAACGAGTACATAGAGCTGGGACACATGTCTGAATCAACTAGACGCCCACTCGACTCAACATGTTCAAACTATTTACCGCATCATGGTGTTCTGAAGGAGTCGAGAACTACCACCAAGCTAAGGGTAGTTTTTGACGCTTCCGCCAGAACTGCATCAGGTAAGTCTTTTAACGAAATACAGATGGTTGGTCCCCCTATACAAGATGATTTACTGTCAATATTGCTTCGATTCCGTCAACATAGAATTGTTATAAGTGCGGATATTGAAAAAATGTACCGACAAACACTTGTACATGACAGTAATCGTCCTTTACAAAAAATCCTGTGGAGGGCAGAACCAACTCATCCACTAAAGGAATACACACTTAATACGGTAACGTATGGCACAGCCTCAGCACCATATTTAGCTACCAGGTGTTTACTTCAACTAGCTGAAGAGTGCTCTGATACTTCAACTAAGTTTTCGATAGCACATGATTTCTACGTGGATGACTACTTGTCCGGTGGATCATCTGTTTCAGAAACTTTAGAAAAAGGCCGCAGTGTTGACAATGTCCTTCGGTCAGCAAAATACAATCTTCGGAAATGGCGGTCCAACTCCAGTCAGGTGCTGCAGGCGCTTAGCGGTGAACACGACGTTTCTGATGTTGTGGACCTGAGCGACAACGAGCAGTCGAAGACCCTGGGGCTTCTATGGAGGAGCTTAAGTGACACATTTTCCTTTTCTATAAACTTAAATTCCACTGAAAAGGCTACCAAACGTCATATCTTATCAACCATAGCGCAGATCTTTGATCCCGTTGGCTTGGTCGTTCCATGCATAGTGGAAGCCAAAATTATCATGCAGCATCTGTGGCTGGCCAAATGTTCTTGGGATGAGCTTGTTCCCACGCATATTCAGTATGCTTGGAATGACTTTCAAAATAGCCTGCACCTATTAAACGAGTTCAAGATACCTCGGTGGGTGTTGTGCGAATCTGCGTCCTGTCTACAATTGCATATATTCACTGACGCATCCGAAAAGGCTTATGGGGCGTGTGTTTATGTTCGCAGTGTATCGAGAGACGGCGAGGTTACTGTACATCTCCTAACCGCTAAAAGCAAGGTAGCTCCAATCAAACCCACGACCATACCGCGGCTTGAGCTGTGTGGTGCGTTGTTGGGTTCACGGTTGTACTCAAAGGTTCGTCAGTCACTTACTTTACATTTTGATGAAGTACATTGCTGGTGTGATTCCACCATCGTCTTGGGATGGTTAGCTACTTCACCAAATCAATTAAAGACATTCGTACGTCATCGAGTGTCTGAAATTCATGAAACTATAGGAGAAGCTTGGCACTACGTTCCGTCAGCTGAAAACCCCGCAGACCTCGCTTCGCGTGGACTTAGAACTGACAGGCTGTTATCGTCTTCATTGTGGTGGTTAGGACCACAATTCCTTAGCAAAGACAGGTCTTCATGGCCTCAGTTCCCTGAATCAAATCATAACCATTCTGGGTTACCAGAAACAGTCGCGTATTGTCATGTTGCTAATCAGAATATAGAAAATCCTATTACAGCGTTATTTTCAAAATATTCAAACTTTAACACATTACAGCGTGTGACGGCATATGTCATGCGATTCATTAATAAATGCAGTAAGAAATCAGTTGAGTGTGGTTCACTAACTTCCACTGAACTTACCAATTCTTTAAACTTATTATTAAGACTCAGTCAAATAGAATCATTCCCGGAAGAGTATCACTTACTTAAATCAGGTAAACAACTACCAGCAAAGAATAAACTTTTATCTTTGTCACCTTTTTTTGATACTCTTAATAATCTTATTCGTGTTGGAGGAAGATTAAATAACTCATTTTACGATTATAACATTAAGCATCCAATTCTATTAGCTAGTTCTCAAACAATTTGCATTCTCTTGTTCAACATGTTTCATTTACGCCTCTTGCATGCTGGCCCACAGCTTTTATTGGCCACTGTTCGTCATCACTACTATCCCATTGGAGGTAGGAACCTGGCTAAAAAGATCGCACATCAATGTGTAAAGTGTTGCAGGGTCAAGGCCAACACTGTTCAACCTATTATGGGTAATCTCCCAGAGCAGCGCCTTCATTTAGAATTCCCATTTCTAGACACAGGGGTAGACTACGCCGGTCCCATCATGATAGCTGACCGGAAAGGTAGAGGATGCCGACTCATCAAATGTTTTATTTGTGTGTTTGTGTGTTTAGCTACGAGAGCCATCCACCTCGAGCTTGTATCAGATCTTACAAAGGAAGCTTTCTTAGCTGCACTAGACCGTTTTATTGCTCGAAGGGGAAAACCCCGTAACATATTCTCTGACAACGGCACAACCTTTGTCGGTGCTTTCAATGAGTTGGCCAAGCTTCTTTCGCAAAATTTAAACCTAAACAATATCGACCCTGGCATAAACTTTTCTTTCATACCTGCGTACACTCCACACTTCGGTGGCTTATGGGAGTCTGCAGTTAAATCCACCAAACATCATTTACGACGCATTTTGAGTTTAACAAACCTAAACTTCGAGGAAATGGCTACCTGCTTAATTCAAGTTGAAGCTACCTTAAATTCAAGGCCCTTAACTCCACTGTCCAACGACCCTTCCGACCTCGCTCCTTTAACCCCAGCTCACTTCCTTATTGGCCGTTCTCTAATCATGCTGCCTCATCCACAGATCCAGAACGTCAACGTCAACAGCCTTAAACGATTTCGCCGCATTGAATATTTGAAGCAACATTTCTGGGCTCGTTTCTCACATGAATACGTTGTGTGGCTACAGGAGAGAACAAAATGGTGCCGGTCCTCTGGCGAGCTCAAGGAAGGAACCATGGTCGTCATAAAGGACAAAAACTTACCTCCCCTTCTATGGATTCTAGGACGCATCAAACGTGTTATCCCAGGCAGGGATGGCGTCGCGAGGGTCGCCGACATTCTCACGAGAAGGGGTGTCATCCGGCGCGCCTTCAACACCATCTGCCCGCTGCCGGTCACGACTGTTGAAGAGTCTTCAACGGGGGGAGTATGTTGAGTCATATCTCTCAACATCGCCGCGCGCCCAGCGGCAGTGAACGAGAGGTGCGGGGACAACGGGTCGCCGACCTGCCGACGGCCGAGCGCGGGCCCCCCCGCCACACCAGTCAGCTGTTGCTCGCCTCCACGCACGGCTGCGCTTGCGCATCTTAATACCTTAATACTTCTTTGTTCTTATTTTAACCGACCGTTTTATTTTGTACCATCTTGTAAATTCGTATTCCATCATATTACATGTTATACAGTCCACTCCAAGTTTTATTTACATTCACCACGAACTATCGTCGCGATCACTCCTTTTTTTGAAGTCGGTTAAAGAAATAATTCTGAGTCGAATCATGTCGAAGAGTAAATTTTATAAAAAGTGTAGTTGACTCTTTCTACTTTGCTGCCGTCGTACTGTGTACCCGAAACGTTACTTTGTCTAATCGTCCGTCGACAAAACCCATTTCTACGGTGGTCATGCTATGCGTGCAGAGCCTGCACCTTATCACCTCTACCAGCGGTAAGCTCGATGTTGGGTTCTCTTTTTTGTCCATGTCCCTTTATTACGCACCTTATACCTCTATTTCTCTCATTGTTACCATATTTGAATCTTTTGTACCCTATTTCCCGCGTTTGCACCCTATTCCAATCTTTTGCACCCTATTGTACTATTACGCACCCTATATCTCTATTTTCACTCTATTCCAATCTTTTGCACCCTGTTCGTCTAATTTTTACTCTATTCGAAACTTTTGTACTATATTTCTCGCAATGGCAACCTATTCCAATTTTGTGCACCCTATTTCTCGCGTTGGCACCCTATTCCGATCTATTGCACCCTATTCTAATGTTTTGCAAACAACATACCTTCTTATACACCAGCCAGGTAATTAGGTGACTCCTCCGGCCAGAGAATGGTCGACATCAGAGCCGTTGCCGCCGAGCACCTGGGGCGTTAAGTTCGATGTCGCGTTCTTTATTTTGTCCCTGTCTGTTTATTGCGCACCCTACATTTCTATTTCTGACCTTATTCCAATCTCATGCACCCTATTTCTCACATTTGCACCCTATTCCAATCTTTTGCCCTGTATTTCTCCCGTTTGCACCCTATTCCAATCTTGTGCACCCTATTCCGATCTATTGCACCCTATTGTATGGTTTTGCAAACAACGTACCTTCTTATACACCAGGTAATTAGGTGACTCCTCCGGCGAGGGAATGGTCGACATCAGAGCCTGCACCTGGGGCGGTAAGTTCGATGTCGCGTTCTCCTTCTTGTCTCTGTCCTTTTCTTTTTCTTCTTTTATACATTTTGAATTGTCTCTGGAACAATTAAGAGATGTGTTTAGATTGTGATGTATGGTAGAAGAGGTGCGTTAACGGAAACCATACCAAGTTATGTCTTTTATACTTTTTTTTTAAGTAAATTAATGTTTGTTTTCCCTTAATTAATTAGTTTGTGTATTTAGTTCTGTAGTGTCGATGAGGCTAACTAGTTTCACTATAGATGTTTTTTTTTATAATTTCCAAATTACCAAATTGTATCTACTCCTTGGTACCTAAGATACAGACTATGCCTATTGTGCTGGTTTCCTCACGCTTTTCTCCTTTTAAATAGGAGCTTGCACTTTGCTAGCAAGGGCTTGTGACAGAGTAATAAAAGCTGTACTGGTTGATTGATCAGATTAATTTAAGCTTGCTGCTGTTGGTTCGTGGATGGGTAACCATCACTTGCATAGCAAGGCCACTCCGTGCCTCAGAAAGTCTTGTTAAGCTGTTGGTCCCGGCATTCACGGGTCTTTGACATTATGAGTCTGACTGGATGACTGACTAGTCTGACAACCTGTCTTACAACGGGTATTCTTGTAATACCCAGTAACTGGGTTGTGGAGTTCAGATAGGCAGTTCATCCAGTCTATCCCAGCCACCAATACAGATAAGCAGTTGCTCCATATAAAATACTGGTATTTCACTGCAAGTGGTCAGACCGGAAGTCGACCCCAACATAGTTGGGGAAGAGGCTATAATAGGCAGATTTATAAATAGTTTAGTTGCTAATTATTTCTTAA
Source organism: Aporophyla lueneburgensis (assembly GCA_932294355.1). Lineage (NCBI taxonomy): Eukaryota > Metazoa > Arthropoda > Insecta > Lepidoptera > Noctuidae > Aporophyla > Aporophyla lueneburgensis. Next base: position 11,117,768 of record OW028756.1, read on the forward strand.
CTTTCAGCAATGTTTATAAACAAAGTGCGCCTTAGCCCTGTGTTCACCAATATTTAAATCAAGTGATTAAATATTTAATATGTTCCATATTTAAAATTTCGTTAAGAACTTCAGACACCAATCTTCATGGTCTTCACATGGATGTGGCCAAGATTATGTCTAGACTTTAAAAAGGACTGTGACCTGTGACACCGACCTCTTCTGTACCTCAGTTTTAAAAATATGATTGGCAAGTAAATGTGTTTATACAAACCTAGTTACAGAAATAAAAATAATCATTTAACATAATGATCTGACCAAGATGTCTGGAGTTTAAAAGAGGCTGGGACCACTGAGGACTTTCTTTTCATATTAGTTAGATAGGATACACCAGCCTCATCTAGTTCTAAAATATATTTTTGTTTTAAATATGGGAAATGTTTTTAAAACCAAATTGCAGAAATTAACATCATTTATCGTTTGAAATTATGTATTTTCTGAAGACAATTCTATATGTAAAATGTATTATTTATGTATGTTAACTTTTATTTTATTTTCTTGTATCAAAAGTTAATCATAAACAATATGTATTTTTTTAAATTGTATGTACTTTTTAAGTGACTATAGCTAGTGAAACTCACCTGGATGGCCCTTGCTGACAGGCCTTCGATGCCGCCTTTTCCGATGAATTCATCGTCACCATTTTAATTTTCAAAAATTAAATTCATCACACAATAAAATAATCACTTTTCGAAATTGTTTTTGATTGGCGCCAAAATGTTATGGCATTTAACTTTTTTTTTACGATTCTTTGGCAACGATACTGTTTTGTAAAGCCTTTATGGAACGCTTCAGATTGTGGCTTGTTTTACAACGCCACGAATAGCTAGCTAATATAAACTACAGAATGTTAAATTATCTAAACACTGTTCACTTCAAATAGACGTCTAAACAAACGATAAACTATGTAGATATTACATTTAACACCAATATGAATACACGTAAAATTCACTTCATAACTTATTTACGAAAAAATCGGCACTGTTCAAGTCACAAAAAAAACATTTTCTCTATAAAAACTGAAGCGTAGAGTATTCTTACAGCATCTAAACGGATCAAGAGAGCTAACAAATGTTAATAATCGCCAGTTTCAAACATATCTTTTGGTTTTATTTGTGATTATTTGACCCACTTGGCTAGGTGTTTTCTTTTCTTGTTTTTACAGTTCAAGCACTTCAAACGGTCAGCTGGCAGTCACAGGGATTTAACTCACGCGGAAAACCATCTTGTTTTATTTATAAAACGTAAATAATAACAACCGATAACAGAATTTAACATTTTGATAATAGCACGAAATGTCAAGACTGTTCGCCATTTATCATCATCCAAGTGCTAGAGCTTTTTGAAAAGAGACAACAGATGTATAAGCACCGTGCGCGAACGAGACAGCAAATATATGGTATCATAATGCGAATAAAGTGAAAAGTCGATGCGTCCATAATTGAAATACGTGTGGAATGTCCTACTCAATTTCGTCGTTTGAACAAATGAATAGATGGCGCATGTGTTTCGAAGTTTATCGAACGCCGTATTTGGTGCTATTTTTAGATCATAAAAAACAGCAGGAAAAGTTTTTACTATATTAATTCAATATTACACGAGTTCCCGATAAACATAAAATACTATATAGTACTTCCTTGCAAAATAATATTAATTTGTTTTTATTGTTTTACGGAGTTTGTGCAACTTTTTATAGAGACAAAAGATGGCAGCACTTGTTCGTAAAGACAAAATATCGCTCTTGTAAATTATTAAATCTATCATTATTCTATTAATTGTTAGGCAAATTAATAGTATGTATGTCAATTATGGAACAGGTACCTAAAGCTGCGTATCGACTTCGCGCTCCTGGCGCGCGCGCCATGAATGACCGCGCCGAGAGTGCGTTCCGCGGAGCGCGTTCCAAAGATTTGAAGTATATCAACTAAGCGCGCCTGGCGCGCGTGGCAACTTTTCCAGTGTTTGACCGTTCATCATGGAAGCTAGTCGTGTACGAGCAGCAGCAGCTTTTGTAATTATACACAGCATTATAAAAAAGAAAAAAGAGAAACGAAAAGTGCGTTGGTGGATAAAAGAGCTGTACCGAAAAAGAATGCAGTATGGAGTGACACTTATAAGAGATATGGAGTTCGAAGTGATAGAAGACACAATAAAAAACTTCACAAGAATGTCTACAGAAGATTTTTATTACTTGCATAACTTGATAGAGCCAAAGGTGAAAAAAATGGACACCCAGTTTCGCGAAGCTATCACAGTGACTGAAAGGCTGGCTATAACTTTGAGATTTCTTGCCACTGGAGACTCGTATACAAGCTTGCAATACCTGTTTAGAGTTTCAAAGCAGTCTATATCTAGGATAGTCCCAGAAGTTTGTGATGCTATCAGTGAGGTTTTAAAAGATTGGGTAAAAGTAAGTGAAAAACACAGTATTAATTAGTATTATATTTATTAAACTTTTTTAAATTAAATTACTTCTCGTTAGCTTGAGTTGACGTACTGGCCAGAGAATCAGTATTTGAACTTGAGAGATTTTGAGGCTCTTGTGTTGTATACCCATAAAGTGGACTGTATTTGCCTAAATCGGCTTCAAAAATTATATTGTTTATTGCCTGTTTGACATATATTAAAGTATGGCTGTCATATTTTCTTAATTCATTTCCTATGTGCTGACCATAACTGAAATATGGATCAGTAGCTTGCGACGGTTCGGTTAAAATTTTGAACGCTTCTGTCAACATTTTATCGTCCTCTTCTTCTTGTTTCCTTTTTTTTGAGGTCTTCTTGGCAGTTTTTTCCGGTGCTTTTTGAATAATATCATTAAATTGTTCTTGTGTATTACACTCTTCTGAAGTTTTTTAGGAAGACTCGCCTTTATTTTGTGGTGTAGATTCCTGAAATATGAACGTGCATTTAATTAACTTTGTATTTTATAATTATTTGTAATTTTACAGATCCCCACATCCGAGACAGACTGGTTGGAAATTGCTCAAGAATTTCAAGAAAAATGGTATTTTCCTCATGCTATAGGTGCCATGGATGGAAAACACGTTATGATACAGGCACCTGGTAACAGCGGCACGGAATATTATAACTACAAACACTTTTTTAGTATCGTACTCTTCGCTCTAGTTGACGCAGACTACTGTTTTAGATACGTTGACATTGGTTCCCAGGGGAGACTTTCGGACGGGGGGATTTTTAAACGTACTACATTATACAAAAGACTCGAAGAAAAGTCCATGAAAATACCTCACCCATCGATACTTCAAATACCATACACCCTCAGAGTTCCATACGTTATTCTGGCAGACAAAGCATTTGCACTAAACGAATACACAATGAAACCGTTCCAAGGGGAGCCAGAGAGGGGATCTCCAGAAAGAATATTTAACTATCGTCTGTCAAGAGGACGTAGAGTAGTTGAAAATGCTTTTGGGATAGCAAGCTCGGTTTTCAGGGTTTTAAGGAAACCTATGTTACTATCACCCAGTAAAGCTACAAAAGTAGTTTTGGCTGTTATACATTTACACAATTTTTTGCGAAAGAGGTCCAGCCAGAAATACACACCACATGGATCTTTAGACACGGAAACAGTAACTGGAATCACACCAGGTAGTTGGAGAAATGACGGTGATCATTCATCATTACTCCCTCTCACTAATGTACCACGTAGAACTGGGAATGACGCAAAGGAAATACGTTTACATCTCGCTCAACATTTTGCCACGAACGGAACAATACCCTGGCAAAATAGATATTGAAATAAGTAACATTATTCACCTGCGTAGCGACTGTTGCATCATCCTTATTCCCATCGTCTTGCATAGTATCTGTTGTATAATTTGGTGAACACTTGTCTTGCATGAAATTGAAATCATCAAAACCAAACCATTTTGATACGTAAATACTGTCCCGACCTGTGAACAATCAACCAATAACATATTTAAAATGTATATGTGAATTTTTATTTATGTCTTCTAGCCTGCCTACAAATATTTCAAAACCAAAATCAGCTAAATCGGTCCAGCCGTTCTCGAGTTTTAGTGCGACTAATTCTTATTTATTATATAGATAGTTTAGTTAATTTCTCTGTAAACTTATCATGCAAATACATGTTATTTTTTATATAAAACTAAAAATAATAAAAAATCTGTATCATAATTACCAGAGCCAGTGATTTGGCTTTTAGATATTCTCCATTTTTCTCTTCTGTACGATGATAGGAGCACAGTCATTTTTTTCTTTAACTCCGGCACAGGGACTCCCATTTCACTACTGATTTCTCTCCAAGCATCTTCTCTAAGCGATTTATTATGATACGAAGAACTTTTGCTGTTCCACAAAAGTTCTTTCGTACCATATAGCTGAATTAACTTACGGCAACTTTGGTTATCCATAATTATTATTCGGAGCGCAACAAACACAAAAAACGACCCGTCTCAAATGGCGCGCGCGCCACGACTGATGCGTGGTAAAAAACCGACACCCGACGGAACGGACCGCTCCGCGTTCGGGCGCTCCAACGAACACCTTGGCGCGCGTTCCAAACTGGTATCCATTTCGCGCGGCTGGAGCGCGCGCCAATGTTCGATCTCTCGGAGCGCGAAGTCGATACGCACCTTAATACTAGTGATCTACAAGTTCTACTTCGATACCACCACAGTTTACAGTAAGTACCTTTATCAACTTGTTGGATTCATGACGAAAATATTTTGAATTTATAGATGATCATAACATCTATTACTTGTGTTCCCAAAGGGATAAGTAAAATTGTAAGTAGGTATCTTATACACCCCACTGTTCCAGTTAAAGGCAGCCATGAAAGTCATTGACAGGTCACAAATCCAAACTGCTACGGAGAAATTCCGAATGGAAAAACCCATTTTTTTTCTCATTTTGGAAATCCTCGTGAATAACCGCCGTCTGGGAAGAACGAAGGGTTATGTCGGACTTAAACGCCACTATTCCTTCTAGTACCGTGTGTTTGTGGCCCGGAAGATACTTTTATATTCACTGCACTCCCAAATAGTATCAGCTATCAGCCCGCTATGGGCGCCCGCCGGTAAGTTTATATTCAGGGGTGCATCTTCAGCTCCAAGAATCGAACTCAATTTTTTTGCACTACACGTCGGCTAATTATGTAAGGTTATCGTTTGTTCGTTCATAGAAAGATTGACGACTTATGGAGAATAGTATAACAATTAAAAGAACGTAGGATGCAAGAGCGCGCGAAGGGAGCTCGATCATTTTAACTCAGCATTGCATATGTAAGCTGTTATGCCATCATCATCATTCATCATTTATTCAGCCGAAAGATGTCCACTGCTGGACATAGGCCTCCCCCAAGCACCGCCACTTCGACCGGTTTTGTGCTTCTCGCATCCAGCGGATTCCTGCGGCCTACACGAGGTCATCGGTCCACCTTGTTGGAGGCCTTCCAACTCTACGTCTTCCGGTACACGGTTGCCACTCCAAAACCTTTCGGCACCATCAGCCATCTATTCTGCGAGCAATGTGCCCTGCCCACTGCCACTTCAGTTTAGCAATTCTGCGGGCTATGTCGATTACCTTGGTTCTCCTACGGATCTATTCATTTCTGATTCAATCGCGTAGGGAAACTCTAAGTTTAGCCCTCTCCCTTTGGGTGACTTTCAGCCTTCTAATAAGGCCCATTGTGATTGACCACGTTTCAGTTCCATATGTCATCACTGGCAACACACACTGGTCAAAGACTTTCGTCTTCAGACACTGCGGTATGTGGGACGAGAAGATATAGCTTCCCGAACGCTGCCCAGCCGAGTCGGATTCGACGACTGACCTCTTTCTCGAAGTTGGACCTACCTAACTGGACAGTCTGTCCTAGGTACACATATTCGTCCACAACTTCGAGTGTAGCGCCTCCGATCTTCACTGTAGTGGGTATCACATGAGCATTGGATATAAACTTTGTCATGTCCATGTTCATCTTCAGACCCACTCTTTCGGAAGCTCTACTGAGGGCCTCCATAGTCTTATCCATGACAACAATATCATCGGCAAACCGAAGGTGAGTGATATACTCGCCATTGATGTTGATGCCAGCCCCTCTCCAGTCCAGAACCTTGAAGACATCCTCCAGTGCAGCGGTGAACAGTTTCGGAGAAATAACGTCTCCCTGGCTTTTATTTTGGTTTACATTTTATTTAGCTTGAGTATAGTTTTCGTTTTATTTGTTGGTATATTGGGTTGTCTAGCTAACATATGACAAATGGTTTCATTTAATGTTTTGTGTCTCTTAATGTTTACTACTTACTAATTGTATAGAATCAAGTTCTTCTAACTGGAGAAACAGCTGTGCTGCTGTACAGTTTGTTGCGCCACTTCTTCTTCCCAGCTAAAGCACTAGGAAGTGGTGGCGGGCGTTTTGAGTGACTGTCTTATGTAATTTTGACGTTCGAAAAGTGCTGATCCTCAGCCCTATAACTGTGGAGGTTCTTGCCGGCTCTTCTCCATAAAAAGCGACCAATTGGAACCTTGCACCTAGCTTCTGATGTTTGTTTATAAGAGCCCATGTAGGTTTATGTGAAATAAAATATTTATACACCTTCGTTTATGTTAACTTTTGTCATGCTTGTAAACGGTATTCTTTCTTTCTTTTCTTTATGTTCATACATTGATACACGCACGCCGGTTACCAGTACTACGCACCTGACCTTTCTGAAGAACATAACCAATAAGGTCACTAAAAGTATGTACGGATTCTAGCAGGAAACGTGCTGTAGTTCTGCCAGGGTCGCGAGATCTGTTTGAAGTAGTTACCGTGGCCCTGGCATATGGGCAACTGAAGGAACACGGGTGGGTTTTAGTCAGTAAAAGTCTGACACGCCCTTCTGCTCCACCCTAGAGCGGGAGATGTCATTTGATGATTTCCCACCCAAAAAAAGATCACTAAGACTATGTAAGGATTGTAGCAGATGGCGTTTTGTAGTGTCTGCCACCTCCATAGGACCTAGTTTATGTATATATTATGTACTAGCTTTTGCCAGCGGCTTCGCCCGCGTGGAGGTCGGAAATTATCCCGCGGGAACATACTACCGGGATAAAAAGTAGCCTATGTCCTTTCTCAGGCTCTAAACTATCTGTATACCAAATTTCATTTAAATCGTTTTAGTAGTTTTAGCAGGAAAGCGAGACAGACAGACAGACAGAGTTACTTTTGCATTTATAATATTAGTGTGGATAGTGTGGATTTACGTAGATATTTGAAATTTTCTGATCCAGCTGTGCGGGTATTGACAGGAGCCTACTGTAAATAAATATCGTGTTTACAAACAAAAGAATGGCCGAAGAATGTGTAGAATGCCGCGTGAAGGTCATAAGAGAATGTTGATTGCGTCGTAGACACGGAACATTTAATAAGTTGCCACAATGCGTCTAGATTGCTGTTGACTTGTCTATCTATTATTAAATACTTCATGTTCTGTTACTTTTGATTTTCAAGGTAACCTTTTACTAGTGATTTTATCAAGGTTATTTTTTTGTAGAAGGAATGTATAGCGTTTTAGCTAGATTAGATATATCAGTACTTACTAGAGAATCGACAGCAGCGTTCTCTATGCATTTTACCACCATACTGCGATCGCCAACCCGCCTGCCAAGCGTGGCGATAATGGCAAATCCCCCCAAATTGGGGGAGGCCTATGTCCAGCAGTGGAGTCTTTTTATTGTCACAATTTATTGTTATTTTTTTAAGTCGGATTTTATTTTTTATTCTTCACTTTTTAGTTGTGGACCTATCTATACTATATCTATAATCTTTATCTTTACATATTATAAAATAAAGTCACTTCGCTGTCTGTCTGTCCCTATGTATGCTTATATCTTTAAAACTACGCAACGGATTTTGATGCAAGTTTTTTTAATAGATAGAGTGATTCAAGAGGAAGGTTTATATGTATATAACATGCATAATATAGTAAAGAAACGTTGATAATTTTAGAGGTTTCTAATATGATGTCATAAATAAACACATTTTTTTGCGCTTACATTGCGAACGTTGGCTGAACCCTACGAAATAGCGCAAAATAATGTTCTACAGTATTGTACACCTTAAAAAGTTCTACAAAAAAGTCCGCGATGGTATATGTCTAACTCTTAGGGATAACCCATAATAACCATTTTTATCCTTTACTTTTTACGAGAAATAATGGCTTATTTATGAATGCGATTTTAAGCAATACAGCATTAATCCTTATGCAATTAAGTACCTTAAATGAATTGTACATTTCATGTAGATCAAAATTGCCCTTTACAGCATATCATTAAAATGAATATTTTAGAAGATATCAGAAGTTATAATAAATAGCCGCAGAGCGGCTAGCGGGCCTTCCCGCGTCCGGCCGGCAGGATTAGGAGGATTGGAATATTGTAATTCATATTACTTTGGCTTCATAGTAAATGCGAATATCATGTGTGTTCGAAGTACTCAAAATAAAGCTAATTGTATCATTCCAAGTAAGAGACCGTTAAATATGGCTTAGATGTTTAGATTTTTGGATGGATTTGGATTTTTGGTTATCCTGGATACTTACCATATAGGATACTTTATGCCATCGTACATATCCCGCGGGATATTTTCCAACCTCCACGCGGGCGAAGCCGCTGGCAAAAGCTAGTAATATTATAAAGCTGAAGAGTTTGTTGTTTGTCTGTTTGTTTGATTGAACGCGCTAATCTCAGGAACTACTAGTCCGAATTGAAAAATTATTTTTGTTTGAGTAGCCTATTTATCGAGAAAGGCTATAGGCTATATAGCATCGCGCTACAACTAAGAGGAGCGGAACAGTAATGAAAAATGTTGCAAAAACGGGGAAAATCGCACGGGTAGGCGATTCGATGCGACGGGAAGGGTCGGGGGAACAAGAAATTTAACGCGGACGAAGTTGTGGGCAGAAGCTAGTATTATTATAAATGGAACCTGTGTGTGTCTGTTTGTCCGTCTTCCACGCCAAAACGGAGCGAGGAATTGACGTGATTTTTTAAGTGAAGATAGTTGAAGGGATGGAGTGACATAGGCTACTATTTGTCTCTTTCTAACCCCCCACTTCTCTAAAATTGGGGGTGGAAGATTGTATGGAGCAAAAAAAATGAGTAGGGGATGGAAAGTTGTGTGAGACTGCTCTCTTATTACCTATACTAGCTTTTGCCAGCGGCTTCGCCCGCGTGGAGGTCGGAAAATATGCCGCGGGTATCGTCACTGCTCAGCTCCTATGTGTCTTAGCGTTATGTTATATAGCATATAACCTGCCCAGGAGTATGGACTACAATCGCACCAAGTTTGGTTAAAATCCCTTCAGTAGTTTTTGACCCATGCGTGCACATACAGACAGACACACAAAAAATTTACTTATTGCATTTTTGGCATCAGTATCGATCACCATTCATCCTCCAATATTAATTATGAATATATATTCAATGGGGGGGGTCTGTATTTATGCTTTTGCGGTTGCACAACGACACGCTTGGCTTGGCTTTGCTTGGTAGTATAGATGCAGGCCTACTCTGCTGCCTCCCTCAGAGGCAGCAGGGTGGCGGGGTCTTGAGGGAGAGCGCTGTAGTCGTGTAGATCCTCAAGGCAAGTCTGGCGGATACACCTTCACGAGGTTGCCACCCCGTTTTTGGTCTAATTCCTTATGAAATAGACGTAACTGAAACCGCCAGGCGACTTTTCCTCCCCTATCTCCCCTCCCCACTCCCGCATAACCCCCCCATTTCCTGTTCCAAACTACCCCTCCTCACGTAATCCCATCCAAACCCGCACTCCCTACAACACCTACCTACCCACCTTCCACTCCGAAACGTGACCACCCTGTGACTGGGTGGTGGCGGGCTCGACTGTCACTAAAAGCAGCTGATGGTGAGTTAGGAGGAAGCAGTCACCTGCGCTAGGACCTGCGCAGTTGAGCGCCGTGAGCGGGGATGAAGGAGTCCTGGGGGGCTGAGCCGAACGGCACTGGTGGTTATGTGTCCTTGAGGCAACACTCCCCCTTTGGTCTGGATTTCAAGCGAAACGGTGGCCCTACCCACTAGCCAGGGGTAGGGAAATGGCCACAGTGTCCCGTCAGAGGGCCACAGGCGAGGTGCGTGAGGTCCGCTGAGGTTGTCCTCGGATGACCGAAGCGGTAGGTAAAGGTCATGCTGACGGTGTAAGTGAGGGTTGTTCAACTCGTTGGGGGCCAACCCGATCGAGCACCCGATGTCGCACTGTAAACCAGCCTTGCGCTCCTATATCTCTCTGGTAATCCTAACGTTCGAGCTTTTTCATAGCGAGATGTTCCCAGGTGCGGGCTCCATGGAGGGTGGGAGCCAGAGAGACGAATCCTTTTCACAACATTTAATATGGATGACAAAACAAAAACCAACCATCCCGGAGTGGAGGCGAAAGCCGATGAAGCTCCCAAGAGAGGTGCCTGCACTTCTCTTGCCCCTGGTCACCCTGCAGCCAACGCCGCGGGTACCAGCGCGGGCGCTGGTCTGGCTGTGGCGAAAGCTACAGGCAAGACCAACAAAAACAAGTCCCAAAAGAAACAAAGGGCGTCGGCGCTGACTGGGACCAGTATCGGCCCTTCCAAAACCCAGGAGAGGACCACGGCGAAGTCTAACTTCGCTGGCGGTCCAACCCTCCCCAAACTAACACCGGTGCCAGATATTACTGGCACTGTGAAACACCCTACCACATCTGCGGCTCCTCAAGCCTCCTCCCATAAGGAGGACGCCACCAACCAGGTGGCGACAGACAGCCACGAGGACGCGATCTCTCGCGTCTGGAAGGTTGTACAGAAGCGGGGCAAGGGCAAGGGTAAAAGAACTCAACAAGCCCGTTGCCCTTGTACAAACCCCTCATGCGCTCCAGCTGTCACAGCACAGCGTATGACGCGTAAGGAGCGCCGCCAGGCTCGCAGGAGGCAAGGTAAAGGGCCCCAAAACAACCAGGCCACTGCCGTTAGTTCGGTCAAACCGAGTAGCGGGCAGCTAAACTTTGCCGCTGGAAAACGGTCGCAGGCAGAGCCCGGCCTAAACCGCCCCTCGACCAGCCGACCCTCATCCAGTGCGCCGGTAAAAGCACAGCAACCCGGAGGGAAGGATCAGGCCGCGGCTAAGCGAGCTCTCAACGAGACCATCACACCTCGTGGAGAGCATAAGCGGCCGCGTCTTGATCAATCCAAACGGGTTGCTCAAAGAAGCTACGCCCAAGCTGCCAATGCCACCCTCGACGTAGCGGTCACCTGTGACCGCACCGGGGTGATCAGCAAGGACGTATCGGACCAGGTGCTCGCTGCTATCCAGAAGCAGATCTTACACGAGGCCTGCTCCCCCAAACAGGACACCAAGGCGCCGACTTTCAACGCAAAGCCGCTATTCGCCGGTGGTGTCCTAAAACTGTGGTGCGAGAACGACCACACCTTAGCCTGGCTAAGGAAAACAGTCTCCGATATGACTCTCCCTACTAACTTAACGTTAGTAGTCAAGAGTCAGTCGGAGATCCTAAGACGGGCACGATGTGGCATCGTGATCCCCGACGAGCAGGGGGTCCTCGGAGAGCCGACCAATATTGGCCGTGCTCTCAGTTACCAGAACCCCTGGGTCGACATAAAGCGCTGGTTGCTGCTGCATGCCGACAAACAGGCCTCGGCATGGTTCGTGGTGGTCGGTGTCCCGGTAGACCAAATCCCGACCCTGATGGGTGCGGGGCGCCGTCTATCTTTGGGCGCAGGGAAGGTGTACCTGCAGTTCCAAGGTAGGAACGGCAGGTTCACCGACGTCCCCCCGGGATGGGACCCCGCCACCGGCACCATCTCCGAGACTCTGGCGCAGCAGCCAGAGACACCAGCGGGGAAGTCGACTCCCCCAGCAAACAACCCGGAGGCAGTCGTGGCCGAACCCGCTGCAGCGGAATCGGCTGCTCCAACTGCCGCCACCCTGGACGCTAGCCCTCCTTCGGGCGCGGAATCGGACGACATAACCCTGTCCCCGGCTTCGCGCCAGGGGGAGGATGGCTTCGATGAGGGTGGCCTGTTTGCCGGGCTCAACCTGGAGGATGACGATGAGGAATTGACCAGCAATGGCGTCCTCTTCGTCAAATTGTAAAATCCTCCAGGCAAACCTCCACCACAGTCAGACCGCAACGGCTCAGCTCCGAAAGTGGTTGGAGGTTCAACACACGGCCATCGCCCTGATCCAGGACCCGTGGATTAGAGCGGGCCGCATACAAGGACTCTCCAATCTTGGAGGTAAGCTCCTGGTCACTACTGATCACGACCAACCCAGGTCGTGTATCTGTGTCACAGGTAACCTTAAAACACAGCTTCTAACTGAATTCTGTTGCAGAGACATCTCTGCAGTGAAGCTGTTTATACAGCGTAACGGCGCCATGGAGATGGCAATCGTCTTCGCTTCGGTCTACATGCCTGAAGCGGAGGCGCCGCCCCCGCATGACCTCGCTCGCCTCGTGAGCCATTGCGAGAGATCCGGGCTGGAAGCCATCATCGGTGCTGATGCCAATGCTCATCACCAGCTGTGGGGTATGGACACGCAAAACGAAAGGGGTAAGGCCTTGGTTGATTACTTATTCTCGACTAACCTATCCCTACTAAACACTGGCTCCGAACCGACCTTCGTAACCAGACGAAGCCGCACAATCATAGATCTCACTCTGGCAACAGAGGCCGCGGCGGAAATTACCACAGGTTGGCAGGTCTCCAGGGAGGCTTCCTGCTCCGACCACAGATGGATCCGCTTCGACATCCAGGCCTCTGTCCCGCCAGCAGCTCCGCGCCGCAAACCGCGGAACACAGATCGTGGTACCTACACACGCAGCCTAGAATCCAGACTTGCGACATCATGCGATCCGACGCTATTTGCGGACACTACACAGATTGAGGTACAAGTTGAATACCTCACTAAATCAATAATAGACAGCTACCAAACTGCCTGCCCAGAGACGACTCCTCGTAGTACACCGGGCAAACAGCCCTGGTGGGGTGCTGATCTGGAGCGAAAACGCGGGAAGGTAAGGAAAGCTCTGAATAGAGCCATGAATACATGTGCGGATGAGGACTGGGATGAGTACTACGCAGCCAAATCCTGCTACAAAAAATGCATCAGGTTCAGGAGCACCTCGGGATGGCGAAAATACACTGGTAGCATTGAGTCCTGCCAGGAAGCAAACAGGGTAAGGAAAATACTGGCACAACAAACCACAACTGGGCCTACCACCCTTCGAAAACCAGACAACACACTCACATCCTCGCCAGAAGAAACGCGACGCGTCCTTATTGAAACACACTTCCCTGGATGTATTTTCTCGCAAGTAATCGACTGGCAAGAAGCAAATCAAACACCATCAGATAATGACTGGTCTTATGCTAGCAAGGTGATCACGTTGGAGAAACTCCAATGGGCCATCCGGAGCTTCCATCCGTTTAAGGTCGCCGGACCAGATGGGGTGTTCCCCGCCCTACTACAGTGGGGTGGAACCCTCATCGCAGTAAGACTGGTGCTTTTAATGAGAGCGTGCCTGGCCTTTAGATACGTTCCCAAAGGATGGAGGGAAGTGAAAGTAATATTCATCCCTAAACCAGGTAAGGGCGACTACACAAACGCCAAATCCCACAGACCAATCAGCCTGACTTCTTTCCTGCTAAAAACCCTGGAAAGGCTGTGCGACAGGGAGCTGAGGGACGGCGCTCTGAAAACCCTACCGCTGCACGGTAACCAACACGCTTATAGCTCAGGTAAATCCACAGAATCGGCACTTCATCTGGTAGTTAGCCAGATAGAGGAAGCGATTCACCAGAAAGGGACCTGCCTGGGTACCTTCATAGACATCGAAGGAGCCTTCGACAAAACAAATTTCTCCAGCATCAGCAGCGCCCTCTCCAGACATGGAGTTGAACAGGTACTCATAGACTGGATCACAAACATGCTAAGCAAGCGCGTGGTTCGCCTAGAGGATGAGCAGCAACTGGCCATGATTGCCAGAGGCTGCCCCCAGGGAGGGGTACTGTCACCCCTTCTATGGAATTTGGTGATTAACGAGTTAATCGCCAGACTCAATGCCAATCACTACTACACAATAGGTTATGCGGACGACCTCGCCATCCTTGTCTCAGGGAAGGTGACGAGCACGATCTTTAACCTCACCCAACAAGCACTACGTATCGTAGAGAGATGGTGCAGTGAATATGACCTCTCAGTGAACCCCACTAAAACTGAGCTAGTCATGTTCACCCATAAGCGAGCTTTAGGCCCCTTCCGCCTACCGAAATTGTTCAATACAGAACTTCAGCTGGCCAACGAAGTCAAGTACCTCGGGGTCATTCTTGACAGTAAGTTAAACTGGAGTAGTCATTTAGACAGCAAACTAAACAGGGCCTGCATCACATTCTGGCAATGCAGGAAAATGATAGGTAAGAAGTGGGGCCTATCCCCCAAAATCATACTTTGGCTGTACACCGCAGTGATCCGACCCATGATCACCTACGGGGCCGTAGTCTGGTGGCCCCGCACCAAGCTTATTACAGCCTGCAACAAACTGCAACGCATGCAAAGACTAGCCTGCATGGCGGTCACGGGCTGCATGAGGACTACTCCGACTGCAGCCATGGACGCCATACTGGGACTACCACCGCTCCACCTGTTCATACAGCAGGAAGCCACGATGGCGGCAGCGCGTCTGGACGCAACCAACCTCTTGAGAAAGAGAGACACACAACACACCGCGCTACTTAAGGAACTCAACAATGAGTTCCCCATCACCAAGGCTATAAATGACCGGGTACCCAAACAGTTCATTTTTGACAAAAAATACAGAATCCAGCTTCATGAAGATCGCCGGTGTGAGGGTCTGCGCCCCACTGAGCTGCGCATCTTCACGGACGGATCAAAAACAGACTGTGGCACAGGTGCTGGGGTCTTCTCGCAGGACTTCAACATACATATAGCCACACCATTAGGAGTCCACAATACAGTGTTCCAGGCGGAATGCATTGGGATCACTCTTGCCGCCTCAGCCATTATGGACAGGGCAGTTAAAGACCACTCGATCCGCATACTCTCAGACAGTATGGCTGTTCTGCAAGCGCTGGACAGTCACTCGATTGACTCTGGGCTTATATACGAGTGCCACCAGCGCCTCAACCAGGTGGGTAGCCTCAATAATATAACTATTCAATGGATAAAAGGACACAGCGGTTCCCTAGGTAACGATGCCGCCGATGAACTGGCCAGAAGGGGATCGAGCATGACACCGGTGGGACCAGAACCCATCGCGCCACTCCCCTTTGGGTTCCTACGCTCTCTGGTAAGAAAACGTACCAGGGATCTACACTGTAAGCTATGGGTGGACCAAAGTGAGTGCAGGCAGGCCAAGGAAGCACTTCCCACCATCGATGCCCGCCTCACTAAACAGGTCCTCCGGTTAGACAAACGACAGCTGCGTATGGTTACGGCAGCAATAACTGGCCATGGGTCGTTTAATAAACATCTATTTGTCATAGGAGTTACAGACAGTCCGCTGTGCAGGGCCTGCATTGAGGACGACGAGACAGCAGCGCACGTGCTTCTAAACTGCCCGGCGATCGCCACATACAGGGCCAAGTACTTCGGTAACCCAGGTACCCTACGTGAGATAGTCAGCAACATCAAGGCGTTGCTGGCCTTTCTCGAGGAGCTGGGGTGGATCGAATAACCGATTTCCCACCCGTACGCAAAATACGCGCTCAGACGTGGAGTTGCGGACACCAGCCCGTTCTACCTATTACCTATTACCTATATTCAATGTACAGAATTGACCTCTCTACAATTTTATTATAAGTATAATAAATAAATATATAGATATATCCTGGATTAATGACCGCGGTAGTACGTTCTCTTGCGATAACTCCCGACATCCACGCGGGCGAAGCCGCGGGCAAAAGCTAGTGTTGTATATTAAAAGTTGTTACAAAAAAGACAAAGGAAGTTTGTCAAGAGAATGCGTTAGCGACTGAGCACAGACTAAGGTCATTTACTTTCGACCAGCGAGGTCACCGGCCTGCGTCGGCAACTTGAGTTGCAATGCAACCCTTTCCTTATCGTACCTACAGTACATACACAGGATGTTTGGCGCATGGACCAACACTTTTTGACGGATTGGGTGGGACTTGTGCTATCTTTCACCCATAGACCCCAAGTCCTAAGTGTCACTCAGATAAGACCCCTAGTGTCGCTGTTATTCATAGGTTTTTTTTTTGTGTGTGGGAAATCGTAAAATGACGTCTTCCGCTCTGAGCGGAGCGGAAGGGCGTGTCAGACTTTTACTGACTAAAACCACCCGTGTTCCTTCAGTTGCTTATTTGCCAGGGCCGCGGTATCCCTTTCGCGACCCTGGTAGGTTATTCATAGATTAATTCATTTTTAAGAGTTTGAAAGCTCGTCAAGTATTTTTTTTTTTTGTTATCTATGCTAAGCATGTATGTTTTATTTAGAATAATCGTACATTAAAGAACGCAAAAACAGTTATTCGGTGCAAATACAACAACAAACTAAAAAATATGTCGTTCTAAAAACTATAATTCAGGTAATTTTCAAAAACAAAACAAAAATAATCACATCTCGATTACAGTGACACTTAGGACATGGGTGAAACACACACACACACACACCCTCACACACACAATCCTCCAAAAAATATGTAGGTCCATGCGCCAAAAACCCTGTATATATATATGATCATGAGTCACCAACTGACGATTCGTGGACCCTAATTGCGTAACAAACTATAATTTTGAAGGAATACATATTGCTTCATATATGTTTTTGAAAAAGTGTCTTCTCAACATCTATGTAGAGATAACCGGCCGTTTATTACCCAATATCTTATAGTTACTCTTTGCCGTTTATAAGACCAACTGACTTCCTTTGAAGAGCCATCCTGTAACTGGAACCTGCGCCCTAGTTCAATAACACACTGCCAATCAGAACCTGAATCATTATGTTATGAAGGATATTGCTAATGCATTGCTTCGCAAGTTTGAAAACTTTGTTTGCCCTACAACGTAATAAGGCAATGAATTTTGTTGAACTGTCAAAATGAAAGCCATTCCTACTGCTAGTGTGTTATGCAAGACTGTAACTGGGAAATTATTCCTCATCTAATAGGTACAGACTGGGGACTGGATAGAGAGGCGCTACGGCGTCCTCACCTTCCGCCTGACGCAGGTTCTCACCGGGCATGGGTGCTTCGGTGGGTTCCTGTTCAGGATAAAGCGGGAGGATACGTCCGGGTGTTTCCATTGCGAGGATCGTCTGGAGGACACGGTGGAGCATACGGTGGAGGTGTGCCCAGCCTGGGTGCTTACTCTCGAATATAATTCCAATAGATCGACATTAGTCAAACGTCAGTTGGTTGAGTTAAACGTCAGGGATTGGCTAGACTCGGTGAGTCCAGCCAATCCCTGACGTTTGACTGACAATTCCAATGTCGATCTATTGGAATTATATTCGAGAGTAAGCACCCTGGGCGGGGCACCGCCGTGTCCTCGTGGAGGCGATCGGCGGCGGCGACCTCTCGCGTCCGGCCCTGGTGCGAGCCATGGTACGGAGCGAGAGGGAATGGGAAGCCGTCACCTCGTTCTGCGAAGCAGTAATGCTCGCGAAGGAGGAGGCGGGGCGCGTGAGGGAGTGGCAGTCTCTGCGCCCTCACGTCCCTAGCCGCCGCAGGAGGAGACGCCCCGGGCGTCGGGAGTCGATTGCGGACTCCCGGCCACCGTAGGCGCGAGCTTGCGGGTGGCGAGCAATGGGTAGCTCGCCGCCCGGTAAGGACCAAGCTCGGGTCGACGGCGTGCGGTGTTCCACGCGCGCCTCAATATGTCAGCAGCAGTGTAGGGGTCTACTAGGACCGATGCCTGCCGGGGTCGCGTGATTGTTCGAAAGAGATACCGTGACCCTGGCACATGGGCAACTGATGGAACACGGGTGGGTTTTAGTCAGTAAAAGTCTGACACGCCCTCCCGCTCCGCCCAGAGCGGGAGAAGTCATTTGATGATTTCCCATCCTGAAAAAAAAAAAAAATAGGTACAGACGACAGCACACAAAGCAACTACAGTCTGTCAAATTTCTTTAATAGATTTTCAACTTTATCGCTACAGTATTAGGTTCAAGGTTGATTGAAAGCATTTGACAGTTTCGGGTACCTACCTTGATGTGCTGCGTCTGCACTTACGAATGAGAATTACGAGTTGTAAATCGTGGGTTCAAACCCAAGTAGGCGTTTTACTTTGTGTTAATAATTTCATCACCTGCTCTCAAAACGGTGAGGGAAAACATCGTGAAGAAACCTGCATGTCCTAGAACTAAAAATTCTTTGTCATGTGTCATCTACCAACCCGCACTGGACCCGCGTGGTAGATTACGGCGTAGGTACTCCGTCTCACAGAGTTGAGGTCTGAGGGCCTAAAAAGGCCACATTAAGCAATTCATATTCTGAATTCCCAGCAATTCATTAGCAATTCCTGTAATTTACGTGAAATGATGACACATATTAGCACAATCATACTCAATTCAGTTCAGAATGAACTGTCATTATGGGTTGTCAATTTGTGACCATATGCCATTTTACGATTTATAATATGATTCTTATTATCCTATTATGATTCTGCCAAAGTGGCCTTTTTAGACTCGCTGTATCCCAGCAGTGGGTATATTATAGGCTGATTTTGCTTTATTTTAATCACAATCCGTATCATTTTGAAGGATCAAAAAAAAGGAAAAAGGAAAGATTTTATTGGTTGTAAAATTGTTTGTAATGGATAAACTCATTTAAAAATTTCGCCTATTATGGAAGCTAAATTATTCCGAAGTAACATCAGGTACCTTGCCAGGGTTGCGAGATCTGTTCGAAAGAGTAACCGTGGCCCTGGCATATGGGCAACTGAAGGAACACGGGTTGGTTTTAATCAGCAAAAGTCTAACAAGCCATTCCACTCCACTCAGAGCGGGAAACGTCGTTAGATGAATCCCTACTCACAAAAAAAAACATTAGGTATAAACACGCGGACGAAGTCGCGGATGAAGTGCTAGTTGAGTATAACTCCCGTAGCGTCTACATCCTTTAGGTATTCTTTCACCAGCAGATAACAAACAGGTGTTCAACCCAATACTGTGTTTTTTGAAGAAACCATAAAAGAGTCTAGAGCACTGTTCCTTGTAGTAGGTAACTACAGTAGAGCGCCGATTATCCGAACTAATTGGGGGACAGGAGTGTTCGGAAAACCGGTTTTTTCGGATAATCGAACTGTATTGATTCAGCCATACATATTTATGTACAGGTGAAAAAAAGCCCATTTTTTAGGTTACCCAGCGAGTTCTTTCCCTATTTTAGATACACAAATGGTAAAAGGTGGATTTTTGTGATCATAGACAAAAAAACAATTTGAAAAAAAATGTTACTAAGCCGATTCTTCCCCTTAACCCTTCATATCTTTAATGACAAATAGTTTCTTTCATGCGGTAAAATTTAATTTATCAACTAACGGCTACTTGGGAGTGACATATGAGTACAACATACAACTAGAAGTTCGAGACAATTTCGCGTGTATTGTAGCGCGGGAGGAGGAAAGCACACGCGAGTCGGGCGGGCGTAGTAGTTCGGATAAGCGGTCGTCCGGTTGATCGACGTTCGGATAATCGACGCTCTACTGTACCATGTCTCGGGGGCCCAGGAGAGACTTCTTCATTCACCGCACCCCCAACTGAAAGGTCAATTTACCTAAGATTTACATACATACATAATCTCACGCCTTTTTTTTTTCAGGATGGGAAATCATCAAATGACTTCTCCCGCTCTGGGCGGAGCGGGAGGGCGTGTCAGACTTTTACTGACTAAAACCCACCCGTGTTCCATCAGTTGCCCATGTGACAGCGAGTCTAAAAAGGCCACTTTGGCAGAATCATAATAGGATAATAAGAATCATATTATAAATCGTAAAATGGCATATGGTCACAAATTGACAACCCATAATGACAGTTCATTCTGAACTGAATTGAGTATGATTGTGCTAATATGTGTCATCATTTCACGTAAATTACAGGAATTGCTAATGAATTGCTGGGAATTCAGAATATGAATTGCTTAATGTGGCCTTTTTAGGCCCTCAGACCTCAACTCTGTGAGACGGAGTACCTACGCCGTAATCTACCACGCGGGTCCAGTGCGGGTTGGTAGATGACACATGACAAAGAATTTTTAGTTCTAGGACATGCAGGTTTCTTCACGATGTTTTCCCTCACCGTTTTGAGAGCAGGTGATGAAATTATTAACACAAAGTAAAACGCCTACTTGGGTTTGAACCCACGATTTACAACTCGTAATTCTCATTCGTAAGTGCAGACGCAGCACATCAAGGTAGGTACCCGAAACTGTCAAATGCTTTCAATCAACCTTGAACCTAATACTGTAGCGATAAAGTTGAAAATCTATTAAAGAAATTTGACAGACTGTAGTTGCTTTGTGTGCTGTCGTCTGTACCTATTTTTTTTTTTTTTTTTCAGGATGGGAAATCATCAAATGACTTCTCCCGCTCTGGGCGGAGCGGGAGGGCGTGTCAGACTTTTACTGACTAAAACCCACCCGTGTTCCATCAGTTGCCCATGTGCCAGGGTCACGGTAAGTATCTCTTTCGAACAATCACGCGACCAAACAAACAAACTCTTCAGCTTTATAATATTAGTATAGATTTTGTGACGACAAAACAAATAAGGTAGTAGTTTGTATAGGCAAGTAAAACATATTCTACGACATTCTTCAGTTAGGCGTGGCCAATCCACGATTTGAATTGCTAATTTATCCACGACTATTACCGTTGATGTACCTATTTATAGCAAATAAATAAGAATGTTACCTAATTTTCGTAGTAAAACAGGCTATATAGGTAATGTTCCCACTGCTCAGACTAGGGAATGGTCCCGGGAATTCCCGGTCCCGAAAATCCCGGGAATTCCCGGGATTATTGTATAGACTAAAGAACCGGTACGATCACACCTCGTCCCGGGACTTTCGGGACTTAGTTGAAAAGTATAAACTTAAATTAAAAATTTGACTTTCCCCATTCAGATATCATAATGAAAGATTTCTTACTAAGATTTCTAAGGTTTCACCCGCTGCTACACGTTTTTCCGAGCGAATGAGGTCAAAAGTAGCCTTTGTTACTTAGGGATCTTGTAGCCTTTTAGTGGTGAAAGAATTTTTAAAATATAATCAGTAGATTTTGAGTTTATTGGTTACAATACCTACAAAAATAAAACAAATCTTTCCTCTTTGTAATACCTAACCTAATAGTGTAGAATGTACACTGTACTTAGATAGTGATTCGCTCATCGGTTTACCCGGTGCTTGCTACTGCTGCCCGTTTTCCCGTCAGAATAAGGCGTTTTCCCGCGGTAAAGCAGTCTATGTCACTCATACTCAAGAGTTAATGTAGCTTTCTAATCAATGATGATATATTTTTTGAAACCGCTTCAGTAGTTTTGGAGTTTATCGATTACATACATACGAAAAATCTTTCCTCTTTATAATAAAAATGTAGATAAATAAATTAAAGAATAAAGTTCTAAAATCAAAATACGCGCGCGCGATTCGACTCGAGCGTTCACCCGCGTTTTGCCGCGTGCGATGCGGTGAGGGGGAGGCACCACCCGGCCGGAAATTTAACGCGGACGAAGTCGCGGGCAAAAGCTAGTTTATAATAATAGCGAGCGTTAAATGCTGATTTGACTTTTCTTCTGTTGATAATTTTTTCAAAGAATAGTAAATGGTTCTGTTTTCGTTGATTTAAAAAAAATATATATCTTTAATTAATACAATGTATTTATCATTACCTACGTACATACATAAATACTAAAGACCTATTAAAATAAAAATACCAGCAGTAGGTAAAAAAAATACCCAAAAGTCCCGAAAGTCCCGGTTCTCCCGGTTCCTTCAACAAGTAATCCCGAAAGTCCCGGGACGCAAGGAGAGCACCGGTTCTTCATTCCCTAGCTCAGACAGGCCTCCTCTTGGTGAGAGGGAGTGGGATGTTGAAAAAATTAAACCGCCGCAAAAACTGAAAATTTTATTTACTCTTAATAACTGGGTTCTTAAACTAGTGTAAGTATACTTAAGTAATTTTGAGTCAGCGCCAAACAAGCAAATTAATTAATTTGATTTGGTTATTTCTATAAAAAAGGTAATTTAGTGATCTTTGTTCATTATTTGGCGCCGCGCGCCGTGGTTATCTGTGTTTTTTTCGTTGGTTAAAAAATATTTTCTTTACATCTGCGACTCGGCTGTTACGGCGGCGGCGGTAGACGGTGACGGAAAACATCGTGAAAAATCCGGCATGTCCTAGAAGACATGTGACATTTACCGCACTGGGACCGCGTGTTGCAATATGGCCCACTCTCTCCCTCACAGAGGAGACCTGTGTCTCACAGGGAACATTAAACTGCGCCCTAATTGCGAAACACACTATAAGTCAGAATGTGAATCATTTTGAAGGATATTGCTACAATAATACATTGCTTCATAGGTTCAAAAAATTTTTGGACCTAATAACGTAATCAACGCAATGAATGTTATTGAACTGTCAAGATGAAAGCCATTGCTATTGTTAGTGTGTTACGAAATGTCCCCTTTGATTATGTCTCTTGCGAGTGAGGTGGAGCGGGAGGGCCTGTCAGACTTTTACTGACTAAACCCACCCGTGTTCATTCAGTTGCCTGTGCCAGGGCCACGGTAACTCTTTCCAACAAATCCGTGACACTGGCTGGAGTGATAAAGGCTAGTGATGATAATTAACACAAAAACGTTGTTAAAATTGCATTGTTTCGAACAAAACATGTACTTTGCGCACTCTTATCGTATTCATAGCAAATCAAATGTACTTTCAGCGATAAACGTTATGATTATTTTCATTGTTTATTTTATTACTAGACCTGCCAGTGGCGAAGTGTAATTTTTTCTAAAAGAGAAGCCGATGCGAAGTCGGCTTTAACTTACTGACTCATCAATAAAGAATACTTACTATCATTCTAAAATTAATATAGGAATGTAATGAATTAATTATACAATTAAATTGAACAGCTGAAAACCGAATATAATAAGCAATATTCCTCTATCTCGTTCTCGCTGACGCATTTTTCTATACCTGTCTCTGTCATAACCCGTTGTACAGCGGCTTGATCTCGTACATATCAAGCGGTGCCACGTGACCTAAAGTGACATCATTACGGGATCGCTGTTGTATGAATTTTTAGTTCCCGATTATGACGTTTCGGCGCCGGGTTAATTTAGAACATTTCTCTTTTGTTGTAATACAAAGCTCTAAATAACCTTTTTTGTTGTTTGAATGTTATGGTGAATTAAATACCCGTAGTGTAACTATATTTATTGACAATAATAGCCACTATTTACATACTATTGTATTTTTAATAGTGATAGAGTTACCAATGCGAATCCCCGAAGGCAAGCCGGTAGGAATCGTGTTATATGGTGCTTTCGCCACTGAGACCTGCCATAATAACTGTTGCCCGCGTCTTCTCTACACATAAAGTTACTTTTTCCGAAAGGGAGGGGGGGGGGATGCGTAACATACTAACAGTAACAATAGCTTTAATTTTAATAATGGCGGTACCATTATTAAAATTAAAGCTATTGCTACTGTTAGTATGTTACGCATCCCCCCCCCCCTCCCTTTAGGAAAAAGTAACTTTACCGATTCCCTTGTTCACAAACTAAACTAAATTTAAGTTCAGTGCATCTTTTTCTTTGTATTTCATTAAGAAGAGGACAAAAGAAAATTTTTATTTTAGTCCTGTCAAATTAATCAGCGCCTGTCAGTACTCCATACAAGTTTATACGTGATTAAAAACTTGCCTACTAAAATTACGTCAATTTACGTCAAGCGCTGATTAATTTGACAGGACTAAACTAAAATTTATCTTCTGTCCTTTCCTTAATGAAATAGAAAGAAAAAGAGTCTAGTTTTGGCGGGCGTTTTGGGGGGACTGTCTTATGTAACTTTGACGTTCAAAAAGTGCTGACTCTCAGCCTAGTTTGAATAAATGACTTTTGATTTTGATTCTTAGAGGCATGAGGAACAGGTTGTAAACTTCACTCAACCTCCATTGAAAATTGTGGATTCTCCGACCAGCCGGGTGTAGTGTCTATAAGGTACTTGCTTGTGGCTACGTTAATAAATCAAGGCTTCCAGCCAGGGCTTAGAAACTTAAAACTAGAGCGCCTGCACGCTAAGGACACACCTGCCTCGCTGGAAAAGGAGAGCAAGGGACGGGCTCCATCGGAGTGAGGCCCGACGATTGATGCGGTAAATTTTGCTTGCGCGATACAGGATTTTGCGTGACGTCACGTTATGCGAAGTTCGTATGTAATGTTGTAGATGTCGCCGCTACAAACGGTAGTGTTACGCAACTAGGAAGTTGGCCTCTCATTCAATTGAAATTTCGTAATACGTAGGGCCAGCTCTAGGTCAATGCTCCTATCGACGACGAGTGGCTGCACGGTACCAATTCGCCAGTTAAATTAAATATTTAAATTTGACGTAATATTTATTTTCAAGTATAAGAGACTCATGTAATAAGAGGCGTTGAAATGTGGAACAAAAGCACAGTATTTTGGTACCCAAGAAATGGGAAAGGAAATCGAGGTAGAAAGTTTCGAGGACGGCAAGACAAAATAAAGATAAAGCGCAAAATCAATCAGAGTGGAAAGAGATGGAGGAGCCCTTTTCCAAAGTTAGTGGTGTCATCGACTCTACAGAGTCGTTAGATTAAGGACCAAACTATGTAACATTTTTAAGTCTGAATAAAGGCTTATATTATTATCACAAACCCATGACGTTAACTAGTATCAATTTACTTGCAAACTAAATATAGTTTACCAATAAATAACATTAAAAATAAAACACTACGACTAAACTACCATGTTCCTATCAACAGAGGCGGCAAATCTCGTGATTTTAAGAACGTTCAGTCTGATCTCAGTCTCAATCTGTCAAAAATAGCTCGAGTTAATACATTTTTGACAAGTTTTTGACATTTGGCAGTCGCCGCCGTGGTGAGACTGTGACTGGAATTTGAACATTTTTAATTAAATATGAGAATTGGCCTTTGAGTTACCTATACGCAACTGGCTTAAAAGTCCAGTATAAGTTCAATGGAAATAAATGAACTTAGAAGGTTTTATTGATGCCTTCAACAGTTACAATAGGTACTGTAAAGCCATATTTGTTACGATCGTGAACCAAATTTTAATCAACATAATCAAAATCAAAAGTCATTTATTCAAACTAGGCTGAGAGTCAGCACTTTTTGAACGTCAAAGTTACACAAGACAGTCCCCCCAAAACGCCCGCCCTTCGACACTTCCTAGTGCTTTAGCTGGGAAGAAGAAGTGGCGGAACAAACTCCCCAGCAGCACAGCTGTCTGTTAAGTTAGAAGAACTTGATTCTATACAATACTGTGTAAGTAAGTAATATTATAAAACAAAACATACATTATTCACATATGTCAGCTAGCACACGCCAATATACCACCAAGAAAACACTGAAAACTAAACTCAAGCTGAAATAAATAATAAAACAAAATCGTAAACAGAACTTAGAACGTAAATAAAGCCTCAGCCATACAAATTGACACTGACCTGCAAATGCAAAAAACCTAAAAAAAAGTTAATTTCCCAGCCTATGCTATTGTCAGGCTTTGCTCGGAGTTTCTTTGAAGCTTAAAATCAGAAATGATACTATCCGGAAAAGAACTGGAGTTACCAACATAGCTCGCAGAGTAAGCAAGCTGAAGTGGCAGTGGGCTGGCCATGTTTGTCGAAGGACCGATGGCCGATGGAGCAGACAAGTCCTGGAGTGGAGACCGCGTGTCGCGTAGCGTGGGACGCCCCCCAGCTAGATGGACTGACGACCTAAAGAAAGTGGCTGGGACAGACTGGATGCGGAAAGCGGAGGACAGGGTGTTGTTGAGGTCTAAGTCCAACAGTGGACAGCAATAGGCTGAGTTGATTGATGTTATCGTAGGTGAGCCTTAAGTATTTCAAGATTACATATTATAGGGGACGCCCCACGTTTCAGCCTAATACCTACTTCAAAATAGATAGGAAGGTACTTAACTAAATATCAATGGTTATCTTTATTACTTTCATATCTTTTGTAGCAATAAATGTATTTTTATTTATCGACTGTAAAACCGTATTTATCAATACACAGATTTTTTAATGATAAGTTTTTGATAAGAATTGGTTACGTCAACTACCAAATAATAATAAGATTTTGTTCTTGGAAAATTATCGTTTTTATTTTAATGAAAATGTAATTTCGAGTTTCAATCGTAATCAAAATCAAAATGGCGGGTGGGCTATGTGCACCACAAATCGGGAAATGAGGTAAGGTCAGGTAAGTTTCGTGACTGTAACAAGGCTTTACAGTATTTTAATAATTAAAATTATCAATACAAATGTCTAAGTTTATATTTTGGTACGGTGACGAATCATATTTTGTTAAACATACAATTTTTATAAATTTTTTTTGCGATTTGTAGATCAGCTGCGCTGCAAATTACAAAATAAAAATAAAATATGAATTCCTCGGCTAAGATTTTATCTCTTTCAACGCGGCTCCGATCAACCTCTGAGATGCTTCTGGCATGGAATTAGTAGGTACCTATGTTCTATATTCCTGAGGTCGCTGACCTCAAGTGCTGTCAAAGGATGTCAGTCATACATTTTGTACACATTAAAAATAAGAGTGCAGTTGTCTATGAAACAGTTCACATTTTGCGACGTGCACTATCTATGTATGATGTCATTTCCGTTTCCGTAGATAATGTAATTAAATAATAGTGTTTAATTGATTTTCCATTGCGCTAATTGTTATTGCGCGTAAGTTATTAACATTTTCTAGTTAGTAAGCGCCGTATGGTGCCGGACGTAAAGAATAGCACCATCACATTTCTTCCCGTGGGTGTCGTAAAAGGCGACTAAGGGACTTACTAGAGAATTTGTAGCAGCATTCTCTGTGCATTTTACCACCATACTGCGATCGCCAACTCGCCTGCCAAGCATGGCGATTATGGAAAATCCCTCTCATTTTTGGCGAAGCCTATATCCAGCCGTGGACATCATTTGGCTGAAATTATGATTATGAGTGAGTAGGTAAGTACCTACCTTTTTTTTTTTTTTTTTTTTTCAGGATGGGAAATCATCAAATGACTTCTCCCGCTCTGGGCGGAGCGGGAGGGCGTGTCAGACTTTTACTGACTAAAACCCACCCGTGTTCCATCAGTTGCCCATGTGCCAGGGTCACGGTATCTCTTTCGAACAATCACGCGACCCCGGCAGGCATCGGTCCTAGTAGACCCCTACACTGCTGCTGACATCTCTTTGAGGCGCGCGTGGAACACTGCGCGCCGTCGACCCGAGCCTGGTCCTTATCGGGCGGCGAGCTACCCATTGCTCGCCACCCGCAAGCTCGCGCCTACGGTGGCCGGGAGTCCGCAATCGACTCCCGACGCCCGGTGCGTCTCCTCCTGCGGCGGCTAGGGGCGTGAGGGCGCAGAGACTGCCACTCCCTCACGCGCCCCGCCTCCTCCTTCGCGAGCATCACTGCTTCGCAGAAGGAGGTGACGGCTTCCCATTCCCTCTCGCTCCGTACCATGGCTCGCACCAGGGCCGGACGCGAGAGGTCGCCGCCGCCGATCGCCTCCACGAGGACACGGCGGTGCTCCGCCCAGGCAGGGCACACCTCCACCGTATGCTCCACCGTGTCCTCCAGACGATCCTCGCAATGGAAACACCCGGACGTATCCTCCCGCTTTATCCTGAACAGGAACCCACCGAAGCACCCATGCCCGGTGAGAACCTGCGTCAGGCGGAAGGTGAGGACGCCGTGGCGCCTCTCTATCCACTCCTCAAAGAGGGGACTTACCGCCGCAATTGTGGCGTGCCCAGCACTGGGTTGCGACAATCGTACCCGCCATGTCGCCATGAGATCACACCGGAGCTCTGTCCGCCGTGCCGCGATTTGTCGCGGCAGCGGAGTTTCGCCCCGGCGTTTCGCCTCCTCGCGCCACTCCCACATGTGCGCGAGGACCTTTGCCTCCAGATCCCATGGCGGCACTCCGGCAAGGAGACTCGCCGCCTCGCACGAGACCGTGCGGTATCCACCGGTAACCACCGGCTGTCGAGAACAAGTCCCAGATACTTCATCGTCGACTCGACGCCGATGTGAACCCCTCCTACCGTAAGTTGGGAACCCGCAGGTGGCGCGTTCCGAGGACCATGAAAACCCATGGCCTCGGACTTGTGCAATGCCACCTCGAGTCCCAATTGCCGGATCCTATCGACGATTGTCGCAACCCCGCGTGTCATTAATTCGGCCGCCGCCTCGTACGACCTCCCCTGCGCAAGGACCAGCGTGTCGTCAGCGTAGCAGACTACACTGACGCCGCTAGGGAGGTCGGCGCGCAGCACCCAGTCGTAACCGATGTCCCACAGATGCGGCCCCAGGACCGATCCCTGTGGGACACCGTACGACATCTCTCGCCGGTTCCACTCTCCCTGGTGACCGGGGTAGACAACGGCCCTATCCGTCAGATAGGCCTCGACCACGCGACAGAGGTAGGTCGGCATCCGGTGATACCGGAGTGCCTCCCTAATGCAACTCCAGGGTAGGGTGTTGAAGGCATTGGCGATGTCAAGAGACACCGCCAAGACGACCCCACCCCGGGCCACTGCATCCCCCGTCGTGAGGGCTCGCACGCGCATGATGGCGTCCACCGTTGAGCGCCCCTTGCGGAAGCCGTACTGGCCGTCCGACAAGTCCGGCCCCACTCGCACCAGCCACCCGACGAGGCGGTCTGCAATCACTCTCTCAAAGAGCTTGCCCACCTCGTCGAGCAGCACGATGGGCCGGTAAGCGGACGGAGAGTCCGCTGGGCGCCCAGGCTTCTTAATGAGGACCAGTTTCCCCGTCTTCCAACGAAGTGGGAACTGGCCCCTCTCCAAGCATGCGCTTAGGAGCCCCCTGAGTCGAGGCCCGAGAGCCTCTGAGGCCAGGACCCATGCTTTGCCAGGCAAGCCGTCGGGTCCTGGGGCGGTATTCTTGGCATTAAGCCTTCGTACCGCCACCCTCATCTCTACCTCGGTCACTTCTGGAGCACCGTCGTCGTCAGTTATGTGGTCCGCATCGGGCACCGCAGGAGGCGGAGCCATGGGTGGGGGACTATGTTCCCCTCGCGAAGGGAACAGAGCGCTCACCACGCCCTCCACGAGTTGGGGCCGGAGACTCTGGGTCAGCGGAGGAGCCCATGGGCGGAGTTTCTCCCGGACGGCCTTGTAGGGCCGTCCCCATGGGTCCCTATTCAGAGTCTCCAGCGACTCCTTGCGGGCCAGTCCTCTGGCCCACAGGATCTCCTCTTGGAGGGCGGTCTTCGCCGCTCTGTACCCCTCATATAGCTCCGCCTGAATGGCTTCCGTATCCGGAGGTCGGATACGGAGCCTGCGGTGCCTGGTGTACCGGCGTCGTGCCGCAACGCACGCTTCGCGCAACGCTGTCAGCTGCGGCGACCACCAGTACACCTAGCGCCAAGCCCGTCCTGGCTGGACTCGGGGCATAGCCACGTCACAAATCTCGGACATGGCCTCCCGGAACCACTCGGCCTCGTCGTTGGTGTCAGCAGGCCTGTCCGGTGGTGACACCCAGGCCTGCACGATCGAGGCTTCCAGGAGAAGCTCCCGGTCCAGCTTCTTCAGCGCCCACCGCGGACCACTCGGGGTCTGCCGGATCGGCGCGCTCGAGGTCTGGGCGGAGACGTCAAACCGGATGTACCGGTGGTCGGAATACGTCTCCACCCCCTCCATGAAAGTACCTACCTTTAAGGGTAGTTGAAATCAGGGATGTTAGGGGGCTCCGTAACCGTAACCGAAACTATCGGATATCCGATATAAAAATTTATCCGTAACCGTAACCGAATCCGAAATAAAAGTTTCGGATAATATCGGATTTGTTATTACATTTTTATTTTAGGTAGATTAGATAACACTCAACATATATTTATAATCATTTTTATTTTAAATAGCTGTAATAATTACTCACAGACTGATTGTAATTCCTACCAAATGGTGACATAAAAATAAAACCATTTTATTAGCTATTTGTATTTTAGTTTTGAAATTCCTTAAAAGTTTAATATCCGTAACCGAGATTATCCGAAAATAACGGATAATCCGAAATAATGTCATATCCGTATCCGTATCCGGTATAATAATCATTCCTACATCCGTATCCAATCCGTATCCGAAATTTCATATCCATAACATCCCTACTTGAAATCCTCCAAATAATCGATTTGCCCACACGTACCCAAAATACGCGCTTTGACGTAAAGTTGCGAACACAGGGGTAATTCCGTAACACACTAATAGTAGTAATGCCTTTCATTTTGACAGTTCAACAACATTCATTGTGCTATTTACGTTGTTGAGAAGACAAAGTCGAACATATTTATGAAGCAATGGATCAACAACATCCTTCAAAATAGTTCGAACTGTGATGGATAGTGTGTTAAACAATTAGAGTGCAGCCCGTATCTTCTTTACATAGTATAAAACGAAGTTGCTTCTCGCGTTTGTACGCTTAAACCTTTTAAACTACCCAACGGATTTTAATGCGGTTTTCATCAATAGACAGAGTGATTGAAATGAAATGAAATGAATTGCACCGATCCCAGCGTGGTTTGACCAGACTCGATTAATCGAATGAACCCCAAGATATGCACTAGCCTTTGAAGCCTCATGTTTCATGGTGCTACATAGGCCATTGCATATCAAGAAGTAGACCGGGGGGCGCTGTAATGGTAGGGAAGACGTGCCCATAGGATAGGAAAGGATTACGAGCCTACCGACTATGCAGCCTTAAGTAAGCATTGGACTAGTGGAGAGAAGGGTGATATTTGTCTATAGGAGGGCATCTTTTCACGTCGTCGCCGGCATGTTGATCCAGGTCGAGCTTCACCGATGCATGTTTTGGTGGGGTTAACCGTTTGCTGGCTCTTTTCTATGTCAAGGGTTCGCTATGTTCCGTGTTGTTGTTTTCTTGGTCGTCTTCTGCGTTTCCGCTGCTATCAGTTTCTGGTTTTTTGTAGATATCACGAGCCGCTTTCTTGATCTTATTTCTGTCTACAGCCGTGCCCCTTCAAAACTGGAGTTCCTTTTCGAAGTATTTCATGTCCTGTTTTAGGTTGTCATTCCATGTGTAAATAGGTCACCCGACCTTCTTAGGTCTTGCCCTGTACTGCATTGCTGCTTGTAACAGGTGTGGTTCAGAGCGTCTGAAAATGTGTGCCAGGTAGCAAATCCTGTGGTTGTCCTAACGAAACGAAAGTATAAATTCTAATTAGAGACCCCCTCTCCAATTAGAATTTTCATCCTTGTTTCGTTTATTCGGAGGCTTACATTATTTAGCGAGGTTTTAATTTGGTATTGGATGCATTCTAGTCCTTCTAGCTCAACAAAGGGAGTGAAATGTTGCAGTCCCAATTGATGATTTCCATTATTTCCTTTACTGTCGGTCTATTGTGCTTCGGTTATCGGTTTTGTTGGTTACGCAAAAGTACGCTCTGCCTATTTTTGTTCTGATTTTTGTTTGGCATTCTTGTACGCGATTATGCCTATTGGGTTATCCAGTTGCCAGCTTCGGCCTTTTGTAGGTTAGCGAGGGCTATTCGATGGTCCTTTGAGTAATAATTGGCTGAAGACTCGAGAGTTTCCTGGGCAGCGGCTTCTAATACCTCCGTTATGTTGTTCCATGTTATTTCGGTGTTTTCATTCGTTGGGATGATACCTATATTTGCTAGTTGTTTTTTTAATTTTTATATGCGATCTTGATATTTTATTTTGATATGTTTTCGATTGAGAGCGGTATAGTTGCATTGTTTATGATTGAAATACTTAACATCCATTGTTGTTTCCTTCGTTTCTTTTTGTTGCTTTTGTGTTTGGTTTTTTTTTTTTTTCGTTTTTGTTTACAATTCTGTTTGATCTTATAGTCCCGTCTCGTCAACGTGGACGAGTTTTTCTGTTGCTTGTGGCATGATGATATAGTCCAATTGCGATTTTTGAGTGCCTTTTGACCATATTATTCTAATGGATGATCAACCTTTTGTCGTTTCTGTTTGAAGTTTTTCTCTGTAGGCTTTATCCTTTAACAGTTCGCCTTGTAGTTGGGAAATTTATGCTGAAAGTTTTGTTGGATCCTTTGCGTTTTCTTTTGGTTAGAGTATCTTGTCGACCAATATGGACGTTGAAGTTTCCGAGTATTATTAGCGTACTTTTTGTCTAATCAAGTTTAATAAGACTGTGAAGGGTCTGGTTGCTTTCGGGGAACAACTGTTGAAGTGGGAGTTGAATAAGTGCAGAGGAGTTGGCTAGTCTTTTCTCATGCCAATAGTTGACCTAGTATCCTTGTATTACTAACTGTAGCTAATTCACTTGTACTATTAACTAATTCAATTTGGGAATACGTTCTTAATAAAATTGCAAGATCCTGGTGCGTGTTACCTACCGGTTCGGAGAGATGCCAATCGTGGTATGTGTAGTGTAGCTGAATGTTCCTAAGTTCATCCCTGTTTCTTGTAGGTTGGCTTGAATTCCTATACGTGGCAGTGCCGCGTCAATTCGTATTTTGTAGCTCGTTTTTCTGTGCAAGTTTACTTAATTGGGTAGACTTCGGCTTTCTCATTATTGCGTATCCCGTGTCGTCCGCGATTACGTTTGATACAAGTGTAAGTAGTGTTTGTTCTTATTGTCCAACGGTGTGAATGATTTAACTAATTGGGGGTTGCTCGTTTGAGTTTAGGGTTTCATGGGTTTTGCTCTTCTCATGTGTTGTGCCTGTTACCTAATGTTTTGGTATGATGCAATGCTTTCAATCTAGTTGAACCTTGCGTTAGGTTATTCCGGTTGTTGTTGTATTGTTTATCGTTTGTCGGGACCCAGTTTTCATAGTGCTGGTTCATGAACAGTACGTGTTTGTTAGCGGGAGCTTGTTCGCTAGTAGGTGAATGCACCTGTGTGTTTCTGTTTTGCATATGTACATGCACATTTACGACGTAGAATTCGGACGCGGCGATTATGATATATTCACCACCCCAGATTTCTTCATTATATTGCGCGGCTTTGTATTCTGTTATCCTTTATTCCTGGGAAAGAATGCTGTTGGGGAGAAATTCCTGTATATTATTTAGAAGTGCCAATTATAACCATTATAAACGCTTTGTCTGTGTGCCCACTAAAGACACGTGCAAGTTGGGGGCTGAAGCACACTTGTAGTGAGTCAATTTATGGGATGACCTTTTTTTGGTTTCTTTTGTTTATCTGTATAGCAAAATGTGCATTTATCTTGAAACAGAGAGAGTCTGGATTGGGTACCCTTTTTTTATTAAGCTGCCGCCCATGTGTTCATTTGGAGGGGCTGTGGCCTCTTAGCAAGCTTTTAGGAATTTTAAGAATTCATTACTTTGGCTGACCTGTTAGTCTAGTGGTTAGTGACCCCGACTGCAAAAACTGAGGTCGTGGGTTCGATTCCCACCCAGGACAAATCCTTGTGTGATGAGCACAATCATTTGTTCCGTGTCTGGGTGCAATCCATCTATAATGTGTATGTATTTAGAAATATTTAAGTACGTTTATCAGTTGTCTGGTTACCATAGTACAGGCTCTGCCTAGTTTGGGATCAGATAACGGTGTGTTGGTTGTCCTAAGATATTTATTTATTTATTTATTACTGTGTTACAAAAATAGGATCTTTTGGTGCGGCGTCTTAATCGGTATCGTATTTTGTTCCAGAATTATAGCGTGGATAGGGTTATTCAGCCTATTGTAGTTAGTGTGAACACAATCATTCACACAACGCTTCCTGGTGTGATGTGATGACGATGGTAGGTATGATAGGTAAACAAATCCCTGAAATGTTAGGAACGGGCTCACCGGGTTCGGCAGGGGTCAGCTGGCAGGCAGGCTCTGCTGAGAGCTGGGCGCACGAATGACACATTTGCTTCCTTGTTTTATACAATGTGTAACTGAATAGACGCAAGTCCACTTATTGAGCCCGAAAGAATTCAATCCTATCTCAAGGCAATAGGACTCAAATTTAAATGCACAAAACAATGCTAGTGTTCACACGATTTTCTTTATTTAATACTCTAATAAGCTCAAAACTCTAATTCGGGTGTATGAGGTCTTGCGTTAATTATGTTACACGTTGTATTATGCCACCCGATTTTAAATTATGACTTAGAAGCACGCACACACAATAACACGGTTTGATTTCGAACTCAGGCGGGTCGGACCACATCTGTTGCGCGCGCGCCGACACGTCCGGCTGTGTCGATAGCTCAACTTGATCCTTTCATCAATAGACAGAGTGATTCACGAGAAAATTCGTACGCGGTCGAAGTCGCTGGAAAAGGCTAGTTACCTACAAACTGAAAAAATAATAAAAAAATCAAAAGTAATTTATTCAAACTAGGCTGAGAGTCAGCACTTTTTGAACGTCAAAGTTACAAAAGACAGTCCCCCAAAACGCCCGCCCTTCACCACTTCCTAGTGCTCTAGCTGGGAAGAAGAAGCACTGGGAAGAACGGCGGGCGTTTTGGGGGACTGTCTTATGTAAGTAACTTTAACGTTCAAAACATTTGCCTACCTCATCCGGGAATACAGGCGTAATGCAGTCTTCACATATTAATAAGTGTTGAGTTTATTGACTGCCTCTTCAAGCAAGGACAAGAATCTTCACAACAATTAATACATGTACGATCAATTATATTTTGAAGTGTTTCGATATCAAAAGATAATGCTAACTCTTTGTTATTTAGGTTAACAATTTCACATTTGTTATCAATATTCTATGTTTACAAGAAATGTGTTTAGAAGGAAAGGTATTGACTTATAAAAGTGTTTATACAAACCTACTTACAGAAATAAAATCATTTATCAAGACAGATGTGAGTGTACGCCAAGAAGGGAGACCATTGTGATCTTTTTGATGATGATAGTGATGTACTCGCAAATCCCTTTTTTTTGGAATAACATATCGCAAGTCAATCTAGGAGGTTGTCAGCTACTTAGTCGCACTTGCCTGTGGCTATGTTAATGAATTAAGGCCTCCAGCCAGGGCTTAAAAACTTAAAGCAACTACACGCTTAGGGCACCATAGCTGCATGAGAGGGCAGCAAGGGACGGGCTGGTTCGAAATGGAGGCTCAGTGGCGAGGGCTGGCTCGAGCAAGGCCAGGGCAGTCAGGATAGATATGGATTGGGACGGTGGCGGACCTCGGCGGCGAGGACAGAAGGACAGCGGTCTGCGGTGAATCTGGAGTGTGCTAGTGAGCTTGCTACGAGAAACTGGATTTTTACAAAATGTTAATGAAATAACTGATGACCTATAACTCTTCATTAAAAACAACTGTCACTATGAGACTCAGGTACACCGAAATCACAAATTTATATATTAATTTGCTGGAATAGTTTGTCAAGAATTATACGAACCAAATTTGTATGGACACATGCGAGAAGCCTATCTCTAGCAGCGGAGTGCTATTGATAAGCATAATCAGCCTTAATTTTCCCAAAGCTGGGACCAAACCTCCACTCTTCGAGAGGGAGTGGGCCATATTCCACTACGCGGGCCCAGTGCGAGTTGGTAGATATCACAGTCATGTCTTCGAAATTTTGGTCCTAGAATATGCCGGTTTTCTGACTATATTATCCTTCACCATTTTGAGAGCAGTGGTAATGAAATTTTGTTACACAAAGTAAAACATCTGCCTGGCGTCGAATCTGTGACCTACAACTTATAAGTCGGCGCCGTTACGGCTTTGGGGCCGTTCAAGTATTACGTAAGCACATTTATTACAATTTTTTACTCCCTCATCCCCCTTGTCATCAAAAGTAAGCAAAGCTCTTACCCCCCCTCCCCATGCTTACGTAAACATTGTTATATGCATTGTCATATGCATTTTTCTTTTAATGTACTCTGTTTTTTTTTATTGATTCATGAGCAGCAGTTAAAAATAAAAAAAATAGATTTAGGATAGGGGACTTTAACGCATATAATATTCACTTAAAATACGTAAAATCGTCAATAGAAACGAAACAATAGGTTGACGGAAGAAATTTAGTCAAGTGAATAGAGCGCGGTAATAAAAAAATATACCCGTAGTACCCGTAGAAGTATGGAAGTGTTTAAAAGAAGATGGATGTACGTGGCTGACATAATTCTTCAATAAGTTGTTGCGTGAAGGAGGGATCCCGTGCAATAGTTCGCTATTGCCCATCTTTAAGAATAAAGGTGATGTACAGGACTGCAACAACTATCGAGGGATAAAGCTCATGTCACATAGTATGAACGTATGGGAAAAAGTAATAGAGAAAAGACTGCGAGAGGAGAGTGAGATTACCCCGAATCAGTTTGAGTTTATGCCAGGGGGAGGAACAATGGACGGCACTTTTGCACTCCGGCAATTGTGCGAGAAGTAGGTACAGACGTGCACGCAAAGACTTGCACATGATGTTCGTTATTGATCTGGTGAAAGCGTATGATAGGGTACCTCGGGATGTGATGTGGTGGGCTCTGAAAGAGAAAGGGTTGCCTGGGAAGTATGTAGAGTTGATTCGTGCTATGTACAGTCAACTCGTACCTACGTCCGGTCGGTTGCTGGCAATACCGACGAATTCAATGTGGCTGTACCAGGGATCGGCTCTAAGTCCTTACCTCTTTCTGTTGATCATGGACGCTCTGGCGTCGGACATACAGGAAGAGGCACCTGGTGCAAGCTGTTTGCCGATAACATTGTTCTTGTCGGTGAAGATGTGTCCGAGATCCAGAACAGATTGGAGAAGTGGCAACAGAAGCTGGAGAATGTTGGCTTGAAAATCAACAGAACCAAAACCGAATATATGTTCTGCGATTTCGACGGTCTCTCCAGCTCTGGAACCATTGCGCTTGATGGTGTGCTTCTCTCGGTCTGCTCCAACTTTTGGTATCTCGGTTCACACGTGCAAAGCGATGGCGAAGTAGATCGGACGGTTAAGCACAGAATAAACACTGGATGGATGAAATGGCGGCAGGTCACAAGAACAATCTGCGACTCCCACATCCCCCTTAAACTTAAGGGGATGATATATAAAACCATGGTCAGACCTGAAGTCTGAAAGTGACACCAATAATTGAAAATTTGTGTGGGAATCGATTGTCATGGTATGGTCACGTGATACGGAGGAATGAGAAAAATGTAGTGAGGAAAATATTGAGCATAAATGTCAATGGCTTCAAGATAGAGGGAGACCAAAGAAACGCTGAATGAACTGTGTGAATTATGATATGGATAGAAAGGGAGTGGCTACTGAGATGACGACTAGAAGTGTGGAAGAAAAAGACATGTTGCGCCGACCGCAAATAAATTGGAATAAGGGCGGGAGAATGATGAATAGAGTGCGGTAGGTAATTTCCCTACTCGGTTCTAAGTCTAAACGTCTACATTATTTGTGGGAATCCCCGAAAATGCGTTTCATTTTCACACAAAGACAATGTGTCGGTTGCCATAAGTGTAAAAAAGTGAATAACTACTGCTTACGTAATCACCATCTAGACTCCCCCACCCCCCATGTCATCAAAAATAAGCAAATCAAAGACCCCCCCGCCCCCCTATAGTGCTTACGTAATACTTGAACGGCCCCTTTGTCCTGCTATTGATTGATTGAAATTGTATGCACAAGTAAAACATTTTTTCGAGCGAGCAGTGGTTCGTTACCACAGAACAGATAAAGAGGATAAAGAGGTTTATCTGTTCTGTGTTCGTTACCACTGGGTAACGGCCGTGACTTACGAGTAGTAGGTCGTGAGTTCAAATCCCAGCAGGCGCTTTACTTTGTGTAAATTATTTCATCACCACTGCTCTCAAAAACGGTGAATGAAAAAAAGCATCGTGAGGAAACCGGCATGTCTTAGAAACAAAAATTCGAAAACATGTGACATCTACCAACCCGCACTGGGCCCACGTGGTGGATTATGGCCCACTACCTCTCACAGAGAGGGAGCCTGTGTCCCAGCAGTGGGAACGTTATAGGCTGCTGATGATGAAGCAAAATATTTTTTCACGTTTTCTAGATTATTCAAATACTAAGTCAAGTTCGCACGGACGTAAAAATGTCGACGCGGTTTTTTTAGCGCACTGCATCTTCAACGTACCTACTGCTTGGCGCCGAGGGTAGAAAATCGAACAGTGTGTTTTATTGACATGCTGAGATGCACTCTGTTGGATTCTCAATGTTCGGTCCAACACCGAGAGTTCAAAATCAAATGCACTATAGAATCCCGCTACGATATTTTTTCAGTAAGCTAATTTTATCATCATCATTATTTCAGCCGTAAGACCTCCACAGCTGGACATAGGCCTTCCCCAATTTGGGGGGATTTGCCATAATCGCCACGCTTGGCAGGCGGGTTGGCGATCGCAGTATTGTGGTAAAATGCATAGAGAACGCTGCTGCCCATTCTCTAGTAAGTCCCTTACTCACCTCTTACGACACCCACGCGGGAAGAAATGGGGTGATGCTATTTTATTCTTTACGTCCGGCAACACACAGAGCTAATTTAATACAAAAATAATTTTAAATAATCGTGATATTTCGCAAGCAGGATATATTAATAGGTATATTTTAATCAAATGACCTTGACAGAGCGACTTCGTAACATAATTTTGCAGAAACCGATAAGATGGTATTTAATCATTATTGTTTATAATTTAATAAATATTTATCGATGCATCGTAACGTTATACGTAATTATTATAATAATAAGTATAATTAACCTTTTCGAGATTATCTCTGAATTGGTGAAAGCCATTAGTTACATGGCAGCTAGGGTTGTCAACGCTACTATTAGGTCTTTACCTATGAAATTGCCGTTCTGCAGTAGTGGCCATTTCAAATCAAAATAATTTTTGTTTGTCTAAGAATTCTAATTTCAAATTAATTTTATTTTATAAACATGGAATTCTTTTTCCAAAAGTAGTCATTTGTTTATTGATTAGTGTTACATTTTCATCGCATTTCAATCTTTTTGTCAATGGATACGTTAAAAATTCGAGTAATTATGGAATATGAGTACCTACCGTCGTGGCAGCAACGCGGCACAAGCGGCACGCAACATCAACGACGCGACGTTTACGGAGCTAACACTACAAACCAACGCACCACCTGTTTTTGGTTTGCTCGCTTCCGTTCTGGAAATTTCGACCTGATAATGAACCTCGCGGTCGTCCGAAGACATTGGTCGACAATGACGAATTAAAGGCGATTGTGGAAGCTGATGATACACAATCTACGGCTGAATTAGCAGCAGTTTTCGACGTTAGCGTCAAAACAATATTGGTCCATTTGCATCAAATTGGCAAGGTAAAAAAGCTTGACAAATGGGTGCCCCACGAACTCAATGATCGCCAGCGCGAAGTACGCGTCGAAACGTGCCTTGCGCTGCTCAACAGACACACAAATGAAGGAATTTTGAACCGCATTGTTACCTGCGATGAAAAATGGATTCTGTTTGATAACCGCAAGCGCTCAGCAAGTTGGTTGGATCCTGGTTCAGCACCTAAACAATGCCCTAAACGAAAACTTACCCCTTGAAAAGTGATGGTCACTGAAAAGTGATGGTGGTCTAGCGCCGGTGTGATTCATCACAGCTTCTTACCAAACGGGGTGAGCATTACTTCAGATGTGTACTGTGAAGAACTGAACTCAATGATGGAGAAGCTGACACATCTCCAACCAGCATTGGTCAATCGCTCGTCTCCGCTGCTCCTGCACGACAACGCGCGACCTCATACTACACAGCAGACGGTCTCCAAGTTGCAAGAACTGGGGTTGGAAGCTCTCCGTCATCCGCCCTACTCACCAGACCTTACGCCTACAGACTACTACTTTTTCCAGAATTTGGATAACTTCTTGGCGGGAAAAAAATTCAATACCCGAGAGGCAGTACTAAATGCCTTTGAAGAATTTGTTGCCTCCCGTCCAGCTGATTGTTTTAAGAAGGGCATCAATAAACTGCCACTGCGTTGGCAAAGATGCATTGATTGCATGGGTGATTATTTCGATTAATACAAATAAAAAATACATGAAAAAAATTCGTTTATTTTTTTTCATACAAAACGGCATTTTCATAGGTAAAGACCTATTATTTAATAAGTCATCGCTTCAATGTCAATATGCGGAAGTTTACCAAAATTGCCACGCTTCGCAGTCGGATCAGCGATCGCAGTATGGTGGTAAAATGCGCATAGAGAAAGCTGATGCCCATTCTCAAGTAAGCCGCCTCTAAGATACCCACGGGAAGAATTGGGAAGGTGCTATTCTTTACGTCTGGTACCACTCGGACGAAATAGAGATACTCATCCGGCTATATTAGAGGCCTCAACACTATCATCATCATTTCAACCGAAAGACGTTCACTGCTGGTCATAGGACTCCCTCAAGCTCCTCCACTTCAACCGGTTCTGTACTTCCTGCATACAGTGAATTCCTGCAGCCCACACAGTGGCGTTGGTCTACCTTACGGGAGGCGTTCTAACTCTACGTCTTCCGGTACACGGTCGCGACTACAGAACCTTTCGGCCCCATCAGCCATCTGTTCTGTGAGCAAAGTACTCTACCCACTGCCACTTAAGTTTGACAATTATTCGGACTATGTCGATTACCTCAACAGTCAACACAATATATAAAAAAAATGTGGTTGACTAAACTATTATATTTTCACTGTAATGGGAAATGGCGACAGGTCACGGGAAAAATCTGCCACTCCCACATTCCCCTTAAACTTAAAGTGAGAGATTAATAAAATAAATAGGATGCAAATAATTACTCTCACACTCATAATGAACAAAGTCCATCAGAAAAGTCATGTAGATATCTGTATGAAATTATGCAGTTTCTAAGTAATAATGTGACTTTTTATCACGCTGCGCGCTGCTAAAGTTCATAGGTGCTTTATTTCCGTTAAAATGCAATGACTATAGAAAGATCGATATATTAAATTTGATGATTCGAATGTTCACCTCATTGCATTTACATATAATATTTTCAAAATGAAAACATACTAAAACTAAATTCGTGGTCTTACTAAGGCAAAGATGATGTCAGCTGATGCTGAACGCATCCGTGTATTTAATATATTACAGGAAGTTAAACAACTAAAAATAACTCTAAGGAACTTAAAATAATAGTAGGTATTATTACAAATTAAAATCAATAAATTAATATTATAATAGTCTCGTCGCCAATGTCCGCCATTCGATCCTCAATAATAAAAGAACGCCAATTGACCTTGACATTTCCCTCCATTATCGTTGACATTTATAAGCGCGCGAAAGTAACATTTTTTAAAGAGCATAGACCAAAGGATGACACGTTTGCAAATGAGGTCGTGTGTACGAAGGTGTTCTATTGGAACGGAAAATACCGATCGGTTTGTACTTCGTAATAAATGGAGCGTAAATTGAAAGTGATGATTTTATTTTGAAGAGGCGATTTGCTTCGTCAGATTTCTGTCTGGTTCCTTTGTTGTTTGGGTCATCCACCTTGGCTTCAAATAATTATTGATTCCTTAGAAGGATTTATACAAAAAAACAAACAGGTGTTCGTAGTCTGATGTCATACTGCGCTTCGCGATAAGGGTACTTGCACAGCTGATAATATTCCCACTAATTTTACTTATTATTTATTGATTAGGTAAGTATTTTAATAAATTTGCCTAGACT
Source organism: Aporophyla lueneburgensis (assembly GCA_932294355.1). Lineage (NCBI taxonomy): Eukaryota > Metazoa > Arthropoda > Insecta > Lepidoptera > Noctuidae > Aporophyla > Aporophyla lueneburgensis. The sequence continues at coordinate 11,159,702 of OW028756.1, forward strand.
TTTCCAGCTATGTTGGGCTCCAGTCTAACGTAATGCAACTGAATAACAGTATTTAACTAGTCTTACCAAAAATTAAATTAAAAATTTAAAAATCCCCCGACACAAAAACCTAATTTCCCTTTAAAAAGTAAAAAATAACTCAATCTTAAAGTACCTAAGAATGTATTAATAATTCAAAAAAAAAAAAACGTCGCGTTGGGGGACCGCTCCGCGAGTGCAGACGTCGTTGACTGCTTAGTTAGGTAATAAGAGTATTGGTAATTAAATTGTTAGGTTTGAAGCGGTCCCCCAACGCGGCGTATTTTTTTTTGAATTATTAATACATTCTTAGGTACTTTAAGATTGAGTTATTTTTTACTTTTTAAAGGGAAATTAGGTTTTTGTGTCGGGGGATTTTTAAATTTTTAATTTAATTTTTGGTAAGACTGGTTGTCAAACGTTTGGGCTTGTTATACTATGCACACATAAGTACCCCTATACACAATATCTTATACCTATAAACGAGCAATTCTTGTATATAGGTATATATATATGTATATATATATATAATCTGAATCTCGGAAACGGCTCCAACAATTTTCATGAAATTTACTATAGGTTTCGAGGGCGATAAATCGATCTAGCTAGGATTCATTTTGAGAAAATGTCGTTTTATACGTGTTTTCAATAATCAACATTATCGATAATAAACTTAAACATAAATTTATGTTTTTTGTTTTATTGGAAGAAAAATAACAAAATGTAATTTGTATTTAAATATAATTTCTAAGAAACACAATTTCCCAAAAATAAATACCGATTACCGAGCAAAGCTCGGGCATCCAGGTACTACTTACTTGTACCATGCATAAGTTCACCTATATGTGGTTTATACCTTAACAAAATACACCAACATGTGTGTGGGAGGGTGTGGGGGTGAGCGTAAACGTTGACGCACATAAAGAAGTTCCTCTTTTTCTTTTATTGCGCGTTACCCTGCAGTGGCCATGACATTAGAACATCGCTGCGGCATTTGGCATTTGATTGTGAACTTTAAAATTCTGTTCACGAATCCACGATCTATCGAGAATCCGAGACATCACTTAGGATGGTTTTAGAAAACATTTCTGTTGGCTTTGATTTTAATTTGGTGGTTGTTTTAAGATTAGTTGGCTGAATTTTTGGCTTTATTATTTTCTTTTTTCTGTCTTCATTCAGATATCACTCCTGTAATATCCCTATGGTTAGACAGAGGTGTACACCCACATGTAGCCTGTTACGTTTAAGTCCCATGTAATAGGGGGCGAGCCTATTGCCATCAACCGGGCACAAATACAGACTCCGGGCTGCTACTGAGAAATTCCTCATGAAAAAATCTATTAACACATGACTCAAACAGAGTGGTAATTGTGTAACACACTAGCAGTAGCAATGGCTTTCATTTTGACAGTTCAACAACATCCATTGCTGTATTTAGGTTAAGGAGCAAACAAATTTATCGAACATATGAAGCAATGTATTAGGAATATCCTTCTAAATGATTCAGATACTGATTGATAGTGAGTTACGCGACGCGGGCGAAGGTTAGTAGTTACAGAAAGGCTCTACAATGCCTACATATGCCTTATAAACAGCCCGTTATCTCTACATAGTATAAAAGAAAGTCGCTCCCGCGTCTGTACACTAAAGATCTTTTAAACTACGCAACAGATTTTAATGCGGTTTTCAACAATAGACAGAGTGATTCAAGAGGAAGGTTTATATGTATAATACGCGGGCGAAGCCGCTGGCAAAAGTTCATTCATGATTTCAGCCAAAAAACGTCCACTGTTGGACATAGGGCCCCTAATTTGGGGGGTTTGCGATAATCGTCACGCTTGGCAGAGAAGTTGGCGATCGCAGTATGGCGGTAAAATTCATAGAGAACGCTGCTACCCATTCTCTAGTAAGTCCCTTAGTCGCCTTTTACGACACCGAAGGAAAGAAATGGGGTGGTGCTATTCTTTACGTCCGACACCACACGGTAACATAACCAAAACCTAGTTTGTTATAAAATAATATTCTAGATAGATATATAGATAGATAATATTTATTTGCTAATTGCTTAAACATGTGTATGTATACAGAAAGACATGCATGCAAGATGATTAAAACATTTGGAAGTGCTAATCTACCCATATCAATTTTCATAAAAGTGTGTCCAACATTGGCCGTATATGTTTGTAGCATACAGCCATACGTGTTTAGAATTTCATCCAACCTTCGCCGCCTCGCTTAGGGCACTGAACTTTAGGTTATGCAGTTACTTGTTGCAGCTACGCGTTGGCTTTTGTAGACAAAATGGCTGACAAATTATCATGTTTGTTTATTCCGAAGAGTTAGGTAGAGGAGTTGAAGAGGAGGTTTAGGAGACAGGGTTGCGGATTCGTTCGAAAGAGTTACTGTGATCCTGGGACAGGCAACTGAAGGAACACGGGTGAGATTTAGTCAGTAAAAGTCTGACACGCCCTCCCGCCCCGCCCAGAGCGGCAGAAATCGTTTGAAGATTTCCCAGAAAAAAAAGGAGGAAGAGCTGACATTTCGGTAGTAATGTTTGAGTTCCATGTAAAAGGGAGCCATAATTTTCCCACTATTGGGACATTTGCCTCCTCTCTAAAAGGGAGTGGGCCATAATCTAAAACTTAGCCCAGTATGGGTTGGTAGATATCACATGTCTATGAATTTTTAGTTCTAGGACATGCCGGTTTCCTCGCGATGTTTTCCTTCACAGTTTTGAGCGCAGTGGCGATGACATTATTTACACAAATTAAAGCTCCTGTCTGGATTCGAACTCACGACGTACAACTCGTAAGTCCCGGCCGTTACCACTGGACCACCACTAATCACAAAGATCAATAGTAGAATTACAATATATATTAGTAAGATGCAGATAAAGTCTATTATTTTTATTTCTATGAAAACGGTCATCAAAATAAATTTAGCCGAAAAGAACATTCCTGAACTGGCAGCTATAAAAAAACAAGTGACAAATGACAACTACCTAATAAATATTTTCAATAACAGACCAAACAGGTTTCTCCTAAGCGACAAACCGGCGCTCTAAAAGCGTACGACCTTCCTTCCCTTTCACTTTCCGCCACCAATGCTTCTAAGTTAAGTAATGTTATTATGTGCCAAGAGTTTATAGTTCAGTACTATTGGTATGAGCTCTGTTGTCTACCAAGCCCCCAGCATCACGTGTAGCATGACCACCATAGAAAGAACTTTGTCTATTGGTATTGGTCTATTGGTAGAATAGAGATAAAATTGTCATGCTACGCCAGCATAAAACGGTACAAATCTTTCTACAATCTATAATTCTGTCTTTAATCTTTCTACAATCTGTAATTTTGTTTATTCTTCCGTCGACAAAACCCATTTCTACGGTGGTCATGCTACGCGTGGAGCACGCGTTCCATGACCAACATGAAGCGGGGTTTGTCAACGGAGGAATAGACAAAATGACAGATTGTAGAAAGATTTCTACCGTCTTAAGCACGGTGATGTTAAAACTGAGGAGAAGAAATGTTTCTATTCTTCCGTCGGCAAAAGTCTACGATGTCAAGCATGACGACTATTTTTTTCCAACCCTAGCGCTTTGACTGGATCTGTCTGGTTCTTTCCTCAAAAAACCTATTCAGACACCAATCCACATGGTCTCCACATGATGTCACCAAGATTATGTTTGGACTTGAAAAGAGACTGTGACCTCTGAGTTTGTTTCGGCCTTTCTTCTCAGAGTAATCAGATAGAAACGTCGACCTCGTCTAGTTTTTAAATTATGATTGACGTGTAAAGGCTCCTGCAAAAAGGCGCGACGCGACTCTTCTCGAACAATTTATATGCAAACTTCATGGAAATTGTTCTACAAGTGTAACGTCGCGTTGTCGCGCCGCGCCTGTCTGAAGAAGCCTTAACAGTGTTTGGACAAATCTACCTTATAGAAATAAAATTATTTATCATTAAATAATCAGACAGGCGGTGGCTAAGTTAAGTTAACACTTCAAACTAGGGATGTTATGGATATGAAATTTCGGATACGGATTGGTTACGGATGTAGGAATGATAATTGTACCGGATACGGATATGAAATTATTTCGTTTTATCCGTTAGTTTCGGATAATTTCGGTTACGGATGTTAAACTTTTAAGGAATTTCAAAAGTAAAGTACAAATAACTAATAAAATGGTTTTATTTATATGTCACCATTTGGTAGGAATTACAATCAGTGTGTGAGTAATTATTACAGCTATTTAAAATAAAAATGTTTATAAATATATATTGAGTGTTATCTAATCTACCTAAAATAAAAATGTAATAACAAATCCGATATTATCAGAAACTTTTATTTCGGATTCGGTTACAGTTACGGATAAATTTTTATATCGGATATCCGATAGTTTAGGTTACGGTTACGGAGCTCCCTAACATCCCTGCTTCAAACTGTGATATACATATTACAACCAGCACTTCGCTCGCGACTTCGTCTGCGTGACTCACAGGAACTGTGCATTTTTTCGGGATAAAATATAGCCTGTTACTTGGTTATGATTAACAACAAATTGGTTAATAAAGCTGCCGATGTAGCTGAGGCATTTAATGAGTTTTTTGCCAACATACCTATAACTACGACTTGCTCCTTAAATTCGTCCCCGTCTAAAGCTGAAAACCTTTTGCATAATAGTGTGCCCAGATGTAGTCGCTTATTTAGTTTCGAACATGTAACGCCTCGTGACGTGGTTAATATTTTTAATACACTTAAGTCAAAAAACACTGGAGATTACTGGGGCATCTCCATTAAACTGTTAAGTAATATAATAGACATCGTAGCCCCCTATCTAGCTGTAACTTTTAATAAATGTGTTGATTCGGGATCTTTTCCTGACCTCATGAAGAGTAGTAAAGTCATACCATTATTTAAAACAGGTAATAAAAATAACGTTGGCAATTTTAGGCCCATTTCTATCTTACCTGCATTTAGTAAAATATTTGAAAAGTTAATACTCAAGCAGTTGCTAAGACATTTTAATTTAAATAGCCTCCTTCATAATGAGCAATATGGCTTTACAAAAGGTCGTTCGACAACAGATGCGGGTGTTGCTCTGCTGAAACACATATTCAACGCATGGGAGAACTCGCAAAATGCTATCGGAGTTTTCTGTGATCTCTCCAAAGCTTTTGATTGCGTTCACCATGACACACTTTTGCGTAAACTACGTCATTACGGTGTTCAAAACGAAGCTCTCAATGTCATAAGTTCTTATTTACAAAATAGGCACCAATGTGTAGATGTCAATGGTGTAAAATCTTCCGGGCTACTAGTTCAGTTAGGTGTACCTCAAGGCTCAATACTGGGTCCATTCTTATTCTTAGTGTACATTAATGACTTACCATTCTATTTAAAGAATATCTGTGACATTGTACTATTTGCTGATGACACCTCACTTATCTTTAAAGTAGACAGGAATAGAAAAGATTTTGACGACGTGAACAGTGCGCTCTCAATGGCTACGGATTGGTTTACCACAAATAACCTAGTTCTTAATGCTAAGAAAACGAAATGTATAAAGTTCGCCTTACCGAATGTTAGGAATCTGGGACCCAATGTCGTTTTAAATAATCAGGTGCTTGATACTGTACACTCGGCAGTTTTTCTGGGCATAACAGTAGACGCCAAACTTCAGTGGGGATCACATATATCAAGCCTAGCGGGAAGGCTCAGTTCGGCCGCCTACGCCGTAAGGAAAGTTAGACAGTACACGGACGTTGATACAGCTCGATTAGTCTATTTTAGTTATTTTCATAGCATAATGTCCTACGGCATTCTGCTGTGGGGCAAAGCCGCGGACATTCAAAATATTTTTGTTCTTCAAAAACGAGCTGTTCGAGCGATTTACCAACTAGGTGCTAGAGTTTCTCTGAGAGATTTATTTAAAGATATTGGTATTCTTACGGTGGCATCACAATTCATCTTCGCCAACATCTTATATATTAGGCAAAACATACACTTGTACACTAAAAACAGTGATATTCATAACATTAATACTAGAAATAAGGACAAACTACGTGCTCCTTTTCACCGGCTTCATAAGGTTCATAATTCTTTTGTTGGTCTTGGTATTACCTTTTATAACAAGCTTCCCTCTGCTTTGCTAGATTTGCAGTTTAATGAGTTTAAAGCTAAAGTAAAATCCAACCTTTGTTCAAAGGCATACTATTCTATCAACGACTACTTAAACGATAAGAATAGTTGGTCGCTGTGATTAACTCAAGACAATGTTTATGTTCTTTCAATCCAGAATTAGCTTTCCTACTGACAGTTTATATGGGTAGTTCATATAATTGTTTTTTTTATATTTTATTTTTATTTAACTGATTTTGTTAATTATTTTTTATTTTCTTTTAATTTCACTTATTGTGGACATAATCTACTCATTACAGTGATTTTAAATGAGTTGTATTGCAACATGTAGTTAGCTAGCGACCTCGTCAGCTGTTCATAATATTCTAGCCTGACCAACCGGCAGCAAGTTCGTCATGCTCCCTTAGATGTCACTGCTTGCGGTAGCGTCGGGGGTCGGGTTACCACCTTCCCTCAAATATGGCGAGGGGGGTAATGGCTGACCTTTGCGTTATGCTCGTGAACGGGTGCTGCTTGTGGTGACTGGTCGACTTGCTGACCATGGTTTTTGTTATTGTTATTTGTATTAACTGTTATTTTATTTTTACTCCGGAGGTCCTAGTTTAACTATTGTAACTTCAACTTAGCAATATGCATCAATGTATGTATATGTATCATTTTGCGTCGTTGAATATGTAAGCGGGCACGCCCTTTATGCCTGGAGGCTTTATTTAAGTTTTACGTTCTGTTTACGATTTTGTTTTATTATTTATTTCAGCTTGAGTTTACTTTTCAATGTTTTGTTCGTATATTGGCGTGTGCTAGCTGACATATGGCGAATAATGTATGTTTGGTTTTGTTTTATAATATTAATTACTTACACGATATTGTATAGAATCAAGTTCTTCTAACTTAACAGACAGCTGTGCTGCTGGGGAGTTTGTTCCGCCACTTCTTCTTCCCAGCTAAAGCACTAGGAAGTGTCGAAGGGCGGGCGTTTTGGGGGGTCTGTCTTTTGTAACTTTCGACGTTCAAAAAGTGCTGACTCTCAGCCTAGTTTGAATAAATGACTTTTGATTTTGATTTTGATTTTTGGTGATTATATAGCTTTCTATAGGAAAAATATTTTTTTAATCGGTTCAGTAATTTTCGAGTTTATCCGTTACAAACATACTGTATACAAAAAATCAAATCTTTCCTCTTTATAATATTAGTTTAGATAATCGCTAATTACGTTGTCACGGAATTAAAATACTTTTAAGTGCACAGTGCGCCCTAACCCCACACTTAAGTCGCAGAAAAGCGTGCCTTAAGTGCGGGTTTTATGTCACACGAGCTATAAAATAGAATACGATACTCGTGACTTAAGTAAGACTATAAATGCTGGGCGTATAGCACCTACTGGACCCGTCAAAATGAGTCCAGCCGTTTCGGCGATCCGCCGGAACAAACAGACGGACAGACAACCGATTTTTTTTCCGAGGACGGAAAAACCGAATGGAATTATAAACCTTCCAGGACGTGTACCTGTGATGTGTATGATAAATGGTTTCTAAGGGTTTCAGATAAAGTCTCACTAATATATTTTGATATTGCTGAATAGGCAATTTTACTATCGAGAAATAGATGAGGTCTATGATGGAACGAGCGTGCCCAGAAGATGCCTGTTCACTCTTGTTTTGAAGGCAGACGAGTTAAATGTGGTAGGGAACACAGACTCTGGCAGAGAGTTCTACTATCTGGTTGTACGCAAAAGGAATATGGAGGAGAAGCGTTGAGTACGACGTGTCGGGATATCAACCAAGTGCGGATGGTAACTCTGCAGTACGTCTGGTAGTAAAAGGGCGGTGGTGGAATCAGAGGGGTAATTGCGGAAATTGCTATCAGTAGGAATTGGTTTCATATTGATAGTTAAACAACATTCATTGCGTTGTTTACGTTGCTGAGCCGGCAATTTATTTGAACAAATGACGCAATGGTTTAGAAATAATCTTCAATCCCATTCTGATTCTGATAAATAGTGCGTTTCACAATAAGGGTGCTGGTCGAGGAGCTCCTGCCCATAGTAAGTAAGTACCTAAGTCATTATTTTAACAAAAGACTTAGCCTAGGTAACATCAGTAGTGTCTCAGTTATAGATAGGTATGGCTATTACAGATGAGTAAGACCCCTTCTCTTGTGGGTGGGAAATTATCAAATGACGTCTCCCGTGGCGTGTCAGAGTTTTACTGAGTAAAACCCACCCGTGTTCCTTCAGTTGCCCATATGCCAGGGCCGCGGTATCTCTTTCGAAAAATCTCGCGAACCTGGCAGGCATCCGCGACCCTGGCAGGCATCATGAGTGCTCTTCAAACTAGGAGAATCCTGTATCTTGAAGGACAGTGTACTTTAAAGGGATATACTACTTTACAAGGCCTATATTTGAGTTCTTAGTCTGCGAGACTGATAAGAAACGCAATACTTACCAACGATGTAACAAGTAAAATAGCATTTACCCAAGTATGTAGTTGTTTACACAAATGTTTCAAGTAAGTGAGATGACCTTTAAAAACTATAACTGCATATAATACGGCGAATACACATATACATTTGTAAAAAAGTAAAAAAAAATAACAACCGACTTCCTTAAAAAAAAAAACAATACAAAGTCAAAAATAACTTTAATTTCGGAATTCAATGTACATAACGTCGCTACTTACATAGTCCCTGGAATTGTATTTTCAAGGTTTCTCATTATTTTTAACCGACTTTAAAAAAAGGATGAGGTTATCAATTCGACTGTATTTTTTTTATTTTTTTATCTTTGTTACCTCATAACTTTTGACTGGGTGAACCGATTTTGATGATTCTTTTTTTATTTGAAAGCTGGTGCTTAACGAATGGTCCCATTTGAATTTGGTTCTATTTGGACAATGGGGTCCATGTGAAAACCATATACTCGTAAGTCTTAAATTTTCATTACGTATTTGCGCGACAAATGAACGAATAACGCGATTAGATTAGTGCGGAGTATCTACCACAACTAAAAAGTCAAAAAATAAAAACTTTTTACAAAAAAAAACAACCGACTTCCTTAAAAAAAACACTACAAAGTCAAAAATAACTTTAATTTCGGAAGTCGGTGGCAAAAACCTTAAATACAGAGCGTAAGACACCGATTTTCAACCGACGAAAAAAACGGAGGAGGTTCTCAATTCGACGCGTATATTTATGTGTAGGGGAGCGGCGGTACATTCCGTACAGCGGACGATACCGTACATTGTATTTGACAGAGACCGAATGATGAGAAATTAGGTCTATCCTTGCTAACGGATGCAACACGGCACTGCTGTGTTCTCCCCTTTCGCTCGTTCCAGTGACCCGTCAGGTTACGCGAATAAAGCATGTGTCACGTTTTCGCGCCAATTTTTATAAAAAGTGCCGTGAAGACTTTATGCTGTAAGTACTATATTTTTTCATATATTATGTAATTTGTTTAACTAAATTGTACGATATTGATTTATGTTTCGATTGACAGCAATTTTTCATGGAAATCACGAATAATTTTCGTTTGTTGAAACATATCTCCCAAAATGGCGGCTTCGGGTCTGTTCGTACATTTTTGGACAGTATCACCCGCAGGTCTTCATTTGATTTAGTTATTGACTATTCTATCCTTATTTTCAGATGCCTCGAGGAAAGAAGCTTACCTGGTTTTCCCGCAAAATGAGACTCGCTATAGAAGTAAACGCGGGCTCCAAATTACGTAAAACAGCAGAGAAATTCGGAGTACCAATAATGACTCTACACGATCACGTAAAAAAAAAGGTCCTGTAAACCCAGACTATATAGTGTATGGCCAATGGGTTCATGCATTGTGCAGTGATAAAGATGAGCCAGATGATTATATTTGTGGATTTTGTCATGATAAATATGTGAATTAAGACTGTACGCAACATACGGTGGAGGTGTGCCCTGCCTGGGCGGAGCACCGCCGTGTCCTCGTGGAGGCGATCAGCGGCGGCGACCTCTCGCGTCCGGCCCTGGTGCGAGCCATGGTACGGAGCGAGAGGGAATGGGAAGCCGTCACCTCCTTCTGCGAAGCAGTAATGCTCGCGAAGGAGGAGGCGGGGCGCGTGAGGGAGTGGCAGTCTCTGCGCTCTCACGCCCCTAGCCGCCGCAGGAGGAGACGCCCCGGGCGTCGGGAGTCGATTGCGGACTCCCGGCCACCGTAGGCGCGAGCTTGCGGGTGGCGAGCAATGGGTAGCTCGCCGCCCGGTAAGGACCAGGCTCGGGTCGACGGCGCGCAGTGTTCCACGCGCGCCTCAAAGAGATGTCAGCAGCAGTGTAGGGGTCTACTAGGACCGATGCCTGCCGGGGTCGCGTGATTGTTCGAAAGAGATACCGTGACCCTGGCACATGGGCAACTGATGGAACACGGGTGGGTTTTAGTCAGTAAAAGTCTGACACGCCCTCCCGCTCCGCCCAGAGCGGGAGAAGTCATTTGATGATAACCCATCCTGAAAAAAAAAAAAAAAAAAAACCCCCGCTCCTCCCCTATATATATATTTTTTTTGTTATTTATGACCACACATAACTTTTTACATAGTGGTCCGATTGTGACAATTCTTCTTCTATTGGAAAGGGTATACTCCCAAGGTGGTCCCATATAAATTTGGAAAACAAAATCGAACGCTAAGGGTCGGAAAACAGGGGATGATTGATTGTTCACTCACTGATTGTAATGTATAACCACGCATAACTTTATACAGAGTAGTCCGATTTTGATTATTCTTTTTTTATTGGATAGGGTATGTCTTGCCAAGTATTATTAGTACATTAAAGCCACAAAAAATCATAAAATAAAAACTTTTTAACAAAAAATTAAACTGCCGAAAAACTGAAAAGCATAAAATAATAAACCTTAAAATTTTGAGTCGGTGCTGAAAAATCAATGAACAAGGATGACTCAAAGCGCCGACTCATAATTTTAAGGTTTATTATTTTATGCTTTTCAGTTTTTCGGCGGTTTAAGTTTTTGTTAAAAAGTTTTCGTAATTAATTTTTTACTTTGAAGTGTTTTTTTTTTTAAGGAAGTCGGTTGTTTTTTTTTTTTTTAAGGAAGAGCACATTTTGCGGAACAATTACCAAGTCGCGTTGCTGTATTCTGGTTTGAAGACCATGGGTTACGCTGAAATGTCTTTGATGCCTGTAGGCTTATACATAGGCGCTGGGGTGCTAGAGGGTAAAGTTGTGCCTACCAATTTTTTTTTTTTTTTTGGTGGGACATCATCAAATGACGTGTCTCGCTCTTGGCGGACGGTGACTTATACTGACTAAAACCCATCGACAACATTATAGGCAAATAAGCACAAACATCAACAGCCTATAACGTTCCCAGCTCACTGCTGGGCTTCGACTAGCTTCAACTTTTTATATGAGTGGCTTTTTGACGATTTGAAAGTGCCTGTAATTATGGTTTAACTAGCTTCTGCCCGTTACTACTACTACTAGTTAGCAAGATAGCTAAGAATTTAGCTGAAATATACTACAGTGGAGCGTCGATTATCCGAACGTCGATCAACTGAATGACCGCTTATCCGAACTACTACGCCCGCCCGACTCGCGCGAGCTATCCTCCTCCCGCACTACAATACACGCGAAATTGTCTTGAACTATTAGTTGTATGTACTCATATGTCACTCCCAAGTAGCAGTTAGTCCCCATGCAAGGAACTGTTTGTCGCTAGCTTCTGCTCGCGACTTCGTCCGCGTTAAATTTCTTGTTCCCCCGACCCTTCCCGTCGCATCGAGTCGTCTACCCGTGCGATTTTCCCCGTTTTTGCAACATTTTTCATTACTGCTCCGCTCCTCTTAGTTATAGCGTTATATTATATAGCCTATAACCTGCCCAGGAGTATGGACTACAATCGTACCAAGTTTGGTTAAAATCCCTTCAGTCGTTTTTGACCCATGCGTGCACATACAGACAGACAGACAGACAAAAAATTTACTGATTGCATTTTTGGCATCAGCTTCGATCATCATTCATCCTCCAATATTAACTTTGAATATATTTTCAATGTACAGAATTGACCTCTCTACAGTTTTATTATAAGTACTAGCTTCTGCCCGCGACTTCGTCCGCGTCAAATTTTTGCTCCCCTGACCCTTCCCGTCGCATCGATTTGCCTGCTAGTTTTCGTCCATTTTTCGCTGCTGCTCGCTCCTTTTGAGTTATAGTGAGTCAACCTTATAAGATAGAAATATGCTCTCGCGGACTTTTTTTTAGAACTTTTTAAGAGGAACAATTCCGTCATACATTATTTTTGCGTTACTTTAACCGTTTTCGCAGCGCACGCAACGGAAACTCTTAAAAGGAATAAATTTTACCCCGTTTTTGCAACATTTTTCATTACTGCTCCGCTCCTCTTAGTTGTAGCGTAATGTTATATAGCCTATAGCCTCCCTCGATAAATAGTCCTACTATTGAAGTAGATTACTAACAACTACTGATCTATCTAATTCCTAAGAATAGCGTGATAATTACCAGTGGTACTTACTGATAATTTTATTACCTAAACCAATTTGATTTAATGATTATTAGGATCAACATGAGTGGCTAAGTAGACCGATAAGAGAGTAGGTGCAAACAAAAGATAATTCTTTGTTTTGTAATGCATGCTCTCTCAGCAAAAATAACACCCTTTTTTGTGGGTGGGAAGTGCTATTATTGATCGAAGCTTGAGCGCCTTATTTTTGTTCCTGATCCTTTATCTAGTGCTATTGATTGAAGGTGGGAAATCATCAAATGACGTCTCCCGCTCTAGGCAGAGCGGGAAGGCGCGTCAGAATTTTACTGACTAAGGGACCTACTAGGGAATGGGCAGCAGCGTTCTCTATGCATTTTACCACCATACTGCGATCGAAAACCCGACTGCCAAGCGTGGCGATTATGTCAAACCCCCCCAAATTGGGGGATGCCTATGTCCAGCAGTGGACGTCTTTCGGCTGAAATGATGATGGTGACAAATACCTAGTACCTAATCCTCTGAAAATTTGAAAAAAAAAAAAACGCTTCCAAGTGCGGAGAATATCAAAGGATTTAATTCTCATCTATCTAGTCGCTTCATTGACGCTTTGAACTTTAAAATCTAACCTTATGAACTTCAAACTTCCATAGACAATAAATTCTTGCATATTATTGACATTTGGGTCGTAATCGTAATGTATTTATTACAAAACGTGCTAAACAGGTTTCTCAACATGGCTCAAACCGCAGCCGAGAATAAATTACGAAAATGTCTTGCAACATTTTGGATTTGCAAACTTATAAGTTTTGAATCTCAAATATTGTTTTTTTGGTCGTAGTTTTTCTTTTTTTAAACGACCGTAAGGTTCCGCGTTGAAAATGCGGGTTAAGCCTCTGACAGTTTTGTTTTTTTTTGGATGACGTTCCATTTCGCATGTTATCCCGACATTATTTTTATTTTATTCATTTCAAACCTTGTTAATTAATTTAATTGTGACTAAGAGTACAAAATATACAGCGAAAGGAACTTTGTTATAATCGGGTGTCCCACGTCACCTCTTTTATTTTTCACTTACGGGGAAAGCGCCAGAATACCCAGCGAAATTCTAAACTTAACTTAAGATGATGATAAATGACTATTTCATGAAAAATGTTATCTTAGCACATCCTCCTTTAAAGAATTATTTATTTTTATCATCATGGTTAAAAGAGTTAACACGACTAAGAAAAAATAAAATGCAAAAAATTGTTTATAAAAGGTACTTTAATAATCGTATCATTAAAAGGAACGATATAATAATTATATATAAAATCTCATTTATTGTATTATGACTAAAATTTTAAGTACACATTATAATACGAGCTTTAACCATTAAAATTGTTCCGACTATTTTAGTTGAACAAAAAAAAAACACAACAAAACACTCTTTTTTAAATAAATTGTAATTGTTTAAAACCTTCAGACACAGGATGTTATTCAGTTTGACAAACAGTGATCAAATTTTTGTGTTCACACAAAAATAAGATGACAGACTGTCAAAATCATGACAAGTGATTTAAATTATACCGAAATTTGCCGGTACCGAATCTTTAGTCGGAACAATTTCAATAACAATCTTAATTAAAACTAGATTCCTCTCGCTCTGAAATCATCCCTTTATAATAACAAAAATAGGAATGCTAATTATATGACATTTTTTTCGCAAAATAAACTTAATGATATTTATTAACAACAGAAAATTACATTAATCCATATTTATATGTAACAAAAATAGTTAATTAATAATTTAAAAATAATGTGTAGGTATAATAATTGAAAACAAAGTAATGACAAATACTTTAGTATATGTTTAAATGTAAAGGATATCACACGTACCCAAAAATTAACCCCTTTATTCATAAACGATGTTTAAAGTTAAGAGACGTTTAAACGGCGAAAATGTATGGTTAAACAGCAGCTAATCATTACTTAACTTTAAACAACGTTTATGAATAAAGGGGTAAATGTCGAACAGAAAAAAGAAAATGTTTTCGTAAGGAATATTGTTTTTTTTTTTAATTCTTGGGTACTAAATGTTTGAAACCTGAATGATGTTCTTTAATAGTAATTTAATTTAGATATTGCTATTTTAAAGCTAGGCCATTCGTAGGCTCAGACTACACTAATATTATATTATGTCAACGTCTATGGACGTAAGAAAATCGCGGTGCGATTTTTTTGCGCACCGGAACTTCAACACACAGTTTAGCGCCAAGATTTAAAAATCGAACACTGTTTTTCGGCGCGCTGAAACTCAAGCGCGTTGCACTCTGTAAGATTCTCAATGCTCGGTTCAAAACTGACAGCTGAAAATGCTCGCGATTTTATTACGTTCCGTGAGGACATTGACTAAAGCATGTATTAGGAAAGTTCAAATTTAAGAGTGTGGTACAGACCATCTAACTGAACGGCTTCCTCCATGGGACTAACATTGTAATAGCAAAGAAGTTATCAACTTTCCCATACAACATTTCAATACCTACTCGGCCCAAACGTATGGGACGGCTGATTATTTTTTTTACGATTACTAACTTATTCAATTTGTACGTCTGTACGACACTAATTTATATATACATGTATATTTTGTTTCATACATACATAGGTAATAATTTTAAAATTGCTTTAAGCTATATCAGCTAGGGTTTCATTTTAAAACAATTACTTCTAAATTGTTCCCTATAATTTTGACGTTGCTGCCATAAAACTTACTAAGTAAATAGCTAGGCGGGGTAATTGCGTAACACACTGACACTACCAATGGCTTTCATTTTGACAGTTCTATTGAACTGTCAAAATGAAAGCCATTGGAACAACGTAAATATCACAATGAATGTTATTACATTCATTGTGATATTTACGTTGTTGAACAGACAAATTTTTCGAACATGTATAGCAATGGATTAGCAATATTTTTCAAAATGATTCAGATTCTGATAGACAGTGTGTTACGCGATTAAGTGTCACACAATACAGTTGTTCAATTAAAGAGCGTTGACGATGACAGTGACAGATTGCCATGGCCGTTATAATATGTCGGAACCGCTCTATAAGAAACTTTAACTCCAGTCTATTTGATTTTAAAACATAATTGTGATGCTTTCTTTATATGTACATATTAAAATTAAAAAGTCTCAGTACATGCAAAAAATAAAAACTTTTCTGTCAAATTGGCAGTAACTTAGCTTTATTTATAGTCTTTTATAGGGGAAGCGGTAAGGTAGTCCACGAAATTAAAGTTTTCTTACGTGTCTCGACATTCGTTAGACATTTTCTCGCTACCCCTTGAGTGACGTCACATAGTCACGTCAGCAACAAACTTAGCGTGAATGGGTAGTACTGTATATACATGATATTATATCAATCGCGACAACCACTAAATAATCGGCAATATTTCCTATTTAGATAGTAAACTTCGATATCATACAAAAATATATTTGTGCGTCTATTCTAGTTGTCGTGGAGAAATGATGTCGGCCCTGACTTACGAGGTCTTGGTTCAAACCCAGACAGGTAATTTACTTTGTGTATTTAATTTCATCACCACTGCTCTCATCCGTCCTAACACCAAAAATTCAAGAACCATGTGACATCTACCAAACTGCGGATGCATGCGCGGTGGTTTAAGGCCCACTCTCTCTCACAGGGAGGAGGCATGTGTCACAGTAGTGAGGACTTTATAGACTGATTATGTGTCTATCCTAGTCGCGGAAAAGTACTAAAGATAAACTTGAATAGATACTAAAACGAAATATTTACAATTTACGAGTGTCCAATACCTATTTAATACTCCACCAAGAAAAAAATATTTGCAATTTCCCCCGTCATTTATGGCTGTTTTCAATAACACTACACGAGAACTAAAAATATTGCTTACAAAAAGAAAACTGTTGGTTTTTCAACACTCGGCCTAGCGCCGACAGTTGAAAATAGAACAGCGCTCTTTCTTTCTTCTTTTTAACATCCTTGTGAACGACGACTAAATGACCTTTAAAGGTAGGCAATTCATTGTTGTGATGCAGTTGTAGAATTCTTGGTGAATAGTACCTAAATTATCTATAGCTTATTATTTTAATTAAAAAAAACAGTAATCTAGTCTATCAAAAAATCATTGATAAAAATCAAATTCAATCAAGCTATTTTATCTTTATAGATATAAACAACATAAATATGTATTTTATCACATGTTTTTTTTTTATACTTAATCAAAACTGATTTCGGCATGATTATGAGAATACGTAATATTATCGCGCCTGATCGAAAGGGGGTCAGCGACGAAACAGGTTCAGAGTCCAAAACAAGATTCGCTAACGACCTTGAAAAAAAAGCGAAATTGTGGCGCGGAATTCAATCAGTAACACACAAGTTTCAACAGAAAAAAAGTTTCATTGTAAAAAAATTGTCTATGGTTTAAAAAGTAAAATGACGGCAGAATATGTTCCAGTTTTAAAAATAATTTTTCCCGCGAAAAGCGTCCGTAGGTATGTAATAAGCTAACTAAAATAAAGTTATTTTATTTCCCTATTTACCTTGTTAATATCGATATAAATGTAGTATCATTACAAATGACTGTGATTATTTATTGCCAATTTTAATACATACTAGCATTTTATGTTCCGGGGACCCACTTCGTCGCGTCGCTTCTCCCGCTCGCGGTATTTTTTCTTTTTGTTCGGCTACAACGGGCCGTAAGATCGTATCAGTCGCCTAGCTCAAGAATTTTACAATCTAAGTGATACAGTTCCAAAGATCAGCGCGTTCCAACCAACAAATTGTTTAGCTTTATTAAATAATATTAAACATACCTACCTATTGGATTTTCCCGCAAAACGATATGTGAAAAGCGCGACAAAAAACTAAAATAAAGTTATCTTAAATTTTACTTCCTTATTTACCTTGCTATCATCGATATTATTTCGACAAATAGTTGAATTAATTATTGCTCATTAGAAAACACAAAAGCTAAGCTTTTTTTATTTCGAAATATAATTGGAGAAGTAACACTAAATGAGTTGTATATTAAACTAATTACAAATAATGCGTAATAAACTAATTATTGCTATAATTGCAAGCAAATTATAAAATAATTACATTTCTTAATCAATAATGACTTAAATTTCACATCACTTAGTCCTTTCAATAGAGAATTTGAAAAAAAAAAAATAAAATTGATAAGTTATAAATTCATTGAATTTTTCAACACAAATAAAATTTCCTTTTTTTATTAATAGTCCGAGAAATGTCACCAGTACACTTTTCTGTGACCAGATTTTTTTTTAACAGTAATTTTTTGTAACTTTTATAAATTTTTAACAACTTTCACACAATTACAGCACAATACAGTCCTAATGATTACCGTTGGAGCCATTTGTTCCATTCGTTCCATTCACTCCATTCCCATTCAAGGCAGATTCTTGCATACTCTTAAGATGATACGGACTTATAGTAAACACCTCTCCACCAACCAAGTCTCTCAGATTCTCCCCTCCATAGGAGAGCAGCGGTGAAATCTCAACATCAATGTTGTCTTCCACAATTCCACCAGCTTCTCTAACATATTTTCGGTGTAACCTCAAGAGATCCTCCCTTGCGGTTGACGGACAGTCTTTCTTTGCAGCATCTCCATTCTTCAACGCAGAGAATTCAACATCTCTGGCAACTTCCAAGCATATAAAGTTCTCAGCAAACTCAAACACATCAAAAATGAACTTCTCCATTTTTATTCCATTTGGTTCTGTTGGCTTTTGACGTACACCTTCATGGTCTACATACGGAATCTTCTTTTTGGCAACGTGGAGCTTAAGTTTAGATTCAAAGTTGCAGATTTTCGACAGGAATTCTGAAGAGAAGTAGTGGTTGCAAATGTTTCCAGCTGAAAAAGTCAGTCTACCATCTGCTGTGCGACTTTCAGCAGCCTCATCCGTTAATTCTGAGTACTCAACAACTTTGTAATGTCCATTGACACGGCACACAACACCAACTGCTTCACTTGGGGTCGATTTCTGAACAACTTTGGCAGCACAATCTGCATTTTTACTTTTACAGTAACCAATAAACACAGGATCTGCCACTTTAATAAGTATGTTGTCGACCGAATGAGCATGTAAGTGCTCCACACCACGCTTAGCAATGTCTGTTAATATACCCTGAGCTTTCAATGCTCTGTACAGTCCTCCGTTCCCATCCGGAGCTGATGAAACATGGTGTTTCTCATCCAGGAATATTTTTCCTTCAAAGTCAAAACAAGGTAGTGTTCCCTGTTCGAAGTAAACAATATCTTCTTCGTTTAGGCCGAAGTAGGAATGACTTTTAAAGTAGTCAGCGGTTGGTCCCTTTGTGTGTTCTGAAGTCATAATATACCAGGTAATCTTTCCTTCTTTTCCATGCTTTTCAGCAGCCATTTGTTGCACCCTCACGATCCTTTCAGCCTGGATTTGGAATAACGTCTTCTTCGATGGTAATCCAACATTGTACATACCTTTCGGGTGACCGAATCCAAGTCTGGTTGCTTGCCCACCAGCGAGCAGTAACACTCCAACTTTCCCATCACTAATTTCTTTTAAACCAATACTTTCGTACTCCTCAATTTTTTCGTTGCTCAAATTAGGAACCGCTTCATAATGTGAATCAGGAATGGGTTTTAAATCTTCAACTTTTTCTGAAATAACTTTGCTCGTATCGTTTGCGCGCCTAAACAATTCATTCACTTCGGCGAAGTCGATTTTTTTTAAATCACTGATTAGTTGGTCCCGCTCTTTTTCGCTCAGTCCCGGCCAGTATTTTATCAGATGTCCTTGGCCATGGGAATTTAAGTTTTCGAAAATATTATCGTAAGACATTTTTTATCGTGTTACGTCTGCCCGGCGCGATTAGAAAGCGAACACTGGCTCATGGTTACGTTACGAACAAGATAACATTTTCACTAATTCTCCCACCACGGCGTTCAACATACACGTCGGCTCGTTTTGACAGCTGCAGACATTTTTGTATACAAATCTTGTATTTACATTTTGTGGCTATACCACTATGCTGAGGAACCGATGGTTTGGAAACTGTTGCGTACATTTCTGGCTTTGTACAACTGCATGAAAAAACTTCACACGTGAAGCAACATTGTATTGTATCTATATTGCACTTGAAATAATGTTTTATTTTATTACCAGCCTTTGGGTGTGTTCTGAAACGATGTATTTAGAATAATTAATTAATCTTTTGACAGATTTAACTTTTCTATGTTTATATAACTTCAAATGGAATAAAAAGTTATACCTGAAATATTAAACATATTAACTATTGTTTTATTCGCATTGTTTTAACTTTAGAGTCATTGTTTTTAGCCATGTTCTTTTTTTGTATCAATGTGTTTTAACGTGTTTTAAGGTTTCGAACGGACTTCATAGTTTTGTCTATGGGGCTTTTTTGACGTATTGTTGTTTTTTTAGGGTTCCGTTGTATTAAAACGAAACCCATGAAGTTTCGCTAAATAGTTTTTTTTTGTTTTGGTTTATTCGATACATTCCAAAAATATTGTACAGTCGGCCAAGAAAGTGGTGTACCACCCTAAGGTTGAATATCGCTTGCAGATTCATAGGTGATAAAGATTAGTTTCGCTTGCAGATCGATCTGACAACTTCTATTGCTGTCTTTATCTGATTATTGATAACGACTATTACTGTTTGTAACGTGACAGCTGTTCTTAGTTTGAACTTGATGGAACCAATGACGTCGTAAAATCAACGGCGGGGGTCTGTAGATTTTGATGACAAAATTGTATCTACAAATTCAGAATTGTAATCAACAAGTTACATAAAATTGTAAAGGCACAAGGCGAATCCACAAACCTACAATTTCTGTAAACTTGTAATTACAATATCAATAAAAAACAAGCTAAAAAATAGATTTATCCTTTTATTAAATTTCTACAATCAATTTTAAAATACTTATAACAAACAAAAACATAGCATATATAGTAATATTTAGAAGATATTGAAAATTTTAAAAAATTAGAAACGGGTGTAACCGCCGTTGGCCTCTATAACCTCTAAAAGACGAGACCTCATTGAACCAACAAGCCGTGAGCAAATATCGGTTCCCCGCATTTCCTCCCAAATATAATTACAGTGACTAATAAGAGCTTGTTTGGTTCTTTCATTTTGATGCGACCATCGTTGGACCATAAGGCCCCAAAGATTTTCTATCGGGTTGAGGTCCGGCGATCTTGAGGGCCACTGAATTACCCTTACGTCAGTGTGTGAACGAAACCAGGCTCTTACGATCCTCGCATTATGAATTGAACAATTATCTTGAACAAAATCAAATTGTGGCACTTCGTTCTCCGGGTAAACATTACGGACTGTCGGTAGCATTGCATTCTGAAGCACGTCGATATAATTTACAGCCGTCGCTCGAGGAGGTAGAGAACACAATTCTCCTACACCATCCGCACTCATCCAGCCCCAAATATTTACGGAAATTCGACCTGATTCTCTATTTGGGATTACATGATCATCTTTATACCGTGTTGAATTATATCGCCAAAGGTGAAGACGTCCATGCTGACTGGATTTAAACGTTTTTTCATCACAAAACACTGTATTAGACCAATCAAAGTCTAAGTGCTCTCTGGCGAAGTTCAGACGAGCAAGTCTGTGAGCATCCGTCAAATATATTTTCTTGGCGTAATGCCAGTGGTGCAACCCCATGTAATGTAGATGATTCCTTATTGTTTGGGCACTCACATCGAACATCTCCGCAAAATGTTTTGTGGGCTTAAAACCATTGATTTCATATTCCCGTCTCATGAATTCTCTATCGTTATTGGAGAGTGCAGGCCGGCGACCACTTCTTCTGTGATCCAACAAACTTCCCTCCTCTCCTTCACGACGAATCCAAAAGCGGACAGAACGCCTCGATATATTCAAATTCCGGGATATCGCACTGATACTGCTTCCCTCATTAAATTGGGCAATTATTTGTGCTCTTTCGGCAATGGTCAAGTTGGCAGGCATTGAGATGATTTTATATGCAGTTGATTGAAAAATAACACGGAAAATATATCGATTTTTTGCAGATATTTGACAAAATGTCAATTGTCAGTTTTCTTTTTCAAATGGAATTCGGTTGTCTATTTAAATAGTTTTTATTACTTTTGTTTGGAAACATTTCAATGGGGAAGGCAACTCAAAGCTAATCGTAGATGGCGCTGCGATATTATGTCCCATATGTCAGATTACTGTATAACTTGTACAAAACAAACACGTATTTTGTTATAAAAATTGAGTTTATTCTAAAAAACAATATGGAAAATTATTCGTCAATACAAGTGCATATACTAAAACAAGAACTAAGACGCCGCGGTGCATCTGCAAGAGGAAAAAAGTGATTTAGTTGAGAGGTTAGAAATTTGATTCTACTACATTAAACACACATTTACTTGTAGTTAGGATTTAAAATTGTAATTTTTATGTAGGTATTACATGTGCTAGCCTCTACAAAAAATATAGTACTGCTTCTGACATTCTATATTGAGAAAAATATCATCAAGTTTTGTGTTTGTCTTCTTCATCTAATTTTACATCTATTTTATAAATTGGGGTAATATGATAAGAATTTTAACTTTCTAACACCACAACTATCACAAATCTCGGTCCCGGTGATAATTCTTCCACCAGACGAACCATTTCATGATCTAAAGAGCGATGCCACACTTAACCTCCAATAGAAAAGTAGATATTATTTTGAAAGGTGTATTCGATTGTTTAGTTATGGTATAATCATAGAATTTCATTAATAAATTCAACTAACGGCCTGTCCCGGCTTCGCAAGGGTAAATATTTGTTTATTATATAGCTTTTCCTTAGTGATAATACAATTTTTGTTCTCACAGCAGTCACAGCAGCTACCCGTTATTTCTTGATAGTGTGAATTGTCGGGGTTTTTTGTATGCCATCATTTTTACAGCCTATTACACAACATCTAGTCATTTTACATCAATAAATAGTTTTTTTCAGAAAATTCCTTTGATATGACAGTTC
Organism: Aporophyla lueneburgensis; assembly: GCA_932294355.1. NCBI lineage: Eukaryota > Metazoa > Arthropoda > Insecta > Lepidoptera > Noctuidae > Aporophyla > Aporophyla lueneburgensis. The sequence continues at coordinate 11,182,422 of OW028756.1, forward strand.
TTATGGGACATAAGGTAGCAATGTCACTTTGACACTTGCCTTCCCCATTGCTTTGTAGAAACTAATGTCCTTTTCATTTATACTAAAGGTTAAAATGTCATGTACTTATATGTGACATATGACGTATGAATACTAAATACATAGGTTTACGTCATGATAATGTTGTCTCTTTCAGTAATATCTTTTTATAACGAACCTTGTTGTAATTTTCGATGACCGGGAAACTAAATCAAAACTGGTACACCACTTTCTTGGCTGACCGTACGTAGTGTTTACTTAAAACAGGAATACGCTTTTATTGGGTCGAACAGGGTTCTTGTTACATGATGCATATAAGGAACACTATCACAGCTATGTAGGCTATGCCAGTTAACGAGTGATAGTCAACCCCAAATAGATCTAATCCTATTTTGTATAATTATGAATTTCTGTTTTTCTCTCGTCATTGAGTTGTTTATTTATTCATTAGTTATTTGTTGTGAATGATGTAGTAATTTTCAATATGTACTGTATGTTTAATTATGCTTTTTGGTGGCACTCATTGCCTATATTTTATTTTTTAATATGCGGATAATATAGTGGGCTATATTGTTATTCACTTCTATTATTTTTTGTTATGTTGAAATTATATATTGTAGCTGTTTATTGTCCCTAAATAAATAAAATAATAATAAAATAAAACCAACTAATAAAAATGTACCAAATTATAAAAATGTACTTAGATAAGTAAACGTTGCATAAAAATACATATAAACAAGTTAAAATCTGCGAGATTTTTGCGTTACACACTTAAAATGGCAAAGTCAAAGTCAAAGCATTTATTTCAAATAGGCCCAAAAAGGCACTTTTGAACTTTTGGCAATCAAACGTAGTGCCTTTTGCTCCTTTAAAGCCCAAGGATTGTGACTGAAAGTGTGTTACATAATTATGGAGCCGGTGAATTATAACTTTGTAAGGTTAATCGATTGAAAATTGGGGAAGATCGACTGGAACAATAGCGTCTAAGATATTGTTTGAAATCTGAATTATTAAGATTACGACCTTTCTAAGTGACTTGTTAAACTTATAAGTAAATAGTTTGTGGATACATTTACGGGTGCAAACGCAGAACTAAATTTGATTTTCTACAAAGTTTTTTGAAATATACTATGAAATATAAACATATAAAAATATGTTTATATATCATACGTTGATAAATCAAAAATATTAGTGAAGTAAATATTCATCCTAACTACGGAACCCGTCACTGTGCGCGGTCCGACATACACTTGGCTGTTTTTTTAATTAACAGAAACTTTGTGAACTCACCGCTATGGAACTTACTGAACTCACCTGATCAAAATTTAAAAAAAAATAAGTTCAATCAAAACGTTTGAGTTTTTCTTGTTGTGAATTTGTGTTTATTTTAGAAATCTGTACAATACCGACGCATGACGCCGCCGCCGACCTCCTTGTGAGTTTCAGATGTCAGAAAGATTTAAATTTATTTAGTCTCTGGCCGCCATGCGGGCGTTCTGTCAAAAAAGATGTCAAATGGCTTCATTCAGGAAGCACTTTATTTACTATTGATCGTTAATGAATTCGTACTTAGCATTGTGTTTAGTGTTATAAACAGAGTATTTTTTATACTCCAATTGTTATTACATTACGTTTTTAATGTAAATATGACAGAATCAACGAAAAAGCGGAAGAGAAATTCAAATGAACAACATAACCAAACTGTTGGATTGCGAGGTGTTATAGATGCTAACTGGCAGAAATTCTTATCAAGCAGCCTTATAATGGACAAGAAAACTGAAAAACCAGCACAGGAAAACAACAAAGCCCAATTTTCAGGCACGTTCCGTCGCGCCAGAAAGAAAAAGGCAAAAGACCACGAGAACGTTCAAAATATGAAAACTTTAAACTTGGCATCAAATGCGGATACCTTAGTCAATAACGTAGATTTAAAAACAAATAGTGAATCCAAAAACGTAAATGGTGTTGTGAAAAACAATAATAAAAATCGAATAACGAAGTTTTTAGCGATGGATTGTGAAATGGTGGGCGTAGGATACGATGCTAGTGACCACATGTTAGCTAGAGTGTCTATAGTCAACAAATTTGGTGACTGTATCTACGACAAATTCGTGAAAGCGCGGGAAGAGGTCAAAGACTATAGAACTGACATTAGCGGAGTTAGAAAAGAGGATTTACTAAACGGTGAAGATTTTACAGTAGTTCAGAAAGAAGTCTCTGAATTAATGAAGGGCCGTATCTTAGTTGGTCATTCATTGAAGAATGATTTGGCTGTACTGTTCCTGTCGCATCCTAAAAGAAATATTAGAGATACTTCAAGATATAAACCGTTTAGGAAGGTAATTATTATGATGAGCTTCACAGTATTTTTTTTTTTTTCTATACATCAATCAAACTAAGCTGTAGAAAATGGTTTGTTATATATCCTGTTATCACAAAATTTTTCTCAGACACTGCACAAACAGACTATCAAAACTTTCTCCAAAAATATTACCATCTATATTTTAAACTAACTTCACCATGTTACCTAGTAACTGGGTTGTGGAGGTCGGATAGGCAGCAAATACTAGTATTCATCTGCATTATGATGATGATGGTGATGTTGATGATGATGATGATGATGATGATGGTTAGACTGGAAGCTGACTCCAATATTATTGAGAAAAGGCCAGGTAGATGAAATCTCTGCACACTAATATTATGCAGGGTCAGTCCTTCATAGTTTTGGAGAGCAGTAATGCTTAAATAAATTACATTCAGTAAGCCCTTGGATAGTGGGGGTTTATTAAAAGAAAAGAGCTACTGCCTAGGTTCGTACCCACAATTTACCTAAGGGGCTGTCCATTAATCACGTGAGGCTCGAAGGGGGGGAGGGCTCCATAAAAAATCACGAAAACTCACAAGGGGGACACCAAAACCCCCTTTAATACTACACGCCCCCTGGGTGTAGTAATAAAGGGTATTTTTTTTAGGGGTACAGAACTTTGAAATGGAATAAAACAAAGATGTTTTTTTTTAATTGACTTGAAAGTTACTTTATTCGAAAGATAATCTTCTGGCATTATAATTTAACTATGACTTCTGGCATATGACCGCCACGGCTGACTCGGACGTAGTCTAATCTGGAGCTCCAATTTTCAATTACTTTTTCCAACATTTGTGGCCGTATATCGGCAATAACGCGGCGAATGTTGTCCTCCAAGTGGTCAATCGTTTCGGGTTTATCGGCGTAGACTAGCGACTTCATATATCCCCACAGAAAATAGTCTAGCGGCCTTAAATCGCACGATCTTGGACGCAAATTCACGGATCCGAAACGTGAAACTATGCGGTTACCAAACGATAGAAGATTCCTTCAATAAATCAATTGTGGCACGAGATGTGTGACATGTTGGAACCCGTCTTGTTGGAACCACAGCTCATTCACACGATGAACGAAAAAGTTAGTAATCATGGCTCTACGTATATTAGCGGTTACCATTGACTGTAACGTCTTCCTCTACGCTACGCTCTACAGCAGCAATGACTTCTTCTGTACGCACTGTACGACGTGTTTGTGGATGCGTATTATCATTTAGAGTAAACGTGGTGCGAAAATGATCCACAGTTAATCGCATTAATTGCTCTGATGGACCATTATGTTCACCGTAAAATGGACGTAGTGCGCGATACGTATTTCGAACAGAACCATGATTTTCAAAATAAATTTGCACAATTTGGAAGCATTGTTCAGATGTCAGTCTATTCATGTTGAAATGCAAAACCAAGCTGAACATAAATCACTTGACAGCTGACAAAATGACCGCCAGTTAAAAAAATGTTGCCAACTTAAAGTTCTACACCTCTAAAAAAAACACCATATCACGTGTATTTATTTTTTCGGCATACGCGTACAAAATTGAAAGCGGCTTGTAGTGAACTTTATATAGAAAAAAAAAAAAAGATTTTTTGTAGGTACTAATAAATACACGTGATATTGGGGGGGTAGTCTTAAACCTCACCATGTATCACCAAGGGGGAGGGGGGTTAAAAAAATGCCAAAAAAACATCACGTGATTAATGGACGGTCCCTAAGTCGCGTTTAATACTGCACCATCACTGATATCATTCCTACATGGTCTATGTAAACTCTTATACCACTACATTTAATTAGGCTCTCCAGAAGATTACTAACTTCACCATTTTCTCTATTTCAGATCACCAAAGGCAGCACACCATCGTTGAAACGCTTGGCAAAGGAGATCCTCGGTATTGACATCCAGTCGGGAGAGCACAGCTCCGTAGAAGATGCCAGGGCAGCTATGCAACTCTACTGCAGCGTAGCTCGGCAATGGGAGCCCACGCTTGTTGATAAACGGGGGAAGAAGAAAGTTAATCCTGACGATGATTAGATTTAATTGTTCCTATGCTCCAGTCCACTGACTTTTTACCAAGGAGCGAGGTAGCTAAGAATTTAGCTGAAATATAGTACAGTGGAACGTCGATTAACCGGACAACTGTTTATCCGAACTACTACGCCAGCTCGACTCTTGCGTGCCATCCTCCTCCCGCGCTACAATACACGCGTAATTGTCTCGAACTGTTAGTTGTATGTACTCATATGTGACTCCCGAGTAGCCGTTAGTCCCCATGAAAGAAACTATTTGTCACTAGCTTCTGCCCGCGACTTCGTCCGCGCTAAATTTCTTGTTCCCCCGACCCTTCCCGTCGCGTCGAATCGCCTACCCGTGCGATTTTCCCCGTTTTTGCAACATTTTTCATTACTGCTCCGCTCCTCTTGGTTGTAGCGTGATGTTATATAGCCTATAGCCTTCCTCGATAAATAGGCTACCCAACACAAAAAAAATTTTTCAATTTGGACCAGTACTTCCTGAGATTAACGCGTTCAATCAAACAAACAAACAAACTCTTCAGCTTTAGTAATCTATACTAATATTATAAAGCTGAAGAGTTTGTTTGTTTGATTGTTTGATTGAACGCGCTAATCTTGAAGGGAACTACTGGTCCGGATTGAAAAATTCTTTTTGTGTTGGGTAGCCTATTTATCGAGGGAGGCTATAGGCTATATAACATCACGCTACAACTAAGAGGAGCGGAGCAGTAATAAAAAATGTTGCAAAAACGGGGAAAATTTATTCCTTGTTTCCGTTGCGTGCGCTGCGTAAACGGTTAAAATAACGCAAAAATCATGTATGACGGAACTGTTCCTTCTAAAAAGTTTAAAAAAAAAAAGTCCGCGAGAACATATGTCTATCTTTTAAGGTTGACTCACTATAACTCAAAAGGAGCGAGCAGCAACGAAAAATGGAAGAAAACTAGCAGGCAAATCGATGCGACGGGAAGGGTCGGGGGAGCAAAAATTTGACGCGGACGAAGTCGCGGGCAGAAGCTAGTATAGTATATATAGTAATATAGTATAGATTAAAGATATTTCCAAAGGTATTCATATCAAATAAAGTTTTTATTCACCTATACGTAAAGTATGGCTGAATCAATACAATCCAGTAAGTTCGGATAATCGACGCTCCACTGTATGTATTTTAGGTGGATGCGCTAAATAAACCAGTGAAAATCAAATTTTCTTCCGTATTTTGCAATTTGCAAGTCAGTGTCAGGACTAAAATATGATTCGCAACCGTAACAAATATCAGCAGCCTATAATATTCCCACTGCTGGGACACAGGCTTCCTCTCGGTGACAGGGAGTGGTTCATGACCCACCTCGCAGGCCCAGTGCGGGTTCATAGATGTCACATGTCTTCGAATTTGTCGTTCCTAGACAAGCCGATTTCCTCACGATGATTCTCTTCACCGTTTTGAGAGCAGTGGTGATCAAATGATTTACACAAAGTAAATCGCCTGCTTGGGTTTGAACTCACGACCTACTGTGTACTCGCGTTACCACTGCTCAAATATGGCTATACAGAATTATAATCCTTAATATCATCAATACAACCTATGTACATTTAATCCAATTTAATAATTTGTTCATGAAACAGCAAATCAACAGGATAAAATGAACTTAAAGAGTATTTTATTAATGATTATAATTCTGTAAATACATATGTGTTACAGTCACGAATCATATTTTGTTCAATATACAACCTGACACACACCTGCAAATTGCAAAAAAATTAAAGAAAATTTTAATTTCACGGGCTACCTTGGCGCTTCGCCGTTAGGCCACGAGGCACGTACAGACGCCAACACAAAAAGGATACTATAATCTGTCAAATATCTTTAACACGTTGAATGTCAAACACAGATTGATGGTTAATCCGATATGGCCACAGATTTAGAGCGCATACAAAATTGTTAGTAGCAAGCACGCGATATCGCGTGATCGGCACTTAACGTGTTAATAGGTTTTCAACTTTATCGCTAGTTTGTTTCAGTCCAGTACTAACCCCCACAAGATTTTGTTTCAGTCCAGTACTAACCCCACACAAGATCAACATGAAGCCCAACTGTATCATCGAATATTATAATCGTTATTTTTTTTTATTTAAGCACGCACATATGCTATCTCAATTCACTTTAAACATTGGCAGAATAGTCGACATCGGCTTTGTTTGCCATAACCAGTTGAATGTACCAAGTGACCTTTGTAATTTTTTCGTATTTTATATTGTATTTCTCTAAAATGCCTATGAATCGAACCCAGGAGGGTAGGTCAACCAGCGCCAGATAAGAACAAGCGTGACGTTCGATTCCCGTTGTTACATTGATGATTTGTTAAAACGCTCAATACGAAAAGGGACAAAAGTCACTTGTAGTACTTTGGCGGATAGTAAAAAATAGAACAGAATAGAACTAAATCGCTAAAATATTAAGTTCAAGATTGATTGGGAAAATTTGACAGTTTCGGGTAGATTGAAGTGCTGGCCTCTGTACGTAAAAATATCGCGACGGGATTTTATCGAGCACCATTTTAAACTCTCAGTGTTGAACCGAATATTGAGAATCCAACAGAGTACATCCCAGCGGGTCGAAAAAACATATTGTTCGATTTTCAACCGTCGGCCCTAAGCAGTGCGTTGAAGATTCAATGCCCGGAAAATCCTGCCCCGATTTTATTACGAATCAGAGTTAATGTGGCGATCACCGGTCATCGAGAAAACCGAAGCCTAAAACGCCTTGTCTCATGCGGAGGCCTGAATAAATAATAAATAATACTAGTATAAAAAAATCTACGAAAGCTGTGAGGAATAGTTTTAGTAAAAATCTATTGTGTATAAAATTCTTTCAGTTAGTTTTTGAAAACTTGATCAAGTCTTTGACCATTGTCTGTTCGCAAGTTCCATGGTAGCCGTGGTGATTGGGTCAAACCCTCAGACTTGTGGACGTTTTATCGAGCAATGAAATTTCAACGTAGTGCTTAACTGCGAGAGTTGATAATACAGCAATATATTTTTTAACGTGCGGTGCGCTGTGTTGGATTCTTAATTTTCGATTCATCACCCAGAAAACATAACTCCCGGAGAATCCAACAGAGTGCATCAAAAAAATCTACAAAAGCTGTGAGAAGTACCTACTTTTAGTAAAAATCTATTGTGTATAATTTCTTTCACTTTGTTTTTGAAAACTTGACCAAGTCTTTGATCGCTAAGTCTGTTGTGACGTCACATGGTAGCCGATTGATCACATGGTGATTGGGTAAAGTCCTCATACCCATGGACGCTTTATTGAGCACTGGAATTTCAACGTACAGCTCAGCGCCCAGAGTTGAAATTACAAAAGTGTATTTTGTTGATGCACTAGGACGCACTGTGTTGGATTCTCAATACTCGACTCAACACCTAAGGTTGAAAATGCAGTACGCGATAAGAAATAGTCGCGGGAAAACATCGTTTTTGAGAAGGGGGGCTAATAGTAACAACAACCTGCGGGGTAGTCGCGTACCACACTACCAGTAGGGTTGCTTGTCATTTTGATAGTTCAACAACATTCATTGCGATATTTACCTTGTTCAACAGACAAATTTTTGGAACATATTAAGTAATGGATTGGCCATAACTTTCAAAATTATTAATTTTGTGATTGATAGTGTGTTACAAAATCAGGCTACTGATATTAGCTAAAATATATAATGAACAAGCTTATAATAGTACCCAGGTTATAAGTTAAAATTACAGTCAAACTATTCCTATATATAAATGAAATATGTAATTTTCTAATACAGTCAGGGACATTATTCTGTAAGCAAATTGACACCCTGTTTAGTAATGTCACTCAATTTGCTGAGTAATAAAAAAAAATGTCTGACTACATAAAAAAAGTTGTATTTTTAGCAAAATTAAATTTGCGACTCTGTAATGACACTAAACTGTAGGGTGAATACATAGATTAGCATCTTGCATCCCTTTAGAGGTGTCGTTTGCTAGAGCGAGAAGTCCGCTTTCGTACTCTTTCGCTACGAAAGCTTGACCTGGTCCCTTGACCTTCACCGTTTTGAGACAATTGATGATCAAATTAATTATACAAAGTAAAGCGTCTCTCTAGGTTTCAACTCACTATCTATAACTCGTAAGTCGGAGTCGATACCACTAGGCCACTAGCTCGCTTATTTTTTTAACCTCCGACGCAAAGCGGGGTATTACAAGTTTGACCGCTATGTGTGTCTGTTTGTGGCATCGCAGCTCTCAAAATAGTGAACCGCTACTGCACCCTAATGGGTGCGGTTTTTTCAAATTTAAAAGTAGGCTTTCTAGCGGTGGTTCTTAACTTTTTTACATTGTATGATTTCACCCTAAAACTGTTTATTTGATGTTGTACGCTCCCTTTATCGAAGATGTTGATAGTTTCTACGATAAATAAACGAATGTGTTCCCTAAACGTTGATATTACGAATAAATATATTTTTTTATTACGATTCTGTTGATTTATTTATAATACCTGTAGTTATGTTGATATCCAGCTACATCCGGTTAGACTGGAAGCTGATAAACATAGACAAGGCTAGGCAGCTGAGATTATGACCTGTAGGGTATACTGGACGTAAAGAATAGCACCATCTCATTTCTTCCCGTGGGTGTCGTAAAAGGCGACTAAGGGACTTACTAGAGAATGGGCAGCAGCGTTCTCTATGCATTTTACCACCATACTGCGATCTCCAACCCGCCTGCGTGGCGATTTTGGCAAACCCCCCAATACGTGTACCCGTCAAACTTGACGGGTACACGGCGGCGGCGCGTAATTGGCGGTGCATGGGGCCTATGTCCAGCAGTGGACGTCTTCGTTTCCAGTTTTCCAGAGTTTTCAAAAAAGTAAGCAATGCTACTGAAAATGAAGTGTATTATACAATGTCGATATGGAATCCATTGCATTGCACTCGTCCGGTTTAATCTCTGCGTCACTGTTGGTCCAACTTTGTACTTAATGCTGCTAATAATAAAGTGCATTATTCAAAGTCAACAGAGGAGCCATTGCGTTGCTCTCACCCGGTTTGTTGTCCGCATCGATGTTGATACAATTTCGTACTTAATGTCATTGAAAATAAAGTTTATAATTCAATGCCGATGGAATAGCTCAAAGTTGTAGAAAAAAAGTTCAGCTTTGTAGGAGCGTTATCTCTGTCGATACCTGTATGACTGTCTGTTTCCGAATATTCCCAGTCGCCCTCACTATATTGCCATCGGGTGGCAACCGGGTGGTGTCGATAAGTGATATTATTAGGGCAGCGATCAACAAAACCACAGTGGAAAAGTTTGACCGCCAACCCGCAAGTCAGACAGCTATGCGGGGAGGTGGCGATCCACACCGCAGTTTACAGCGATTTGAAGTGGAGGCAATAAATTCCCGGTCACCACCCGGTGGCAACTGGGAATTCTATTCTCTATTGCCACCTGGTGGCAAACCATGTGGTGGGGGCGTCTGGGAATATTCGATACAATTGGGTACTGTAATAAAATAACAAATATCAAAACGCACTGCACTTTATTATGTCAATTATTTTTATTACAAATTTTTATAATATATTATGCCACAGTTAAAATTTAATTTTTACATGACGCTAACTATATTATAAACTAGCATTTTTTATTTTTCGTTGCTTGCTCAAAATGTATGGATGGACATTTTATGATAATATTAATTAAATATTTTAGGTCATTAGCACGAAATATGTTGGTTTTCGGCTAAGATAACATTAGTGAATTTTGAATCGAAAATATTTATTAGGGCATTCTTGAACCACAAACCACTAAGTCACTTTATCATCTTAAACTACTGACAGAAATATATAAAATATTCTTTTAAATACAGAATTCACGCCTTTATCTCATAGGTGTAGAAACAACGGAACGCCAACTGCTGATCTCCTTTCTTCCTTACTATGTTTTAAATATGTTAACGGTTAATGCACTTAGTGATGTGATTTCGGTGCAATTAGACCTTAATTCATAATATTTATTTAAATGAAAGGTTTTATTTATATCTGTGTCGTACAAAGTGTGTATGTTACATAAAATGAAACAAAAGTCAAAGGTTTTAGTAAAAGTGTCAGACTTTTACTGACTAAAACTCACTCCTGTTCCTTCAGTTGCCTGTGCCAGGGCCACGGTGACTCCAACAAACCGCAACCTTGGCAGGACAACTAATGTCCTTGGCTTTACTTTCGATTCATAATTCACTTACGTTATCGATATGTAGTCAAAATTATTTGTGCTATATAGGGTATTTTATCTCCATAATATTGTGGTTTTTATAACACTTACAAAACCCTGAAATGAGCTTTTAATGTAGCTATATTCGAACTCATAATTGTTTTATCACTTTTGACTATTTCAAAGTTTCCATGTTTTGTTAAGCCGTAAATACCGTGCGAGGCGGTGGAGGGCCGTTATTGTGATACAGCATTAACGAGATCCACTGTACCTGCATTTGATGCAGGTACAGTCGATCAACGTCGAACAACAACATTTCAGAATGGACTTATTCAGTCATCTATGGGGCTGTTTCACTTAACATTGTGCTTAAACAAAATGTACTCTTTGTCGTACAGTTATCTCCTATATTAAGGCATTTGGGCATTTTTGGTTATCAATACATTTCAAGAGTTGAAAGAAATTACATACATTAGGGCATGCTTGCACCACTAACACTGAATACATTGAACTATAACCAACTTTTTAATGTGCTATATCATTAAATTGTTTGAAGATGATATAGATAGAGTGCTGTTTTAAAACGTATTTAGTGTTTTTTAAGTGCAAGCGGACCTTAAAGCCAGGAATACACAACCAATAACTTGCACAAAAGCATGCAAGTACCTTGCATGGAATTGCAATATTTCCAAATTAGAATTTGTTACGTCATAACATGCAAGATACGGCTACACAGGTTAGGAATAGGCTATGCATGGACTCTCTTTAAGGGAGAGAAACCGGAACGAGGTGGTCCGGCAAAGAAACAAAGTTGTCGACAAAGCTCACAGAATAAGCAAGCTGCAGTGGCAATGGGCTGGTCATGTTAGCCGTAGAACAGATGACCGTTGGGGTAGACGTATTCTTGAGTGGAGACCGGGAATCGGCAAACGTAAGGTAGGATGCCCTCAGGCTAGGTGGAGCGACAATCTTGTCAGGGTGGCTGGTAGCAGCTGGATGAGAGTTGCCGGGAAGCGAGCTGAATGGCGTGCAATTGGAGAAGCCAATGCCCAGCAGTAGACTGCTTGTACAAGTTATTAACATGCGTATTACTGGCTTTTTCCTTTAGACATAGTTTCAAATGTTTGAAGAATTTTGAAGACGGGATAGCAAAGAGCTAAATAGAGTATATTAGGGTAAGTTTGGGGCTAGGAAAAGACCATACGAATCAAATGATTTGGCAATATTTTTAATGCTGACAACATCGCCCGGATTTAGGGTGCCGAGGGTGCTCGTGCACCGGGCAAAAAATTTTTGGAGGGAGGCGACCACCAGCCAGTTTTTCTTCTAAATAAATCGACCATAACCAACAATCTCGTTTTATTGATGATTTCGCTCTAAAGAGTCGAGAAAAATAAACATTTATTTAGTTAATTATTATATAAAGAATGATTTAGCTACTATAGATAGGTATAAAACGAAAAATAGAATTGCCTAGAGGGCGGCAACATTTGTAGTCTATTTTAAAAATAAAGAGCCGGGACTGCTTTCACAGTCCGAGCGAATCGAATATGAGTCGTACGGTCTTACCCCGGCACCGAACTAGTACATACTTTACGTATTTAAACTTGATACAGATGCTCAAATACCCGAAAATGAATCAAACATATTTAATGCTGGAGGAGCAAGAGTTATTGTCAGTAAGACATTGTATATTCTTTATGTATGTATCAATGACATCTATGTCTTACGTACTAGCCGCAAAGTTTATGGTGGATTTGCTAAGGTTGCGCAAAATTAAAATGTTCTTTCGTTTTTTTCACTTTGCAGATCAGTTTCAGGTTGTATGTTGGTTAGAATATGATTCGCGACCGTAACACGTATGTATTTATGGTAGAGACTCCATTAACCAGACTAATTGTTGTTGTTAGGCATTCGGATAATCAAAAATCCGGAGCGGCCTTTCGCGTGCTACCTTAGAGCATGATCGTTTAAAACTAAGACCACTCGGTATAAAGTTCAAAATGCAATAACTACATGCAATGTTTTTTAAGCTTGAATTTATATTTTAATATAACGGATAAAAATTTTAAGTGCTGAGTACGTAAAACATGAACTATCATTGATAGACCCAATTATTATCTGAAGACAAGGAAATACCTAGTTTTCAGGCTTTTTTGACGATGAAATACAGTATAACAAGTGCAAATATAGTAGTAGCCCACTTTCTTACGGACATAATAAAATAGAGACAGGATTTAATCGTGCATTCGATTTTGAACGTTCTGCTAAGCGCTGAGAGTAGAAAATCGAACAAAGTGTTTTGTCGACGAGCTGGTAGGTACTCTGTGGGATTCTCAATGTTCAGTTCAACAGCGAGAGTTATAATAATAATAATATATCTTAGGACAACCAACACACCGTTATCTGATTCCAAACTAGGCAGAGCCTGTACTATGGCAAACAGACAACTGATAAACATATTTATATATTTCTAAATATATACATATTATAGATAAATTACACCCAGCACTGACAAATGATCGTGCTCATCACGAAAGATTTGTCCTGAGTGGGAATCGAAACGACGACCTCAGTCTTAGCAGTCAGGGTCACTAATCATTAGACTAACAGGCCAGTCAAGTTGAAATTTGAGTGCGCGACAAAATTCCGCCGCGATTTTATTTACGTCCGTGCGAATTAGACTTATATATAAGAAGACATTATGATTTAAAAATAATTATATACATAATTAGTAAATAATATCATATTTCGAGTTATTTTCAAAACGTTTAGGCGTTTATTGTCATAGAACGCTAGGGGCGCTGAAATCAACATTTTAATATACAGGGTCAAATGAATTAGCTGGCATAACTTTACCCACGTGTTTGATATCAGTATCGAAGACCAATGGAACAAATTTTTGTGTTCTTCTTTTGATTTTCGAAGGTCATTGCCCGTAATCAATCAGCTGGCTTTGAAATTTTATGTGGAACATATATATTTTTTATGAACTTCTTAAAAACAAAAGAGTCGTTTGGATGCCTTAATGTACAGACGCCAGCATGTAAAGCTACTAAAATCTGTAATTTTTTTTTAATAGATTTTGAACTCTACCGCTAAAGCATTAGGTTCTAGGTTGATTGGTAGAATTTGTCAGTTTAGCTTGCAGGGTAGCTTGATGTGCTGGCGTCTCTACATTTAAGATTTATTTAAAGTTTTGAACAAAATTGGAATAATGTTTTTTTTTTTTGTTTTTCTTTATTTTTCGATATCCATACCTAACAAGTGGGTAAAGTATTTCTAGCTAATTTATTTTGACCCTTTATATATATATAAGGTGTATCTATTCATACACGAAATATTTTAAGAGGTACACCTGTAGGTGGTAAAGAAGCTACAGCAACGAAAATAAAATTGTTTAAATGTATTATTTTCAAAATTTAATATTTATAAATAATTTGACGCACATAAGAAATACTGGCTCCTTCTTATTTTTTACGGCCCGAGACACCGCGGCCATGCTCGTGCCGTCCGGTCGACGCCCTCGCAGCGTCAGGCGGGTCATTCATAGAATTTGTAGTAAAGGTTTTATGCAAAACGTCTCAAGCAGTTTCAAAATTATAATAATTACAAAAATTCAAAAACGCCTAGATAAAAAATTTCTTTTTGCTTCTATAGCTTCTTTACCACCTTCAGGTGAACCTCTTAAAATATTTCGTGTATAAATAGATACACCTTATATATATATTTTTTTTTTTTTAATAATATATATTCTATATATTCAGCACAAGCAACGCAATGACTAGGTAGAACAAATTCTTGAGAGTCATCGACACTATGGGCCAGGCTGGGCAAACTGCTGTTGAAGAAAATATTCTTTTCACTGTTTACCTATTCCATGATCAGCCTATAATGTGGGAATTGCTGGGACATAGACCTCTCTTCGCGTGGAGTAGGCCATATGCCACCCGGTTCGATGTCCTAAAGGACATGCCGGTTTCCTCACGATGTTTTCCTTCACCGTTTTGAGAGTAGTGATGATGAAATGATTTACACAAAGCGCGGGATGAATGCTCTTAATATAAATCTGTCATCCCGTCTTGAGCCATCATGGTGATCAATACTCTTGTCTTCTCTTTGTGAGAAGACGCCCTTGTCTAACAGTGGGACAATATTTTTTTTATAACCTTAGTAATGGTTAGCCAGCCTGACCCAATGCGTAAACGATTACTTTTTATATACATAAATAAAGTTTTATTTTTATAACTTTATACAATACTTTTTTTCTACTTATTGTGCACGAATAACGTTCTTAAAATTGTTCTTTAGAGTTCAGATTTACATGTTAAACCGATATATCTCGCATCTTTTATACAAAATTCTTCATTAATGATTTTCAAATCAGATAAAAACTACATAGTATAAAACAAAGTTGCTTCCCACGACTGTACGGTTAGATGTTTTAAACTACGCAACAGATTTTAATGCGGTTTTCATCAATAGACAGTGATTCAAGAGGCAGGTTTATATGTACAATAAGCGGGCGAAGCCGCTGGCAGAAGCTAGTATAGTCTATAATGCTATGTAGTGTCTAGTAAGCGATGGTACAGAACCGTTTTTCTGCGAGTCCGACTAACACAAGGTCGTTTTTTAGGGTTCCGTACCCAAAGGGTAAAACGGGACCCTATTACTAAGACTCCGCTGTCCGTCCATCCGTCCGTCTGTCACCAGACTGTATCACATGAACCGTGATAGTTAGACAGTTGAAATTTTCACAGATGATGTATTTCTGTTGCCGCTATAACAACAAATTAAAAAAAAAAACAGAATAAAATATTTTTTTTAAGGGCGCCCATACAACAAACGTGATGTTTCTTGCCGTTTTTATAGATAATGGTACGGAACCCTTCGTGCGCGAGTCTGACTCGCACTTGGCCGGTTTTTTAATATCTTTAACATGTAAATCGTTTCTCCGTTAAATAGGCAACAGTATTTCGATGCTATTTTTATTACTTACATTCGATATCTAAGTGATTCGCACCATTATTGAAAAATACACCAACCAGAACATTCGACAGAAATATTGACTATTCGAGACAAAATAATTTTTAGAGAAAATTTCGAGTTTTTCTTTTAATATTGTTGTCATTTCTAATCATCATTACCAGCCTATATTTTTCCCACTGCTGGGACACAGGCCTCCTCTCGGTGAGAGAGAGTGGGCCATAATCTACCAAGCCGGACTAATCCAGATTGGTAGATGTCACATGTTTTCGTATTTTTAACCGACGAAAAAAAAAGGAAGAGGTTATCAATTCGACGCGTATATATTTTTTTTTTAATGTATTACCACGCATAACTTTGTACATAGTAGTCCGATTGTGACCATTCTTTTTTTATTGGAAAGGGTGTACTCCCAAGGTGGTCCCATATAAATTTGGAAAACAAAGTCGAACCCTAAGGGTCGGAAAACAGGGGATGATTGATTGTTCACTCACTGATTGTAATGTATAACCACGCATAACTTTATACAGAGTAGTCCGATTTTGATAATTGTTTTTTCATTGGATGGGGTATACCTTGCCAAGTATTATTAGTACATTTAAACCACAAAAAAAGTATAAAATAAAAACTTTTTAACAAAAAATTAAACCGCCGAAAAACCTGAAAAGCAAAAAATAATAAACCTTAAAATTTTGAGTCGACTCATAATTTTAAGGTTTATTATTTTTTGCTTTTCAGGTTTTTCGGCGGTTTAATTTTTTGTTAAAAAGTTTTTTGGTTCTAAGACATGTCGGTTTCCTCACGATGTTTTCCTTCACCGTTTTGAGAGCAGTGGTGATGAAATTATTTACACAGATTAAAGCGCCTGCCTGGGTTCGAACCCACGATCTACAACTCGTAAGTCGGAGCCGATTCCACTCGGCCACCAATGCCCTGTCATTTCTAATAGTAGGTGAAAATACGCGCGAAAATAACCAAAATTCTCATTTTCGAGTTTATGGCCAAATCAAGAATAGTAGGTACCTGGATGCCCGAGCTTCATTCGGTTTTTTTTTTGATAAATTGTGTTTTTTAGAAATTATATTTAAATACAAATTTCATTTTGGTATTTTTCTTCCAATAAAAAAAAAAACATAAGTTTATGTTTAAGTTGATTATCGATAAAGTTGATATTGAAAACACGTATAAAACTACATTTTCTATAAATGAATCCTAGCTAGATCGATTTATCGCCCCGAAACCTCCTGTATACTAAATTTCATGAAAATCGTTGGAGCCGTTTCCGAGATCCAGATTATACATATACAAGATGCAGTTTTGAACCTGCAAAACATTGCAGGAGGTTGTTATGAGACTCGTAAATAATCATATAACAATACGATACTAAGTCAATAATAAATAATACTTTTTATTCTAGATTTTTAAATTTTATTGTTTTTCAGAATAACTCTCTTAATAACCCTCTTCAAAAATCTATGAAAGAAATGTCGGTTGCGTTTGTTTGTGTGTGTGAAAGCGCAGTTTAAGGACACGTACAGACTGGCCGCGTTTTAAAAAAGGGAGTTCACACTTACCGATTTCCGTAAAAAGAATAAAATGAAAAAAAAAATAATACCTGCCCATTTATTGTTGATCCGGGTCGAAAATCACTAACATAATTACCTCTTAAAATGTTTTGTAGATCCAGAACTGCACCTTGTATACAAGAATTGCTCGTTTAAAGATATAAGATTTGGCCGAAAATCAAAATGAAGTGTAGGTCGATCACTACATATGAACAACGTATATTTAAGAAGTTAGAGAGAGATAGAGTTATATGACATTGTGTTGCTGGACAGTTTGCTGCGCCACTTCTTGTTCCAGCTAAAGCACTAGGAAGTGGTGAAGGGCGGACGTGCCGGAGGACTGTCTTATGTAACTTTGACGTTCAAAAAGTGCTGACTCTCAGCCTAGTTTGAATAAATTACTTTTGATTTTGACTGCCGACCGAATGTTTTATTCGCTTCTGCTGTCATTACTGTCAATTTTACTATGATAATTATTTTCAAAATGACAACAATACTAAAAGTCTATAATAGCATAGGACGGTATCGTAAGATCTAAATTAAAATAATATTACCGTCAATATATCTGTCAATACAGTGTACATATAAAAAAAAAATCACAACTTTACTATTAAATAACAGAAGACAGTGTAAACGCACCAATTGTCGGCTTTCAGAATATTAACTACATTAAAGCATCACTTTTTTGAATTTGTTTTTATGTACGACAATCGGTGCGTCTACCCCATAGATTTTAAATAATACATCGTTATTAACAAACTATATACAGCTAAGTTATAAGTACATTTTTAATACGTTATGTTGCTATCGTTAAAAAAAACTAACACTATAGTAGCATTTTTCAATTAGTGGCAACACCTAACAAAATTGGTCTACAAAAACGTACAGACGCCGCACGAAGCTGCTACAATCTGTCAAATTTCTTTAATAGGTTTTCAACTTTATCGCCAAAGTGTTAGGTTCAAGATTGATTGGGAAAATTTGACAGTTTCGGGGAGCTTGATGTGCTGGCGTCTGTACCATTATTCGAGTCAAAAAAGAAAAAAAAGAGTTTTTTTTTTCAATGATAATGTACATCAATGGCTTAGTATGCAAATAAAGTTTGGAGTGGCAAAAAAAAAACAAATTTCTTTTGACATAACAACATTTTGACTTACCTGCCATCTTTAGTAAATTTATTGTTATTTTAATATCTTAATCCGCCATTTTACACAATATACGTAATTGTTGTTTGTCTTAATAATTAAGATAAATTTATACTTACAAACGGTTTTAAAACACATTTCAGAATGTTGCCTTAAAAATTGAAGTTACCAATGTTCTTTTTCTAGTTTGAGTTTGAAGAAACTAATTTTATTTCTATAACTATTAAAGATGGCAGTAAAGTTCACATTAATAATTTAATTTGTGCAAAGCTAGTGAACATATTACATTTATTCCATAAACATCATACGATATGACTATACTTTTTTACACTTTATTTCACCGTAGAGTGAACTTACTTTGGTTATTTTTGTCAAGCTAAGTACAGTAGCATTTCATACGAATATGAATATTAACTTTATGCGAATTAGGTTCTTTTTCGTATGGAACGTTAATGTAGTTAGGTTTATTTGGATGTGTTCAGTATAAAAGCTCGTGGAATGTATGTATGTAGATGTTGTTATGCGTAGTAAATGTTGCGACGCGGCTGGCGGCCTATCTTCGTCATGTTGGCGCATAGCTCTTGATCTCTGGAAGTTAAGAAATAATCTATGAGGCAAGAGAAAGGAGACTAACCAAAACTGGTACCAGAAAGTCGTTACGTACGTAATTACGTTGCTATAACACGTAATTCTTACTAATATTAGTTGGAATAAGCTGTTTTAGAACAATAAAGTTTGTCCGTGTCTAAGTGTCTATATAAAATAAGTCGAAAAAAATAGACCTAGTTTTTGGTTATTTTCGTTTTTATAAAATAACTCCGAAACTTGTTTTTGAAAAAAAAAAACTTGGGTTTTCAAAAACAACTTTGTTAGGAGTTAATTGACCATTGTAGTCTATAAAAAACAAAGTTTATGTTGATGCAGCATGGTACGGGATTCCATACATCCATGAGTATCCTGCTTTAAATATTTTTTTAACCGTCGTAAATATTACAACTTGAGCGCAAACCACACTCTTACGCATAGGTTCACAACGTGAGCGATAGCCCCTCATTGTTTTTATTAAGTAGATTATTTGGAATTTTTATTTAGAAATGGTATTTCGCACGTCAATCTAGGTTGCCGGTGCTAACCGGGTTAACCTGTGGATGTCTTAGTAAATGAAGACCTCCAGCGAGGGTATAAAAATTACAATCTAGGCGACTATACGCAAGATCACCTCCTGTGGTTTATACACCACGGCTTGAGGGATCGATGGGTGAAGACAGCAAGGCTGTAACGGCTCGTATAGCAAGCTGTCGCCCCATTATATTATAATTATAAAAATATTCTCACCTAATATCTCCCCACCCGCCATTTCCTTTGACAAGTTTCTTATTATGCTTCGCGCCGCCGGCGGTGACGGTCGCGCTCACTCGCGTGGGAAACATGTAAGGTTTGGCGTTCTTTAGCAGTTTTTGTACTTTACTGATCACTGTTGAAGCATTGCAGTTCGATTTTTTGTGATGGAAGCCGCTGGAAGTGAGGAAAGGTATCATTAATTGTGTTATTAGTTCAAACATAATATTATTGTCTTAGTTAAACATAGCAACACGCCTATTCCCCCCCTTCCTCCCTATTACATGGAACTTAAATTCAACTGGCGCAATGTGATTGTACACTTCTGCCCATCCCTTCAGGTAAACAAGGCGTGATGTTATGTATTTTCCAGAAATATTAAGCACAGGTCTGTATCAACTCCCGCATTTCACCAGTAATAAGTAAAACCCAAACCCCATGTGGTATGACGCGAGAGTATTGCCACCAACCAGGCTCAGATCAAGTCAGGGGTTCTACTGAAAATTCCTGATGAAAAACCTAGTAAAACTCAAGAAAGATGTATTTATGACTGTTATGATTATTCTATAGATAAATATTTGTTATGGCCTTGAGTTGTGTGTTTAAATTTCAAAAAGTGCCATGTAATTAATGTAATAGGGTGCGAGCCTATTGACCGGGACAAATCCAGTATCCGGGTTGCTACTGAGAAATTACGACTGAAAAACCCAATAAAACTTCCCGACGTGAGAATCCGATCCAAGACCTAATGATCAACAGTAGTTCTTACGTTCACTAGATGAGCAAGACAGTCATTGTTGAGTCACATCTCAACATCGCCGCGCGCCAGCGGCAGGGAACGAAAGGTCCTTCGAGCCGGATCAATGAAAAGACGATAGCTCGTGGTGGATGTAATTAAAACTAGTAGTGGACTGTAGTACATGTAATAGGATGATATACGAGTTTACAATGATAAAGAACGGTCGGTTAAAATGAGAACAAAGAAGTATGAAGTATTTAAATGCGCAAGCGCACCGTTCTTTATCATTGTTAACTCGTATATCATCCTATTACATGTACTACAGTACATGTAATAGGATGATATACGAGTTTACAATGATAAAGAACGGTCGGTTAAAATGAGAACAAAGAAGTATGAAGTATTTAAATGCGCAAGCGCAGCCGTGCGTCTCGTTCCCTGCCACTGGCGTGCGGCGATGTTGAGAGGTGTGACTTAACATTCATCATCATTTTTATGCTTGGTAAACGGTAGTAAGCTCTTGAGTTATCTTAGTCCAACGTAAAAGAGACCAAGCCTATTGCCATATGATTTATTGCATATCCTTCAAGATACAGGATTCTCCTAGTTTGAAGGGCAGGGGTCTTACTCATCTGAAATAGCCGTACCTAACTCTAACTGAAACAATACTGATGTTTTGTTAAATAAATGATTACTTTCTGTGGCGTTTTTTTTTTCTACCTCATTCTTACAAATTACAAAAAAAAACTGCTTTTACACAGAACTAAAAAAAGAACTTCAATACTAAGATTAAACTCACCATTCTCCAATATGAAATACTCTCGGCCCCTTACAGACAATTACTTTGAACTTGTCCCTTCCAGGCATGTTTTGAGACAAATGTAACAAGGAATAGTCCCAATTATAATCGTCGTACGCACAAAACTGACTTTGTTGCTTCATTATATGACCCCAAACAGTCCTATTGAATGCGAAACCCATGTTATGCATGCTAGAATGCCATGGCGTTATTTCCACCTGAAAATATATTTTTAATTTATTTATAATGGTATAAAAATTGGTTTCGGGGTTGGCAACATTTTTGAGTAAAATGGTAGAATTTTGAAATTAGGAAGTGGAAACATTTGTTGCTTTTTGCTCTGATAATGTTGGATCTGTCAAATTTTGGAGGGACTATAGACAGTAATTATTAAGTAATTTGATATTACGGCAAGGATAAATTCTACGCTACTGTTTACAATTTAACTACTTTAAATTATCGTCTAAAACCAAATAATATAAATATTTACATTCAACTTAAAATTAAGCATGCTTTTAAAAAGTAAGGCATTACTATTTACAGCTTAAAAAATTATATTGATATTATACAAGGTGTATTTCAAAAAATTTACAAAAAAGCATATGTGGTAATTCAATGTGTTATAGAAATAAATAAAAACTTGAAAAGAGGTCATTTTGAACAACCTTTACTGAGATACGAAATAATCAATAACAGTATGGGTATCTCACGAAGCGACATGTGCTTTACTTGTGGTAACTAAGTGTACAAACACTGTGAATGTGTACTTGAAGAGGATTAGCGTATGCACATAACACACTCACACACACACTTCTGACTACGCCATTGTCTCGGACGGTATTGAAAGCTCCTGCGCTTACACACACATTCACAGCGTGTTTGTACATTTGTTTACCACAAGTAAAGTGCCGTCGCTTCATATGTAAAAAATAATATACCTCATAATCATAACCCGAAACCAATTACGAAATAGCGAATTTTTGTTTCGTTATTTCATTGTTGGGCCCATAAGAATCGTTGTTCATAAAAAGAGTACAATGCCACTGACTTTCGGGCCATCCACTAATAATTATGAGAAATACACCTTGCATAGTACCAGTTTAAAATTATTAATAAAATATTTATTCACATGCTTTTCAACCACAACCAATAATATTACTCTCATATTCATTTGATTAAGCGCTTCGCCATTGAGAAACTATTTTAAAACAAATGGTGACGAAAAATGAGTGAAATAGATCTCTGTCTTCGAGAATGCAAGGTTCAAATTAAATTAGCCGAACTCCACAGACGTGATGGTTATCGATATCTAATCTGCCTAGCCATTCCCTACTATGGTGGTGTCTGCTTCCTGTCTAACCGAATGCGGCTGAGTACCAGTATTTTACATGGAGCGACTACTTATCTGGCCTCCACAACCCAATTACTGGGTACCCTTTGGTAAGACAGATTTGTCAATCTTCTGTCGACTCGTAACAACTATCAAAGACGAATGACAGCTGGGACCAACAACTTAACGTACTTTCCGAGGCACGAAGGGGTCTTGGTATGTTAAGATGGTGACGCATTCACGGGCCAACCGCGCCAAGGGTAACTTAACCTGATCGAACGACCCGTGTGGCTGACGAAAAACGGAAGGAAACAAAACGGATTCTGTAAACTGATACTTGTAGTTACTATACCATTCGAGATAGTTGATCCCAAAACAAAAATCCATCAAATCATTTCGTTTTTGTTTTTTCTTTATTAAATATGGATACCGATTACGTCTTCTATGGATTTTCAGCAGCTAATTTTATTTCACCTTTATTGGGCGTAATTTTATGTTTTACTAGTTTTATTAGTCAGTCAATTACGAGGCACTTAATAGCACAAAACCAAATTACATCTATATGACCCGCCATGCTCAGCAAAGCGTTATGCGAGTATTAACTTCTCTGTTAAAAGTTACCATACTTGGTCCGTTTTACCTTCACATCCATTATCATCATTGGCATAGCCTTTTCCCAACTAAGTTTATCGGATAACTGACCTCCTTAATTTCTAAGTAGAGTTGTAAGTTTACAGACAACTGCGGGCCCTTACGGGACAGTTCCTATCAATCTCTGTAGTTCTTTTCACAAAAGGCCATTTCAGACACCAATCCCAAGATCTGAACAAGATTATGTCTGGATTTTAAAAGAGACTGTGACGTCTGAGTTTGTTTCGATCTTTCTTCTCAGAGTAGTCAGATAGGAAACGCCAACATCATCTACTAGATTATGTCAGCGTCGGTCGAGTAACTAGTCATCTAGTTACTCGTCAATACCCCTTGATATAACTGCTTGTCAGTTTTTTAACCGACTTCAAAAAGAGGAAGAGGTTATCAATTCGACCTGTATTTTTTTTTAATTTTTTTTTTTGTTTGTTACCTCATAACTTGTGACTGGGTGAACCGATTTTGATGATTCTTTTTTTATTTGAAAGCTTGTGCTTCCCGAATGGTCCCATTTTAATTTGGTTCCATTCGGACAATGGGGTCCATGTGAAAACCATATAAGTCTTAAATTTCCATTAAGTATTTGCGCGACAAATGAACGAATACCGTATGTTTGTTACCTCATAACTTTTGAGTGAGTGAACGGATTTTGATGATTCTTTTTTTATTTGAAAACTGGTGCTTTCCGGATGGTCTCATTTTAATTTGGTTCTATTTGGACAATAGGGTCCATGTGAAAACCATATAAGTCTTAAATTTTCATTACGTATTTGCGCGACAATTGAACGAATAACGCGATTAGATTAGTGCGGAGTATCTACTACAACTAAAAAGTCAAAAAATAAAAACTTTTCACGAAAAAAACAACCGACTTCCTTAAAAAAACACTACAAAGTCAAAAATAACTTTAATTTCGAAAGTCGGTGTCTTAGGCTCTGTATTTAAGATTTTTGCCACCGACTTCCGAAATTAAAGTTATTTTTGACTTTGTAGTGTTTTTTTAAGGAAGTCGGTTGTTTTCTTTGTAAAAAGTTTTTGGGCATCTGTGTATTTGTACCGACTGTCAGAGATCTACGAATGACGGCCGAGACAAACAATTTAACGAACGTGCTGTGCACGGTCGGATTCGGCTATTCGGATTGATCTTTCCATGTATGGTAAATTTTGTAAGACCTTTTATTCATAAAAAACTGCTGTTATAAAGCCTTCAAAAACGATACTTGTCTGTCTTTTTAAATCAACGAAAAGGTATGGCAAATCAACATTTTTTTTTTATGAATATAAGGGCGGAGAAAATATCCTACGCTCTTCAGAAGTATGCTATGTACAAAGTATTTAGAATGAATGGTAAGCTAAAGATAATACTTTAAAAGATACAGAAGAAATCATTTCCATACTTGAATTTAGAATCTTTGATAAGGTACATACAACTTACTCAAGTATCTACTTTAACGTTATGAGGCTTAAGTTGATTTTGAGTGATTTTTAAATAAAATGGCCCTGAATAAATGGTAGCAATGGAAGTTGAACTTTGTTTATAGTCCCAAAACTAGATACTTTTCTAAGATTCTGAATAGAAGTATAAACAAATATTTACAGTAGAAGTATTATGATATTAACGACCGTCAGTTTCAAAAGCAAATTAATAATGAATTTAACTTTAAACAAATTATGCTAATATATGAATTTTAAGGAAACTCAACTAAAAATTATATTATTTTAATATGCTTTAGCTAACTGTACAAAGGGAGACATGACACAGGCCACAGAACACGGAAAAGCCTCGGCAGTACGGCACGATCTCCGTAGTTGCTAATAGAACTATAGTCTATTCGCGTTAAGAATATAGTGACTCATTGTTGTCACTCAGCTTAGCCACGCCCCTTGACCAATTACATCATAGTAAATTAGAACGTACTTTCTGAAGGCTTACTTCAACAGGCCAATGTGAACATGGCTTTCTAATTTCATCATCATCATCATTTCTGCCGAAAAACCGTTCACTACTGAACATAGGCCTCCCTCAAAGGGAGGGGGAACACCAAAATCGCCACGCTTGGCAGGCGGGTTGGCGATCACAGTATGGTGGTAAAATGCACAGAGAACGCTGCTTGCGTCCCTTAGTCGCCTCCTACGACACCCACGGGAAGAAATTGGATGATGCTATTCTTTACGTCCGGCACCACACGGAAGTTAACTTTCTAATTTACTATGTTCTAATTGGTCAAGGGGCGTGACTAAGCTGGGTGACAACATCATCAACCTATTATGTTCCCACTGCTGGGACACAGGCCTCCTCTCGGTGAGAGGGAGTGGGCCATAATCCACCACGCGGGCCCAGTGCGGGTTAGTAGATGTCACATGTCTTCGAATTTTCGGTTCTAGGACATGCCGGTTTCCTCACGATGTTTTTCCTTCACCGTTTTGAGAGCAGTGGCGATGAAATAATTTACGCAAAGAAATGCGCTTGTTTGGGTTTGAACTCACGACCTATTACTCGTAAATCGCGGCCGTTACCACTGGGCCACTACTGCTTTGACAACGATTAGTCACTATTTTCTTAACGCGAATAGACTATAACAATGACTGACTGACTTTCAATCGTGTGATTTGACAGTTGTCTTTACTCCCGGTATGTAATTCCTCGTGCGAGAAATTTAATTTAACACGAGTTTTGTCGTATCAAATACTTTCGAACGGGTCCATACGTTCGTTGACTTAGAGTGTAGACCCTGTGACGCTGCCGGCGCGGCGATTCTATGATCCGTGACATTGATGAAGACATAGCAACGAAAAAGCTTTCTAATTTATCTCTATCATTCATACCTGTGTAACAGATGTTATATGCCCAGGTACTGTACATTATTATCGATATCATTACCCAACACGTGGGTAAAAATATAATTAAGTGGTACTACTACCAGCTAATTAAATTTGGCCCTGTATACATGCTAATTAGAACACTCCACAACCTCATGCTTTAGAAGCTTTAAGCAAAGCAATGAATAATGGAAAAGCCTAATGCAACGGGCATTATAATCTTCATACGCTAATGTAATGTCTAAACGAAAAGCACACTTTTGGATTTTGAACTCTACGCTCAACGCCAAGAGTTTAAAATCCGTTGTGGAATAATATTAAGACATTATTTATTTAGGTGTTGCTTTGTGAAAACGGACATATACGCCCACCGCGCACTGGTCAATCAATCCCGTTAACCACCATGCATGAATATCTTATGACTGACTGGCTAATATTTTTAACACGGCATAAGATATTCTAAAGAGAGAAAAAGAATTAAAAAGCTTTTTGTTGCCATTTTATCTAGTTACTATACAGTACTTAATCTAAATTATTGTAAAAACTGGTCAAAAAAGAATACACCACAATCGAATTTTGCCGGAAAAAAAATGACAACAACATGAAGAAAAATCTACTTTATGTCTTCACATTAAGGATCATAGACTGACGAAATAAATGTGAAAACAACGTGAATGTCTGACAAGTAAAACTTGACTTTATTTATTTAACCTAAGGTTTTATATTCTTATAAAATGGCTTCAAATTGTGTTATATCATTTTTAAATAAGATATTATTATTTTGATCAGTTTATATTTTAAACTATTATAAATACCAATCTCCAAAAGGCATTGTTTTAAGCTGTCATGCCATTTAAGTTCAATGCAAAATGCATTAGCAGGAAATAAAGCTTATAGTAAAGAAAATGGTTGACAGCCGTATGTTTATTTAAAACAAACCAAAAATGGGTAAAAATACTATTTTCGCGATTTTTGTAGTTCGTGTAATATAAAACAAAAAAATATATTTCACTAACAGAATTAATTTTAAACCTAGCAAGTCTAATAATTTTTTCAATTAAAAGTTTCCCGCGTCGTCATCTACTGACATTTAACAGCTTAGTGGAATGTTGCCAGATAAGGAAAATAATGGTAGTTTCTACGTTTCTTGATTAAAATTGAAAATACTACTAAGCATTTTAATTTATATTACATATGGCTATCAACCAACCACATCTACATAACTAAATAAGGTAACAACATAGTTCATATAGTTTTAATATAGTACATGTCAAAATAAGTGTTCAATTTAGTAAACAATCATGTTGAATATTATGTTGCTAAACTAAATGCCGATTTTTCGATCGCCAGATAACTTTTTACTTTACAATCAAAATGGCGGTTTGACATTGACGTTTATGACGATTAAAAAATCAGCCCTAATATAGATTTTTTCTGAGTATCTAGTTGATGTGAAGTATAAAAGTAAATTTTGTGAAATAAGTAAAAAAAATAATATTTAAAAATAATTCTTAAATCAACAACGATTGTTTACTAAACAGAATATTATCATTAAAATATCTACAATGTGGAGAAGACAATACGGCAATAGATAAAACAAAACACTGGCAATACATTTGCACAGGAGTTTTTCGAAACTATCAAATCAATCCTAACATCTTTATTATATATTATAAAGCTGAAGAGTTTGTTTGTTTGGTTGAACACGGAAATCTCAGGAACGATTGGTTCGAAATGAAAAATTCTTTTTGTGTTGGGTAGCCTATTTATTGAGGACGGCTAAACTATTTATTGAGGAAGGCTATAGGCTATATAGCATAACGCTACGATCAAAAGGAGCGGAGCAGCAACGAAAAATGTACGAAAACTGGCAGGCAATTCGATGCGACGGGAAGGGTCAGGGGAGACAAAATATGACGACGAAGTCGCCGACAAAAAATAGTCGAAAATTAAAAAGTGTTTTATCGAACAAAATTGCAGAAGCAATGATGGGCTGTCTATGCCATAGACAGTCCATCATTGCAAACATTGGCAATACCCATAGACCCTATGGGTATTGCCAATGTTTGACTAGCTATAGTGACTGCCATCATTGCAAACATTGGCAATACCCATAGACCCTATGGGTATTGCCAATGTTTGACTAGCTATAGTGACTGCTTTGGCAGCCTGTATTATTCCCACTGCTGGACCACAAGCTTTCTCTTTGAGAGAGGAAGTGAGCCAGTACCAAGCACGCGGGTTCAGTGCGGGTTGGTAGATGTCACATGTCTTTGAATTTTTGTTCTAGGACATGCCCGCCAATACAATGTTTTCCTTCACCGTTTTGAGAGCAGTGGCGATGAAATTTATTACACAAAGTAAAGTGTCTGAGTGGGTTCGAACTCACGACGTACAACGTAAGTCGAGGACGATACCATTGGGCCACCATGCTTTAGTGACTATACTATCTATACTATATTAATACGTATTGAAAAAACTTTGTACCCCTTTTTACGAAAATTATGCGGATGGAGGAGTATGAATTTTGGCAGTTAATACAGAGAAGGAATGTTGGGCCACAAAAGGGATGAATGAAAGCTGAGATGAGAATATTAAGAGGGATGTGTGGTGTTACACGAATGGATAAAATAAGAAATGAGTACATAAGAGGAAGTCTGGAAGTGGCACCGATACCTGAAAAGTTGTGTGGGAAACGGTTGTCATGGTATGTTCACGTGATACGGAGGAATGAGGAAAATGTCGTGAGGAAAGTATTGAGTATGAATGTCGATGCCTATAAGAGTAGAGGGAGACCAAAGAAACGATGGATGGACTGTGTGAATTATGATATGGATAGAAAGAGGGTGACTACTGAGATGACGACTAATAGAGACGTGTGGACGAAAAAGACAGAGAATTATGAATATGGAGTAGGGCAGAAAGGTAATATTTTTATGTAACCATGCAATAGAAATACTTAAAAGAATTTTGGCAGTTTTTCGCTCACTAGTCAACCCGTATTTGATTAAATTTTTGTATACAGCCTGGGAACATCATTACATTAACCTAAGGTCATTGGACGTTTTTGACCCACTTTATGAAAGTTCGCGTACACAGACCAAATCAGTTTTAAATTAAAGAATAATAAAAAAAAATAAAAGTGGGATTGAAACACTTTTCAAAATATGTATTTTTTTTTTAAATATCTAGTGGGAGAAAAACTAATTTAACATTTAAAAAGTCAATAAACTTTTGTTAATAAAACAGAAGTTTTTCGTTATAGCATTGTGGAAACATACCACTGGGTTGCACATACATTTATCTATATACCTTGCCCTATTTCGTTTGTGTATGCCATGGGCCAAATGTCCGAACAAAAATTTCAAATGACCTTTGAATCTATTGTCGTATTGTCAGCTCCAGCTTATATATGAAGAAATTAGTATTGAAACCTTTTGCGTTGTAGTATAAAGGTGTGGGTACACTTGAAAGTTCCAAGTTGGTAGATTCTCATGCTTCTTCCTTCGTTCTTCGTTAGCTGCCTT
Organism: Aporophyla lueneburgensis; assembly: GCA_932294355.1. Classification (NCBI taxonomy): domain Eukaryota; kingdom Metazoa; phylum Arthropoda; class Insecta; order Lepidoptera; family Noctuidae; genus Aporophyla; species Aporophyla lueneburgensis. The sequence continues at coordinate 11,211,940 of OW028756.1, forward strand.
AACTTGCTGTATGTAGTTCAGATTTATGTTCTTCTTTCGCTGTTTTCGTAGGAAGAATTTAATGATCGAAGAAATTGTGGAGAAAATGTTTTCATATTGGAGCGACACTCCTGTTATCTATCTTATTTAGTTAGAGCGAGAAGTCCGCTCGCATACACAATGCGTCGCTTCTGTATATCTATCTCTTTCTATCATTAACAGACGTCATATTAGTTAGAGTGAGATGTCCGCTCTCAAACCGTTACAAATTAACATTCAAAGTGCTTTTATATGCGAATGTATTTTGATCTCGCTCTATCGAATTGTACATCTGTGTGACAGAAAGGGAAAGATATAATTTCGAGTTTTGCTCCAATACGAAGTATTATTTATTTCTCTTTACTAGTAAAAAAAAAACAATAATTAAATTAAGTTAATTTGACGAAAACATAGTTGAATAAATTACAAAAAAGAATAATTAAATTAAGTTGATTTTCACGAAAGATTGTTGAAGACTTTCAGTGTAAACTTTCTTTACTTGTTCTAATAATCTCGAAACATTCTTTTCGTAATTACCTACCCAATGTTACTGTTCTGACTCAACCATGCCAGGGTCGCGGATTTGTTCGAAACAGTTACCGTGGCCCTGGCACAGGCAACTGAAGGAACACGGGTGTGTTTTAGTCAGTAAAAGTCTGACACACTCTCCTGCTCCGCCCAGAGCGGGAGAAGACATTTGATGATTTCCCAACCAGAAAGAAAAAGGCTCTGTCTCAACAAGATTGTTTTTTGTTTCCCCCTGAAATTACGGTCACCAAAAGGGATAAATAACCAAGGTCGTTCAGTTCAGTTTATTTATTCGTCGAATATAGTTTAAGTTTAGTAAAAAACAAAAGAATATTTTCGAATGAAATTTAATTTGATAAATGAACTGTGCGTGTTCTATCAATTAAACTGTGCGTGTTCTATCAATTAAATTAATGTCTTTTGGTGACCGTGCAATTTATTATTTTTCTGAAATCGTCAGCGACCTGCTGGCAACTACAGTTACTCTGGCAACTAAAGTTTCTCTGGTAAGTAAACTTACTCTGGCAAGTAGAGTTACTTTGGCAACTAAAGTTACTCTGTGTGTGTGTCTAACCTTACATATTTATCTTCATTAGTCAAAGTGAACTTACCTTATCCCCATTAACATGATATTGATATGTCTTAAGATAAGTCCCGAGACTGAGTATATCGCACTGAGGACAGCTCTTGTCAGCCGTCGACTTCAGAAGACTGAGGATGTGCAAGAAGTCTTCTGCTACGTAGTGGTCCTCTTCTAGGAAGAGGACGTAACCTGGAAATGGAAAATTGAGAAGAGTTAAATTATCTCCCAGCGTTTGTATTCCCTTCCACATTGAACAGGCTTCTGAGCAAGCTCGTTCCATCATGGATCCCATCCGCCGCTTTCCATCAGGCGCGAACGAGGCTGCGCACATTGGGGATAGACCCAATTTTTTGTTCAAAACCACCTTCGGATCGCAAAAATAAACCAAATGAGACAATTTTTGGACGGAAATGTTTGTAATTAAATTCTAAAGAGACTGACGAAGCCGGATTTCTAATATTCCTTAAATCTAAAAACTTCATAACCTACTCAAACCAAGGTAAAGCGAGTTTTACCCTGTTCTTTAACGCATTATTCAACAACTTATTAATTATAATTGTTTCTAAACATTAGTAGCATATTTTATTTTTGTGCATAAAAAACCCTTAAATTTAAACAAACTTTAAAACAAAATATAATCAAATTGTTTAAATAACTTAATTTTGCAAAACATTCTACAAATAAACAATTTGCAACACGATTAACCCTCTAATATATTCATTGTTTATTTCGTATCAGGAAAAAATCTCATGATCACTAGAGTATAATATAAAATCAGTCGAGACTCCGCGTGATTTTTTTAGAACAAAATCACTATGTCGGATAGGCCCAGGCTTTATTTATTTTTTACTGAACTATGTTCTCGCGTACTAGTATTAGGACAAATTATTCGAACTAAGATAATAGTTTCAAACACACCCTTAAAACATACAGAAGAAATACCCAACAGTAAAGAAAATATCGTAATTTTTGTCTATGGGTCTATCTGGTATAGTCCAGTTTGTGATACTATTAGTACTTTGGGTTACTCTTCAGTCGGCCCAAAAAATATCTGGGTCTCAGGAGGATAATATAAAAAAAAAAAAAAATATTCAATTCATTCGCATTTTTTATAAAAATTTACAACCTAATTTCGCAAATCGGGCTTCGTGAGTGTCTTTGGAATTTAATTTCAAACATTTTTGTGCAAAAATGATTTAATTTGGTTAATATTTGAGGTCTCTAGGTGGTTTTGAACATTCTGTCCCCAATGTGCGGCGCTCAGGGCTCCAGAGAGAGGAACCTCCTAACAATGCGAGCCGTGTCCAGAAGTACCGCTTTCTGAATCAAGCCGCCCAACGAGAGCCTCCTCAGATGTTGGTCGACGCTCTTGGCTATCAAGCCAATCATTATTGTAAAATTTAAGAATAAGTGCACGTAGAGGCTGCAGGGGCTTTTGTTTTGCAGCGCAAAATAAACACGCTTGTTTTATTGTTATAATGAGCTATTATCGAAACAGCTAGCTAATTCAAAGGCAAATCGCACGGGGCTCGCGTGGTAGAATTTGGCCCACTCCCTCTCACAGATAGAAAGAAGGTATATATCCCAGGGCCCGTTCAAGTATTACGTCGTTACCTCCCCACGTCAGCAAAAGTAAGCAAAGCTCTTATATCTCTTAACCCCCCCCCCCCCGTTTTTACGTAAACAGTGGTACATGCATTTTACAATGCTTTTTTTATTGATTCATGAGCAGCAGTTTTAAGTCTAGAAATAAGGAATAGGCTTGGAATAAAGGACTTAAACGCATATAATACTTAATATCTGGATGACCGAGCTTTGCTCGGTATTTTTTGGAAAATTGTGTTAATAGTTTAAATAATACTTTATGTTCAACTTGATTATTGATAAAGTTGGTCATTGACAACACGAATAAAACGACATTTTATAAAAATTAATCCTAGCTAGATCGATTTATCGCCCCCAAAAAACCCTGTATACTAAATTTCATGAAAATCGTTGGAGCCGTTTCCGAGATTCAGATTATATATATACATATACACAAGAATTGCTCGTTTAAAGATATAAGATTTAAGCAATTTTTATTGACATTGTATTCAGTTATTGTAATCTTAGTAATTAACGTACAAAACAAACTTCTTTTAAAATATTGGTATATTAATTCAAACCAAAATCGACAAAATTTCGTAGAAAATCCGAAAAAGTATAAAAATACTGCTGACGTTATCACCTTCCAGACCCTCCCATCACCCATGTCATAAAAATAAGCAAAGCAGAGACCCCGCCCCCTGGAGTGCGCATAGCTTGAATGCGGGCAGTGGGAACATTGTAGTCCACTAAAGATATTTACCTGTATGCCCTACAGTGCACTGCAGCTGGTTGAAGATCCTGTTCGCCTTCCACCACCAGTGGTGCTTTGTCTGCGTATACTTCGCCTCCCGGTAGTGACCGTGAAGGTCTGGGTAGAGGGCGTTGTTGCACTCTTGTTTTACAGCCCTGAAAGTGGAAGAACGACTGTTGAAAGATGGTTGACATGGCCCTGAATATTTTTTTTAGGATCCGACCGAAAATGCATTTTCAGCCAAAAACGAGAAAGATGCCGAAAACTAAGAGGAAGTTCCAGGTTTGTCTTATTTTCAGCCAAAAACGAAAAAAGAAGCTTCGGCTCGTCTTATTTTCAGGCGAAAACAAAAAGGAAGCTTCGGCTTTAGTTTTATTTTCAGCCGAATACGAAGAGAAAGCTTCGGCTTGAGTCTTATTTTCACACGAATACGAAAAAGAAGGTTCGGCTTTAGTATTATTTTCACCGAAAAAAAAACTTCGTTTTTAGTCTTATTTTCACCCGAAAACGAAAAAGAAACTCCGACTTAAGTATTATTTTCGCCGAAAAAAAAAAGCTTTAGTCTTATTTTCACCGGAGCACGAAAAAGTAATTTCGCCTTTAGGCGCTCCACCCACTGCACCGCGCCCCGTCGAGTAGCGCGGGATGGCAGATTTTACCATTGTATGCAAGTATCTCAATTTGTATAGAAATCACGCCCAGTACAACACACTGCCGACGTGGAAAAGCGCGGGAAGACGCCCCACGCGTTAGGGTCAGCGCACACCGAAGTGCAAAATGCTCGAGCATGCTTGCGCAAAATTTTGATTGCTCGAGCATGCAGGCGGCATGCTCGCGCATCCGTGAGCAAGCTCCGTTGACAATGCTCTGGGTTGCCAGGCGGGCTTTGCATTACCAGTTTGATGGCAAAATCCGACGTTGGCAGGCGTGTTCAATATAGTTGATTGGGACTTAGTAATTATCGCCCTTTTGGTAGAGGAACAAGAACATTGAAGAATATGTAAATAAAATAAGATGTCATAAAATGAGAAGAACAATATTGATGTAAGAAATGTGGCGGGAAAAATGTACCTTTTTTTTCTACTTCTCTTGTTTCGACTCAGAACCATAGACACCTGCCAGGGTCGCGAGATTTGTTCGAAAGAGATATCGTGGCCCTGGCACATGGGCAACTGAAGGAACACGGGTGGGTTTTAGTCAGTAAAAGTCTGACACACCCTCCCGCTCCGCCCAAGAGCGGAAGTCGTCATTTGATGATTTCCCACCCACAAAAAAGAAAAATGTACCTTAGGCGAATATTACACATTGTGTTAGAATTTGGTAAAATAGGTTTTCCCATTTCTTGAGATATTCTTTCCCAAGCATTGGCTTTTAACATCCGATCGCTGTATGTTGGACTCGACACATTGTAATACTCAGCGCGGCTGGCGCGCGGCGGCCACGGCGCGAGCGCGCTCGCGCATACTCGCGCATGCTCGAGCAGGCTCGGGCATCAAGTTTGGACGTGTATTCAAATTTGCAATGTAAGAAATTGTCATAAGATACATTTTGCAAAATTTTGCTCGAACATGCGCGAGCATTTTGCAGTTCGGTGTGCGCTGACGCTTATGCGTCGCTCCGCACAGCGCGGCGGGACGCATCTTCAGTGGGTGAACCACCTTACTCTAATTTCGGCCGAAAACTAAAAAGAAGATTCGTCTTTACTCTAATTTCGGCCGAAAACGAAAAATAATCTTCGGTTTCAAATTAAATATTTACAAACCATAATGGTTTACCATGGGTTTTAATGCAAAGGGGCTATTTTAGTTTTAAGAACATAGAATGTAAACCGCTAAATATTATAATTAATTTGAAAATATTTTTCTTTTAATATTTTGATGATGTTGATGGAATTCTGTGGATTAACGCACTGTATTAAATGTCGATTACTTACTGATCAAACTTGGTGTCTCTGGGACAATCATTGGGGTCCATACCAGGAAACTCGTGGGGATGTGTCTGTATAGAATATGGGTAGAATATCTGCATCACCTGGCAAGCATACAAAACTAGATCTTAATACATATATAAACAAACGCCTTTTTCCCATGGGGGTAGGCAGAAACTACAGAACGTCACCTGTTACGATCCTTACTTAGTTCTATCGCCTCGTTTAAGTTCATACATCTGGTCATACACCCACGCCGGTTACCAGTACTACACACCTGACCCTTCTGAAGAACATCACCAATAAGGTCACTATATGTTCTCCTAGGGCGTCCCCTTTCGGCATGTCCAGTCACACCTGCCTTGTAAATACCTTTTGTAAGCCGCCCTTCATTCATCCTCTCAACACGACCAAACCATCTTAGCATACTCTTTTCAATTTTGGCACTACATGTTCTTTCAAACCGTAATCTATACTAATATTATAAATCTGAAGAGTTTGTTTGTTTGATTGATTGAACGCGCTAATCTCGGCAACTACTGGTCCAAATTGAAAAAATATTTTTGTGTTGAGTAGCCTATTTATTGAGGAAGGCTATAGGCTATATAACATCACGCTACAACCAAGAGGAGCGGAGCAGTAATGAAAACTGTTGCAAAAATGGGGAAAATCGCACGGCGCTTACCCGTGCGATTTTCCCCGTTTTTGCAACATTTTTTTCCACGCGACGGGAAGGGTCGGGGGAGCGAGAATTTTAACGCGGACGAAGTAGCGGGCAGAAGCTAGTGTCTCATAAATAATAATACATTTTGTTGCAATTGAATTTGAACCTTACCACGTATGACATTGAGTATCTTATCGATGCTTCTTACCTTAGTAAAGTCGATGCTCCTCACTAGATTATTGATCTCCTCGTCGTAGTAATCGTGTGAGAAGATGAGGAGAGTTCTGTCTATCTCCCTCGCTTGGGCGAGCGACACTATAAGGTGCCGGAGATACGTTAGGCGGGTATGTACCTGGGGAGAAAGAGACAAGTATATTATTATCATCGTCTATTCATTGAATGGCTCATCGCTGAGAAATTACAACTTACAATAAATAAAGAAAAATGTATTTGTTGGTTTGTATATTACTTAAAAACCTTAAACTAAAAAAGTAAACCAGAAAACTCAGCATAGTGTCAGATGACAACACAAAGTGTACCACCTGACGCTGATTTTCACCTGCAACCCACGCGTACTATACGCTAGAATAATAAATACAGGATCAGTTTTTATCCAGTGCGCAAACTGTAACCATGAATTCAGCATATCATTCTAGACCCCAGTGAAAAATTTTTAGTCGGTTTTACAAAAAAATCTGCTGTTTCATAGAAAAATGCAATACCTACGGGGTCGAAATGTATGAAAGAGCCGATTTTTTTTTTTTCAAATTGAAAATCAGTATAATTGTTCAAAACATAATTATAAATAAAATATTTAAGTTCCCCATCATTCCCGTGTATGGATTTTTTTTTATTCAAGGTCAAAGGTAAAAAAAAACGAGTTTTTCACGATTTTCAGCAAAACGGTAAGTTTTATCATAAAAGTACTTCCGACAAAAATTGTAGATCATAAAATTATCTATAAAATTATTTCAATACTTTTTCCTACAAGCCACCGTTTCTGAGATATAACGATTGATAAAGTTGTAAAAGTTGTTATCGCCATAATATGCACACGTTTCCACGCTACCTATGAGGTAGTGGACTTAGCGCGTTTTTTTTAACGTGGTTTCCCCAGTAGGCTTACTCCACAGGTCAGTTGTGATCCTGTTTAATTTGAAACTATTGCAAAATAACGGAAATTTTCAAAGATTGGAAAAGATAAAAGCGATGTAAATTAAAAAAATAATAGTTTAAAATACTATATTTTTATTGATCAGGTACCCCACGCTTTTTCCATTATTTTCTACTTTTTAGATTGGTTTTCTATGGAAGCGTGTTTTTTAGTTTTTTTAAACTATTATTTATTTTCTATGTTTTAGGGTGTTTCGAATTTTTTCGAGACGTATGTCAGCGTAGTTTGTGACGTATGTCAGCGTAGTTTTAGAAGACAGTTTTTTGCTGTCCTGGTAACCCCGGCAAGGATAATGGCACAAATTTATAAAATTATTGCATTATCATCGGTCTTTCGACAGGTGTGCAATGCAAGTTTGAATGAAATCTGGTCGTTTAAAGTGAGTCAAAATCGCGCTGGAGTCGGTTACAAACAAACAAACAAACATACAAATATACAAACAAACATACAAGTGAAGCTAATACAAGATTATTTTTAGTATATGCGAAACCTGAATATAGTTTGTTCAGAATCAGTAACTGAATCAATTCCAATAATTTTTACACCATGTTATATTTTGTACCAAAAATATTTAATTACGCTTCCAAGTCGCGGGCCTTAGTGTTTTGTTTCGATTTTAAAATTATCATGTCTTTCTCGTACTCAAACGTCCATTACACGGAGATGGTACGTACAATAGCTGTTTGTGGTGATCTGCATATGTTTTTGCGTGGACAACCAGGTAACTTATCAAGCTTATAACTTTGTGATTATTAATGATACAGTTTTGAAATTTCTTTCATAGATTCTTTACATAAAAATACTAGACCCGTGTTTCGGGTTTCGCATAAACAAAAATTAATGTTGTATAAAGCGTGTAAAAAAGTAGTGAAGTTCATTCGTCTGATTCGTAACCTTCAAATTCTTCTTGTTCTTCTTTTTGTTATTTTTCTTGATCTTTTTTTATTCTCCTTCTTCTTCGTCTTCATTTTGGATGCAAGTAAATTGCGTCAATAGCGATGTATCGCACGACACTTCGTTGGAATCAAACGTATCCTCCACTGTTGGTGATTCAACATTAGAGCACGACTGGCCTTGACAATTTGTACATGCCAGAGAACAAAATAGTCCAACTTTTTTGCAACCGCATTTAGCATTGCATCCCTTTTTGCAGTTGCATAAATTGTGATCAGCAGTTTTCCCGGCGCAGATGGGAGTAAAGTTTGAACTGGCTCTAATGTATAGTTGACCAACTTCCAACCACAGTCTGTAGGGTCTAGTTGGTAACCAAGCCACAATTGAACTTGGTAATATACCCGATAAAGATGTTGATGTGCAGCAACTCAGGTTGGAGGAAGACTAATTGAACTTGTTTTTTATTTTTAGTATTTTTAACGAAACATGCATATCGATGCTTATCCAAACAGGTAGTTTTTTTTAGGAGCTCCGTACACAGAAAGGAAAAAGCGGATGCCGTTGGTGATAACTTCTTGTTGAGATGAATGACTCTTTTTGAAAACTTCAGCACATTGAATTAAATCTTGTTTAAATCTTGCGTTTTGCGCATCCTGGGTTTCATTTTACCTGTTAGTCTTTTAGTTATAACATATGTATATTAGAAATTTTAAGTAAAGTTACAATGACCGATAGAAAAAAAAAATCAACATACCTATACAACAACTCTAGAGATGTATACGTGGCGTACTCATGCTTATAATGAGGATATCAACTTTTACAATTTTTTGGATCGTTATATCTCAGAAACTGTGGCTCGTACGAAAAAAGTATTGGTACATTTTTTATAGATAATTTTGTGATCTACAATTTTTGTCTGAGGTACTTTTATGATAAAACTTACCGTTTTGCTGAAAATTGCAAAAAACGGTACTTAAATATTTTATTTATAATTTTTATAATTAATAAATAAAATATTTAAGTTCCACATCATTCCCGTGTATGGAAAAAAAATTACTCAAAGTCAAAGGTCAAAAAATGAGTTTTTTGTTTTTGTTTTGATCAATTTAACTGATTTTCAGCTTGTTGGGAATTTATGCACCTTAGCTCTCCATTTTTGGTCTAAATTGACCGTACTATAAATAACCATCAATGTCCCTGGTCTGGTCTTAGCTTAGTAACAGCAAGAATATAACCAAGTAGGTTACTAACATTTTGTCAATCAAAAAGAGGCTTCAACCCAAAACTGTTGACATTGACATATCAAGATTTATTTAAAAAAAAACACATGACAGCTGCCAAACCAAATCATAGCGCAAGTTGTGAAGTATTATTTTTCGTTAAAACTATTTCTTATTAATTTTTTATCACATAAAGATGTTTGATGAGGACGAGGAAAGTAATTTGACACCAGTAAGTACCCTTCTTTCGAATCGTCACGAATTATCTGAGTAGATATGCCTCATACACACACAACAAGAGTCTACAATGTTCCCACTACTGGTATAGAAGCCTCCTCTCTGATAAGGACCGGGTCATAATCCACCACGTGGACACTGAGGGTTGGTGGATGACTACATTCATAAACATGCCTACTTCCCATGGGGGCACTCCCCAGAAACTGCAGAACTCAACCTGCTACGATCCTTACTCTTAAATGCTCCTATTGCGTCGTTTACGTTCATATATCTGGTCATAAACTTCAACAGTTTTGTGTGCTGGCTGCGCCGAATAGACCCAGTTCAGCATAACAGCCAGACAACTTTGCCCTTTTTTTTGGTTGGAAAATCATCAAATGACGTCTGACGTCGCTCTGGGTGGCGCGGGAGGGCGTGTCAGAGTTTTACTAACTAATATCCACCCATGTTCCTTCAGTTACCTACGCCAAGGCTATTGTAACTAGTTCGAACAAATCCGCGACCCTAGCAGGCATTGGCCCTAGCGGACCCCTTCAATATGTGCTGACATCTCTTTGAGGCCCGCGTGGAACACAACGGCTTGTCCTTACCGGGCGGCGAGCTACCCATTGCTTGCCGTCCGCAAGCCCACGCCTACGATGGCTGGTCCACTATGGACTCCCAACGCCAGAAAACTAGAGCCTAACGCTGGTTTTTAACTAGACACTATATGACGAAGATTTCTAACCAAGCACGTCTTTAAAACGCCTTAAAGGGGATGCCCCAGGATAGCCCGTGAAATTTACTACACCTGGACAGAAATGGCCTGCACCTGGTGCCGGTGACAATCCCGGGACTCTGCCAAACAAACAACCACACAATAGGCATAACAGACAGTCCTCTAAGCAGGACTTGCATGGAGGCTGAAGAAACTGTTGCGCCTGTACTCTTTGAATGCTCAGGCGTCACGCAGATTAGGACAGAAACCCTCGGGGCACCAAGATCTTACACGGACGTTCTCAACAGATCAGGACATGTAATCAACTTCTGGAGGGAGGTGGGCTGGTTGGAATAGCCAGTGACGGCCCCGCCATGGCCCACGCACATTGATCCATATAAAGCAAACCAAACCCTAGAACATAGAAACCCTGGCATTTAGGAGATGACCAACCCAACCGACGGTGTTCGTTCATGACCATGACACTTGTTTAATCGAATCTACATACTGTCATTACATTCTTTCTCTTACTCTCTCTTCTTCTAAGTCTCGTAAGTTACTGAAGATCGTGTCCCCGAAAGGCCTGCGTGGCTTTAAATGAAGTTCTTCCATTTCGTTCGGTTCTCGGATTCTCTCATGGACGTTGTGACAGAGGGTCCAGTGAGGGCCGTTACTTACGGATCAGCGGTTAGGTGAATGGCCGTGAGATCTTTTCCCATATACCTTGCCCATCACCACCAACTTTTCATGGTTATCCGGTTCCCAACGGGCAATGTGACCAAAGTAACCGAGAATCCTTTGGTAACAGGTCGTTGGTAGTCTTTTTCTTCTGCGCTTTCTCTTACAGATACAGTCAAAAATGGAGGCGCCCAAAATAAGACGGCCCAGAAAGATAATAATACCACATCGGGAGCCGTCTGTGGAGATACCAGAACCGAAGGTCCTCGTCATGACTGCCGGAATTAAGCCCAAGCCTATGTGAGTGGAAATACAAGGTCGAATTAGGGGGGGAGGGGGAGTTTAGAGTTGAGTGTTAGAGCAGTGGTGGTCTAATGGTATCGGCTGCGACTTACGAGATGTAGGTCGTGGGTTCGTACCCAGGCAGGCGTTTTACTTCGTGTTAATAATTTCATCACCACTGCTCTGAAAACGGTGAAGGAAAACATCGTGAGGAAACCGGCATGTCTTAGAATCAATCATTCGAAGACATGTGACATCTACCAACCCACACTGGGCCTGCGTGGTAGATTACGGCCCACTTCCTCTCACCGAGAGGAGTCCTGTGTGTCAGTGGGAACAATATAGGCTGGCGATAAAGTAAGTGATGTTACATCATTTATTAACAAATGCTTCCTCTCTCGTAACTCACTTATTTTTGCTGTGCCCGACATCGTCCATGAGATCTAACTATAAGTTTACCATCTAAGAATACATGTGGAATGCAATAAAAGTATTGAGTACTGAATTTATTAACTTACGCCTTCTTCTCATGAGGGTAGGCAGAAACTACAGAACGCCACCTTTAAAAAATCTACACCTTTAGCTTCGTTTAGGTTCATATATCGGGTACGCGGATAAACTTATATTATTTTAATTGTATTACATAAACAGACTTGCGTTGTATAGCTATTTATACATAATCTGCCCAGCCTTTTCCTAACTATTTTAAAGTCGGCTCCCAATCTAACCGGATACAGCTCAACACCTGTACATGGAATTTACATGGAGGGACTACTACCAGCACCTCGAAAATGCGTTACACTCAATCACAATCTGAATTATTTGCAAGAATTTTATCCATTGCTTCATATTTTAGAAAAATGTGTCTACTCAACAATACAAATAACGCAATGAATGAGCCACTGCTACTAATAATAATATCTTAGGACAACCAAACCCACCGTTATCTGATCCCAAACTAGGTAGAGCCTGCACTATGGCAACCAGACAGCTTATAAACATACTTATGTATTTCTAAATACATACATATTATAGATAAATTACACCCAGACACAGAACAAATGATTGTGCTCATCACACACAGATTTGTCCTGGGTGGGAATCGAACCCACGACCTCAGTCTTAGCAGTCAGGGTCACTAACCACTAGACTAACAGGCCAGTCAACCAGGTTACTGGGTTGCCCCTACACCCTAATTTTCTTTAAATCCGTTTCAGAAAACTAAACCAATGCCTGGTGTCTCCCCTGAGCCTGTATGAGATGTCTGCAGTAGTTGTGGATAATTTGCCTTACCCGAACCCCTTCCAATGGAATGAGGAGCAGGTAGCTGGTTGGATGGAAGAAGTGGTTGGGTTACCTCGATATAAGGTATGGGATATAGATACGGTTTGAGTAAAGTTGTTTCTTTACACGCTTAATATTAGCTTTACTTGTATGTATGTTTGTTTGTAACCGACTCTTTATAGCGCGATTTTGACCCACTTTAAACGACCAGATTTCATTCAAACTTTGCAACCTGTCAAAGACCGATGTTCATAAATTTGTGCCATTACCAGGACAGCAAAAAAACTGTCTTCGAAAACTACGCTGACATACATCACAAACTACGCTGACATACGTCACAAACTACGCTGAAATACGTCTCAAAATTCGAAACATCCTACAAAATAGAAAATAAATAATAGCTAAAAAAAAAATAAAAAACACGCTTCCATAGAAAATCATACTAAAAAGTAGAAAATAATGGAAAAAAAGCGTGGGGTGCCTGATATCAATAAAAAAAATACCTTAAAAAGCACCCCACGCTTTTTTTCCTTTATTTTGGACACGGTTCTCACTGTGAAAGGAAGATTATATATTTTTTCGAGGACGATTGTCTGATGTTTACAAAAATCAAATAGGATATGACATAAAGAGTTTTTTTTTACTGGGACAGTGTACGCAAAAATGAAATAACTTATTTTTTTTGAAAAAAAAACAACCGTCTTCAAAAAAACAGTACAAAGTGAAAATAACTTTAATTTCGGAAGTCATTGTTGCCGATTCTGTTGTTACAAAATTCTCTAAACTAAACTAAAAATCACTAAAATTTGGTTTATTCCTGTCAAATGACGATTTCCTATTCTGAAATAGACTAAAGTGACACAACTTAACTATATTTTAGTTTGACAGCACTAAGATTGCACTGAGTTATTAGTTTCGTGAAAATGACAATTTTGCTATTCTGAGTTTGCCGGATCTCACCAAAAATTTTGACTATAATAATTTATTTTAACTAAATTAGACTATTTTTAATCGTGATTTAAAGGGTGTGGAATAAAACTAGTGGTCATGAACTTAAATTCACACCAACACCTCACCTTCACGTGCAAAAACAGCACTGTATTTTTTTTCCTTTTCAAGCAAAAGCTTATATCTCGAAAATGGCGTGTCCTATCGCAAAAATAATGAAATTTTGGATCCCGTTTGTTGACCCCGTCACTTATTAATCTCAACACGTGGGTATTTTTTTTTATTTATTTTTCAAACAAAAAGTGAAAAATTCCATATAAAACACGTCCAGGCTGCCCCCTTGCGCACGCTTTCGTCTCTCAAAAATTCATTGCGTAGCGCACACAAGTACTACGTTGTGAAGCCAAAAGAAAAAAAAATACCACGTTGATTCGCGATTGTCAAATTCGATTTTAGTCGTGTCAAAATATTTTTTAAATTTAGAGATTTTTTCTTGCAGAATAGCGTTACAATTCTCATAGCCAAAAGTAAGGAATTTTAGAGATAGTTTAGTTAGTTTAGTTCGTGTACAACAGAATCGGCACCATTGTCTTTGTGTTTTAGTTTTTTCGTCGAACCCTATCCATTTAAAAATATTTTTGCAATCGATGCATAATAAAGACCAAGACCCTTCCGTGCCTCGGAAAGCACGTTAAGCCGTTGTTCCCGGCTGTCAGTCCCGGCTTGTCTGAAGCCCACCAGTCTGACCAGTCGCTCCATATAATATATTGGTACTCATCAACTGCATCTGGTTAGACTGGAAGCCGACCCTAACATATTTGGGAAACGGCTAGGCAGATAATGAGATGAAGATGATGAATACATACAAAAAAAAAAATAGATGAATTGAAGGCCGCGGGCTATTACGATAGTGATATCTCTAAAAAAACTTTTTACACAAAAAAACAACCGACTTCCTTAAAAAAAACACTACAAAGTCAAAAATAACTTTAATTTCGAAAGTCGGTGTCTTAGGCTCTGTATTTAAGGTTTTTGCCACCGACTTCCGAAATTAAAGTTATTTTTGACTTTGTAGTGTTTTTTTTAAGGAAGTCGGTTGTTTTTTTGTGTAAAAAGTTTTTATTTTTTAACTTTTTAGTTGTGGTAGATACTCCGCACTAATCTAATCGCGTTATTCGTTCATTTGTCGCGCAAATACATAATGCAAATTTAAGACTTATATGGTTTTCACATGGACCCCATTGTCCAAATGGAACCAAATTAAAATGGGACCATTCGGGAAGCACCAGCTTTCAAATAAAAAAAAAATCATCAAAATCGGTTCACCCAGTCAAAAGTTATGCGGTAACAAACATAAAAAAAAAAAAAAAAAAAATACAGTCGAATTGATAACCTCCTCCTTTTTTTGAAGTCGGTTAAAAAAGTCTAGGTGCCCTAATATACTCCTCTTGTTTGATCCCAGGAATGTATCATCGATAACCACATAAATGGAAGAAGACTACTACGACTAGAAGACCCTTCAGTTCTACCAGAACTTAACATCCGAGACTTCACACATATCAAAGTAAGTGTCAATTCTCTGCTAGGGTCGCGAGATTTTTTCGAAAGAGATACTATGGCCCTGGCATATAGGCAACTGAAGGAACACGGGTGGGTTTTAGTCAGTAAAAGTCTGACACGCCCTCCCGCTCCGCCCAGAGCGGGAGACGTCATTTGACGATTTCCCATCAAAAAAACAAGTAAATTCTCCGCTAGCGTCGCGAGATTTTTTCGAAAGAAATACTGTGGCCCTGGCATAAAGGCAACTGAAGGAACACGGGTGGGTTTTAGTCAGTAAAAGTCTGACTCGCCCTCCTTTGATGACTTCCCATCCCAAAAAAAAAGTGTCAATTCTCCGCTAGTGTCGCAAGATTTTTTCTAAAGAGATACTTTGGTCCTGGAATATGGGCAACTGAAGGAACACGGGTGGGTTTTAGCCATAAGGCGGAAGCGAAGCGCTTCTCTAATGAAGCGCATGCGTGCCAGCTGAAATAGCTTTCTGAGCGTGTTCGTCGGACGCTGGGACTCGCCTATGTGGCAGCACTGGATGCGACACCACTGGAAACTGGCACTCCTATGCGATCCCACTTTTTGATTTTGTTTTTGTATATACTAACAATAGCTTTATAAGGTTTTTTGTGTTACTAACAACAATATGGACAATGTCTGAAATAAACGTTTTAAATTAAAATAAAAAAATTAGTCAGTAAAAGTCTGACACGCCCTCACATTCCGCCCAGAGCAGGAGACGTAATTTGATAATTTCCCATCCACAAAAAAAAAAACAATTCTGGGAAGATCATCACCAGCTACCACCCGACTTCATAAACTTGGACCAATTGACCTTTTCAGTTTACGTTTAGTGTTGTTGTGTTTTTCCATGAGGAATGTTTTAGCA
Organism: Aporophyla lueneburgensis; assembly: GCA_932294355.1. NCBI lineage: Eukaryota > Metazoa > Arthropoda > Insecta > Lepidoptera > Noctuidae > Aporophyla > Aporophyla lueneburgensis. Next base: position 11,227,849 of record OW028756.1, read on the forward strand.
GTTCAGTTGAGCATAAATGAAAAGATGGCTAACTAACACGATTTTATTAGTTTCATACGTATGTTAGTATGTGGTATGTGCCTGTGTAACGGAAACTTTGAACATGATATTGACCTCTTTCAAAACTTCGGGTTCACTCGTTTGGCATACTCCGCATACTTATCAAGGAACGATGACAATACAATAATTTTATGCCATCATCCTTGCCAGGGTTACCAGAACAGCATACGTCACAAAATACGAAAACTACGCTGACATACGTCACAAAATGCGAAACACCTTAAAAAATAAATAATGGTTTAAAAAACTAGAGCACACAATGCACCTCAAGCTTTTTTCCATTATTTTCTACTTTTTAGTTTGGTTTTCTATGGAAGCGTGTTTTTTTAGTTTTTTTTTAACCATTTTATAATTTATTTACAGAAAATAACATCAGAAGTAAGAAAATTATACATGACAGACTACGTTCGTTTCGCGAGAAGTATCGGCTTGCCCATTCGGAAGCCTTTGACTCACTGTACGTGGTTCAAATCCAGGACTGGACCCAGTTGGGGGATCCGACAGAATTGGACTAGGTGAGCTTTGAAAGCCATATAGTGGCGTTATTGGTGATGTTCTTCAGAAAGGTCAGGTGCGTAGTACTGGTAACCGGCGTGTGTGTATGACCAGATGTATGAACGTAAACTAGGCAAAAGGAGTGTGTGAGGATCGTACCAGGTGGCCTTCTGTAGTTTCTGACTACCCCCATGTTAAAAAGGCGTAAGTGTATGTATGTACTAGCTTCTGCCCGCGACTTCGTCCGCGTTAAATTTCTTGTTACCCCGACTCTTCCCGTCGCGTCGAATCGCCTACCCGTGTGATTTTCCCCGTTTTTGAAACATTTTTCATTACTGCTCCGCTCCTCTTAAGTATAGCGTGATGTTATATAGCCTATAGCCTTTCTCGATAAATAGGCTACCCAACACAAAAAAAAAATCAATTCGGACCAGTTCCTGAGATTAGCGCATTCAATCAAACAAACAAACAAACTCTTCAGCTTTATAATATTAGTATAGATGTATATAAGGTGTATCTATTCATACACGAAATATTTTAAGAGGTACACCTGTAGGTGGTACAGAAGCTATAGCAACGAAAAAAAATTTTTCTAAGCGTTTTTTTTTTTAAATTTAATATTTATAAATTTTTTGACGCGCATAAGAAATACTGGCTCCTTCTTATTTTTTTACGGCCCGAGACACCGCGGCCATGCTCGTGCCGTCCGGTCGTCGCCCTCGCAGCGTCAGACGGGCCATTAATAGAATTTGGAGTAAAGGTTTTATGCAAAACGTCTAAAGTAGTTTTAAAATTATAATAATTACGAAAATTCAAAAACGTCTGAAACGTTGTTTGGCCTAAGTCCAGCAGTGGACGTCTTACGGCTGAAATGATGATGATGATGAAAAACGTTTAGGTAAAAATTTTCTTTTTGCTTCTATAGCTTCTTTACCTACAGGTGAACCCCTTAAAATATTTCGTGTATGAATAGATACACCTTATATATAGTATGTATGTAAGTAGAACTAACTTTTCGACTATACGAGTGCCAGGAACATCGATGCGCAAACTGTAACCATGAATTCAGCATATGATTCTGGCGCAGAAACTATTTGTCGGTTATCACAACAAAATCTGCTTCTTAGAAAAGTGCAGTAACTACGCAGCCAAAATGTTTGGCTAAGCTAACTTTTTTACCGACGTGAGCCATCCATAAATTACGTCTTACTACGGTATTAAAAAAATTATTAATTTTTGGACATGGATATAAAAGTAATTTCGGAACTGTTATTTTAATTCAGTGTCAATTGCAAAATATGTGACTTCACACTGGTAGGGTTTCACAAATGTGACCAGCTGTGACAAGGACTGGGCAAAAAATCATAAAATGGTAAAGGGCCATCCATAAATTACGTCACACAGCGTAATTTATGGATGGCCCCTTACCATGGGTTCGATCCACGATTCTGAATCCCCTTGCGTAGAAATGTTTCACCTATTGAAAAAATGCTTTTCCATATATTTTGACCGCATACTGCACTTTTGTGGGAAACAGCAGATTTATATGTTTTCTTATCCTGAAAAGAACTGGAGTAACCGACATAGCTCGCTAAATAAGCATGCTGAAGTGGCAGTGGGCTAATCATGTCTGTCGAAGGACCGATGGCCGATGGATCGATATGAAAAATGATTTTATTTCTATAAGTCGGTTTGTACAAACAGGCATCTTCTGCGCACGCTCGTTTCATCATAGAGCTCATCAATCGCTAACCATCAGGCGTTATCAGGGTCAAGAGCAGGCCCAGGCCCATTCAGTACAATTTTTACATGTCCATCATATTTTGAAAACTAAATGAAGCCGGCGCTTCTTCTCTGACTACTCTGAGAAGGCCGAAACAAGCTCAGAGGTCACAGCCTCTTTTAAAGTCCAGACATAATCTTGGTCACATCGTGTGAAGGCTATTCGGATTAGTGTCTGAAAGGGTCTTTTGAGGAAAAAACCACACAGATTGAGTGGACCTGCGCAGTAACTGCACGCAATTGTTACTAATCGGGCAGCTCACCTCAGAAACTCAAGAACGTGTCTTTTTCGCAAAATTACAATCACATAAGTTTGTGTTGGGAACTGGATTTGAAAGCGCCGTTTTGAATGTTGCCTTCCTCATTGCGAATTCCGTGTCGATCCGCGCCAATGCACTAGAACACTTTCCGTCAGATGTCAATCGGATTTAGCTCAGTCGAGGTCTAATACCCTCAGTTCGGAAGTTAAGTTTCAACCAATTACCACCATTTTTAGGGTTCCGTTGCCAAATGGCAAAAAACGGAACCCTTATAGATTCGTCATGTCTGTCTGTCTGTCTGTCTGTCTGTCCGTCCGTCCGTATGTCACAGCCACTTTTTTCCGAAACTATAAGAGCTATGCTGTTGAAACTTAGTAAGTAGATGTATTCTGTAAACCGCATTAAGATTTTCACACTAAAATAGAAAAAAAAAACAGTAAATTTTGGGGTTCCCCATACATAGACCTGAAACACAAAAAATTTTTTTTCATCATACCCATACGTGTGCGGTATCTATGAATAGGTCTTCAAAAATGGTTATGAGGTTTCTAATATCATTTTTTTCTAAACTGAATAGTTTGCGCGAGAGACACTTCCAAAGTGGTAAAATGTGTGTCCCCCCCCCCCCGTAACTTCTAAAATAAGAGAATGATAAAACTTTAAAAAATATATGACGTACATTACCATGTAAACTATCACCGAAAATTGGTTTGAACGAGATCGAGTGAGTAGTTTTTTTTTAAAACGTCATAAATCGTAAACCGCAATTTACCTTACATTCAATCAACTGAAATATATAAAAAAAAAAACATTTATTTTTAAACCGAGAATACCTACAGGTTTGTACGGAACCCTCGGTGCGCGAGTCCAACTCGCACTTGGCCGGTTTTTTATTATTAAAAGATTTTATTTAACTTCACTTGTATGTCCTGGAATTTTGCAATCAATATCACACGCACTCCGACTGAAGCTATTATCGGGCTGAAATTTGGCACACACGTTTGGTTCCCTCTCGAGCAGTGGTGGCCGAGTGGTAACGGCCGCGACTTACGAGTAGTAGGTCGTGAGTCCGAACCCAAGCAGGCGCCTTACTTTGCGTAAATTATTTCATCACCATTATTCTCAAAACGGTGAAGGAAAACATCCTGAGGAAACCGGCATGTCTTAAAACCAAACAATCGAAGACATATGACATCTACCAACCCGCACTGGGCTACATGGTGGCCCATCGCGAGGTACTCACGGAGAGGGACTCACCGAGAGGAGGTCTGTGTCCCAGCAGAGGGGACATTATAGGCTGCTTGCTGATGATGATGATGATGATGATGTTTGGTTCTCGTGACAATGCACGATAATAGTTTTTTTTTTTAATATTGAAGAATTATATTAAATTTTAATTGTTAATTTCAGGTCCGATATACTTCGATGGATGAAGATTATAATGCCGAAACCAGTCTACTTAGACCACTGGGATTTAGTATGGTAACTCGATTTTTTCTCTAAAACTATATAATGTATCGGAAAGCATAATTGAACCTATAACGCACGCTGCCATACTGGGAAACAGGTCTCATCTCTGCGAGAGGCTGTGATCTACCACGTGGGCCCAGTGCGGGTTGGTAGACGTCACATGTCTTTGAATTTTGTGTCAGGACATGGCGGTTTAATCACGATGTTTACCTTCCCCGTTTTAAGACCAGTGGTGATGAAACGATATCTTTCACCCAAAAGTTTAGAAAAGTTTGCATAGAGTTGTTTTTCTCTAATTTTGTGACCATGGTACTACGAAATAGGTCTCTGTCACTTGGTTTATATCCCGACCAATTGTACTCCGTTTCTCCTCCACATTCATTATGCGCACAGCCAAAGAGTGGAGCTCTCTGCTAGCGTCTGTGTTCCCTTCCACATTTAACCCGGTTGCCTTTAAAGCAAGAGTAAACAGGCATCTTCTGGGCACGCTCGTTTTATCATAGACCTCATCCATCGCTTTCTAGACGTGATAGAGGTCAAGATTAGACCCATTAGACCCATCCTACTAATATTATAAATGCGAAAGTTTGTAAGTATGTATGGATGTATGAATGTGTGGATGTTTGTTACTCTTTCACGCAAAAACGACTGAACGGGTTTGGATGAAATTTGGAACACAGTTAGTTTATAACCTGGATTAACATATAGGCTACTTTTTATCCCGGTAGTACGTTATCGTGGGATATTTTCCGACCTCCACGCGGGCGAAGCCGCTGGCAAAAGCTAGTTTAGCAATAACAAATAAAGTAATTCCATGGTTGTAACAGATCTTTATTAGATCTCTATATCGCGCGTCCGTATTTCCGAAAAGAGACGATGATTGCCGAAGCGCATATTTTATATGATATACCTTTTTCCTTGGGTGGAAAATCATCAAATGACATCTCCCGATCTGGGTGGAGCGGAAAGGTGTTTCAGACTTTTACTGACTAAAACCCACCCGTGTTCCTTCAGTTGCCTGTGCCAGGGCCACGGTAGCTGTTTCGAACAAATCCGTGATCCTGGCAGGCATCGGTTCTTGCGGACCCCTTCAATACTGCTGACATCTCTTTGAGGCGCGCGTGGAACACTACGCGCCGTCGACCCGAGCTTGGTCCTTACTGGACGGCGAGCTACCCATTGCTCGCTGCCCGCAAGCCCGCCTAGCCGGAATTCTGCAATGGATTATCTGGTACAGCTGAACTACAATTTTGACGGTAATTCTCAGGTACCAAAAGCCGGACTGGCCGAAAGTGTTACTGGCGAGAATAGCGAAATCAACGCATTCAGATCCCCTGAGGCAAATACCGCATTATATTCCTCCTGCGGAGCATCCTTGCAATGAATATATGGTAAAAACATTCAATGTACCTAAACTTTTCCTAACCTGACCCTTCTGAAGAACATCACCAATAAGGTTACTATTATCCTCCTAAGGCGTCCCCTCCCGGGGCGCGGCGTTTCCACTTGCATATGCCTTTAAAATACCTTATGTAAGCCGTTCTTCATTCATACACTCAACATGACCAAACTATCTAAGCATACCCATTATTGTCACTACATCTACACTAATATTATAAAGCCGAAGAGTTTGTTTGTTTCTTTGGTTGGTTGAACGCGCTAATCTCAGGAAGTAGTAGACCGAATTGAAAAAATCTTTTTGTATTGGGTAGCATATTTATTGAGGAAGGCTATATAAAATAGGCTACATTATATCACGCTACAATCAAGAGGAGCGGAGCAGCAACGAAAAATGGTTGAAAACTGGCAGGCAATTCGATGCGATGGGAAGGGTCACGGGAGCAAAAATTTGACGCAGACGAAGTCGCGGGCAGAAGCTAGTCTATTAATAATAAAAACTGAAAAGCAAAAAATTTAATCCCCAAAAAAACTGAAAAGCAAAAAATAAGAAGCCTAAGTAATTTTGAGTCGGCGCCAAACAAGCAAATTAATTAATTAATTTGATGTGGTTATTTCTATTTAAGGTAATATAGTGATCTTTGTTCATTGATTGCGTTAGTGGAAACTTTTAACTCGTAAAATTTTTTGTTACTTTGACTTTGACTAAGGTCGGCCTCTGAGGTCGGCTATTCAAATTAAACTTTTTTTCCGTTTCAGACGCCCAGAAAGTTCCTACTGCGACCAAACACAGAAGAGGACATCCAAATGATCTGGATGGAACATCTACCAGGATCCCCTTCCAGGGTAGAATCAAAGAAGGCGGATGAAGAAGATACAGAACGCAAGAAAAAAGTTTCAAAGTCCAAAGTTTATCCTAAAAGTTCGCATTTGACCGGATTGGCTGGCAAAGATTTGATCCTGGCGAGGAGGAAAATGCCTAAACCCAAGTTTTTGGCTTGATTTTTCACATTTTATGTCAACTGAGGGTATATACACATGATCAAATTATATATTAGATCGATATTGAAAACTAATGGCAAGAAGAATATTCATTTTTTTTAATCCTCATTCGACGGCGAAAACTCAATAATCGATTAGGTATGGTTTTGGTGGTTTTGTAATTTTTCGTGGAACATATCGACGCTTGAAAGGCAAAATTGACTAAGCGACATTGTGGCACTATGTCGCTTAGTCAATTTCGCCTTTCAAGCGTCCATATATGTTTTGTTTTGTTTACTAATAGACCATGGAGATCCTTTTTAAATTTTCCGATTGCCGTAATTATTGTAATCGTCTCCCGGAATGTTATTAAAGATGAAGTACAAAATATCATCATCGTAAGACGTCCACTGCTGGACATAAGCCTCCCTCAATTTGAGGGGCTTTGCCATAATCGCCACGCTTAGCAGACGGGTTGGCGATCGCAGTATGGTGGTAAAATGCATAGAGAACGCTGCTGCCCATTCTCTAGTAAGTCCCTTAGTCGCTTCTTACGACACCCACGAGAAGAAATGGGGTGATATTCTTTACGTCCGACACCACACGGGACAAAAGATTCTTTCATGCATAAGATGAGTCTTGCTACTGTGCGAAATTTGTCCTTATGCCGTATACGCGTGTAGTAATTATTAGGGATGTTATGGATATGAAATTTCGGATACGGATTGGATACGGATGTAGGAATGATTATTATACCGGATACGGATATGGAATTATTTCGGATTATCCAACTTTTAAGGAATTACAAAAGTAAAATACAAATAGCTAATAAAATGGTTTTATTTATATGTCACCATTTGGTAGGAATTACAATCAGTCTGTGAGTAATTATTACAGCTATTTAAAATAAAAATGATTATAAATATATATTGAGTGTTACTAATCTATCTAAAATAAAATGTAATGACCAAATCCGTTATCATCCGAAACTTTTATTTCGGATTCGGTTACGGTTACGGATATTTTTTTATATCGGATATCCGATAGTTTCGGTTACGGTTACGGAGCTCCTTAACATCCCTGGTAATTATACATTTCAATATTAGGGGCCATCCATAAATTACGTCACACAAATTTCATTTTATTTTGACCCCCTCCCGTCCTTGTCACAGCTGGTCACATTTGTGAGACCCCCCCCCCCCCCCTCCCTAGTGTGACATCACATATTTTGCAATTTTACACATACTGTCTAGACATAGAATTTTTTTTAATTTTTCTTTCATAGTTCATATTTCGTGTTTTAATAGTACTTTAAATATGTATATTCAATTTTCAAATGTGACGTCACATCATTTAGGACCCCTCCCACCCCCTTGTCACACAATGTCACAATTCGTCGACCCCCTCCCTCCCCCTTAACGTGTGACGTAATTTATGGATGGCCCCTTATTTATGACAATTACTGGTGCCTCAAATATATGCCGTTGCCTTAAAAAAATGGCTTACACAGCAGTCAGTTTCTTTTAAGTTAAATCTAGCCCTTATGCAACGTTTTTTAGCAATAAAACCAGCTTCCTGTACTGTTGGCCCAGAAAGTTATACCGTATCTGAACATAGAGCTGAAGAAGAAGAAGAGTGAAGTAGTTTATTCGCTGTTTTACCCAATCTATGAAGTGTATTTGAAAACTGTTCCCCAGCTCTGGTAGCATGGTCAATATGTAATTTCTAAATAAGTTTGTTATCAATTTGTCACTCTAGAAATTTGGTTACTTCAGTTTCTTTAATGTCACTATTTAGGTAATGATGTATAAAGTACCCGTACGTCGAGTTCGTATTTTAAAATTCATTATTTTAAGCTTTGACAATGTTAATAATTAAATCATTCATTTTAAGCCAGTCTATAATTAATAATATCGTCTGAGTAATGACAGTTTTAAGATCAATTGTAGTATCATTAACGCATAAAATAGAGCTATCATCAGCAAATAGTGTAATGTTATGATTTATTACCAAAGGCATGTCATTTTTATAAACAAAGAAGAATAAAGGACTCATGATACTCCCTTGAGGAACGCCCAATTTCTAAGTTCCAGATTCCGAAGCAAATATATATGACTTTAACCTCCGTACTTCTGTAAATTGTTGTCTGTTGTTAAGGTATGATTCTATAAGTTTGTACACATTACCTCTCACACCATATGCATACATCTTTCGTAAGAGGATCTTATGGTCGACTTGGTCGAAAGCCTGCGACATATCCACGTTTAGTGCGACAGCCGGCACCACTTTGTCCAAGTCAGTTTTTACTTATGTAAAAAGTTATGTTTTGCCATATTCATGATTCGTTATTTCTGAAATCATATTGTACCAAATCTATAGCGCTCTAATCATGTTGATTGCTCTCTATATTATGTTAACTGCGCTGCATATTATAGTGGCGCCGATTCTGTTGTACACGAACTAACCTAACTAAACTATCTCTAAAATTCCTTACTTTTGGCTATGAGATTTGTAACGCTATTCTGCAAGGAAAAATCTCTAAATTTAAAAATTATTTTGACACGACTAAAATCGAATTTGACAATCGCGACTCAGCGTGGTATTTTTTTTTTCTTTTGGTTTCGCAACGTTGTACTTGTGTGTGCATTGCGTAGAATGAATTTTTTGAGAGACGAAGGCGCATGCTGGGGGGGCAGCCTCAACGTGTTTTATATGGAATTTTTCACTTTTGTTTGAAAAATATAAAAAAAATATTACCCACGTGTTGAGATTTAAATGTGCCGGGGTATACTAAGGGGGCCGAACATTTCATTATTTTTGCGATAGGACAAGCCATTTTCAAGATATAAGCAAAAAGAAAATAAAAAATACAAAACTGTTTTTGCACGTGAAGGCGAGGCGTTGTTGAGAATTTTAGTTCATGACCACTAGTTTTATTCCACACCTTTTTAATCGCGATTAAAAATAGTCAGATTTAGTTAAAATAAATTATTATAGTCAACATTTTTGGTGAAAACCGGCAAACTCAGAATAGCAAAATTGACATTTTTACTAAACTAGTGTCACTTTAGTCTATTTCAGAATAGGAAATCGTCGTTTGACAGGATTAAACCAAATTTTAGAGATTTTTAGTTTAGTTTAGAGAATTTTGTGACAACAGAATCGGCACCATTGACTGCGCTCTATATTATATCGATGTTGATTGCTCAACGTTATTGCTTTAACAGTGTCGTTTTGTACTGCTTCGAAGATGTCCTCGTTGTATATCGTCTGCGTATTGCTGCTATATTATGTTGATTACTCTCTCTATATTATGTTCTATTTGATTGCTCACCTGTATCGCTATAACAATAGTGTCATTTCGTACTGCTCCGAAGATGTCCTCGTAGTATATTGTCTGCGCGTCATTGTACCTATTGATTGCTCCTTATATTATGTTGATTGCTCTCTCTATATTATGTTCTGTTTGATTGCTCACCTGTATCGCTATAACAACAGTGTCGTTTTGTACTGCTCCGAAGATGGCCTTGTTGTACATCGTCTGCGCGGTATTGTACCTTTTTATTGCTCCCTATATTATGTTGATTGCTCTTGTATCGTATTAGATTGCTCACCTGTATTGCTATAACAACAGTGTCGTTTTGTACTGCTCCGAAGATATCCTCGTTGTATATCGTCTGCGCGTCATTGTACCTTTTGATTGCTCTCTTGATTTCTGTTATATTCTTAACTGCTATGCGCTCAGTGGAGTTTGCTGAAAAATAAAAGGGAGAATGTTATTGGGAAGCTAGAAATTTACTTTTTTTTTTTGTTTGGATGTACATAATTTATCTACAATTTTTTCTAACATATGAAATGTTAGAAAAAATTGTCAGCTAACAACGTCACAAAGCCATGAATATTGTGCAACTGTCAAAACGAAAGCGATTTCTACTAATAGTGTATTAATGAACCCTCTGGAACCATGGATTCAGTATTTGATTCTGAACCTGCTTTGAAATATTTTTGGCGGTTGTTCATTGCCATACAAATAACAACCTTACATATCTATAAGTCAAAAATAAACAACCTTAGACGCACATCTGTTGTTGACTGATGCGTGCTCGTACTAATGGCAGTTTATTTATTTCCAACTTAATTTCAACTGCAGAAAGGATTATATTTATAAAACCGAAAGAAAGAGAGATCTGAATGATCAAATCTGTGTATCATTAAATTAGTGTAGGTATCCTTCGATTATGCGCCATTGAATTTTCAACTTTCGGCGATTAGCTGAGCGTAGAAAATAATCTAACAGCGTGCTTTTATTTAGGTATTTTCTAGTGTTAGTGAAACCGAGACTAATGACCTAAATAGCAAAAGACCCACCTGTATAATTCCTAGGATGTACCGTCAAGTACTTATGTAACTCAGGAGGCACCAGCGCAAGCACCTGCTCTGAAGTGTCGTTAGCATTCATCAGCTCTTCTGAAATCAATCGTTTTTATTTAAGAACAGAGTTCAGATTACTTTGTGCTGTAGCTAGCAGTTGCAACGTTTTGGAAGACATGGCGAAGATGGCTAGTGATAAGGTGAAAACGATCTAAAAAACTGAAACGATTGAGTTGGATTTTGATTGCTATGTAGGCTAGCACTTTTAAAGTTAGCACTGCCTATGTATTTAATGTACCTACAAATTGTGAAGCGATCTTAATAGCAGAAGCATAAAGTTCAAATTAGATTATGCTGTTGTTAGTTTTGGAAGAATTGCCGAAGTATGCTTGGCTCGTGAAAACAATCGTAACACAATATTAATAGAGTTCAAATTATTTTGTTACGGTAAGTAATTTTTTATTCGATCTTAACATCGAATTCTAATCTTTCAATCTACATATATATAAAATTCAAAGTCCTGAGTGACTGACTGACTCGTTATCGTAAAGTCTGATCTGTCTCAATCTGTCAAAAATACCTCGAGTTTCCATTCACTCTTTTGAAAAGATTTTGACTTTTGATTGTGGAACGTTTAAAACGTTACGAGATTTAAGCCTTTTTTCTGGATGGGAAATCATCAAATGACTTCTGCCGCTCTGGGTGGAGCGGAAGGGCGTGTCAGACTTTTACTGACTAAAACCCACCCGTGTTCCTTCAGTTGCCCATATGCCAGGGCTACGGTACCTCTTTCGAACTAATCTCGCGACCCTGGCAGGCATCGGTCCTAGCAGACCCCTTCAGTTTGCTGACATCTCTTTGAGGCGCGCGTGGAACACTACGCGCCGTCGACCCGAGCCTGGTCCTTACCGAGCGGCAAGCTACCCATTGTTCGCCGCCCGTATGCCCGCGCCTACGGTGGCCGGGAGTCTGCAATCGACTTCCGACGCCCGGGGCTTCAACTCCTGTGGCGGCTAGGGACATGAGGGCGCAGAGACTGCCACTCCCTCACGCGCCCCGCCTCCTCTTTCGCGAGCATTACTGCTTCGCAGAAGGAGGTGACGGCTTCCCATGCCGTCTCGCTCCGTACCATGGCTCGCACCAGGGCCGGACGCGAGAGGTCGCCGCTGCCGATCGCCTCGACGAGGACACGGCGGTGCTCCGCCCAGGCAGGGCACACCTCCACCGTATGCTCCACCGTGTCCTCCAGAAAATCAACGCAAAGGAAACACCCGGGCGTTTCCTCCCGCTTTATCCTGAAACGAGAATTAAGCCTTACGGTCAAATCTGCCAACGCAAATCTAGTTCAAAATTCTCTCAACAGATGGCGTTACGTGTACCCGAACAAGTAAAAAAACTATTGAATTACAAAACGAAAATAATGTTTCTTGTGTCATTCTTCACCATTCATAATTTCAGCCCAAAGACGTCCACTGCTGGACATAGGCCTCCCCCAAGCTCCGCCACTTCGACCGGTTTTGTGCTTCCCGAAACGTGGTCGCTCACAATGGGCCTTATTAGAAGGCTGAAAGTCACCCAAAGGGCGATGGAGACGGCTATTCTTGGAGTTTCCCTACGCGATCGAATCAGAAATGAAGAGATCCGTAGGAGAACCAAGATAACCGACATAGCCCGAAGAATTGCTAAACTGAAGTGGCAGTAGGCAGGGCACATTGCTCGCAGTATCATTCATATTTGTGAGAAATATGTCAAGTACTCTAAATAACGTAAACTGGGCTTACTGCCAGTATTTCTGCTAAGTAATTAAACTATGAAATGCACATGACTAATTTTATAGTAAAGAAGTCGGTATTTCTTGGGTAGCTAATTCTTAGGTAACAATTCATCATCTGCCTAGCCTTTAATTATGTTTCGATCGTCTTTCAGTCTAGTCGAATGCAGCTGAATACACGTATTTTGTATTGAGCGACTATCGACCCCGTCACTGGGCTAATACTAGGGATGTTATGGATATGACATTTCGGATACGGATTGGATACGGATGTAGGAATGATTATTATACCGGATACGGATATGAAATTATTTCGGATTATCCGTTAGTTTCGGATAATATCGGTTACGGATATTAAACTTTTAAGGAATTTCAAAAGTAAAATATAAATAGCTAATAAAATGGTTTTATTTATATGTCACCATTTGGTAGGAATTACAATGAGTCCGTAAGTAATTATTACAGCTATTTAAAATAAAAATGATCATAAATATATATTGAGTGTTATCTAATCTACCTAAAATAAAAATTAATAACAAATCCGATATTATCCGAAACTTTTATTTCGGATTCGGTTACGGTTACGGATAAATTTTTATATCGGATATCCGATAGTTTCGGTTACTATCGTAACTTCATCATAAAAAAACTTCAATCTAGAATGGGGAAATAGCGCCATCTATGGGTAGTTTACGCGAACTGCTAGCAGCACAAACAAATTATTTTTCTTAAACATAAAACACACGAACCATGAAAAATAAGGTCCAGATAAAAACTAAAAGAGAGGATATTAATACAAATATGTTTTACAGTACCCGGCCACAAATAGTACACCTCCCGTGTTGTCGCAACTAATTTCAACCCGTCCCTTAACCTTCAAAATAGTTTTTGTATTTCGAACTTTATGCCAACTTCGGTAAAGTTCTCAATACAACATTGACAACCTAAAACCGTACTAGTTTGTTAGTTTTTAAAAAAGGAACTATTTTTCGATTTCTATCAGGTTCTTATTTCAAAAACAGGCTCGGTTTAAATTGTGCCTAAAAAAAAATCTTGTTTTTCGTAATACGACTGAGCGAGTTTAAGAAAAAAAAGTTGGGTTTTGTTGAGACGCTGTCACTCATACTAGTGTGTAAATTTCGTTCAAAAGCTTGATATGTCGTATTTAATACCGGGTACTGTACTTTGATTGTAACAAATTGGTTAACCTACACTTTCATAGAAGAACGGTGATACTGATAGCAGCCGGCATGAGCATGGATGGCGAGACGGATTGTGAAGCAATCTTAATGCTAAATTAATAGAGTTCAAATTAGATTGTTATAGGCTAAACCAGATTTTTTTATAAACTTACTACGAACTTTATGTGCTGATTATGCATTTGGCGGCCACCATTTTTCTAGGAAACTGTAGCTTAAGTAACAAAGACAATTTTATTTCAGTAGAAACTTATTGAGATTTGTACATCTAGGGCCTTTATTTTTCATGGATTTTAAAACATAAAAACAGCATATTTAGCGTCACCGGAAACCGAGACAGTCCTGAAATGGCAATATAAAATAGTATTATGTTACAGGAGTTATTTACATGATTATACAGGGTGTATGGTTGAACGAGGGATAAACTTTAAGAAAAAGTGGCACTCATGAATATGATAAAATTCGTATGGGATCAGCTGTCAACGCGTAGTGATGACAGGTGGTGTAGGGCAGTGACTGAGTGGCGTCCCAGGACTGGAAAATGAAGTGTGGATCATACGGTGGCGAGATGAGCAGGCGAGATTGTTACTATCGCGGGTAGAATCTGGGTAAGTAGGGCACAGGATTGTGAAGATTGGCAAAAGAAAAAAGAAGTCCAGCAGGGGGTGAAGTTGGCCTGTGCATGATGATAATATGAGGGCCTTGTATAACTATCTTAATTCAAATAATCTGATGTTTCCTACATTTTGATGTACATACTAGAGCTTAGCTTTGTAGGAAACAGCAGATTCTTTTTGGCATCGTTGGTCCCTTAGTAAAAGCTTTCATATTCATGAGTATGAAATGAATATGAATTTAGTATTCACGACATTTCCTTATTGTATGTCCCTAGTTTTACCAAAAACTCTGTAAGGAAAGCCATTATTATTTTGATTGGCATTATTATTTTAATTTAAGCACATTATAAAGCGGATCCGCGAAATTCATATTTTATTCCAATTTTGCAAATTGCAACTGTAATGGGCATGATGAGAGAAAATGCGCAATTTTTAGCAATCATTTATGACATCTGGCAACACCAAGCAACTAAAGTGATGTCCGAGAAATTGCCAAGAATTGCTCAATGTGTCGGTGAAAATGTGATTTTTAACAGAAATTATAAAGTATACAAAAATATCAAGAAACAAAGAAGACATTTCTTTGAAATATAAGATATGTACAAACATTTAGCAATACACGGTTTAGCTCATTTTTCACAATATTTATAGACAAAATACGGAAAGAAAAAGAAAAAAAACGTTTGTTTTTGCAATCTTAATCACTTTTGATAGCGCCACATTTACAATTTAGAAAAGACAAACACAGAAAAGAATATAAAATAATAAAAAAACCTTTATATGGCAACATTAGAAGAACTGAATCCAATATGGGGTTAGTATCGGAAACGGAATCGTATCCGTTATCTGAAAAGTTTTAAAATTATGCTTAGCCAAGAAACATGTAATTATTACTACGATGTAGCTGACATAAGGAAAATCAGCCTTTAGTAGAATAAATCTTACTCTTACATACTCTCTCATATAAGTACATCGTTACTTAAATATTGGACCCAAATGAAGCTTGTAAAATAATCATAAATAAATATTTCGTACATCGGTAATGGTATAGATTTATGACATAAGTTGATAAAGACACATTATTCAAACTTAATGAACAGATAAACAAAATACCCAAAACTTTTCAAAGCAAAACTTTCCTTTTTATAAGTTACAGAAACTTGCAATTATACTAAAATAAGAAAAAAAATCGAAAATAGAAAATTAATTCAAGAAACAAGTTGGAATGAAAAAAGAATATTGAAAACGGGCTCCCGAAAATTATTTAAAATGAGACCAGTATTTACTACTTAATTGGAGCAAAACATTTAAAAACCTTTTATAACATCGTTCGTTAAATGTTTAATCAACAGGCCTCGTAATTTTATTTCGAACCGATTTAAATCTGAAATTATAAAAAAATAAAATCTGTAAATAAAAGTTAAATCGATTACATTCTAAATGAGGATGTCCGATTTTTCAGTCTGTGGGGTATTTTGAGCTTTTCTACTGTAGTGTATTTATTTAATAGATATGAAAACACTATCTTATGCAGTCTTCCATAGTAAGGTAGCTGTCACTAATGACAGCTGTCAGTTTACCACGAATGGCGGGAAACAGTTGTAGAGTGAAGCGTGCCTGCACGAGCGACTCGGTCTGGTTTCTACAAGTACCTTTGATAATTGGCTATTTGATTAGTAAACTATATTTTGCGCATGACAATTGGTCAGTCTATAATTTCGTCTTCTTGGACGCCTGTTCCCCCAGCAGGGTTAGACAAAGGTATACCTCGTAGATAATAGTTTACACATCTTATTTTATAAAGATGGTAACTTGTTGAGCATTCCGGTACTACACTAATATTTAGTTGCATCCAATCACTGCCTGCTGAAGTCAGCTTTGCACCCTGTATAAAATTTATAATTAATTACTAAAAATAACATTTTAAAAACTCATACCTCCATCTCTATACATGCCCCCGCTAGACGCCGAGAGCATAATCTGTAGCCACAGACAAAATAGCCCGAGTATAACAACAACTCTGGCAACCGACGCATATTTTAAGCGTGGCATCTCGTTTAGCACTCAACAGATGGCGCTAGTTGCATCTTACGTAGTCCGCCCATCGGCCGCTAGAAGGCGCTGTTTCATATTTTGTTCAGGTCATCGTTTCTTGGTTGTTGTTCTGGGGAAAAAGAAATACAAAACGTTAAAAAACTTTCAGTATAAGAAAGAATGGTAAGCGGTTTCTGTTAGTAATTGAGTCAATAATTAAAGATTTATGATCAATGTAAGGTTTCCTGATTAAAGACGCAATTAAAGCGGATAAGAAAATCAATTAATATAGGCCCCTATGTGAAGTACGATTCTGAAATGGCTATTAAAATCCCTTGTATCGCACGGTTTTAGTGACTTGATAGAACATCGAAATTTCATACACCTAACTTTAATAGTAACGTAATATACATATAAATCAATAACGCTGTTTAGAAGAACAATGAGGTCAATACAAACTGACATTAAAGCGATTTTAATCATAATACTATACTTATACTGGAAGGGGCTCTGGGCTGAATAATATAGGGTGACGACTCGTGATGGGCAGTGGATAAATACTCGGAGGATAAATACTCGAGTTTTTATCAGAAACGGATAAATACTCGTTTTTACTCATTTTTATCGGATAAATACTCAAAATGATGGATAAATATCTTTTTTGCGCATCGGATGATTATTTTAAAATGTTAATGACTTTTATTGTTATTTAGGCTTTTCAAAATACTACGTTATTACATTATTTAGTTCTAATGTCAATTGCTGGGCTGTAATTGTGTCAGAAGCCCAAACGTCTCTAATAGAGCATGCTCTTTAGATACAAATTTAGAATCTTTCTTTGTTGAGAGTGTAGAGAATACCCACATAATTGATTATCTCTGTGAAGGGCTTCTAAAAGCCAAGAAAAATGCGGCAAAGACAAGTTTGTTGTTGTTGTTGTTTGCCAACGCTATAAACATGCAAAAGGCTTTTCAATTAGTTAAAGGTGTTGAGCCTTTAAACTGCGCAGCACACACTAGTAACTTGCTGGCTCATGGTGCACTGAAATGCGGTAGTTTCAAAAATTTATAAACTATGCAGATATGATAAAATCTTTAATAAAAAACAATTGGTTGTCTGTAAAGTCGGTATACGGACGATAATTTTACGTAATAATGTCTAAGTCTCTTTTACTCGGACGTATTAGCCGATGAAGTGGAAGAGAGATAGATTTCACAAGTCGAACGCTAAGGCCGACCGTGCCTCTCTCTCGCTTACACGCTCGGTTCAGGCGGAACGTGACAATGAGTCATGCTTTTCCGTGCGTGCAGCCAACGTTCATCGATTTATAAGACAGTCAAAAAATCACAAGAACTAAACCCAAAACCCACGATCGAAGCTACAACAAATCGTAAAACAAAAGGTAACGAGAGAAAAGTTAAACCTGCCATGCTACACAAGATAGGGCAGCTATCTACGATCACTCGATCACACACACACAAACGAGTATGAAAAATAGAAAAGCCGCTCTCTCAGCGTACGCAAAAGAAAAATATTTCGTCAAGTCAAATGCTACAAGCAGCTTTGCTTGATGATAACTTTTGGGATTAGGTATATCAATGCATATCTGTTTTTGAACCCATAACAGAACCTGTCTTTCAACAAGAGTCCAACAAATGCAATGCCCTTCTAGTGTTTATAATATTTAAGGATATGAAATCAACTCAAAATGGGTTATATTTACAGACAAATACTGATAATGCGTCATTGGATTCGAGAAAATCTAAAAGCAGGTTTCAGTAAATTTTACCACTGTGTAGATCGCCTGGAAGATACGGTGGAGCATAGTGTGGAGGTTTGCCCTGCTTGGGCGGAGCAACGCCGTATCCTTTTAGAGGCGATTGGCGGCGGCGATCTCTCGCGTCCGGCCCTGGTGCAGGCCATGGTATGGAGCGAGAGGACATAAGAAGCTGTCACCTCCTTCTGCGAAGAAGTAAGGCTTGCGAAGGAGGAAGTGGAGCTCGTTAGTGAGAGGCAGTCTGTGCGCCCTCATGTCCCTAGCCACCATAGGAGGAGACGCCCCGGGCGTCGGGAGTTCATTGTGGACTCTCGGCCACCGTGGGCACGGGCTTGTGGGCGGCGAGCCACCCATTGCTCGCCACGGTAAAGAACAGGCCCATGTCGACGGCGCATTGTGTTCCTCGCGCGTCTCAAAGAGATGTCATTACATATTGAAGGGATCCGCAAGGACCGATGCCTCCCAGGGTTGCGGATCTGTTTAAAAGAGGTACCCTGGCACAGGCAACTAAAGGAACACAGGTGGGTTTTAGTCAGTAAGTCTGACATGCCTTTCATATTGACGATAGCAGTGGTGGCCCGGTGGTATCAGCCCCGACTTACAACTTGTAGGTCGTGAGTTCGCACTCAGGCAGGTGCTTTACTTGTGGTAAATAATTACATCACCACTGGTCTCAAAACTGCACATTGCTCGCTGAATCCATATCCTACAATGTCAACAACCTCGCGAGCCAAGTCAAAATATTTGATTTGTTAATCTTTCTCGACTTTCACGAGGTAGGTTTTTTTTTATTATTACAATGATTTAAGTGTTACTTAAATAGTTTCTGCCTACCCCCATAGGAGAAAGGCATGAGTTCATGTATGTATGTGAAAACCCAATTAACAAATGTATAATTTTATCTAACTTTGACAGTGATTGACTAACTGTATTCTTAATTGAATGGAATTATTATCAATATCGGCGTTTTGTAATTGTTAAAATGATTATTAAGGTACGATACCAATCTGCATTGTCTATTTTTCATTAATTTTAATCCTTTTGTTAGTAAAATGACAAAACTTACGTTACGAAAACATAAAATAGTATTTATCCGCTATTTTGGATAAATACTCAGTAAAAACGGATATTTATCGAGTATTTATCCATTTTGAGTATTTATCCGGATAAAATCCCAACACTAGTCACGAGTCAATTGAGAGTATAGCTTCACTTTGCGCGGTCGGTTTCTGGATGGGTGACCAAAGCGATTGTAATCATAATACTATACTTATACTAGGAGCGGCTCTTGATCGAATAATATAGCCTCACGCACGAGAAATTCGAGAGTTAAGCTTCGCTTGCCGCGGTCAATTCTTGGATGGGTGTACATCCATTACATATACAAGACCCCACCGTGCGTCGGAAAGCACGTTAAGCCGTAGGTCCCGGCTGTCATTCGAAAATTTTCTACAGTCGTTACGGGTAGTTAGAAGCCCAAAAAGCGACAACCAGTCTTTTTAAGGGATATCTTGTTCCCAGTAATTGGGTTGTAGAAGTCAGATAAGGCAGTCGCTCCATGTAAAATACTGGTACTCAGCTGCATCCAGTGAGACTGGAAGCCGACCCCAACATGGTTGGCAAAGGCTTATTAGATTAATTAATTTAATAAAGATTACCTTTTGCCAGCAGTTTGGCCCGAAATTATCGCGCGGGAAAATACTACGGGGATAAAAAGTACCCTATGTGTTAATCCAGGTTATAAACTATCTGTGTGCCAAATTTCATCCACATCTGATCAGTCGTTTTTGCGTGAAAGAGTAACAAACATCCATACATCCTGACAAGCTTTCACACTTATAATATTATAGTAGGAAAAGATGTTCATGTTTTATTATCTAAAGAAGAACAAATGATAATTAATTCTCAGACCTTGAAGGGCCCGATGCGATCGACATGAAGTTATCTAAGATAGCTTAGTTGTGGCTAAAGAAACGATGGATGGACTGTGTGAATAATTATATGAATAGAAAGGGGGTGACTACTGAGATGACGACTAATAGTGAAGTGTGGAAGAAAAAGACATGTTGCGCCGACCACAAATAAATTGGGATACGGGCAGGAGAGTGATGTGGCCAGTACTTTTAACTTAATACTATACGCACACCCACACATCAAGCTATATATTTCCAGTACAAGCTGACATCTCACTGCACGAAAACCATAAAGAATGCGAGGTCAGGTAAAACTGGAATATTATAGCTTGACCTGCAGGCGTAGCCGTGTGAACCTATTGACGTTCGTGCTACCAATTCCCATGCATTTGTCTAGCCGTGCATTTGTTTAAACACATGTCTGAATCTAAGATGGCGTTTATTTTGACAGCTGTTTCTGAGACGCCATATTGTTTTCTTTATAAAACTTGCAAAATATTGCAAGTGTTCGTAGGTAATGTACCACATGGGAACTATTTTTTAACCGATAATGTTAATTTTTTGCTTTAATTGAAACCGTTTAAAGCGAACAACAACAATAAAACACATAGTTTATACATAATAATAGAAGAGACAAACGCCAGGACTCCCTAGAAAGAGATATAGTGACCGTATTGGTGATGTTCTTCAGAAAGGTCAGGTGCGTAGTGCTCGCAACCGTGCGTATGTCCTGAATACCGGATGTATGAACATAAAAGAAAGAAAAAAAAACCGGCCAAGTGCGAGTCCGACTCGCGCACCGAGGGTTCCGTACAAACCTGCAGGTATTCTCGGTTTAAAAATAAATGTTTTTTTTTTAAATTTTTATATTTCAGTTGATTGAATGTAAGGTAAATTGCGGTTTACGATTTATGACGTTTTAAAAAAAAACTACTCACTCGATCTCGTTCAAACCAATTTTCGGTGGTAGTTTACATAGTAATGTACATCATATATTTTTTTTAGTTTTATCATTCTCTTATTTTAGAAGTTACGGGGGAGGGGACACACATTTTACCACTTTGGAAGTGTCTCTCGCGCAAACTATTCAGTTTAGAAAAAAATGATATTAGAAAACTCATTACCATTTTTGAAGACCTATTCATAGATACCCCACAGGTACGGGTTTGATGAAAAAAAACATTTTTGAGTTTCAGTTCTATGTATGGGGAACCCCAAAATTTATTGTTTTTTTTCTATTTTAGTGTGAAAATCTTAATGCGGTTCACAGAATACATCTACTTACCAAGTTTCAACAGCCTAGCTCTTATAGTTTCTGAAAAAAGTGGCTGTGACATACGGACGGACAGACAGACAGACAGACAGACAGACAGACAGACAGACATGACGAATCTATAAGGGTTCCGTTTTTTGCCATTTGGCAACGGAACCCTAGAAATGTGTTTATTGGCATTACATTATTAAAATAAAACTATAAAAAACCGGCCAAGTGCGAGTCGGACTCGTGCACCGAGGGTTCCGTACAAACCTGTAGACCAGGTATTCTCGGTTTAAAATAAATGTTTTTTTTTTATTTTATATTTCAGTTGATTGAATGTAAGGTAAATTGCGGTTTACGATTAATGACGTTTTAAAAAAACTACTCACTCGATCTCGTTCAAAACAATTTTCGGTGGTAGTTTACATGGTAATGTACATCATACGTTTTTTTTTAGTTTTATCATTCTCTTATTTTAGAAGTTACGGGGGGGGGGACACTCATTTTACCACTTTGGAAGTGTCTCTCGCGCAAACTATTCAGTTTAGAAAAAAATGATAATAGAAACCTCATTACCATTTTTGAAGACCTATTCATAGATACCCCACACGTATGGGTTTGATGAACAAAAAATTTTTGAGTTTCAGTTCTAAGTATGGGGAACCCCAAAATTTTTTTTTTTCTATTTTAGTGTAAAAATCTTGATGTGGTTCACAGAATACATCAACTTACCAAGTTTCAACAGCGTAGCTCTTATAGTTTCGGAGAAAAGTGGCTGTGACATACGGACGGACAGACAGACAGACAGACAGACATGACGAATCTATAAGGGTTCCGTTTTTTGCCATTTGGCAACGGAACCCTAAAAAGCAGAAAAACAAAACAATGATAATAATGCCAAAAGGGCCTCAGGTCGGCATAATGTCAGATGACAACACTAGGCGGTGTGCGCACTGACGCTGATTTTCAGCTGCAACCCAACAGTGCCATACATATAAACGAGGCTAAAGAAATAGTTGTTAGTAGTAGTTTCTGTCTACCCCCATGGGAAGGCGTGAGCTTATGTATGTACTTATATATCAAAAGAGAGAATTAAAAACAAAAAAGACAAAGTTGAGGTCAAAAGAGTAGAGATTATTAACCTAAAAACACTATAAAATAAACTACTGATTACCATAAATATTATGTGTTTCCTAATACCTGGAAGTTTTAAAATGGGAAGGTATCGTATTACCCAGTAACTGGGTTGTGGAGGTCAGATAGGCAGTCGCTACATGTAAAATACTGGTAGGTACTCAGCTGCATACGGTTAGACTGGAACCCGATTGAAACATAGTTGGGAAAAGGCTTTTGCAAATTTTATGACGGTGACCTAGTTGTCTTCAAAGGAGTGGAGGTAACTTCAATAAATTTAGAAAATTACTCTATAGGTATTAATTAATATTATAAAGCTGAAGAGTTTGTTTGTTTGGTTGAACGCGGTAATCTCAGGAACTACTGGGTGCTTACTCTCGAATATAATTCCAATAGATCGACATTAGTCAAACGTCAGTTGATTGAGTTAAACGTCAGGGATTGGCTAGACTCGGTGAGTCCAGCCAATCCCTGACGTTTGACTGAGAATTCCAATGTCGATCTATTGGAATTATATTTGAGAGTAAGCACCCTGGTCCGAATTGAAAAATTCTTTTGTTGTTGAGTAGCCTATTTATTGAGGAAGGCCATATAATATCACGCTACGATCAAAAGGAGCGGAGCAGCAACGAAAAATGGACGAAAACAGGCAGGCAAAACGATGCGATAGAAAGGGTCAGAGGAGCAAAAATTTGACGCGGACGAAGTCGCGGGCAGAAGCTAGTGTTTTAATATAAAAAAAGAGAACTTACTCCTTTTTTTTTCAAGTCAGTCCGTCTGTTACGTTTGATGGCAAAAACGCTGAACTCTGGTTTTATTTTATTTGTCAAAAAAATCAGACCACAAAGAAGGAACCGCACTTTCATAAACTTAAAAAAAATCCACCCTGAAAGGGGTTTTAAGGGATGTTGAAGTTTGTATGGGAAAATTTTAAATCCAAGTGTACCTACGTAATCGCGGTCAGAATGCTAGTAAATAATAAAAAAATATGGCGACCATGAGCAGTATAAGTGAGAAAGGGCTACATTTAGTTTTTAAAAAGGAGGTCATTTTAAAATGGGGTAAACACACGCATAGTAAGAAGTATGTGTTAGTTAATAATGTAACGTAGATCGCTTTTTTTTTTTTTTTTTTTTTTTTTTTCCGGATGGGAAATCATCAAATGACTTCTCCCGCTCTGGGCGGAGCGGGAGGGCGTGTCAGACTTTTACTGACTAAAACCCACCCGTGTTCCATCAGTTGCCCATGTGCCAGGGTCACGGTATCTCTTTCGAACAATCACGCGACCCCGGCAGAACGTAGATCGCTAAGACGTAAAACGCTATCTACTAAGGCCTGTGCACACCACGTTTTTTAAAAGCGCCGTTGACACGCGTTTGTAGCGATACAGACGCGATACGCACGCGAGTCAGACGCAACCTGTAGACCTTTGTACACCTGTATAAATTCAAACATGCGTTTGACACGATACAGAGGCACGTATGTAGCGATACAGACGCGATGCAAACGCGCGTGTGTATCGATACAAACGACAACAAACTGCTCTGTAGGTAAATATCTAAAACGCGCGTCAACGGCGCGTTTCAAAATCGTGGTGTGTTCAGGTCGTGCGTTTTTTACCGCATAATCTGTGCAGTATTAAATGTCATAGAAGTGCGTGCCCTGCGATGAAAAAGAATCATGCGGTTGATTCAGTGGGCCTCCCCCTGCCCCACCACATGTATTTACCACCACATACAGAATTACAGATGTAATATGTATGAAGTACCACGCACTGCAGTGAAAGAAAAGCATCGAGAAACCGAACAAGCAGTATCTATCCAGAAAGTAGACCTTAATAGGCATTTAGGCCGTCTAGGGATATTCCATAAACTGGTCGATAAACTCGATTCTAGATATATCAGCGATGCCCTAAGCCGACAGCGCAGTAAGCAGTCGCATTAAGCGTCGGCATTAAGTCTGGTGAAAATGTAGGGAGCAGCTGTTTTTTTTTCCACGTACAGAAACAGAAGCAAGACCACTGCTGGCCCAGTGTTATCGGCCCGGCTAGCGAGTTTGTGGGTCGTGAGTTTGAACTCAGATAGGACACTTAATTTGTATATTCAATTTCATCACCACTGCTCTCAAAACGTTAAAGGAAACCATTGTGAGAAAACCGGCATGTCCTAGAACCAAAAATTCGAACACATGTGACATCTACCGACCCGCACTGGGGCCGCGTGGTGGATTACGTCTTGCTCTTGCTCACATAGGCCTGTGTCCCAGCAGTGGGAACATTATTTGCAGATAATGCTAATCACAACAACCACATTTGTCAGCAATTTTACTTATCAATGTTGTAGATGAGTCTTTAATCGGGGGTTAAGTGGAGAAATTGGCAGATGGCCAATATCCAACTGGTGACCTCTGCTTACCACTGCAGTGTATCTCAAAGGTCACGTTTACCTAGAATTGTAGGGAACACACTGCGTACTTTGAGCGATATTACACTGCGTGCGTTGTCCAAATAAAAGTTCAACTTTTTGCGACCTCGTCGCCTGTGTAAATGTCGAAATTTATAACATATGGGACCGGTCTGTCGGGATAATAAATATCCTATGTTCTAAATTAGGCCATGGTCAACACTTGCGCCAAATTTCGTCGAAATCCAAGATGGCTGCGCTAAGGAAGACCATTAAATTCTTCCGTTTTTTTGTAATTTACAGGTCATGATGATTAAATTATTTGATTCATGAAATAGTTATTCAATGGAATTAAATGAACTTAAATGTTGAGAGCACGAATGAAGGGAGGCTAACAAAAAGTATTTACAAGACAGATGTGACTGGAGACGCCGGAAGGAGACGCCCTAGGAGAGGAGAACATAAGTTTATAGTGACCTTATTGGTAATGCTCTCTTTTTTTTTTTTTTTTTTTTTTTCAGGATGGGAAATCGTGAAATGACTTCTCCCGCTCTGGGTGGAGCGGGAGGGCGTGTCAGACTTTTACTGACTAAAACCCACCCGTGTTCCATCAGTTGCCCATGTGCCAGGGTCACGGTATCTCTTTCGAACAATCACGCGACCCCGGCAGAGCAGGTGGCGTTCTGTAGTTTCTGCCTATCCCCATAAGAAAAAAGAGTGAGTTTATGTAGGTATGTGTTTATCATACAACCTGAAACTGACCTGTGAAATGGCAAAAAAAAAAAAAACTTAAGAAAATTTGAATTACGGGTTACTCTGACGCTGCCACCTCAAATTCATTCATTGGTCTGGCAATTTGGTTAAGTTATGCGCCCCACCCAATTGTCCTTTCTATGGTATTATTATATACTGATAATTACGTGCACTGACTGGACTCAATCTGTGTGGATCTATTCTCCTCAATATAGGTACCATTTGAGATAACAATCCATATGGTCTTTACGAACGGAACCAACGGCTTAACGCACTTTCCGAGGCACGGAAGGGTCTTGGTATGTAAAGATGTGTCACCCATCCACGGACCAACTGCGGCAAGCGTAGCTTAACCTGAACGATCAATCCGTGCGGCTGTTATTACGTAGCCTCAAGCCCTTAAAATCATTTATCATTCACTTTTGTGTCTTGATTTCTGACCGGTATGTGTCAATACGCTCGCCCTTTCTACATGAGATTTCAACATAACTCGCGATAAGTGGGTGTACTGTACCAACACATCTGCCTACACCTTTACGCAATAAAAGCGTGACGTAATTATGTTTCCTTCGAATGAAACGCTCCGCTTGTTAAACCCATTTAAGATATTGACAAACAAATGCTCTCGCTTACGACCAAATATTAATTGGTTTAATTTAAATTACTTGATTACCGTAATTGCATTGTTTACCCTAAACTCCACGATTACGACGCACTTTGTTTGATTTTCAATGCTCGGTTCAACACTGAGAGTTTAAAATCCAATGTACGAGGAAATCCCACTGCGTTGTTTTGACATACAAACTTAACCATGCAGGTCATGGCAGCGCCACTTGCAACGTGAAAACGTCTAACAGCTGTCAAATTTAGTACATTTTAGTTTAGTTTCGAATTTCGCCGCACGCACGTATAAGTTTGTCGTATGAATGACGTTACATTACTATCTTTACTGTTTTAGTACTTTAATGCATGCGAAGTTTTTATTGTACTTTGTATGTAATCCTTCGTTAATTATGCTATGTCAATTTTATGACTTTCATGTCTATTCATAACTACATAACGTAAAACGCTGGATTTTTTCTATGCCATAATGTTACGAGGGGCCTGTGTCTAAGTAAAAAAATAAATAATAGTTTAAAAAAAAACTAAAAAACACGCTTCCATAAAAAACCAAACTAAAAAGTAGAAAATAATGGAAAAAAAGCGTGGGGTGCCCGGTGCTTTTTAAGGTATTTTTTTATTGATATCAGGCACCCCAAGCTTTTTTCCATTATTTTCTACTTTTTAGTTTGGTTTTTTTATGGAAGCGTGTTTTTTAGTTTTTTTAAAACCATTTTTTTTGGGGGTTTCGAATTTTGAGACGTATGTCAGCGTAGTTTTCGAAGACAGTTTTTTTGCTGTCCTGGTATCCCTGGTAAGGATAATGGCACAAATTTATGAAACTATTGCATTGTCATCGGTCTTTGACAGGTGTGCAAAGTTTGAATGAATACCGGTCGTTTAAAGTGGGTCAAAATCGCGCTATAAGGAGTCGGTTACAAACAAACATACTAACATACAAACAAACAAACATACATACAAACAAACATACAAACATACAAGTGAAGCTAATTAAAGCGTGTAAAAATAGTACGAGTCAATCGATCAGGCTTTGCCGCAGCTGGTCCGTGGATGAATGACAATCTTTACATACCAAGACTCGTCCGTGCCTCGAGAAGCACGTTAAGAACTTGGTCCCCATGGCCATCATTCTTGGATCTTTGCCAGTCGTTACGGATCATCCGAAGCTCGTAAGTCTAACCTAACCTAACCAAGGGTTTTACCCAGCTGGGTTGTGGAAGTCAGATAGGCAGTTGCTCCACGTAAAATACTGGTACTTATTCACCAGCATTTGGTTAGACTGGATGTCGACTCCAACATAGTTGAGAATAGGGATGTTATGGATATGACATTT
The DNA here is from genome assembly GCA_932294355.1 of Aporophyla lueneburgensis. NCBI lineage: Eukaryota > Metazoa > Arthropoda > Insecta > Lepidoptera > Noctuidae > Aporophyla > Aporophyla lueneburgensis. The sequence continues at coordinate 11,255,478 of OW028756.1, forward strand.
CGGATACGGATTGGATACGGATGTAGGAATGATTATTATACCGGATACGGATAAGGATACGGATATGAAATTATTTCGGATTATCCATTAGTTTCGGATAATATCGGTTACGGATATTAAAGTTTTAAGGAATTTCAAAAGTAAAAAAACAAATAGCTAATGAAATGGTTTTATTTATATGTCACCATTTGGTAGGAATTACAATCAGTCCGTGAGTAATTTTACAGCTATTTAAAATAAAAATGATTATAAATATATATTGAGTGTTATCTAATCTACCTAAAATAAAAATGTAGTAACAAAACCGATATTATCCGAAACTTTTATTTCGGATTCGGTTACGGTTACGGATAAATTTTTATATCGGATATCCGATAGTTTCGGTTACGGTTACGGAGCTCCTTAACATCCCTGGTTGAGAACAGGCTATGCAGATGGCGATGTGTCTCTACTACACATAGGGGCGCGGGATTCAAAAAAGGAATCACGGTCGGCTGTAGTGACATAATCAGCCTATAATGTTTGCACAGATAGAACACAGGCTTCCTCTCTGTGAGAGAGAATGACCCATAATCCACCACGAGAGACTAATGCAGATTCATCGATGTCACAACTTCGAATTTTGGGTTTTAGGACATGCCGGGTTCCTCAAGATGTTTTCCTTCGCCGTTTTGTGAGGAGAGGGACAGTAGTGGAACTTAATATGAAGTAGATGGCGAAATGAGTGCGTACTATAAATCATTTTATTTCTTTCTATAAGTAGGTTTGTACAAAAACTTTTAAGTACACGTCAATCATATTTTTTAAAACTAGATGAGCTCGGCTTTTCCTATGCGACTACGCTGAGAAGAAAGGCCGAAACAAACTCAGAGGTCACAGTCTCTTTAAAGTCCAGACATAATCTTGGTCACCTATGAATACCATTTAGATTGGTGACTGAAATCGTCTTTTGAGGAAAGAACCACACAGATTGAGTGGACCTGTCCAGTCAGTGGACGCATTCGTCTCTTACTTTAGCCATACCTCTGTCGCTTCGGGGAAATAAAGGCGTTATAAAGGTACCTAGGTACTCCCTCATCGGTTGTTGAAAGATGAGAGTGGCGAAGAGCCAAATATTCAAGTACCGCGACCCGATTGGCTCAAGAGATAAGTGTTAGAATACCGCGCTGACACCAGTTCGATTACTACACCGAATAAATATTTGTTTGGCCCCATCGTTGTCAAGATGGCGAAGGAAAAATAATAGTTAAAAAAAAACACGCTTTCGTAGAACCCGAAACTAAAAAAAAAATATACGGTCGAATTGAGAAACGTCCTCCTTTTTTTGAAGTCGGTTAAAGAGTAGAAAATAATTGGTTAGAAGCGTGGGGCGGTTGATATCAATTAAATATGCCTCCAATAGTATCCCAAGCTTTTTTTAATTAGGATCTACTTTTTAGTTTGGTATTCTATGAAAGTGGGTTTTTTATTCGTTTTTTTTTTTTTAACTATTACCTTTCCTTCGGCATTTTGACATTTTGTTACATTTTTCAAACTATTATTTATTTATTAGTCTTTTAAACTATATTTATTTCATACCTTTCAGTTCGGTTAGCTACAAAAGCGTGTTTTTCGTTTTTTTTTTTTTGTTATCCTGGTGAGCCTAGCCAGGATAATGGCACAAAGGCCCTAGGGGTATAAGCATAGTGAATTTGCCCTTGAAAGATATCGGGACGATACTTAGAGGATTTTTAGGTATTAATAAGATAATAAGATCTTGAAAGTTTCAGATCTCTAACCCAAAGGTTTTTGAGAAAAAGAAAAAAAATTAAAAATCTGACAATATCAGAAAAAAAAATTTTTTCTCAAGAACGCGTGAATCGATTGATTTGAATTTTGGATATGTTTTGGGGGCTGATAGTAGCTTCTAGAAAAAAAATTAACTCTTTTAACGGTTGATAAGAACCTTGAAAAAAATTGCACTTTTGTTTTAATTTCGATTTTTAAGTATGATATGTTTCTGGCACAATTATGAAACTATTTTTGTCGAATTCCCCATTCATTTTTCTATAGATTTACATGCTTTTAAAAAAGGTACGCCATGTTGCAAAAAAATAAAAACCATTTTTTGTCCAAATATTTACTCCTCGTATTGTAAGCCTGCATCTTTATTTGTGTCGCTCGTTTATGTCTTTTACTCTTATTTAAAGTAGTCATGTCCAAACCAATAGTTAAATCTTAAAATATCAGTGAATATCAATTAAAATATTATAAACATTGTACACAAAGCGACAAATCAAGCTAAGCATTTCCAGTTTAAATGGACTTCTCATTGTACGAAAAGCCTATACAATAGGAGGTCAGCTAAAACTGGAACAACACTTCTAAAATAAGAAACGGATTTTAATTGATAAATTATAAATAAAAAAAAAAACAAATGTTTGAAAGGTATATTTGAAAAAAGTTTATAATCACATTTTATCGGTCTTCATCACTATCATCTTCAATCACAGGTGAACTGCCAGGGTCGCGAGATTCGTTCGAAAGAGATTCCGTGGCCCTGGCATATGGGCAATTGAAGGAACACGGGTGGGTTTTAGTCAGTTAAAGTCTGAGTAGCCTTTCCGCCCGGAGCGGGTGACGTCATTTGATGATTTGCCACACACAAAAAGAAAACACAGGTGAAACATTGTCTCCATCAAATAATTTGCTAAGTGTTTCAGCAGGCCACAGAATCTGTTCAAATATCGTTCGTTCAAATAAATTCGTGTGACAAATAATAAATAATACCAGCAACGTGAGAGTAGCATCCAATTGTTCTAAGACCATTTGCCCACTCACAACTATGCCTCAATATGCTTTTGGGACCAATACCGTTTTTTTTTTTGTATTCAATAAAACATCTATAAACCTTCTCATTGATATGACGAGACTGAATTTGAGCTTCGCGTATGTTTAAATAGTCTTTTACGTATTGAATGGTATGATTACCTGTTTCATCAAGCATTGCTGCTATCGCTTACTTTGTCGCCGTGCGTACTATGTTTATAATATTTTAGTTGATATTCAGTGATATTTTAAGATTTAACTATTTGCTTAGACATGACTACTTTAAATAAGAATAAAAGACATAAACGAGCGACACAAATAAAGATGCAGGCTTACAATACGTGAAGTAAATATTTGGACAAAAAATGGTTTTTATTTTTTTGCAACATGGCGTACCTTTTCTAAAAATCTTAAAAGCATGTAAATCTATAGAAAAATAAATGGGGAATTCGAAAAAAATAGCTTCATAATTGTGCCAGAAACGTATCATACTAAAAAATCGAATTTAAAACAAAAGTACATTTTTTTTCAAGGTTCTTATCAACCGTTATAGGTGTTATTACAACAACATAACATAAAACAACATACAAACAACAACAACAACAAACAACAACAACATCAACATATCAACAACAACAACATATCTAAAATTCAAATCAATCGATTCACGCGTTCCTGAAAAATTTATTTTTTTCTGATTTTGTCAGATTTTTACATTTTTTTCTTTTTCTGAAAAACCAAATGGGTTAGAGATCTGAAACTTTCAGGATCTTATTATCTTATTAATACCTAAAAATCCTCTAAGTATCATGCCAATATCTTTCAAGGGCAAATTCACTGTTCTTAAACCCCTAAGGCCTTTATGAAATTATTGTATTGCTATCGGTCCTTGATAGTGTGCAAAGGTTAAAAATAATCCGACGTTTTGAAAGGGGTGAAAATCACATTCAAAGATATCGTCACATAGATACATACATAAATACCAAGTTAATAAAAGCATGTTAAAAATGGTGAGGAAACTGACATGTCCTAGAACCAAACATTCGAAGACATGGTGTCTGACTACTTATTAATTGTGTTACCCAGTAAATGGGTTGTGGAGGACAGAGGCAGTCGCTCCGTGTAAAATACTGTAAGTCTTAGTGATGGTGTGGCATCTACCAACTCGCACTGGGCCCGCGTGGTGGATTATGGCCCGCTCCCTCTCACAGAGGATGTAGGTCGCAGGTTCAAACCCTGTCTGGGATGTGTCCATTTCTACTGCTCGGACATAGTGTCGTAGAAGAAAAGCGACTACGTCAACATTACGAAGGAATTTGTAAAACACTAACAGTAAAAGTCGCAAATTCGTAGAAACAATATTCAGAAAGTTACAAAGGTTTAACCATGGACGTGCGGTCGGCACATGGAGATCCGCGCGGCCACGCACTTCTCTTAAACGAGCTTAGTAGAGATCCCATTCTTTTTGCTAACCACTGATACGATTTCGAAGAAAATGTAGACGGTATGAAGAAAGCTCTAATGTACTTCATGTCCTACAGAACTTAAATGCTATGGCTGCGCGATCGGCACATGGAGAACCGCGCGGCCACGCAGTTCTCTTAAACGGAGCTCAATAGAGGTCCCATTCTTTTTGCTAACCACTGATACGATTTCGAAGAAAATGTAGACAGTACCTATGAAGAAAGCTCTAAACTCATCCTTCTACTGAATTGCATGGTTTTAAGTTCTGTAGGTCATAAACTTACAGGCTTTACACATACACATTATAGAATGATTAATTATGTATGATGCTATGTTATCTGCCATTCTTTGATTAAATTACCGTAACACTGTTACCAAAGTATTATCATAACAATTTGCATGCACACGTGTATCTGTACGTCTGCATTATAACGAATGTATATTTTAATTAGCCGGTTTTATCACGAATTTAATAACCCGTTTTTCAAGTTTATTAACTTGTTCTACGCATAGAGATAGCGTGGTAATCAATAACCGTTCTTCTGTGTGCGAAGAGGCCTCAATAAAAATTGCTTAGCTATGTAAAAATAAAAAGTGATCTAAAAGGTATGAAACTAGATAATCTTTCAAACACATGGTACAAAAATTATTCCGTGTTGTGCAGGACATAAAAGAATAGCATCACCCTATTTCTTCCCGTGGGTGTCGTAAAAAGCGACTAAGGGACTTATTAGAGAACTAGCTTTTGCCAGCGGCTTCGCCCGCGTGGAGGTCGGAAAATATCCCGCGGGTATCGTCACTGCTCAGCTCCTATGTGTCTAAGCGTTATTATATATAGCCTATAACATGCCCAGGAGTATGGACTACAATCGTACCAAGTTTGGTTAAAATCCCTTCAGTAGTTTTTGACCCATACGTGCACATACAGACACAGACAGACAAAAAATTTACTGATTGCATTTTTGGCATCAGTATCGATCACCAATCATCCTCCAATATTAATTTTGAATGTAGATTCAATGTACAGAATTGACCTCTCTACAGTTTTATTATAACTATAGAAGATATAGATAGATGGGCAGCAGTGTTCTCTATGCATTTTACCAGCATATTGCGATCGCGAACTCACCTGACAAGCGTGGTAATTATGGCAAAGCCCCCCAAATTCGGGGAGTCCAGTGGACGTGTTATGGCTGAAATGATGACAGCAGACAGAACGGAATGTTGCCACTTTAAAATATTGTATTTAGAATTAAGTACATATTTGTACTTATTTAACTCGTTTGCTGCACCGGTCGACGTCGTCAGGTCAGCGCTGGCTGTCACTGAAAACCAGCGCTGGGTCTCTGTCTCGCATAGTCGCAGCATTATGCTGAGCGATGGCCGTTTTGCGAGGATGTGATGCATGTTTTCTCCCAGTTTTTTTCTTTTATTTTTTGTAGTCTTTCTCTGGGTCTTATTTACCGCAAATATTCGTACGTTTTTTTGTTATATTTTCCTGTTTCATACTTTATAGAGCGTGATTTTTGAGTAGTCGGGTTTCAGTTTTTAACCGACTTTAAAAAGGAGGAGGTTCTCAATTCAACTGTTTTTTTTATATTTGTTACCTCAGAACTTTTGTCTCTAAGTGAACCGATTCTGATGATTCTTTTTTTGAACTTACTTTTTTTATATGAAGTCAAAGCATTTATTTCAAATAAACCATTACAGGCATTATTGAATTGTCAAGGGGTGGTGGGTCAGAAAGATTAAGCTAGGTATATGACGCGTAAAAGTGATTCCAATATTCCATATACAAAATAAACAATTTCACTTCGTACATGTACGAAGTGAAATTGTTTATTTTGTATATGGAATATTGGAATCACTTTATAGGGCCCGTTCCCTACTAACAGAGCTCAATCGACTGTCACTACGCGCACACATAGAATTGGTTGCGTCATCAACAAATTGTATAACAGCGCAATGGACTATGATGCAGTGCTAACGAGACTCTTGAAACTTTCACTTTACACCATTAAAATACTCATTTCATCACTCTCCTGCTCTCATCCCAATTTATTTGTGGTCGGCGCAACATGTCTTTTTCTTCCACACTTCTCTATTAGTCGTCATCTCGGTAGTCACCCCCTTTCTAACCATAAGATAGAGTAGGGGAGAAGAAAAAGACATGTTACGCCGACTCCTAAATAAATCTGGATATGGGCAGGAAAATGATCATGCGTTGGACAGTAGCCTTAAAAAAACTTTTTAACAAAAAATTAAACCGCCGAAAAAACTGAAAAGCAAAAAATAATAAACCTTAAAATTATGAATCGGCGCTTTGAGTGAACTTTGTTCATTGATTTTTCAGCGCCGACTCAAAATTTTAAGGTTTATTATTTTTTGCTTTTCAGTTTTTTCGGCGGTTTAATTTTTTGTTTAAAAGTTTTTATTTTATGTTTTTTTGTGGTTTGAATGTACTAATGATACTTGGCAAGGTATACCCCATCCAATGAAAAAGAATTATCAAAATCGGACTACTCGGTATAAAGTTATGCGTGGTTATACATTACAATCAGTGAGTGAACAATCAATCATCCCCTGTTTTCCGACCCTTAGGGTTCGATTTTGTTTTCCAAATTTATATGGGACTACCTTGGGAGTACACCCTTTCCAATAAAAAAAGAATTGTCACAATCGGACTACTATGTACAAAGTTATGCGTGGTCATACATAAAAAAATAATAATAATATACGCGTCGAATTGATAACCTCCTCCTTTTTTTTTTCGCCGGTTAAAAATAAACAAAAAGTAAAGCGATATCGGCTTTCTCGACTGTTCACTTCTCATCACCAGTTGTTTAAGTATCTGGCCTGGCTAGTTTAGTGGTTAGTGACACTGACTGCTAAGGCGGAGGTCGTAAGTTCGACTCCCACCCAGGACATATCTATGTGTGATGAGCACAATTATTTGTTCTATGTAGGTGTTATTTACCTACAATATAGTATATGTATTTCCAGGTAAGTAAGTATATATTGTGGGAGACTGGTGCCTAAGTTAGGCTCGTGGCCTGTGTTTCAGGACACCAGGATCCCACCCCTTTACATTTTCATTTCACAATTATGTACTAGGCGCGCTGACAGAATGTACGGAATCATACGAAATTTATAGTTTATTTATTATTATTTTTAAATCTAGGTTAAGCATGTGAGAAGAATGTTAGTAGATGAAGTGTGTGGGTGATTGTGTAAGAAATATATAGGTAAGTATATTTATCAGTTGTCTGGATGACATAGTACAGGCTCTGCCTAGTTTGGGATCAGATAAAGGTGTGTTGGTTGTCCTAAGATATTATGATTATTATCTACCTAATAAACATTAATGAACGCGACATAGTCACAGTAATGTGCAATAAAAAGCTGAAGGTCTCAATGTCACAATAGTTAGAACAATTTGTCCTGCTTAGAACATCACAATGTATGGCCCTATTGTACTTGCGTCGTAACGTAGATTATGTCATCTTGACGTGAGAAACTACGTTGTTTACTAGTTACTATCGAGACTTGGGACCATTAGAGTCACGAATCGTAGTATCATCACTATAATCGAAATGTACACACCTTTGTATTGTCAAGGAGTAAGGGTCCTGCCAAGGTCGCGGATTTGTTAGAAAGAGTTACCGTGACCCTGGCACAGACAAATGAAGGAACACGGGTGGGCTTTAGTCAGTAAAAGTCTGAAACGCCCTCCGCTCTGCATTTGATGATTTCCTACCCAAAAAAAAGGCATCAACGTTCAGCTACATTTCGGTGTAAAACCTGCTATTATGAGCAGCACAATGATCTCACATACCTACCCGCTACTTTTTTTACGGTGACGCATCCAATAACTGATGCAAATAATGTTAATTTGGATAGGCTCACCATAATGAGCAAAATATATCGGGACAGGGAAAACTAAATTCGGAGGACAGAAGCAGTAACTACGCTGCTGGTGGAGGGTGTGTTGATTCGTTTTAAAGAACTCATCCCTTCAAAATCCTCTCAGTGAGCGGGAGCGGGCCATAATCTACCACGCGGGCCCGTGCGGATTGGTAGATGTCACGTCTTCGAATTTTTGGTTCTAGAACATGCTGGTTCTCTAACAATGTTGTCTTTCACCGTTTTGAGAGCAGTGATAATGAAATGATTTACACAAAGTAAAGCAACTGCCTGGGTTCGAAACCACGACCTACAACGCGTAAACCACGGCCGTTACCACTGGGCCACCACCGTTCCGAATATATCGGGACAGGGAAAACAAAAATATCCGAGAAGAGAAATCCTACTTCCTATCCTACTAATATTATAAACGCGAAAGTTTGTATGTATGGACGTGTAGATGTATGGATGTTTGTTCCTCTTTCACGCAAAAACGGCGGACCCGATTTAGATGAAATTTGGCACACAGATAGTTTATAACCTGGAGTAACACATAGAGTACTTTTTATCCCGGTAGTATGTTCCCGCGGGTTAATTTCCGACCTCAACGCGTGCGAAGCCGCTGGCAAAAGCTAGTATATTAAAAGCTTGCTGGTGGTAGCGTGTGTGTTGGATCATCAAGTTCCCTTCAAAATGATTGAGCTGAATGGTGGTGATCCAAACGTCATGTTAGTGAACGGGCGCCATCAGAACAGCCTTCATCGCGTGGATGCAATAGGTAAGTTAGAATTGACATTCATCATCTGCCTAGCCTTTTACCAACTATGTTGGGGTCAGCTTCCAGTCTAACCGGGTGCAGTTGAATTTCAGTTACACGGAGCAGCTGCCGATCTGACCTCCACAACCCATTAACTGGATAAATTTGTGGAAGGCCTTCCAACTCTACGTCTTCCGGTACGCGATCGCCACTTCAAGAAACTTACGGCTCCATCGGCCATCTGTTAGCGAGCAATGTGCCCTGCCCACTGCCACTTCAGTTTAGCAATTCTTCGGGCTATGTCGGTTACCTTGGTTCTCCTACGGATCACTTCATTTTTGATTCGATCTCGCAGGGAAACTCCAAGCATGCCCTCTCCATAGTCCTCCCTGCCCGAAGAATTGCCAAAATTAAGTGGCAGTGGTAAATACCTACACCTATAAAAAACATGCAGACGAAGTCACGGTCAGCAGTTAGTTAACAATAAACGTTGTCAACCACAACATCCTTATTTAAAAATAACACAAACAAAATTCTATTTGCTCGGAAGTGTCCCAAAAATATACAAATGCGTGGTAATCGTACACAAAATGTGAATCATTTTAAAATTAGGTAGGTATGTTTGGGTGGTTATGTTGACCGAACAAATTTGATACATTAGAATGGTTTAAATTAGATGGCATTATGTCAATTATGTCGTGATAAAATAGTCGTTATTGTGACTAGTAATAATGGGTAATCAGACTGGTATTTTTTTTTGGGTGTGAAATCATCAAATGACGTCTACCGCTCTACGCGAAACGTGTCAGACTTTTACTGACTAAAACCCACCCGTGTTCCTTCTGTTGCTTGTGCCAGGGCCACGGTAACTCTGTCGAACAAACTACGACTCTGATAGGCATTGGTCCTTGCGGACCCTTTTTTTTTTTTTTTTTTCAGGATGGGAAATCATCAAATGACTTCTCCCGCTCTGGGCGGAGCGGGAGGGCGTGTCAGACTTTTACTGACTAAAACCCACCCGTGTTCCATCAGTTGCCCATGTGCCAGGGTCACGGTATCTCTTTCGAACAATCACGCGACCCCGGCAGGCATCGGTCCTAGTAGACCCCTACACCGCTGCTGACATCTCTTTGAGGCGCGCGTGGAACACTGCGCGCCGTCGACCCGAGCTTGCCGGGCGGCGAGCTACCCATTGCTCGCCACCCGCAAGCTCGCGCCTACGGTGGCCGGGAGTCCGCTATTGACTCCCGACTTGCGGACCCCTTCAATACTGTTGAATCTCTTTGAGGCGCGCGTGGAACACAACGCGCCGTCGACCCGGGCCTGGTTCTTACCGGGCAGTGAGCTACCCATTGCTCGCCGTCAGCAAGCCCGCAATTAGTCACTTTTCAAAACTATTTAGTTTTGAAACATAAGTCATTTATTCTTTAAATAATTATATCTTTTCTACATAGTATAAAACAAAGTTGCTTCCCGCCGGGTTTTAATGCGGTTTACATCAACAGACAGAGTGATTCAAGAGGAAGGTTTATATGTATAATACGCGGGCGAATCCTCTGGAAAAAAGCTGGTATAAAAATAATAAAGAGTGCGCTATGTTATGCCAGAAGTAATACAAATGTATGTTATGTTGATGAACTATCAAGCCAACCAAATCATCATCTGCCTAGCCTTTTCCCAACTATATTGGGGTTGGCTTCCAGTCTAACCGGATACAGCTGAGTACCAGTATTTTACATGGAGTGACTGCCTATCTGACCTCCAAAATCCAGTTACTGTTTTGGGCTTCTGACGACCCGTAACGACTGTCTAAGATCTACAAAAGACAGCCGGGACCAACGGCTTAACGTGCTTTCCGAGGCACGGAAGTGTCTTGGTATGTAACGATGCTCACCCATCCACGGTCCAACCGCGGCAAGCGTAGCTTAACCTGAACGATCAACCCGTGCGGCTATTATTACTTAGCCACAAGCCCTTCAAGCCCCTGCCAGGGTCGCGAAATTCGTTCGAAAGAGTTACCGTGGCCCTGCCCCTTGGCAAATGGGTAACTGAAGGAACACGGGTGGGTTTTAGTCAGTAAAAGTCTGACACGCCCTCCCGCTCCGCCCAGAATGAGAGAAGTCATTTGAGGATTTCCAATCCAAAAATAAGCCCTTCAAGCCAGCCAAATCTCAACGATAAAATAAAATAAAATAAGCCTGGACAAAAAAACAATTATAAAGAATTACTTATTCACATTTCACAATACAACATACATAATTAACAATAAATAACAATAGAAATCATACACAGACTGAAAACAAATAAGACTTAATACAATACTAATGTCCATATACAATACTGATGTCAATATAAAATATTAATGTCAATATACAGAAACTTATGTCAAGGACAGCAGTACACGTATTCTGTGGCATTTCAAAATTCCATAATTAGATTTTTGTATGTAAAAAATTCCGAGCGTATTGCAAGGATTGGATCGAGGTGGCTCTGGAAATGGAAGACTGGAAGTATTTGGGGAGGCCTTTGTTCAGAAGTGGGATAGTGTAGGCTAGTTAGAAAAAATACTGTAATAATATGCTTTGTTCACCAGTAAGGATTTTAGCATAATCTAGCGTCTAGTTCTTTGATTGACTGTGGTGAGCGGTTAAATATGACTGGCGCCATGCAAAAGAAACTATTATACATTAATGTTAAGAACAGCAGTGGCCTAGTGGGACCAGCCCTGACTTACGAGTTGTATCTGGTGAGTTCGAACCCAGGGAGGCCAGGGTTCTCGGATTTGTTCAAAAGAGTTACCGTGGTACAGGCAACTGAAGGAACACGGGTGGGTTTTAGTCAGTAAAAGTCTGACACGAAGAGCAGGAGAAGTCATTTGATGATTTCTCACCCACAAAAAAAGGCAAGCACTTTACTTTGTGTGTTTAATGTCATCCTGCTCACAAAACGGTGAAAGAAAACATCGTGAGGAAACCTGCATGTGACATCTACCAACCCGCACTGGGCCCGCGTGGAGAACGAGACCCACTCCCTCTCACTGAGAGGAGGCCTGTGTCCCAGTCATCATCATTACAGCCATAACACGTCCACTGTTGAACATAGACCTCCCCCAAATTGGGGTGCTGGTGGGCCGCCGGGCACTAGGGCCCTTTTTTGTTTGTGCTTGTCATTATTTGGGGGGGGGGGGGGGTTGCCATAATCGCCACGATTGGCAGGGGGGTTGGCGATCGCAGTATGGAGGTAAAATGCATAGAGAACGCTGCTGCCCATTCTCTAGTAAGTCCCTTAGTCGCCTTTTACGACACCCACGGGAAGAAATGGGGCGGTGTTATTCTTTACGTCCGGTACCACACGGCACTTAACCGTACTTAACACGTACCGTGTGGTAGGCAGATTGTGAGAGGAAAATAACCTGAAGTTACGAAGCTACGCAGAACACTGTACGCAATAATTTTCTTCATTTCATATGCAAATAGCTTAGACAAAGGTCACCGGTAAACGTCTACCCATTAGCATTACAATGCTTGCCTTAGGCTGGCTGTACACAAGACTTTTTATGATTATTGACGGTAAACAGCTATGGTGATTGAAGTAGGTACCTTTTTCTAATAGATACTAGCTTCCAAAAGAATAGTGTCTGAAGACTAAGGTCTTCAACCAGTGCGTCCTGCCCGTAATGACATACGTTGCCGAAACATGGACACTGACAGTTGGGCTGGTTCACAAATTCAAGGTCGCTCAGCGCGATATGGAGCGGGTTATGCTCGAAATTTCTTTGAAGGATAAAATCAGAAATGAAATTGTCCGGAAAAGAACTGGAGTTACCGAAATTGCTAGCTGAAGTGGCAGTGGGCTGGCCATGTCTGTCGGAGGACCGATGGCCGGTGGAGCAGACGAGTCCTGGAGTGGAGACCGCGTATCGGCAAGCGTAGCGTGGGACGCCCCCCCAGCTAGTTGGACCGACTACCTAAAGAAAGTGGTAGACTGGATGCGGAAGGCGGAGGACAGGGTGTTGTGGCGCAACATGGGAGAGGCCTATGTGCAACAGTGGACTGAGATAGATTGAGTTATGAGCTTCTAACCGCGACTTCATCCGTGTGAAATTTCTTGTTATTTCCGACCCACCGCGTCGTCGACCCGCTCTTTTGCTTCGTTGTCACTTACCGTTTTTCTCGATCGTAGCGTAAAACTTTTTATTCTTCATAAATTATTTTTGCCCCATACGAAACCTCCCATTATAGGGAAGTAGGGGGTTAGAAAGAGACAAAAAGTAGCCTATGTCACTCTCCATCCTTCAACTATCTCCACTTAAAAAAATCACGTCAATTCGTCGCTCCGTTTTGCCGTGAAAGACGGACAAACAGACACACATACTTTCCCATTTATAATATTAAGTATGGACTAGCTTTTGCCCGCGGCTTCGCCCGCGTGGATATCGAAATTTAACGCAGGTACTTTTCAAAGATAAAAGAATTTTTCTAAAACAAAAGTAGCCTAAGTTGCTCCTTGTTACATCAGCTATCTGCCAGTGAAAGTCCCGTCAAAATCGGTCCAGCCTTTCAGAGATTAGTATTCAGTTTCAGAGATTAGCTGGAACAGACAGACCGACAGACAGACAGACAAAAATTGTAAAAAATGTTGTTTTGGTATAAGTACCGTGTATACATCCATATACACTTAGTAAAAAGTGGTTATCTTAATATTACAAACAGGCACTCCAATTTTATTTATTTGTATAGATGTATAGATAAAAAATGTTGTTTTGGTATAAGTACCGTGTATATATACATCCATATACACTTAGTAAAAAGTGGTTATCTTAATATTACAAACAGACACTCCAATTTTATTTATTTGTATAGATGTATAGATAAAAAATGATGTTTTGGTATATGTACCGTGTATACATCCATATACACTTAGTAAAAAGTGGTTATCTTAATATTACAAACAGACACTCCAATTTTATTTATTTGTATAGATGTATAGATAAAACAAAGTCGCTTCCCGCGTCCGTACGATGTAGATCTTTTAAACTACGCAACGGATTTTAATGCGGTTTTCATCAATAGACAGAGTGATTCAAGAGAAAGGTTTATACGTATGCATAAAACACGAGCGAAGCCGCTGGCAAAAGCTAGAACGTCACAAAACTCAACATAAATATTGAAGTTCATAGAATTTAAAGCAAGTTAATATGGCACTGGGCCACGTATTTTGCACAATGAACAGGGTTGGTTTCAGAGATGGTGAGTCATACAAACACGAGGGTAAGTCAAGGTCTCGCATGCCAGTTTTATGCAAATAGGTAGTTCTAATAATATAATAACATAACTGTATTTCTATGAATTATAGGCTGAGGAATGATGTGATAAGACAACGGTGCGGTTTAAAAGATCATCATCATCATCATTTCAGCCGTAAGACGTCCACTGCTGGACTTAGGCCTCCCCCAATTTGGGGGGCTTTGCCATAATCGCCACGCTTGGCAGGCGGGTTGGCGATCGCAGTATGGTGGTAAAATGCATAGAGAACGCTGCTGCCCATTCTCTAGTAAGTCCTTCAGTCGCCTTTTACGACACCCACGGGAAGAATTGGGGTGGTGTTATTCTTTACGTCCGGCACCACACGGTACACGGTTTTTAAAAGATGTAGTGACCAAAATTGGGAAGAGTATGCTTAGATGGTTTGGTCATGTTGAGAGTATGAACGAAGGACGGCTGACAAAAGTTATTTACAAGGCAGATGTGAGTGGTCACACCGGGAGGGAACGCCCTAGGAGGACATAATATAGTGACCTTATTGGTGATGTTCTTCAGAAGGGTCAGGTGCGTAGTACTGGTAACCGGCGTGTGTGTATGACCAGATGTATGAACATAAACGAGGCAAAAGGAGTGTGTAGAGATCGTAGCAGGTTGCGTTCTGTAGTTTCTGCCTACCCCCATGGGAAAAAGGTGTCAGTTTATGTATGTATGTATTTCTCTAAAGTCGAAATTCGTAAAGCAGCGGGATTTTTTTCGCCCACTGGAATTTCAACGCAGTGCTTAGCGCCTAAAGTTGAAAATCGAACGGTGTGTTTTGTCCACGCGCTAAGTCTGCGGGTACGAAACTTGCGACGGCCGGAGCGACGGCGGGGCGGGGCGGCGCGGCGCGGGGCGATGAGATAGTCTGCGGGTACGAAACTTGCGACGGCCGAGGCGACGGCGGGGCGGGGCGGCGCGGCGCGGGGCGATGAGATAGCGGTGTCTTGTGTGTGTACGAAACAAACTTCCGCGCAGTCGCACTCACGTAGTATTATTATAACTCTTTTGTTTTTATTGTGTACGTTTTTACTGTCCCATATAGCCGGTTTTGATAAAATAAAAGATATTAACTCTTTATTGTCAATTTCCATATTATTACTGTGATAAAAATGCAACATTATGTACCCGCGCGAGCGGCGAAACCAAACTAGTTTGTTCTCGTCGCTCCGCGCCGCCACCGCTCTACCGCCGCTCGTGCATCGCTCGATCGCGCCGCTCCGCCGTCGCCCGTTTCGTACACAGCGCTTAATGTTTTTATGCATTTGATTACATCGCCGTCGCGCCGCCCCGCCGTCGCTCCGCCCGTCGCAAGTTTCGTACCCACAGACATAGCGGTGTCTTGCGTGTGTACGAAACAAACTTCCGCGCAGTCGCGCTCACGTAGTATTATTATAACTCTTTTGTTTTTATGGTGTACGTTTTTACTGTCCCATATAGCCGGTTTTGATAAAATAAAAGATATTAACTCTTCATTGTCAATTTCCATATTATTACTGTGATAAAAATTCAACACTAAGTCTGCGGGTACGAAACTTGCGACGGGCGGAGCGGCGGCGGGGCGGCGCGACGGCGATGTAATCAAATGCATAAAAACATTAAGCGCTGTGTACGAAACGGGCGACGGCGGAGCGGCGCGATCGAGCGATGCACGAGCGGCGGTAGAGCGGTGGCGGCGCGGAGCGACGAGAACAAACTAGTTTGGTTTCGCCGCTCGCGCGGGTACATAGTGTTGCATTTTTATCACAGTAATAATATGGAAATTGACAATGAAGAGTTAATATTTTTTATTTTATCAAAACCGGCTATATGGGACAGTAAAACGTACACCATAAAAACAAAAGAGTTATAATAATACTACGTGAGCGCGACTGCGCGGAAGTTTGTTTCGTACACACGCAAGACACCGCTATCTCATCGCGCCGCGCCGCGCCGCCCCGCCCCGCCGTCGCTCCGGCCGTCGCAAGTTTCGTACCCGCAGACTATGTACCCGCGCGAGCGGCGAAACCAAACTAGTTTGTTCTCGTCGCTCCGCGCCACCACCGCTCCACCGCCGCCCGTGCATCGCTCGATCGCGCCGCTACGCCGTCGCCCGTTTCGTACACAGCGCTTAATGTTTTTATGCATTTGATTACATCGCCGTCGCGCCGCCCCGCCGTCGCTCCGCCCGTCGCAAGTTTCGTACCCGCAGACTCACTCGCGTTAGGTAGGTATGTGTTGACATTACTGATTAGAAGGTATTTCTAAACTTCCAACATTTTTTTTACTCAATACTAATAGGAGGCATAATATTTATTTAAGATCTCCATAAAAAGATGTACACAACACATTGACATATAAATAAAGGACAACATCAGGTATTAAGTAGGTGTGTACTCCTTCACTAGCTCATAATGGGCCTTATTAGAAGGGGGCCGTCCATTAATCACGTGATGTTTTTTTTTGGCATTTTTGAACCCCCTTCCTCCTTGGTGATACATGGTGAGGTTTAAGACTACCCCCCCCCCCCCCCATATATCACGTGTATTTTGTAGTACCTACAAAAAATCTATTTTTTTTGTATTTTTTTTTTAAATACAGGTTTAAGTATCATCTAATTAAAAAAAGAAAAAATACACGTGAGATATTACTACACCCCCCTCCCCCTTTGTGATATTTCGTGATTTTTTATGAACCCCTCCCCCCCTTTCGCCTCCCAGCCCCAAGGCTGAAAGTGACCCAAAGTGCGATGGAGACGGCTATGCTTGTAGTTTCCCTACACGATTGAATCAGAAATTAAGAGATCCGTAGGAGAACCAAGGTAACCGACATAACCCGAAGAACTGTTAAACTGAAGTGGCAGTGGGCAGGGCACATTGCTCGCAGAACAGATGGCCGATGGGGCCGGAAGGTTCTGGATGCGGGAAGCACAAAACCGGTCGAATTGGCGGAGCTTGGGTGAGGCCTATGTGCAGCAATGGACGTTTTTCGTTTGAAATAATGAATGATGATGACTCCTTTACTTATTAGAGACCACAGCATGCACATGTATACCCGACTCAGCGTCACCGACCAACTTGAGCCGAGTAAAGACGTTTCCACTTCAAAACTATATTTCAATTCTTGATAGAAAAAACTTTTTAACAAAAAATTAAACCGCCGAAAAAACTGAAAAGCAAAAATTATAAACCTTAGAATTATGAGTCGGCGCTTTAAGTGGTCTTTGTTCATTGATTTTTCAGCGCCTACTCAAAATTTTAAGGTTTATTATTTTTTGTTTTTCAGTTTTTTCGGCGGTTAAAGTTTTTGTTAAAATGTTTTTATTTTACTATTTTTTGTGGCTTCAATGTACTTATAATACTTGGCAAGGTAAGGTATAACCTATCCAATAAAAAAGAATTATCAAAATCGGACTACTCTGTATAAAGTTATGCGTGGTTATACGTTACAATTAGTGAATGAACAATCAATCATCCCCTGTTTTCCGACCCTTAGGGTTCGATTTTATATGGGACCACCTTTGGAGTATACGCTTTCCAATAAAAAAATAATTATCACAATCGGACTACTACGTAAAAGTTATGCGTGGTCATACATAAAAAAAAAACAAAACAAAAAAAATAAACGCGTCGAGTTGATAACCTCCTCCGTTTTTTTTCGTCAGTTGAAAAAGACAGATTTTTTTTTTAATATATATCTCAGGACAACCAACACACTGTTATCTGATCCCAAACAAGGCAGAGCCTGTACTATGGTAACCAGACAACTGATAAATATACTTATATATTTCTAAATACATACATATTATAGATAAATTACACCCAGACACAGAACAAATGATTGTGCTCATCACACAAAGATTTGTCCTGAGTGGGGATCGAACCCACGACCTCAGTCTTTGCAGTCAGGATCACTAACCACAAGACAAACAGGCCAGTCAAAGAAAAAAAATACGTTTATTATCCACACAGTAAACAGCAGAATAAGTAAAATAAAGTAAGAAACTAGCATACTACGTGTGGTGCCACGTACAGAATAACACCACCCCATTTCTTCCCGTGGATGTCGTATGTCGTAAAAGGTGACTAAGGGACTTACAAGAGAATGGGCAGCAGCGTTCTCTATGCATTTTACCACCATATTGCAATCGCCAACCCTGCCAAGCGTGGCGATTATGGCAAACCCCCCAGAAAAAGGCCCAAAAAGGGCCCAGTTCAGCAAAAAATACCAGAAAACTAGTCCCCTTTTTTTTGGGTGGGACATCATCAAATGACGTCTCTCGCTCTGGGCGGAGCGGAAGGGCGTGTCAGACTTTTACTGACTAAAACCCACCCGTGTTCCTTCAGTTGCCTGTGCCAGGGCCACGGTAACTCTGTCGAACAAATCTCGCGACCCTGGCAGAGACAACTAGTGCCTGACGCTGGTATTCAACAGGACCTTGTACCTTCATTATTTAGTGTGTAAACAGCCTTAAAACGCATAAAAACCTTTTAAACATGATTGCTTACTGATTTTGTTATGACAATGAAGGAGACATATTTCAGCGTTTTTTTTCCGTTGGAAGGTTACCAGCTTATCAGTCTCTAAGGTTTTATTGCTTCTTTTTTGGGTGGGAAATAATCATATGACGTCTCCCGCTCTGGGTGGAGCGGAAGGGCGTGTCAGAGTTTTACTGACTAAAACCCACTCGTGTTCCTTCAGTTGCCTGTGCCAGGGCCACGGTTACGCTTTCGAAGAAATCTCGCGACCCTGGCAGAGGTTGTATTGCTGAACTAAGTGTTATTTTGAACAGACTACCCATAATAATTCATCAACATTTCAGCCGTAATACGTCCACTGCTCTGCCGGGGTCGCGTGATTGTTCGAAAGAGATACCGTGACCCTGGCACATGGGCAACTGAAGGAACACGGGTGGGTTTTAGTCAGTAAAAGTCTGACACGCCCTCCCGCTCCGCCCAGAGCGGGAGAAGTCATTTGATGATTACCCATCCAGAAAAAAAAAGACTTCCACTGCAGCACATAGGCCGCCCCGAATTCGGGAAGGTTCGCTATAATCGCCACGCTTGGCAGGCGGGTTGGCGATCGCAGTATGGTGGTAAAATGCATAGAGAACGCTGTTGCCAATTCAGTTGTAATTGTAAGTCGCTTAGCCGCCTTTTCCGACACCCACAGTAAGAAATGTGATGGTGCTATTCTTTACGTCCGGCACCATACGGAACCTATACTAATACTTCACAAGGGTGCGTCCATTAATTAGCCCATTAAAAAAAAACATTTACTCCTAGCAAAACTCATATTATGTACAAAAATGCACAATGCTGCAACAAAATAGAATAAAATTTCATCAACAGGAAAATATAAACCTTATACATTAAAAAAAGCGGTCGGGTTTGAAACATCCCCTTTTTGAAGTCTCTCAAAAAGAATAGGGTAGGAGACATCTGTCGATCTGCAGAGTCTGCTTACCTCCTTAAGCAAAAGCGTAAGTATATATGAATAAGTGGCACATTAACCATTAAAATACGACCTTCCATTCATACGTATGTATGTCTATACCACCTACATCGCGAACTGATGGACCGATTTGAATGGTTAGAATGTTGTCCAGTTCTAATACGGTACCGAGATGAGTTTCTGAGAAGATTAGATAGATGGCGCCTTATACGTGTGCTGGAGTACATCAAGCTGATATCCTCCGAGAGGTTAGTCTAGTGTTGCAAAGGACTCGAGTCCTCGAGTCGTAATTTAAAAGACTCGAGTCAATTATGCAAGACTCAGTGTGCTCAATAGGCTCGAAGTCTACAGTCAAGCACTCGAGTCTTAAAAAGGACTCGAGTCTTAAAGAAAAACTTGGAGCATGAAAATGAGACTCGCACACCATTCGAAAAGACTCGAATAGAAGAATGATAAGTTCTAATAAGTGGTTATGATATAAATATGAGTGAAAATAATCTGACGAGTTATTCATAGACTCGAATTCATTTTAAGACTCGAGTCCTTTTCTAAGACTCGAGTCCTTTTTAAGACTCGAGTGGCTTGTAAATGACTCGGGCTCGGCTTGACTTTAGACTACCTTTTGAGCACACTGAGTCCTGCATAATTGACTCGAGTCTTTTAAATTACGACTCGAGGACTCGAGTCCTTTGCAACACTAGGTTAGGCAATGGTGTACCTATAGTACACCCCCATTTCACCAGTTATGCTTAGGGGGGAAATGCCAGAATAGCCCAAGAAATTAACATTTTCTTAAGACTTTTGCAATTCGCATATCAGTCTTCGGTTCATCATTGTCAGCCTATATTGTTCCCACTGCTGGGACACAGGCCTCCTCTCGATTAGAAGGAGTGGGCCGTAATCTACCACGCAGGCCCAATGCGGTTTGGTAGATGTCACATGTCTTAAAATTTTTGGTTTCAGGACATGCCGGTTTCCTCACGATGTTTTCCTTCACCGTTTTTAAATTCCACCTTAAGTCGAGGTTGCAGTATTTTTCAACTTTTTAAAAACCTCTGTAAATCAAGCAAAATTACAAGTTTCCCTAATAAAAATAAATATCTGGCTGACCGAGCTTTGCTCGGTATTTTTTGGTAAATTGTGTTTAAAATAATAAGTTTATGTGCGAGTTGAATATCGATAAAGTTGGTCATTGAAAACGCTAATAAAACGACATTTTATAAAAATGAATCCTAGCTAGATCGATTTACCGCCCCCGAAACCCCCTGTATACTAAATTTCATGAAAATCGTTGGAGCCGTTTCCGAGATTCAGATTATATATATATATACAAGAATTGCTCGTTTAAAGGTATAAGATTTAGTAAAATTAAGCGTTCTGTCAAGCACTGTGCGAAGATAGAAACGTGAAATAAAACAATGGGTTCGATAAAAAAGACACAAAGATGACACTAAATCGCTATTTTAAACTTGAAGATATTCCATCATCAACATACATTACATACAATCACGCCGTTTTCCCATGGGGGTAGACAGAAATCACGAAACGCCACCTGCTACGATCTCTACACACTCCTTTTGCCTCGTTAAAGTTCATACAATTTGTCATACACACACGCCGGTTGCGAGTACTACGCACCTGATCTTTCTGAAGTGGTGATGTTCCATCATTAAACCATATAAAACTTACAGGTACCAAAAAATAGGGCTTATTATTTTTTAAGGAATACTGTGAAAACATTTTATAATTTCCTTCTTTTTTTCTACGAAACAAATATACACAAAATCTAGCAGTTCAAGCGCTCGCAACGACCGGCCAGTGCTCACCGAGACGTCTTCAACAATAAGAGGGCTTTGAGTTGGATTATTCCCCACAGCACAGAGGATACTTGATATGTAAAATGGTCACCAATCCATGATCGAGCGATCCCTGCAGCTGATAACTTAGCCACAAACCCCCTTGTCACCGAGAACAGTGCGCCTGTCCATTTCCCAGAAAGCTCGTCACGATACCGACCGGAAACTCATTAATTTTGATGTAGGTATGTAATGTTAGGTACTGCGTCGGACAGTCATTAGGAAAATTAACTGTAAATTACTGTCGACAAGCGGATATCAGACTGGCGGGCTAACAAGAGCGACAGAATACAAAGTGATGGCAACAAGTACTGTGTAATATCAACCACTTTGCCTGTAATTTTCTATATGCATTGCACTAGCGGTTTCTGTGTTGCAAGCCATGTGACCGACCGGATTTTTAATCGGCAAAAATTACGAACTTTCATTTCCTTTTCTTTTCATTGTGTTTTTCAGTATTTATTGTGAATCACACAGGGAGAAAACAAACTTTTAGAAAAACAAAATTTCTTGAAAGTAAAAAATAAAAACCGGCCAAGTGCGAGTCGGACTCGCGCACCGAGGGTTCCGTACAAACCTGTAGGTATTCTCGGTTTAAAAATATTTTTTTTTTAATTTTTATATTTTAGTTGATTGAATGTAAGGTAAATTGCGGTTTACGATTTATGACGTTTTAAAAAAAAACTACTCAGTCGATCTCGTTCAAACCAATTTTCGGTGGTAGTTTACATGGTAATGTACATCATTTATTTTTTTAGTTTTATCATTCTCTTATTTTATAAGTTACGGGGGGGGGGGGGGGGGGGAACACACATTTTACCACTTTGGAAGTGTCTCTCGCGCAAACTATTCAGTTTAGAAAAAAATGATATTAGAAACCTCATTACCATTTTTGAAGACCTATTCATAGATACCCCACACGTATGGGTTTGATGAAAAAAAACATTTTTGAGTTTCAGTTCTATGTATGGGGAACCCCAAAATTTATTGTTTTTTTCTACTTTAGTGTGAAAATCTTAATGCGGTTCACTTACCAAGTTTCAACAGCATAGCTCTTATAGTTTCGGAATAAAATGGCTGTGACATACGGACGGACAGACAGACAGACAGACAGACAGACATACATGATGAATCTATAAGGGTTCCGTTTTTTGCCATTTGGCAACGGAACCCTAAAAAACAGAAAGTCCTGTATGACGCCAAAAGCTCCTGTCTCAGCATGATGCTGCAACATTTAAACAGTGACGTAGCGCTGGTATTCTGATAGGCCCAATGGGATGTCACGGGCAATTGGAGAAATTAAAATGGACAGATATTTAATGCAATATATTAGGTACTAGCTTTTGCCAGCAGCTTCGCCCGCGTGGAGGTCGGAAATTATCCCGCGGGAACATACTACCAGGATAAAAAGTAGCCTATGTCCTTTCTCAGGCTCTAAACTATCTGTGTACCAAATTTCATTTAAATCGGTTCAGTAGTTTTAGCAGGAAAGCGAGACAGACAGAGTTACTTTTGCATTTATAATATTAGTGTGGATTTCTTTAGTTGATTAAATTCCCTTTATTACCATTACAAAAAAAAATATAATAGCTTACGCTCAAACTTTGAGATTTACGTGACGATAAATATTTATTACGAATTCTGTGTTATGATTGTTTTATCATTTTATTCATGAAATATTTTTTAAAAAATTCTTTGAATATTTGACAATACAAAAAATTGATTCTGGCGTGTAATAATAGTTACCAATACGCCCACTATTGCGACAAAAACTGAGCTTGTTACGAGGTTACGTTTGGGCAGCGCCTTAAGTTGAATTCATGCGTATATTAAAATCGCAGCGAGATTTTTCAGCGAAACAGATTGTCAACTCTCGATGTTGGCGGCGAGCTACCCATTGCTCGCCGCCCGGTAAGGACCGTGCCCGTGTCGACGGCGCATAGTGTTCCACGCGCGCCTCAAAGAGATGTCAGCAAACTGAAGGGGTCTGCGAGGACCGATGCCTGCCAGGGTCGCGAGATTTGTTCGAAAGAGATACCGTGACTCTGGCACATGGGCAACTGAAGGAAAACGGGTGGGTTTTAGTCAGTAAAAGTGTGACACGCCCTTCCGCTCCACCTAAGAGCGGGAGACTTCATTTGATGATTTCAAATCCACAAAAAAAAAAAAAACTCGATGTTGAACCGAGCACTGAGAATCCAACATAGCGCATCGAAAAATACTCTGTTTGATTTTCAACCTTCGGCGCTAAGCAGTGAGTTGCAGTTCCAGTGCGCGGAAAAATCTCGCAGAGATATTTTTAGTGTCATAAAAAGAAATGTTTATTTATGTGAGTACATCTTTTAAGACACTTATACACGTCGATATTTTGTTAGCCAATATTTTAAAACTAGATGGCGCCGGTATTTCTTAGTTGACTGATCGCTCAGAAGAAATGCCGAAACAAATTCCGAAGCCATGGTTTCTTTGAAAGCCGAAACAATGTATTAGCATTTTATGTGAGTCGAACAATGCAGAACCATGATTGTCTGGAAGGGCCTTTTGAAGAAAGAGCAATTGCAGCTTTAAGCTGACCTATCCCAACTAGGGAATGAAGAACCGGTGCTCTTCTTGCGTCCCGGGACTTTCGGGATTACTTGTTGAAGGAACCGGGAGAACCGGGACTTTCGGGACTTTTGGGTATTTTTTTTACCTACTGCTGGTATTTTTATTTTAATAGGTCTTTAGTATTTATGTATGTACGTAGGTAATGATAACTACATATTAATTAAAGATATATATTTTTAAAAATTAACGAAAACAGAACCATTTACTATTCTTTGAAAAAATAATCAACAGAAGAAAAAAACAAGTGAAATCAGCATTTAACGCTCGCTATTATTATAAACTAACTTTTGCCCGCGACTTCGTCCCCGTTAAATTTCGGCCGGGAGGTGCCTCCCCCTCACCGCATCGCACGCGGCAAAACGCGGGCGAACGCTGGAGTCGAATCGCGCGCGCGTATTTTGATTTTAGAACTTTATTCTTTAATTTATTTATCTACATTTTTATTATAAAGAGGAAAGATTTTTCGTATGTATGTAATCGACAAACTCCAAAACTACTGAAGCGATTTCAAAAATTTATCATCATTGATTAGTAGAAAGCTACATTAGCTCTTGAGTATGAGTGACATAGACTGCTTTACCGCGGGAAAACGCCTTATTCTGACGGGAAAACGGGCAGCAGTAGCAAGCACCGGGTAAACCGATGAGCGAATCACTATCTAAGTACAGTGTAGATTCTACACTATTAGGTTAGGTATTACAAAGAGGAAAGATTTGTTTTATTTTTGTAGGTATTCTAGGTATGTAACCAGTAAACTCAAAAACTACTGATTATATTTTAAAAATTCTTTCACCACTAAAAGGCTACAAGATCCCTAAGTAACAAAGGCTACTTTTGACCTCATTCGCTCGGAAAAACGTGTAGCAGCGGGTGAAATCTTAGAAATCTTAGTAAGAAATCTTTCATTATGATATCTGAATGGGGAAAGTCAAATTCTTAATTTAAGTTTATACTTTTCAACTAAGTCCCGAAAGTCCCGAAAGTCCCGGGACGAGGTGTGATCGTACCGGTTCTTTAGTCTATACAATAATCCCGGGAATTCCCGGGATTTTCGGGACCGGGAATTCCCGGGACCATTCCCTAATCCCAACAGACGGCGTGTATGTATCAGTCATCGTGTAGCTCAACCCTATTATCATCGTGTAGCTCAACGACCCGTCAGAGTAGTGGTGGCCCAGTAGTATCAACCCTGACTTACGAGTTGTAGATCGTGGTTTTGAACCCAAGCAGGCGCTTTACTTAGTGTAAAATAATTTCATCACCACTGCTCTCAAAACGGTGAAGGAAAAGATCGTGAGGAAACCGACATGTCCTAGAAGCAAATATTAAAAGACATGTGACATCTACCAAACCCGCACTGGGCCCGCGTGGTAGATTACGGCCCTCTCCCTCTCACCGTCCCAGCAGTGGGAACAATATAGTCTGATTATAACGACCCGTCACACACCTGCGTCCGTATACTTAAACCATTGCTAAACTACATTAAATTATTCAAAAACTAGAAATCCGTAGGCAACGAGTTCAGGAATAACGGCTTCGGTGAGCGTTTCGATAATATTCGGCTCCTGGCCTTTGTTAATATGGCGCCAGCTTTCGAGAACAATCTCTCTGGTGGAGCCGAAGAAGCCGGTACCAATAGGTGCTTACACGCCAATTGTGTGAGTTGGGGATATGCTCCCTCATAGGTTCTCCAGGAAGCGTCTTCTTTTAATCCTATTAGAGGCGCAGCTATGTACAAGCTTACTTCGGATGTCTGACTGTGACTTTGACTGGTTCTCATAGTCTCCAACAACAGCTTGTTGTGGGTTTCCCAAATGTCATCATTATCGACATCATCAGCGGCCGAAGTTATTGACAGTGGGCAATGCTCAGCTTTTCGGTTTTCTTCAATGGATCGTCTTATGTAGTTTATACTTTACAGTTCTTGCCAAAGATGAACCGTCACAAAGGTGTAATTTTTTAAAACGAAGATCTAAATGGGCATTTTCAAAAAAGAGTGTACCCTGCTTTAAAATTCGGGAACCGATTACTTTTCCGAATTTTTTTTGTTCGAATTTCATTTTACCGAAAACTATTGGCCGACGTCTTTTTTACAATATGCATAATTTGACATATTTTTAAATCATCGAGGTATCATGTGTCATAGGTATTATTTTACCGAATTATGTTTCGCCGATTTACGAAATAACTTTTTGCTATTGGCCGAAGCCTCTTTTGAACTTTTTTCATTTGCCAAATGGTTTGTTTGCCATATTTTCACCACAGTGAAACAAATTTTTGGGAATACTATTTGGTCACAAATATATAGGCGGTTACTTGGCAGCGTTTTCAATAGTAAATTAAATACAGTCAAACCTGGATAAGCGAGAGTTCAAGGGAGCACAATCGCATTCTCGCTTATAGAGGTTTCTCACTAACCCGAGTTTCTCGCTAATGCAGGTACATGGGTAGCGTTTTTCTCTTATAGAGGTAGACGCAGCAATAACTAGTCACAGCAACTTTATAAGGGTAGGAATCAAGATGCTTACGAAAACAAAACAAAAATTCATGCACTATGTAATTTTATTTTATTTAGAACTTATTGACACTTAAAAAAATCCGTCAATTTCGTTTGACTCGGCTCGTTCGAATTTATAGAGTCTTTTGATTTTATAATTTTATAATAGGTGGATTCTGGTAAATTAAACTCCCTCTGAATTTCATTTCACGATTTTCCGGATTCAAACGCATTCACTATTTTAAGTTTATCACTTAATGACAATACTTTAATTTTCCCATTTTGACATGATGCAGAACAGAACTTTCCTTCACAATTGATTAACGATAAACTGAGTAAGTCCGACAAACAGGACGGTAAACAGGTACACGTGTCCATTCGAAAAGAATGCGATAAAATAACAACGTTATTTCGTTCCACGAAATAGAATAGGTACAATACTGACGAGAAAACAATACAAAAATAATGGTAGGAAGTTCCACGAAAGTTAAGAATGAGTCATAAAATAGCAGATGTTGAATTTGTAATTTGTTTTGTCATTTATTCCTCCTAAATAAAATAAATAAATAAAGCTCTACTGTCGCTTATAGAGGTATAGATAAGTAGCAGTCTCACTTACGGAGGTCTATGAGGGAAAAACGACTCTCTCTTACAGAGGTTTCGGTTTCTCGCTAATAGAGGTTTTGGGAGCTTAAAATGACGGGCCCTGGCTATTACTCTCACTTATAGAGTTTTCTCACTTATGCAGTTCTCACTTACGCAGGTTTGACTGTATATGTAGTGTCATAAAAAGTCAATATATTGTGCTACAAAATTTAGTGAGAAACGAATCGCTGTAAAACCAACTTTACGTAGTCTTGTCTGCCCTACCCCTAGAGTGTAATTTAAGCCCACGCAGGCGCAGAGTTTCGGCTTGCTGGCCGGCTCTGCCGGCCAGCCTCAGCTGCGGCGGTGGGCCTTCAGACCACCTGCTCCTCAGCTCGCGGGCCGCCCAAACCCCACAGCGCCGGAGCCGTGACAGAAACAATGCTTGCTGCATGTTGCATGCCTGCTTGCATGTTGCATGCTTTTTTGCACGCTGCATGCTTGCTTGCATGCTGCATGCTTGCTTGCTGCTTGCCTGCTGCATGCCTGCTTGCACGCTGCATGCATGGTTGCATGTTGCATGTTTGTAGCAAGCAGCATTGTTTGCATGCTTCTTACTGGGACCCTTCAAAAACACTTTTGATCATAATAAACTGTTTTATTAAGTGCCATTACATTTAAATAAATAATTAATTAAACCAAAGAGTAGGTTAATCTAAGCATAGGTATAATGAATGTCTGGAAACATAATACTTCTAACAAATGTTATTTCGGCTAACTGTAACTTCGGTAAAGAGTTTATCGACCAAATGAAACGTCGGAGTAACGAAAAATGTCGAATTGATAATAGGTCAACCGATACAGTGGCAGACGTGATTTCGATGAAGTAAAAAAAAACGAAACGGTAATAGTTGAAAAGTTTTAGGGGAAATGAAATTCGGTCAAATATTTTTCGAACTTATGATAGGTAACCTTAAAATTCAATAATATTTTTTTTTATAAATTTTGCCAAAATATAATAGGAAATACAGTTTATATAGAGGAAAATAAAAAGGAACGCGGAATTGGAGGCAGTTTTTCCATAATATCGAAACAAAACGGACTTTGTAGCGAAACTGATTCCGTTGTGTGACTAGATTTAAAAGCGAAATTTAAGGAAAGTATGAAATTAATAAGCGATTTTCAAATTTATTTAAACTAAATAATACATGTAATTAATAGATAAATGTAAGAAAATAGCCTTATTTTAAAGGATTAACTCAAATTAATTGTTTTTTATTCGGTTTTGTGACTGTCGAATTTCAATGGGTTATTTTTTAATTTTACTCTAAAATCGTACTAATTTACTTAATATTTGTATATTTTTCGATTATAATACGTTTACTGTAAAAGTTTTTGTGGCCGCACAGGTTTAAAAGGTAAAACCTCTATCTAATTTCACAGATTTCATTCCACCCATTTGAAGGGACAGTGACAAAATGGAAGTCTTAAAATCATAAAGCTGTGTGCACACAACTTAAAAATTGCCTAAATACCATTATTAGTAGGTAAGAAATAAAGAACTGAAGGAACACGGGTGGGTTTTAGTCAGTAAAAGTCTGACACTCCGAGAAGGCGAACTCATTTGATGATTTCTCACCCACAAAAAAAAAAACGTACAGACGTGGGAAGCGAATTTGTTTTGTATTATATAAACATACTTTACTATTATTATAAAGCTGAAGAGTTTGTTTGGTTGAACGCGCTAATCTCAGGAACTACTGGTCCGAATTGAAAAATTCTCTTTGTGGCTCTATGAAGGCTATAGGCTATATAACATCATGCTACGATCAAAAGGAGCGGAGCAGAAACGAAAAATGGACAAAAACTGGCAGGCAATTTGATGTGACGGGAAGGGTCAGGGGAGCAAAACTTTGACGCGGACGAAGTCGCGGGCAGAAGCTAGTGTAAACATATACTTTCAGTGTTACCCACGTAAGTACTGGCTGATCACGTAATGAACAATTTAAACCATTAAATTTTCATAACACTGTACAATTTAGCGCATCAGTTACAGCTCCAGCCTTGTAACCAATTGGCCTCAATGAATAACGACGTAAAACAAATTAAAAAAAAAATGATTCGGATGAAAAAAGACAGTTACGCCTGTATTCATCTGTGTCAAGGATTTAATGGGATTTAGAAGTAGATTTTTTCGCTTGATTTAAGACTATAAGAACAGAGACCTAAGGGTTACCATTGTGTCCTGGCAGGGTCGCGAGATTTGTTCGGAAGAGGTAGCATGGCACATGGGCAACTGAAGGAACACGCGTGGGTTTTAGTCAGTAAAAGTCTGACATGCCCTCCCGCCCAGAGCGGGAGAAGTCATTTGATGATTTCGCATCCACAAAAAAAGGGGTAACCATTGTTACCTAGTAACTGTGTGTGACATCCGCAACCCAGTTAAAGAGTAACCTATGACACTGCAAATATCTTTTTATTTTTCTAATTTTTTTCTTTTAGTCCGCGGAGGTGGACAAACGCACTTAGAAAGAAAAGAAAAGAAAGAAAAATTGTTTATTTCGCACAATTAAACGCACATTATGAAAAATAAAATCAGATAGATATCGAAAATGCACATGTACAAAGTAGTGAATAGTCCCGGGAAATCCCGGAACCGAAAGTACCGGGAAATCCCGGAAATGACATTGCCCATTTTGTTAGGAGATTTGGGCCCCTAGAAAAAAAACGCGGGCAACGGTGGTTTTACCTTGGCTTTGAAGAACAACAATTAGCTTTTCAAATCCTGAAATCAATTTTCAGTTTTTCACCCTAGTTTCAGAGAAATGTAATTTTTAAAGATGATGAAATTGAGATTCCACTGTCTAACAATTTAAATGATGTATCGATTTGACAGAAACAGATTAATCTGTCTACTCTCCTCGCGTTCCGCGTTACGCAAAATCGATGTATGTAAGCGCGCCAAACAATCCTTCCGTAGAGCGTGACTATTTCTTGACGCGCTAACAGCGATTTTGTTGTGATTCGGAACGCGGGGTAGGTGTGGATGTTAAATATTTTGTTGATCGATTTACCAAATCGATTTGATAAAAGTCGATTTAACAATTGTGATGTGACCGTTTTGTGGTAACTTTTGTTAGTGTTGATATTTTGCTGTTTCTGCAACAGTTGTAAACAGTTTCTCTTTGTAAAAAACAAGCTCTTGTTTTCTATTTACATAATTAAAGAGATACTTTTGCATATGATTTATATTCTTTACAAGCTGCGATGTTTGATGTAAATAATTTAATGCAGTTATGGTGCCGTTTTGCCACCGACATTAGTAAATACGATTTCAGTTGGAGTACTATTTAACAGTTCCTCAATTTATT
Source organism: Aporophyla lueneburgensis (assembly GCA_932294355.1). Taxonomy (NCBI): domain Eukaryota; kingdom Metazoa; phylum Arthropoda; class Insecta; order Lepidoptera; family Noctuidae; genus Aporophyla; species Aporophyla lueneburgensis. Next base: position 11,286,059 of record OW028756.1, read on the forward strand.
CCTGTTTTCTACTACAAAACTAAAATGTCTTTGTTCCATAAAAAAAAAACATTATTTTTTTTAAAATAAAATTACCACAAAAGAAATGGCAGGGTCTGTGTTAGCACGCTTTGCTCGTTCACTAGACCCCATCATCCCCTTCTAACGTAACCTATCCGAGTCGGGATGCCCCAACTCTCTCAATAATTGTAAAAAGTCCATTATTTGGTATACAATTAGTATTTTTAGTTTGATGCACAGTTTAAAATATCTCTTTTAATTGCAATTAGCTTTTGATTTGAATGGAGAGTCGATGTGGAATGGGATTTAGGCTTATGTTTGTTCTTATAAGAGCAATGGGTAAGTTCCTACTTTATTTAGACCTTTTACTATCATAGAATGCCTACATTGATTATATGGCCAAACGTTAATTGAGATGCAAGTAATTCATGAAATGGCTAGTCACATTATAAAGTAATCAATTCTACGATCTGACCACGGCATATGTATATATCCTCCTTATTTTAATCCGCGATTTGAATATACGTTTAATCAGTTACATGAGACCCAGATTATAACCGGAGACAAGCTATTGTAAACATCTCTGGTACTTTTAGTCGGCGGAATAGTAATATATCGATATTTTTAATCGATTACTACCATTTATTTGACATAATCTGTGGTCTATCTTGACAACATTCAGGTTAAGTTTTAATGGCAGAACTACCTTTGATTCAATAAAATAATTATTAGTTACGGTTTCTAATGCTAGGGTGAAAGAGATGTTGATAAAATAAAATTGGACTTATAAAATTACGACTTAATTTTTGAGAAGTAAATAGTCTCTGCCCGGCACTGAAAATAAGGGGCCCATCGGCGGGCAATGTCCTTTGCGTTGTTTTAGGAACCGGAATTTCCAAAACCAAATCCCGGTTCTTTCGGTACTTTCGGCAATTCCACCGACAAGTGTAGAGCCGGAAAGAGTTTTTTCTTCAGCTGGGTACCTTTGTAGTAAAATAAGATCACGTTTAAGTGATAAGAGTTTGGACGCTCTTATATTTTTAAGGTCATTATATAGGCATAGGGTTGCCAGGCGTCTGGATAAAGCCGGACACAGTCAGGCTTTTTAGTTGCATGTCCGGCTAAATTAGATGGTGTCCGGCCGGCTTTTTGTTAGGCTTTTTAGATATGATCATTTTTGTCTTCACCCGCCTTATCTTGTATCGCTAGTGCATGCGAGCGAACTAGCACTGTCCTCCCCGTGTTATTACTACTCAATTTTAAAGGAAAATGAGCTTTTCAAGGTGTCTGCACACCAAAAAATATGAATTCCTTCATGTTACAAATATTTTAAAATTTAGGTATTTAGTTCATTAGTCTTATGTTTAGTTTTGTTTTAAGACTAAAAAATTTAAAGATTTCCGGCCTTTTTACCCAAATGTCCGGCTAAACTGACAGGTCTGTCCGGCTTTTCAGTTTTATGACCTGGCAACCCTATATAGGCAGGAGAGAAATACTCTAAAAAATAAATAAACAGGTACCTAACCTAGGTTATTGAGTGCCCCCATTGTAACTATAAGAATCAGACCAATGTAATATTCGGTCTGAGCAAGTATTCCAAATTTTTATAATTTTATAGGTTGGGTATTTTCATTTATAGTATTGTAAGGATGAATAGTGTTTCAGTTTTGCAAAAATATTTAAGTTTAAAGTTATATTTTTATTTTATTTTTCTTAAATGTATAATTACAGTCAAGTTGATTTAAAGAATTTGTCGATTGAAGTTGTTCCAAACTATTGTTGAATTATTATATAAGGTGTATCTATTCATACACGAAATATTTTAAGGGGTACACCTGTAGGTGGTAAAGAAGCTATAAAAGCAAAAAGAAAATTTTTATCTAAGCGTTTTTGAATTTTCGTAATTATTATAATTTTAAAACTACTTGAGCCGTTTTGCATAAAACCTTCACTTCAAATTCTATGAATGGCCCGCCTGACGCTGCGAGGGCGAAGATCGGACGGCACGAGCATGGCCGCGGTGTCTCGGGCCGTAAAAAATAAGAAGGAGCCAGTATTTCTTATGTGCGTCTAATAATTTATAAAATTTAAATAAAAAAAAGAACACTTGGAATTTTTTTTGCGTTGCTGTAGCTTCTTTACCACCTACAGGTGTACCTCTTAAAATATTTCGTGTATGAATAGATACACCTTATATAAGGTTAAAATTTTAAAAAATGTTTGTTAACATTATCTAATCGATAAATATTGAGACTGATTAATGCTACGCTAAAACTCCATAGTTCCTTTTTTTGTAGATGTTACGTAAGTTTTAAATTATGATTTGGTTATGCAGAATTGCAAAAATGTTGCTGGCATAATATGCGTAATTACCAGTAAAATTATACTAAATAAAACTGATTTAGTGTCTATAAAACAAGAAATAAAACGTTTTATTTGATTTGATTAAAATGTTTTTACTTTGCCCTGTCATTTCGTCTTTTTTTACTTTCTCCGTTTCAACACTTTCAACTCTCTTACAAAGACTTATTAAAGTATCAAAAGTATCGATAGTACCGGGAATCCCGGTTCTTAAGCCAGAAAGTCCCAAAAATCCCGGTTCTTTAAAACAGCACCGGTTCTGCATTCCCTAGTACAAAGTAGCCAAAAGCCCCGTATTAAAGTAAAGAAAAGTTATTAAAATATACTTAGGGCACTTGCATAAGCCTACGTACGGACTTACAAATATCGCGGTGGTAATGAACGAAGCTCAAGCCCTTTGCCGCGAGACAAAAAGGGACACCGATCAGAGGCCCTAGTATGAGTTTCTTTTAAGCACGCGTCGACAGCGTTCGGCGCTCCGATTGGCCCTAGACTGGTCCTGCCAGGGTCGCGAGATGTGTTCGAAAGACTTACCATTGCCCTGGAATATAGGCAACTGAAGGGATACGGGTGGGTTTTAGTCAGTAAAAGTCTGACACGCCCTCCCGCTCCACCCAGAGCGGGAGACGTCATTTGATGATATCCCACCCACAAAAAAGGCCCTAGCTTGGTGAAAGACCAATCGGAACGCCGAACGCGTTCGTTGTGTTAATTCGAGATGGTTAAAAGAAATTCACACTCATTCCGACCTAGCCCGTCCCTTGCTGTCCCCTACTAAGTCGAAGTCCGTACCCCACAGGAGGTGCTCTTAGGGAGCAGTCGCTCTAGTTTTATTTATGTTTTTAATTTTAAGCCCTGGCTGGAGGCTTTCATTTATTAAGGTAGCTACAGGCAAGTCCAGTTAAGCAGCCAAGAACTTTATAGGTCGACCTGCGAGATGTCATTAAATAAAAAAATAGTTTAAAAAACCTAAAAAACACGCTTCAAAGTAGAAAATAATGTAAAAAATCGTGGGGTGCTTTATGAGGTATTTTTTAATTAATATCAAGCGCCCCACTCTTTTTTCCATTATTTTCTACTTCGAAGTGTTAAGAATTTATATTATTAATTACTCAAAATATTTGCCTAAATTGCGTTCATTCATATGGAACTGATTTTATCGATTACTAAACGAATAATATATTTTTAATGTTGGCAATGAAAAAGAGGATGAAAAGGGATGTCGATGGGGGATGCCAAGAACGAATTGATGGTCGTGGGTTTTATAATTTTGTAAGAGATTATTATAAAATATAACTGCAGAAACAACGAATCTATAGTGAGTTTTATTTTAAAAGTTCAGAAGTGACATGAACCTACTCGCATTTTCGGCCGTAAGGTAAAAGTATTGAAGGAAATTGGTAAGTTGCACAAATTTATAAAAAAATCTGTATCAGAGATATATCATTGCCTTTTTTATGTTACGAATATTTGAGTGAATCGTTTGAGGGTAACGATAGCTAGTTTATTGTAGACCAGAGCAGAAAACACAATTATTGTAACAATGTGAGGTTAGATTGTTTTGCAAATTGTTTAAAAAAAAAAAAAACTTTTTACTAGGCTTAACGAAAGGTTGCAAATATTCTATACTTCTATTCTATGAATTGTTTTGCCGACAATTCATTTTAATGCATTAGTACATTTAACTATTGTTCGGCTTCAACATTACGTATAATTTTACGCCTAAATAAACGCTATGGATGTGGTTTTCGAAACTATGCCTTTGTCATTATTTACAAACAACGTTTGGCGTCTTTTTTTTTGTTTATTTGGCTAACATGTGCGTTATTGTGTGTAAATGTATTGTATCAGCAACATATAAAATAAATAATGGCGGCTGGTGGTGGTGCAAACTTAAGTTTGCCCAAAACATCACGGGGTGGCGCCAGTGGTATACTATGATCTAAGCAAAAAGTATAGTGCGTCCAGTATATTTTGACAGGTGGTGAATTACGGAACAATAATTGAATTCTATTACAGAGTTTACGTGTTTTCATTAATTAATGTCGTAATTGGTATATTTATATAACACGTTACTTACATTTTATATTTTTTTCAGAAATCAGTTCTGTCCTTTCATTATTATTTGATACATTCCCCAGTATATATTGAATAAAAAAAAATGAATCCGAATGCACCAGAACTTACGAGAAAGTCCCTACGGGGAAGTACTCCTGAAGGCACTCCTCCTTATCGAGCATCACGTGGACGTAAACGTCAATCCTCCGAATCGCCAAGGTACCGGTGTCGCGAGAAAAGGCATAGGGTAGAGCGTCAGTTGCGATCAAGTCGATTATCATCAAATTCAAAGTCACGTATCAGGTATCATTCACGTCGACGTAACCAAAGCACTAATCGCAGTTCCCCGGACATTAGAACTTCACCGCAAGGTGACATATCCAAATGGGACAGGCTTAATAAGCAGGTTTCACGTAGTCAATATTCTTCCGATTCCGACTCAACTGTTTCATTAAATAAACACCGTCTTGCAAAGAAGCGACGTGGTCTAGGCGCTGTGACCAATACGAAATCGGCACAAACTGGGGAGTCAAGTCTGTTGGAAAAATTAGTTGACGTTCTACAAGATCGAAATTCGGGTTCTGCAGGGCAAATGATGCATGGTGCTCAGAATGTTATACCGGACTTTGATCCTCAGGCTAAGTCTCAGACGATGAAGGATTGGTTATCCAAAATTAATGAATCTTCACACGTTTACGGATGGTCAGAACGTCAGACCATATTTTACGCTTTACCAAAATTAAAAGGGCTGGCTAAGCGTTGGTACGACGGGTTAACCAGTGTAAGATTTTCTTGGAGGGAATGGCAACATAAGTTGAAAACTGCTTTTCCATGCGAGCAAAATTATGGCGATCTCCTCTCGGAGATGTTGTTTAGAAAAACTCGACGGAATGAACCTCTAGAGGAGTATTATTATGATAAGATAATGCTCATTAATCGGTGCGGAATTCAAGGCAAAAAGGCTGTAGACTGCCTCACACACGGCATTTTTGACTGGAACATAAAGATGAATGTGCAGGGTGCCAATATGCAGGAACCTGAGGAAGTACTTAAATATTTTAGGAATATTTCTAGCAACAAGATTTCTGAAATTTCAAAAAACAACAATCCTCGTGAAAGTAACGATCCAAGGCATTCAAAAAGGCAAAATGATATAAACAATACTAAAAAGCCAGGCCTACTTACTTGCTATAACTGTGGCGAGGCAGGCCATACTGTCCCAAAATGTCCTAAAGAGGTAATTAAATGTAATAAGTGTAGGCGTTTTGGTCACATAGACGTGAATTGTACAGGATTTGTTAAATTCAACTCAAATACAGAGAAACGTGAAATGGCAACAACCTCTTCACGAGATGCTAATGCTAAAAATATTCTTAATATTATGAGTACTGACTGCGGCACTGATAAATACTTTAAACAAATAAAAGTCAACGGTCAATCTATGTCTTGTTTCATTGACTTTGGAAGTCAGTGCACCTTAATACGAGAGGACTACGCTTCAAAATTGAGACTAACTGTTGATAGGATTAACTTGCCAATTTTAAAAGGCTTTGCTAGTGGAACTTTAGTTCCTCACGGCAGAGTTACAGTAAATATTGCATTAGATGCCTTAAATGAAGACGTGGAGGCCTATCTTGTCGAGGCTAAACTTCTGCCAGCGGATGTTCTAGTTGGGCAATCTTTGACTGAGCAACCAGGTGTCAGAGCACACAAGACTGACACCATGCTGATACTTTATAAGGTTATAACGACTGGTAAAGAAAAGATTCCGGTAATTGTGTCTAACAACGTATCTATAACAGGTTTGGATACCATTGAGGTACATACGTCATCAGACTTAAATGGGTCAGTGTATTTCGCTACGGATGCTTGTTTAAAAGTTGGTAAGGAATACATGGTAGTCCCAGGAGTTTACTCTTTCAAAAATGGCAAAGGTTCGATGAACATAATAAAATTAGCTATAGAGCCTTTTGAACTCTCCCAAGGTACGTTAGTTGCTCGTGCAAAACAAATTTCTTGTACACAATTACCTGATGCCCCTCTTACGGAAATATCCGTATTAAAAGTAAATAGTGTATCCGTCCAAAATAAACCAAATATTATATCATTGGAGCAGCTCAACGTTGATAATGATTTAAATCTTGACGTAAAAGAACAGCTATGCAAGTTACTGAACGCTCGTCGTGACTGTTTTGCTTTTACCCTGGAAGAGTTAGGTGATACGCCTTTAGCTGAAATGCATATAAGACTCAAAGATAATGAACCCATCACGTACAGACCCTATAGACTTTCTATTTCCGAACGTGAGAAAGTTAACACAATTATCGGTGATATGTTAGCGAATGGAATAATACGTGAATCACAGTCAGAATATGCTAGTCCAATTATATTAGTAGCAAAGAAAAACGGTGACATGAGATTGTGCGTTGATTATAGGGCATTAAATCGAAAAACAATTAAAGATAAATTTCCAATGCCACTTATTGACGACCAAATCGATAGTTTATCAGGGCAAGTCTATTTTACCTCACTGAACCTTACTTCCGGTTACCACCAGGTACCGGTCTCAGAAGAGTCCAAACCTCTAACAGCCTTTGTTACCCCAGACGGGCACTACGAGTATAATCGTATGCCTTTTGGGTTGACCAACGCGCCAGCTGTATTTCAAAGACTTATTCTGAAAATATTGAAACGGCGCAATATCCCTGGTGTGCTAGCATATATGGATGACATAATAATAGCATCTCAATCGGTTGAAGAAGGAATGGAGAAACTGCATGAGGTTCTTGATCTTTTAAAAGAGGCCAACCTCACGTTAAACTTGACGAAATGCAACTTCTTCAAGAAATCGATTGATTATTTAGGTTTTGAGATTACACGAGACGGCGTGAGGCCGGGGATGAAAAAGATTGAAGCCGTAGCCAATTTTAAGACACCACAGAATGTACACGAAGTTCGACAATTTGTTGGTCTATCTAGTTTCTTTCGACGATTCGTCCCTGGTTTTGCGACTATCGCGAAACCATTAACTTCACTCACGAAATCCAACGTTAAGTGGTCTTGGAGTAGTGAACAAGTTAATGCTTTTGCAGAGCTTAAAAGAATATTAACGACTCGACCCGTATTGGCTATTTATAATCCAGTGTACGAAACAGAATTACACACGGATGCAAGTCGTACGGGACTGGGTGGTGTACTGCTTCAAAGACCGTGCTCAGCAACTGCTTTTCAGCCTGTCGCTTATTTCAGCCGGCAAACATCAGTTGAGGAACAAAACTTTCATTCATACGAACTCGAAACGTTAGCAGTCGTAGCATCTTTGGAACGTTTCAGAGTTTACTTACTTGGAATAGATTTTAAAGTGGTAACGGACTGCAACGCGTTACGTACTACCCTAACTAAAAGAGATTTAATACCAAGAATAGCTCGTTGGTGGCTGTTGGTTCAAGAATTTACATTTTCTATCGAATATCGCCCTGGACAGCAGTTAACTCATGCGGATGCATTAAGTCGAAACTCCATACCTGTCAGTGATTCAAGCTGCAAAAATTCAGCTGTGGATTGGACTGTATTGCAGCTAGAAGAAGTACACTGGTTGCAGGCGGTTCAAATGAGTGATCCAAGGCTTTGTCATATCAAAGCGGTACTCGATAACAACGGGCAGGAAGCTAAAGATATACGTAACAACTACGTGCTCAAGGATGGTAAAATTTATCGAAAGTTAAACGGAGAGTTGCGATGGGCAGTTCCCAAAGAAGCACGTTGGAAAATTTGTCAGCAATGCCACGACAATGCCGGTCATTTCTCATTCGAAAAGACATTAGAAAAAATGAAACGAGACTACTGGTTCCCTCGATTGACGCAATTCGTAAAGAAATATGTTCGGGCTTGCATTCCTTGTGCTCACGCTAAACAGCCCGGAGGTAAAAAGCAAGGTTTTCTCCATCCCATTCCGAAGCCAAATATACACTTTCAGTGTCTTCATATAGATCATCTTGGGCCTTTCGTAAAGAGTAAACGTGGAAACGTTTACATCCTTGGTATAATCGATAGCTTTACAAAATTTATTATTTTGAAAACTGTCAAAACAACAAAAAGCAAGACATCAATTACTGCACTTCGAGATGTTTTTGGATTATTTGGAACTCCACGGCATCTAATATCAGACCGCGGTACCAGCTTTACATCCAACGAATTCAAACTATTTATCGATTCATTAGGGATTAAACATACTTTGAACGCGGTAGCCACACCGCGCGCTAATGGCCAGATTGAGCGGTACAATCGGTCAATACTTGCATCGCTAATAGCACTTTGTCACGGTAAAGATGATAGAGATTGGGATCTCCATGTCACTAAAGTCCAATGGAGCCTTAATAACACTATCAATCAAAGCACTGGAAAGAGTCCTACTGAAATTATTTTCGGGCACAATTCAGTAAATGAAGCCGAGGGTCATTTACACGATATCAACCTATCCCAAGAAACATCAACAGATAAAGTACAGAAAATTCGAGCTGAGGTCAGTGCAAATATCGTAGCACAACAGAAAAAAATGAAAACTCGTTATGACAAAAAAAGGTGTAAAGCTAAAGCTTACAAGATCGGTGATTTAGTTATGACTCAAAAGAGCGCTAAGACGCCAGGAGAAAGCCAAAAACTAGTTCCAGCTTATAGCGGGCCATTTCGGGTAACGGCAGTTCTTGACCATGATCGATATGAGATAAGCAGCATAGATGGATATTCAAAAAATAAATATAAAAACATTTTTCCTGTTGACAAAATTAAACCTTGGATGAGGTTTGTGGAGTCGGAATCTGAAAGCGAATATGGAGGTAGTGATGATGAGTAAAAAAAAAAACACGTAATTCTATTTAATTGTACTACATTTTAACATGATAATATTTCCAAGTCTTAATCACAAGATAGATAAAATTAAATAATTTGAGATGGTTATGTACCTAGTACGACTTACCCCAAAAGGTTACATTTTCGTTGTAAGTTCTGGTGTGATACCCTTTTGACCCTTCCCTGTTCCCTTGATGAACTGCGCCATGGATCAATGGATGCCGCGGCAATTGGTGTGTGCAGTCTGGAGGAGGCAGGTGTACCTAGGGAGTGCATGTGGTGCCCAGACAATTTATTTACCTTCTGGAGGAGGCCAATGTACCTGGTGTGTTTCAGCGGTGCCCAGATAATTTATTTACCTTCTGGAAGAGGGCGATGCACTTAGTGTGTGCGAGCGGTGCCCAGATAAGTTATTTACCTTCTGGAGGAGGCCGATGGACCTAGTGTGTTCAAGCGGTACCCAGATAATTTATTTACCTTCTGGAGGAGGCCGATGTACCTAGTGTGTGCAAGCGGTACCCAGATAATTGATTTACCTTCTGGAGGAGGCCGATGTACCTAGTGTGTACAAGCGGTACCCAGATAATTTATTTACCTTCTGGAGGAGGCCGATGTACCTAGTGTGTACAAGCGGTACCCAGATAATTTATTTATCTTCTGGAGGAGGCCGATGTACCTAGTGTGTGCAAGCGGTACCCAGATAATTTATTTACCTTCTGGAGGAGGCCGATGTACCTAGTGTGTGCAAGCGGTACCCAGATAATTTATTTACCTTCTGGAGGAGGCCGATGTACCTAGTGTGTGCAAGCGGTACCCAGATAATTTATTTACCTTCTGGAGGAGGCCGATGTACCTAGTGTGTGCAAGCGGTACCCAGATAATTTATTTACCTTCTGGAGGAGGCCGATGTACCTAGTGTGTACAAGCGGTACCCAGATAATTGATTCTTCTTCTAGAGCAGGCCGATGTACTTAGTGTGTACAAGCGGTACCCAGATAATTTATTTACCTTCTGGAGAAGGCCGGTGCACCTAGTCTGTGCAAGTGGCACCCAGATATCTTCTTAACTGTTTGAAAGGCCGTTGCATCTTGTATGTGCAAGCGGTAAACGGTTTGTTTTTGCTTTACTATATGAAGAATGGGGACATTCTTAGTTCAGGATGGCCGGAGTGTTAAGAAATTGTTAATTCTGCTTCCATTCATAGTTCAAACTTAGTAATACTTATGTGAGTTTTAAATACACATGTTTTGTCAAGACTTTCAGTTATCATGCAGTGTCTTAATGTCAAATAAGTTAATAACAATTAATTTAAAAATATTGTTTGCTTAGTTACTTTTTTTTTATTGAAATTACTTAATTAATAAGAGCTAAAAGACTGATTGACTCTATTAATAATATATTACTAAGGGTATAAGAATTGTAATAACCCTGTCTAAGAAATGTTGAATCTTATGATTTTTTTTTGTTTTGTTTATTTTTCCGTATTGTTATTGTTTATGTAATACCTTAATTATTTTGTTGAATTGGGATAAGTCAGCTTTTATTTACCTATTAGCATTATCAATTATAATGTTATATTTTAACTTGCATTTAGGTACATACTAAATGTTGTTATGTTATTTTATTAATAGGACAGTTACATTCAGCAATATTGAATCAGTCGGGATGGCCAGTGATAAATAGTTTTCCCATTTTATGTTGTGTCTGGGACAGACACTGTTGCAGGATGGCCGACTGTTAAGAATTTATATTATTAATTACTCAAAATATTTGCCTAAATTGCGTTCATTCATATGGAACTGATTTTATCGATTACTAAACGAATAATATATTTTTAATGTTGGCAATGAAAAAGAGGATGAAAAGGGATGTCGATGGGGGATGCCAAGAACGAATTGATGGTCGTGGGTTTTATAATTTTGTAAGAGATTATTATAAAATATAACTGCAGAAACAACGAATCTATAGTGAGTTTTATTTTAAAAGAAGCGTGTTTTTTATTTTATTAAACTATTGTTTATTTTCTATTTTTAGGGAGTTTCGAATATTGTAACATTTGTCAGCGTAGTTTGTGACGTATGGCAGCGTAGTTTGTGACGTATGTCAGCGTAGTTTTCGAAGACAATTTTTTTTTGCTATCCTGATAACCGGCAAGGATTGTGCCATTATGACAATACAATCTATACTAATATTATAAAGCTGAAGAGTTTGTTTGATTGAACGCGCTGATCTCAGGAACTACTGGTTCGAATTGAAAAATTCTTTTTGTGTTGGGTAGCCTATTGATCGAGGGAGGCTATAGGCTATATAACATCACGCTACGACTAAGAGGAGCGGAGCAGTAATGAAAAATGTTGCAAAAACGGGGAAAATTTATTCCTTTTGAGAGTTTCCGTTGCGTGCGCTGCGTAAACGGTTAAAGTAACTCAAAAATCATGTACGACGGAATTGTTCCTTTGAAAAAGTTCTAAAAAAAAGTCCGCGAGAGCATATGTCTATATTTAAAGGTTGACTCACTATAACTCAAAAGGAGCGAGCAGCAACACTAGCAGGCAAATCGATGCGACGGGAAGGGTCAGGGGAGCAAAAATTTGACGCGGACGAAGTCGCGGGCAGAAGCTAGTAATTTATACAATTATTGTATTGTCATCGGTCCTTGATAATAAGTATGCAAAATTTCGAGTTAATCCGACGTTTTGAAGTGGGTCAAAATCATGTTCAAAGTTTTCCGTTACATATGCACATACTAACATACGAATGAAGCTAGTAAAAGCGTGTTAAAGAGAAACACACTAAGGCCACTGGGAACAGTGGGAACGACGCGAATGTGCAATAATACTCGTGTTTCACGGCATTCGCGGTATATCTATATCTGTGTTCGTGGCCGTTCGCCCCGTGAGTGTAGAGAGGGCTTAAGCGCTTCTTGACCGGATTCTGAAGTCTGTATCTTAGTTTCGCTGACGACAGTTACGTGATCAACCGTTAATTTTCTACACGTGTAGAGGATTATTGATTTAAAAGACCGTTTCCTTGCGATTTTCCTGTTCTGTTTCGTTGAGGGTTTAAATTCATCATTTCAGCTGAAAGACGACCACTGCTGGGCATAGGCCTGTCTTAATTTGGGGGGAGGTTTGTCATAACAGCCACGCTTGGCAGGCGGTTTGGCGATCGCAGTATGGTGGTAAAATGCATAGAGAACGCTGCTGCCCATTCTCTAGTATGTCCCTTAGTCGCCTTCTACGACGCTCACGGGAAGAAATTGGATGGTGCTATTCTTTACCTCCGACACCACACGGAGGTTTTTAATAACTTCTCTTAAAATCAAGGTGCAGTGGGATGTGCGTCTTATCCGGTTTTAGTTTTTAAGTCAGTCTAAAGTATCTCCTTGCATCTTCTTACTACGGCTATTGTAAGTCGACCTCACTTTATCCGAGAATCGTAATAATCGTTGGACTAGTGTTTTTTTTTTTTCTTGGTGGGAAATCATCAAATGACGTCTCCGGCTCTTGGACGGAGCGGGAGGGCGTGTCAGAGTTTTACTGACTAAAACCCACCCGTGTTCCTTCAGTTGCCCATGTGCAAGGGTCACGGTGTCTCTTTCGAACAACCTCGCGACCCTGGCAGGACTAGTGGTGGCAAGCGCTACTGCTGAGCATGACGCAGAACCTGATTTCGATTTCCAGGTCAGACAAAATGTTATTGGGTTTTTCTATGTAGAATTTCTCAGTAGAAGCCGGAAGTATGGATTCGTATCCCAGTTGATGTCAATGTGCTCGCCCCCTATTACATGGGACTTAAACATAACAGGCGAAATGTGGATGTACTATAGGTACACCTCTGCCCAACCCTTCGGGGAAACAAGGCGTGATGTTATGTTACTACAATAGAGTCCGTTGGGCCTACGTGCCTTACAAAGACGAGTCAGCTGTTATATTGTTTTTTCAATCAGCATTTTTTACATGCGACAAACTCGCGCGTGACAAAATGTCAATTTTATGGGACATCTCTTGAATTTTAATTAAAAGTGTCTTTGCTGTGACCAAACGGTAAGTGGTAATCAATGGTTATCTGGTGCCGAGAGAGATAACTTATAAACATCACGCCATCTATTGCCCCAAGGGTTGGGCAGAGGCGTTTCAGTACACCGATTAATATTGTAAAATCCGGTGACGCGTGCGTCTTGTTGTAGTCGCAAAGAAATGTTGTCACTTTTTAATATTACATTTAGGGTTTAGTGATCATAATCGTTTCACCCGAAAGACGTCCACTGCTGGGCATAGGCTACCCTTAATTTGGAGGGGTTTGCCATAATCGCCACGCTTGGCAGGCGGGTTGGCGATTGCAATATGGTGGTAAAATGCATAGAGAACGCTGCTGCTTATGCCCAATGCCCATTATGCTGAACGATGGCCTTTTTTCGTGGATGTGACGCATTTTTCGCCAGCTTTTTCTTTTATTAGGGTTCCGTTGCCAAATGGCAAAAAACGGAACCCTTATAGATTCGTCATGTCTGTCTGTCTGTCTGTCTGTCCGTCTGTCTGTCCGTCTGTCCGTCTGTCAGTCTGTCTGTCCGTCCGTATGTCACAGCCACTTTTCTCCGAAACTATAAGAGCTATGCTATTGAAACTTGGTAAGTAGATGTATTCTGTGAACCGCATTAAGATTTTTACACTAAAATAGAAAAAACAATAAATTTTGGGGTTCCCCATACTTAGAACTGAAACTCAAAAGTGTTTTTTTCATCAAACCCATACGTGTGGGGTATCTATGAATAGTTCTTCAAAAATGGTATTGAGGTTTCTAATATCATTTTTTTCTAAACTGAATAGTTTGCGCGAGAGACACTTCCAAAGTGGTAAAATGTGTCCCACCCCCGTAACTTCCAAAATAAGAGAATGATAAATCTAAAAAAAATATATGATCTACATAACCATATAAACTTCCACCGAAAATTGGTTTGAACAAGATCCAGTAAGTAGATTTTTTTAAAAACGTCATAAATCATAAACCGCAATTTACCTTTAATTCAAAAAAAAAAATCATTTAATTTCATAAATGTAAACCTTATGCATAAACCGAGGATACTTACAGGTTTTTACGGAACCCTCGGTGCGCGAGTCCGACTCGCACTTGGCCGGTTTTTTTTTTGTTGTATTTGGTGTTTCTTTGTCATGTTTACCGCAAGTAAACATGTTTTCTTTCTTTCTTTCGATATTTCGTCAGTACGTCCCTCGGAGTGCTTTCCAAGGAAGAGTCAGGGTAGTACGCGACTGCCAGGGTCGCGAGATTTGTTCGAAAGAGTTACCGTGGCCCTGGCACAGGCAACTGAAGGAACACGGGTGGGTAGTAAAATTCTGACACACTCTTCCCCTCCGTCCAGAGCGGGAGACGTCATTTGATTATTTCCGAACCACAAAAAAAAGTGATACACGAACGTTTTTTGAAATTTCTTTGTCAGTATCAATGTTTGTTTGTTACCTCTTCACGCTGAAATGATTAAGATGTTTTTTCACATTGCTGACCATGTCTTGGTCACCAAGGTTACTTTTACCCCAATATTCCCACGGAATCGAGACTTATGCGGGTGAAACCACGGGACGCGCGGGCGCAGCTACTAGCGTATCAAAGGCGATGACGTGTCGTGGCGTACGTGACAAATAATAGTCAAGACTAGGCACATGTATTGAATTTTAAGCACAAGTTTTTCCTTACACCACTATCCTGTACCTCTTCGTATTGACTTTTTGTTACTTAAATAATATACAGGGTGTAAGGGACAGCCCTCCGCAGACTGATGGGGTGGATTCAGTATATCATACTAAGATGACAAGTACAAGAAATTATTTCAGGACCGTTATGGGAATCCAATAAACCTGATTTGTTTTATTTCCTCACACGCAATGTATCTCGGATCAATTCGGAAAGCCGCCGTTGTGCAATCGCCGATGACGAGTTCGATGAACTCTGTAGTTAGACAGGAAGTGAACAGCTGATTTTACGCGTCGTTCGTTACAGTATTTCAACATCCATTGCTGCTTTTTTGATTTTAGCCGTATTGTTTACATAAATGGAGTGCTGCTTTTAGAGGATGTAATTTTTCATTGGAATAAAAAATCCTGAGAAAAATTCCGGTGGAATATGATTCAAAATAAGGAGCTGAATGCACTCTGTCAGTTTGTGGAGGGCTGTCCCTTACACACTGTATTACAGGTTGCTACGGACATTGTCTCGAAAAGCACGCTAAGCCGTTGGTCCCGGTTGAGATTCATGGATATTTGACAGTCGTTTCGGGTCGTCAGAAGCCCCAAAGTCTGACAACCGGCCTTACCAGGGGGTGTCATGATTATTTCTGTAAGTAGATTTGTACTAACACTTTTACACGTCAATCATGATTTTGAAACTAGATGAGGTCGGCGTTACCTATCTGAATAGTCTGAGAAGAAAGGCCGAAACAAACTCAGAGGTCACGGTCTCTTTTAAAGTCTATAGATAATCTTGGTCCGACAATGTAAAGGACATGTGGATTGGTGTCTGAAACGGTCTTTTGAAAGACCAGCTCACAATAGCCTATAAGACGCTCCGTGGCACTATTGACGCGCCTGATCTGCATGCTGTGCTGGCTCGTTTGTTTGTCCCAGACAATTACTGCCGTGGCAGAAAGCACAGGCTATTTGCCGTGCCTCCATGTCGCACCGTTGCGCGTGCTAAGTCCCCAGTACCACGTACTCTGGCTGCGTTTGATGATCTCTTGGACACTAACCCAACAAACGATTTGTTTGTGGTCGAATGGACGACGATTTTATCGGCATGTCAGAAATACTGTGAGAGGGATGTATGAAAGTGTTGTTAACGTTATCTTTTTTCAACCGACGAAAAAAAAACCGGAGGAGGTTCTCAATTCGACGCGTATATATTTTTTTTTTTTATATATATGACCACGCATAACTTTTTACATCATGGTCCGATTGTGACAATTCTTCTTTTATTGGAAAGGGTATACTCCCAAGGTGGTCCCACATAAATTTGGAAAACAAAATCGAACCCTAAGGGTCGGGAAACAGGGGATGATTATTCAAACACTGATTGTAATGTATAACCACGCATAACTTTATACAGAATAGTCCGATTTTGATAATTATTTTTTTGTTAGATGGCGGTTGGCTTGCCAAGTATTATTAGTACATTAAAGCCACAAAAAATTTAAAAAAAAAAAACTTTTTAACAAAAAATTAAACCGCCGAATATCTGAAAAGCATAAAATAATAAACCTTAAAATTTTGAGTCGGCGCTGAAAAATCAATGAACAAGGATCACTCAAAACGCCGACTCATAATTTTAAGGTTTATTATTTTATGCTTTTCAGTTTTTCGGCGGTTTAATTTTTTGTTAAAAAGTTTTTTTAAATATTATTTTGTCCTATTTTTGTGCACTGTGTTACCTACAGTGTCTTTAATTTCTGTAATTGGTTGTAAACCGTTTTAATTAAAGAAGCAAATAAATAAATTTCAGGAAAGAATCACACAGATCATGGAGGTCAGATAGGCAGTCGCTCCATGTAAAATACTGGTACTCAGCTGCATCCGGTTAGACTGGAAGCCAACCCCAACATAGTTGGGATAGAGCTAGGCAGATGAGAAGGTTCCTACAGGCACCGACGCACAGTGTTTTAAGAAGCCCGATTTTCGGACATCCCATTTTTATTGAAAAAGCTGACAGAAATAATCATTTAAATGCAAGATTTCGTATCCCCATTCAGTTACCAAGTATAGTTTTTGAGTTATAGTTTTTTGAAAATCGTAATTTTTCCATCCGGATGATAAGAAAAAAATTAATTACGCTTAACCAGTCAATTACCGTAATTACAGACACAATTAAAAAACGATTGTGTCTATACCATATGTGGTATCTCAGGGACTTAGAGGTTAAACTAAGCATGATACGAAATAATGATGTTAGGTACATTCATGGCGTATCTTATGCCGAGTATTTATTTTAGTCCATAAATGAACCTCGCAACTTTGTTAGTTCCAGATTTATACGAGTTTTTTGGTTTTTAGTTTTTCTTTTTTTTTCTCGAAAATTCCGCCGTTTCGGGAAAAGTTATTTATAGAGAAATAATTCTATTTACTTCCCCAATACATCACATAATTATAACATCCCAAATCTATGGAACTTAGAAGTTGTTCCAATTAACTATTTTTGTTAGGGTTGTCAAATTTTTATCTTTATTTTGTGGATCAAAGTTTTCGTTAAAGTATAAGCTCCGTAGTCATAATGAATATATAAATAATTATCTGAGATTTTTGACAACCCTGACGACGTAAATCCGGATCAAACTTAAAATCATTGTGGTTTCCAAGTTCCATGGAATTGGGAAGTGAAATTTATGTGGTGTGTTGGAGAAGTTATCAAAATCATTTCAGTGTAAATAACTTTTCCCGATTTGGTGGAATTTTCGAGAAAATTAAGAAAAACTAAAAATCGAAAAACTCCTTTAAGTAAATATATCTGGATCTAACAAAGTTACGAGGTTGATTTGTGCACTAAAATACTCGGCATAAGATACGCCATGAATGTACCTAACATCATTATTCCGTGTCATGCTTAGTTTCATCATCATCATCATCATCATTTCAGCCGTATGATGTCCACTGCTGGACATAAGCCTCCCCCAATTTGGGGGGGGGGGGGGGTTGCCATAATCGCCACGCTTGGCAGGCGGGTTGGCGATCGCAGTATGGTCGTGTGTGATGCCGGACGTAAAGAATAGCACCATCCCATTTCTTCCTGTGGGTGTCGTAAGAGGCGACTAAGGGACTTACTAGAGAATGGGCAGCAGCGTTCTTTAAGCACTATACCACCATGCTTAGTTTAAATGTAATAATTTATTTTCTAAATATCGAGACAGAAATTGGTTCATTTTCAAAAAACTATAACTCAAAAACTATACTTGGTAGCTCAACGGGGATACGAAATCTTGCATTTAAATTATTATCTCTGTCAGCTTTTTAATAAAAATTGGATGTCCGAAAATCGGGCTTCTTAAAACACCGTGCGACGTGCAAAGTGTTACCATGAATTTATGGGTTTTAATTCCTAAGCGCGAAGACCGTACTTTCAATGAAGTTAGTGGCGTATATTGTCATCGTGAGTTTTAATTGGGAACAAAGGACATCGCTAAAAATGGCCCCAGGACCAACAAACATCTGACGTACATAATAATTATAAATGTATTTTATTATACTAATTGCGAATATTTGTATAAAACGGACACTTTGCGTATCATTATGAACATTAAAGAGAGCTGCAACGACTAACGAGAAATTACATCACACTAGATACCGCCATCTTTGACAAATAGTGATGCCCAATATTTAATTTCACACATCGAGAAAGAGATTGCTTGCGCTGGTTGGCCACCTGCTCAGGGATGGCATACGCATTCGTTCGTACTTTTCTTTTCAACCTTTGTAACAAGCTTTTTTTCTTCCAAGGTAGGACGCTCTATACTACCTTGCGACGTTTTTATTGGTATCATGATAACCTTAATAGTGTAAAAAGAATTAAATAACAAAACTAATTTTGATATCCTAATCCATCCATCCTAAATATTTACTTAATAAAGAAAAAAAAAAACAATAACTACACATAAGCGTTGTACTATTTCAAATAGTATCGATTTTTCACAAAATATAGGGATACGGATCTAACGTGTGGACATCCCTAATCCTTGTCATGTCAATATTGTCAGTCAATTCAACTGTCAAGTAATTCCACTACTGCACTAAAAGTAAAAATAAGGATATTTTACACCAAACAAGATAAGTAGGTACTTGAATCTTTAAGCTTAACCAGCCACATGGGTACAGGTAATACAAATAGCATTATTGACAGGCATCTAGTAGCATATATTATGATTGTTTCTTCCTAAACATAACCTCAAAATCATTGTTTTATTTTTAAATGGTACTCCCTTTCTTCTCCTAAAATTGTTTGTCCGAAAATCATTATCCATAACACGTTAGCTATAAACGGCAGTAACCATAATATTCAAAAAGTCGAAATTTTGTTTTACATAATTATCTTTGCTGCTAAAACTATTCTGTCATAAAATCAAATACTATAATCATTAAATCTCCTAATTTTGCATGTTATAAAGTCATATGTCCTAAGTATTGTATTATATACCGTGTATTATGCCGAATGTTCATTTATAATAAAATCGTTAGTAGTAAAAAAATGCTACAAGTTAGGTTTTAGTGACAGAAACGAATCGCTGTAAATCCGACTCCACGTAGTCTTGTCTGCCCTACCCCTAGAGTGTAATTTAAAATCGCGGAGGGGCGAGGCGTGGGACCGCCTAAGCCCCGCAGTGCCGGAGCCGTGACAGAAACCATGCCTGCTGCATGATGCATGCTCGCTTGCATACTGCATGCTTGCTTGTATGCTCGATTGCATGCTGCTTGCCTGCTTGCATGCATGCTCGCTTGCATGCTGCATTCTTACATGCTGCATGCTTGCTTGCATGCTACATGATGCATGCTTGCTTGCATGCTTGCTTGCATGCTTGCTTGCATGCTTGCTTGCATGCTTGCTTGCATGCTTGCTTGCATGCTCGATCGCATGTTGCTTGCTTGCATGCATGCTGCATGCATGGTGTATATTTTTTTGCATGTTTCTTAGAGGGAAATAAAATCACATGTTCACAATCACCTGTTTTATTGAGTGATACTGTATTTATTGAGTGATAATACATGCAGCGCCATGCCAGGCCTTGATAAATGCCATAATGCTTTTGTATCTTTACTATTTATGTATTGTATCAGTTGGATTTGATAAAATAATGAAATTCTTAATGAACTCCGTAATACTTTATTTTAAAAATATAATTAAAACAATTAACATAAAATAATTTGAATTTAGAACTTATAACTTTTATGGAAAACAGTTTTAAGTCTTTTGTATATTATTGATAGTAATATTTATGACAAACGGATTTAGGGCATATTGTATTTAGGGTGATATTATGTGACATTTAGTTCGGGCAAGTTATCCGGACCCGGATACCCGGATAACCGAAAAAACCGCATAACCAACTGGTTTGAAAACCGGGTTTTGGGGATACCAAAACCGGAGTTTTCGGTTTTATCGGTTAACATTATGAATAATCATTTTTCGACTACTAAACCGACGGCAACTACAACTTAGGAAAACTTAGAACAGAACAGAACAACAACTAAACATCATCAACAGAACAACAACAACAGAACTTCATTTAGAGGGTGGGGATGGCACTTTACGACGGTGGAGGAAAAATGGGAGAGCACTTAATAAAAGTATACAACATTATTTTTAGTATATGCGAAACCTGAATATAGTTTGTTCAGAATCAGTAACTGAATCGATTCCAATAATTTTTACACCATGTTATATTTTGTCCCAAAAATATTTAATTACGCTTAAAAGTTAGTATCCGCAATCATCTGTTTGCACACGGGTCACGAGTTCACGACAGGTCATAGCGCGGGCTAGGCGGCGTGTGCACACTGCTGCGGGACGGCGACGGCGCTCCTCAGTCGCCCGAATGCCATCGATCGATGCATACGTATCGCGAGCGCGCGACCGCCGTGAGCCCTGGCTAAAGTGTTTTGTTTAGATTTTAAAATTATCATGTCTCTCTCGTACTCAAACGTCCGTACACTCGCTGTTTGTGGTGGTGTGGCAGTGCGTCAGTGCTTATGAGAAAGACGGGCCCTTTTTTAACAGTTGCTTCAGTTTGTTTGAGTGAATAGTGATTACGCCAATTATTGTAGATAGTGATGATTAACATTTTTAAACACGCAAAGATAGTCAAGGGTACAAATGTATTATTTGTTTACAGCCTGCTGTGGTTCAGTAATGCGATGTTTAACAATTTTCATCCATTTTGAACTTTAAGTTGTTGACATAAGGTGCAACAAATGGCATTGATTACATTTTACCACTTACTACTGCATTTACAAATAAAGTACATAATAATATCTACCTACACTTGACCATTACGACAGTCCAAGGCCTGCAAGTGTGATGGAAAATGTTCATCACCAACTAATACATGAACAATCACTGTGGCAAATTATTATCAATGAGCGCAAAACGACGCTGACGGCGCGCACGCGGCCGGGTGGCGCGGGCGGCCGGCCTCCGCTAGGCTGAATATGTTTTAGCGTGGACTACCAGGTAACGTAACCGGCTTATAACTTTGTGATTATTAATGATACAGTTTTAAAATTTTTTTCATAGATTCTTTACATAAAAATACTAGACCCGTGTTTCGGGTTTCGCATAAACAAAAATTAATGTTGTATAAAGCTTCACCTCCAACAAGTGTGGAATCAGAGAGAGCCTTTTTATGAGCAGGTCTCATCTATACTATCTACACTAATATTATAAAGTTGAAGAGTTTGTTTGTTTGGTTGTTTGGTAGGACGCGCTAATCTCAGACACTACTGGTTCGAATTGAAAAATCTTTTTGTGTAGGGTAGCCTATATACTGAAGAAGGCTATAGGATATATAACATCACGCTACAATCCTAAAAAGCGGAGCAGCAATGAAAAATGGACGAAAACTGGCAGGCAATTCGATGCGACGGGAAGGGTCACAGGAGCAAAAATTTGACGCGGATGAAGTCACGGGCAGAAGCTAGTGTGTAATAAATCCGTAGTACTTTAAATTTTGACTCCCTCGATGCACTTGTAATTTTATCAAAGTAAAAATTTTTTTTTTTTTTTTTTTTTCTTTTTTTTTTTTTTCCTTTGTGGGTAGACATAGAACTAACATACATTTTTGTGTGCTCTTGATAAAATAAATTTAAAATATAGTAATTTATATTATTTAATGAAATAAATCAGTTCATTTTATATTAGACCCCCCCACACCCGCTGTCTATTGTTATCAAGTCTGTGGCACCTGTTCCTGGTTCACTTTCACACACACAATATGGACACTAAACTTGCTGCCAGCATGGAGGATCTCGAGCAGTTGTTTTGCTCCCGTATGAAGGAATACGAAGCAAAATTGCAGCAGGCTACCACTGGTACCACTACACCTTCACCAGATATTGCTTCCATTGCACGTGAGTTCTCAGAGTTTAAGCTGTTTGTCTGTCAAGCACTCTCCACGTTAAAAACTCAAATTGATCTGCTGGCTGCTGGGTTTGATAGGCATGAAACCATCATGCGAAGAAAGGTCCTGCTGTTCCATGGTGTCCCAGAGAAGGATAATGAAAAGTTACTCGACGTGGTCCACAACATCATATCCAACCAAATTAAGTTGACAGAGGTATGTAAGGACAAGAATGTTATCCATGTTTGTCATAGACTCGGATTCTCACAGCAAAAGGCCCGACCCATACTAGTACGATTCTTCAAAATGGAGCACCGGCAACTGGTGTGGGAAAGCAAGAAAGCTCTCAAGGGTACCGGGATCACCATCTCCGAGTTCTTGACACAAATTCGGCATCGTGTGTTTGCAGCAGCTCGTAAGCATTTTGGTATGCCAAATTGTTGGTCCATGGAAGGCAAGATTGTTGTTATTTGCCCAGACAAATCCCGCCGAAAGATCGAAACGGCAGGCGAACTTCACAATCTGATAGCCAAATTCCCGTCTTGTTCAGTCGACACCGAGGATTCTGCACAATCTGAAGAACCCGTATCTCCTAAAGCGGCAACTTTGGATACTCCTGCTAAGAGAACGAGAAAGACGCGTCTGCGCAAGTAACACTTTCGTCAGCTTTCGTCATTGTTTTTGTTAGTCAATTTACTGCACAACTTCTCAACTTGGCCGTTTTGCATGTCAATAATCTTCATGGGCCGGTATTTAAAAAGTAATTTAAAAGCGTCTCACTTCTAATCATTTTACTTTTCACTTTTATTAGTGCCGGTATGTACGTAAACTTTTAATATAGGAGTCTAAAGATCTTATGTCAAAATTGACAGTATGACGGATGTTAATGTCAGTTTCATAGCTCCTACCTATTCGCCTGTGTCGCGTTCCATTCTACGTACATACTGTGCGATGTTTACATTATATTTTTATTTTATTTTTTCCATTCTGTTGTGTAACTTGGTTTACTATTGTAAAATTTCTACCAATATACCAGCGAGTGGGGGAGGTTTTTCTCAAAGGAAAATCTATAGTAAATAGTGTAATTTGTTTTGTATTTAAGTTATTATATTACTCTTGTAGTTTAAATATTTATATTATTTTTATATTAATATTATAATTTTGGTATATTTATGGATGACGTAGCTGATCTTAACGATAGCTTCTTCTCGTGCTCTTCATCTACTAGTTTCGTTAGTGCGGACAGTGACCCTTCCTTACCTCTTACTTTGAATGATAAAATCTCTTCTCTTTTCTCCAATGACCCTAAGAATCTGCATATTGCTCATATAAATGCTCAGAGTGTTCCTGGTCACTATTCTGAACTTCTGGCATCCTTTAGTAGTGTTCACCTGGACGCGCTTTTGATATCGGAATCCTTTTTGAAGCCATCTCTACCCTCTAATCAATATTCACTCCCCGGCTTCGTCTTGATCCGCAATGATAGGACCGGCAAAGGTGGAGGAGGTATTGCTATGTATTTGCGTGCTGATTTACCTTACAAGGTGGTTAGTTCATCTCCTTCACGGTATTCTGAGTCGGCTGAATACTTATTTCTTGAAGTTACTGTTCATCACACAAAAGTTTTGCTAGCAGTGCTCTACAGTCCTAATCTTCACATTGACTACTTCAGTTCCCTCGATTCAACTCTCAGCCATCTTTGCCCCATGTACGAGCACGTTATTTTAATGGGTGATTTTAATACTTGCTTGATTAAAAATGACTCTCGCTCCCTCAAGCTCCTTTCACTCTTGTCTTCTTGCAATCTTCAAGTTTTGCCTCTTTCTGCAACTCACTATTTTCCTAACTGTACACCTTCTTTCCTAGATCTTATGATCGTCTCCTCTCCTAATAATGTTTCTTACCATGGTCAACTTACGGCTACTTTTTCATACCATGATCTCATTTATCTCTCATATCGCATCCGTGTTCCCAAGCGTAAATCTCAGCTTTTATATCTCCGTAACTACAAAGGCATAGATCTGGAGGCTTTGCAGCGGGATGCCGCAAACATTGATTGGACCCCTCTGATCGAGAGAGAAAACATCGAGGATAAGGTCAAATGTTTTAATGCAACCGTCCTCGCCTTATTTGATCAGCATGCCCCTATCCGACGTATCAAAGTAAAACATAACCCAGCACCATGGATAACGCAACAAATTAAAGTGCTTATGGGGCGTAGGGATAAAGCCAAGAGCAGATATAAGCGCAGACCTTCAGAACTGAATCTCTCTTATTACAAGTCCTTGCGTAATCGCTGCAGTCATCTGTGTCAAGACGCTAAGAGACGCTATTTCCACGATCAACTCAAAAACCGCAATTCTTCCGATGTTTGGAAATTCCTCAAATCTGTAGGCATAGGCAAGTCACCGACTAACCAGTGTAAGGATGTGAACCTTAATGATCTTAATAAACATTTCTCTCTCCTTCCCTTTTCTTTAGAGCCGTCTGTCAAAGCTACGACACTGCAGAGTCTAGCTAGTTTGCCGTTACCTCAATGTTCTCCCTTTGAGCTTAGCAATGTTACTGAGGATGACGTTAAGAAATCTATTCTTGCGATTACTTCTTCAGCAGTCGGTAATGATAAGTTGTGTTCAAGAATGATAACTCTTATCCTTTCCTCGTTACTTCCTGTTCTCACTCACATATTCAATCACTCATTTACCTCTTGCTCTTTTCCGTCAGTCTGGAAACAGGCTCATATTATACCTTTACCTAAAACTAATAACCCTACTTTATTAACTCACTTTAGACCTATTTCTATTCTTCCATTTCTCTCTAAAGTTCTTGAGCACATAGTTCATAGACAAGTATCATTTTTCTTGGCGTCAAACTCGTTAATTTCCCCTTTCCAATCCGGTTTTCGCTCAGGTCATAGTACTGTAACCGCGCTTCTTAAGGTAACTGACGACATCCGCTGGGCAATGGAGAATAAGTCCCTGACTGTTCTCGTATTGCTTGATTTTAGTAGCGCCTTCAACTCTGTGGATTTTGACATTTTACTAGGTATCCTCCAATCTATAAATTTCTCTTCTCCCTCCTTAGCCTGGTTCAGTTCTTATCTCCGGGGACGCTCTCAGTGTGTTCGCCTGGAGGAGTCCTTCTCTGATTGGTGTTGTCTCACTGAGGGTGTTCCCCAGGGTAGCGTTCTCTCTCCTCTTCTTTTTTCTATTTTCATAAACCTTGTTACCACGATTATTTCCTCTAATTTTCATCTCTACGCAGATGACTTGCAGCTTTACCGGCATTTTACTGTAGCTGACGCGGGCTCTGCACTTGCTGCAATGAATCGTGACTTGGCTTGCATCAATGTTTGGGCTAAGTCATTTGGTTTGCAAATTAACCCATCTAAATCTCAGGCCATGATCATAGGCAGTAGATTTGTTCGCAATGCGGCTG
This sequence comes from Aporophyla lueneburgensis, assembly GCA_932294355.1. NCBI lineage: Eukaryota > Metazoa > Arthropoda > Insecta > Lepidoptera > Noctuidae > Aporophyla > Aporophyla lueneburgensis. The sequence continues at coordinate 11,311,869 of OW028756.1, forward strand.
ATGTTGCATCTCTGATGCCTTTGTATCTAGATGGTGTTCGTATTGAGTATACCGAAACCGCTAAAGATTTGGGTGTAGTTATTGACTCCAATCTTTCGTGGCGTGCTCAGGTCAATGAGGTCAGTCGAAAGGTACATTTCTCCTTTCATTCGCTGAAATGCCTTCAAAGTCTCTTGCCCTTGAAGACTAAAATTTCTTTGGCACAAACACTTATGCAGCCGATTATAGATTATGCTGACGCCTGCTACTTGGATGCTACTGAGGAGCTATTAAACAAGCTTGAGCGCCTGCAAAACCTGTGTATTCGCTTTGTTTTCGGTCTTCGAAAGTATGACCATGTTTCTCACCTTCGCAAGGAACTCAAGTGGCTCCCAATCCGCCTTCGCAGGAACACTCGGATTTTATGTCTCCTCTTCAACCTCCTACACAACCCGTCTTACCCTTCCTATCTGCGTGAACGTTTTTCTTACGCTCGCCCTAGCGATGCACCGTGCAGATCACACCTTAGATCCCTCCTTAAATCCCAACCCCATAAAACCAGTTATTATTCCTATTCCTTCTCTGTTCATGCTGTTAGATTGTGGAACTCACTTCCGCCTAGCATTCGAGATCTAAAAACTATTTCCCTTTTCAAATCCCGAGTAAAAGAGCACTACCTTTCCTCATAATTGTGTGTATTTATATATATATATATATATATATGTATTTATTTGTATATTTTAGCTTTATGTATTTATTTAAGTATATGTTAATTTCTTGCATTATATATGTATAAGTATATTTTAGTTTAAGACTTCACATATTCATATCTTCTCTTCTTGTTTTCACACACTATTGTCTACATTTCTTTTTCATTTCTCCTTTCGCAGGTCTGCTGGAAGAAATTTCTTAAGAAATAAGCAGTACCTTTGTACTCAATTGTATTAATATGCCTTATCACTCTGTTTTTTTACTGTGTGTACATAAATAATAAAATAAATAAATAAATAAATAATTTGATTTAGCTGTGTAATTTTAATTTAGAATTAATAATCTATTATATCTATAAGAATGTCTGATTTATTTTGTTTTGGTTTACTAGGAATAAGACTTCTATTTTATGCGATATTTCAATAATTATTTTCATGTCAGTTTACGTACTGTTGATTTTGCCTGTTTGTATTTTATGACAGTTAAATTGTTATTTAATATTCTGTAATTTTAGGCCTTTGTCTACCTACCAAATGTTCCTAATTGTGTATGTTAGATACCTTAAGTTTTAAAGAATATGTTATTTTCCTAAATAATAAGCTTTATGATTATTAGTCTATGTTATGTATAAAGAAAATAAACTTTTTGTATTGCTTGTTAGTAGTTGTAGCTTATTTCAGTCTGTAATAAAAACTTTTTAACAAAAAATTAAACCGCCGAAAAAACTGAAAAGCAAAAAATAATAAACCTTAAAATTATGAGTCGGCGCTTTGAGTGATATTTTTCAGCGCCGACGACGAAAGTTTTTATTTTATAACTTTTTGTGGCTTTAACCTCTAAGTCCCTGAGATACCACATTTGGTATCGACACAATGGTTTTTTAATTGTGTCTGTAATTACGGTAATTGACTGGTTAATCTACTAATAATACTTGGCAAAGTATATCCTATCCAATAAAAAAAGAATTATTAAAATCGGACTACTCTGTATAAAGTCATGCGTGGTAATACATAAAAAAAAATATATATATACGCGTCGAATTGATAACCTCCTCCGTTTCTTTCGTCGCTTGTAAAATACATATTTTGATTAGATTTCAGCATTTTCTTTGTTTACAGACATATTTTTCATTTATTTAACAAAAATTAAAAAACCCGAAAAACCCGATTTAACCGGTTTCACCGGTTTAGTAAATTAAAAACCCGAAAAAAACGGTTTTTAAAAACAACCCGGTTTTTGCATGCCCTAATTGGGACGTCGTGGTGGGCTTTTTTGGTATATTGGCGTGTGCTAGCTGACATATGGCAAATAATTTAATGTATGTTTTGTTTTCATAATAACTTACATATATCAAGTTCTTCTAACTGAACAGACAGCTGTGCTGCTGGACAGTTTGTTGCCCCACTTCTTTCTAGCGAAAGCACTAGGAAGTGTCGAAGGGCGGGCGTTTTGGGGGACTGTCTTAAGTAACTTTGACGTTCAAAAAGTGTAAACGAATTTTGTTTTTTTTTTATTTCGGCGGCGAGGACGGAAGGACGGCGGTCTGTGTCTGTGTGTCTTTATTTTTATTTTAATTTATTTAGGTAACCAACAGCGATACAAAAAATATTGTACAAAATATGCGTGTTACAGTTATTATGGCCAATTATAGGTTTCCCTGTATAACTGGGATATATGTTTAATACATGCGAACGGACTTATGCCAGATATTTCCAATTAAACAACTAAATAAAAATGCAATACAATACAAAATATATAAGGTTAAATTTAGATCATATTTTCGAAAAATTTTAAACGAATATGGTTGAATAATAAAAGATAGTAGAAGAAGAAGAAGAAGATTGGGTGCTTGTCATTTGTCTCCGCTTATAGTTTTTATTATTCTTTTTTTGAATGTCAGTTTATTACAGTTAAATAAATCAACTTCGAAGAATTCTGAGTTGTAAATTCGAGCAATGCGAGTCAGTACACAGTTCGAGGCATAGTTAGTGGAGTGCTTAGGGACGCGCAACATAGGCGTGTGACGAGTACGCCGTTGAGGAGTATTAAAAGTTATTTGTGCGACTAATTCCGGGCAATCAAGGCGTCCAGTGAGTATATCATAGAGCAAACACATGTCCATCACTTTACGTCTCTCCTCGAGTGTTAGCAGACCATAGGTTCGACAGCTATCTGCGTAAGACATGGGGGGTTTACGGAGGCGATAGTTAAGATGGTTAGTGAATTTTTTTTGAATCCTTTCTATTTGGTTCTTATAAATTATATATTGGGGGGACCAGATTTGGCACGCATATTCTAAAACGCTGCGCACATAAGCAAAGTATACCGATTTAAGTGCTCCAATATTTTTAAATACCTTACATGATCTAAGAACAAATCCTAGGTTCTTATAAGCTTTTGTGCTAATAAGGTCTATGTGATCTGAGAACATTAATTTACTGTCAAACATAACTCCTAAATCCCTAACCATCTGTACTTTATTTATGACAATTCCATCAAAATTATATGAGTAATCAATCGGGTTCCTCTTGCGTGTGTAACTGATACACTGACACTTTGCAACGTTCACAGTGATCTTGTTTTTTGCGTAATAATTATTTAAATTGTTAAGATCCTCTTGAAGGGCCTTACAATCATCGGCTGATTTTATTTTATAAAATACTTTTTTGTCATCAGCGTACATTAAGTGATCAGAGTGTACAAAAGAATCAGTGATGTCAAATAGATATGCGTTGTAAAAAAGAGGTCCCAAATGAGATCCCTGGGGAACACCGCTAGGGATCTCAATAAAGTTGGATCGGTAACCTCCTAGAACGACAGCTTGTGAGCGTTTAAATAGATATGACTGTACCCATCGCAAAAGATCCCCGCGTATACCTAGTCTGTACAGCTTTCTGAGCAAGAGGACGTGATCCACACGATCAAAAGCTTTTTCGAAATCTGTGTAGATCACGTCAACCTGTCCCCCGTTATCTGTATTCTCAAGAACGAAATTAGAGAAACTGGCTAAATTAGAGACAGTCGATCGTTTCTTTAAAAAACCATGTTGCTTGCAAGAGATACCTCTGAGAATATATGGATAGATAGCGTTGTATATAAGTTTTTCAAATACTTTACCAATGGTGTTTAGTATAGAAATACCCCTATAATTTCCTATCATTGTCCGCGAACCTTTTTTATGAATTGGAACAATGAGAGCTTTTTTCCATTCATTTGGGAAGGTGCCTTCTTTTAAAGAAATATTAAAAATAGTACTAATTGGAAGTGCCAAAGATTTTGCACAGTTCTTCCAAAACACTGGGGGCACACCGTCACATCCAGGGCCCTTGTCCACGCTTAAGGCACTCAACGACCTCTCCACGGTTGACGAAGAGAATTGTAAGTTGGAAATTATGTCAGGACAGTGATCTTCTTCATGCATTGTTAATGAATTAACGAGGCTATAGTCAGAGGGTTCACCAAATACGTCGTGGAAGAAGTCATTGAAAGCCTCACAGATTTGCCGACCCTCGGAATAATTGATATTATTGTGAGATAACATTTTAGGATAATTGGAGCCTCCACGCATGTTTTTTATGTATGTCCAAAACTTTTTTGGATCATTTTTCAAATTACTTTCCATTTCCTGCAAGTATTTATTATAACAAATCTCATGAACTTGTCGCTCTCTTTGTCGTAATAATGCGAATTCGTCATAATCTAATAAGTTACCATACCGTTTCCATCGCGAGTGTGCCTTGCTTTTTTCTTTAATAATTTTAATTAAAGAGTTGCTATACCAGACAGGATATTTACGTGACCCTAGCCTTCGATTCAAAGGTACATATTTATCAACTCCTATTTGAATTATTTTATAGAATGTTTCCACGGCAGTATTTGATGATGTGTTGTCTAAAATTGAGCTCCAATCAAGTTCAGAAAAATAACTGTTCAATAGTTCGAAGTCAGATTTGCGGAAATTATGTCTAGGAGTGGACAACTCACGGAGCGGAGAAACTGTAAGGTCGGATATTTCGATAGTAATTACTGGATGAGGTAGGTCAGGCTTCACAAGGGGTGATAGACATTCAGTTATTTCAATTGGCAAGTTGGAAAAAGCTAGATCAAGAGTATGCCCTTTTTGGTTGGGTAGTGTATTGTACTGTGTTATTCCTAAAAACGACAAATCATTAACTAAGCGCGCGGCAGCGTTCTGCACCTCGACGGCACCTTGTTTCAAAAAAGTCGGTCCACTTAAATTCCATTTTATACATGGAAGATTGAAATCACCCACAAGTAAGCAATTACGTATATTATTGCTGTGAGTAAATGCCTTCGCGACACCTTGCAAGACGTAGTCGATATCCGAGGGTATCCGATGAGTATCCGGCGGTACGTAGGCAACGCTTACGTAAAGATCAGCTGTCGCCGACAGCGCGCGAGCCGGTATTACTATGGTCAACAATTCCGTAGCTATCGCATTTTGCTCGTGCTCAACGCACCACGCACCCAGCTCGCGTCGCGAGAGTATCATCACACCGCCACCTGAGGATTTGCCAGTCGCACCCAAATCACGATCTTTACGAAACACGTCATATCTATCGTCACTCAATTCCCCACTAAAAATGCCGCTGTGTAACCATGTTTCCGTTATAATAATTATATCATAACAATTACACATAATGTTTTGTTGGAATTGTGTAGTTTTAGTCCTTAGACCACGGCAGTTCTGATAGTAAACGTTTAAGATTCGGGGTTTCATTGTAATAGGTTTCGTCTACTGAGAGTATATACAAGAAAATTAACAAAAAAAGGACGATTAGATAAAAAAACAGCGAACATACCGAGCCACTCGTGGGTAGAATAATAATAATTGGTAGTAATCGGGTCCCGCAACGGAATGACTCCCGGGGAGGAATCACACAACTCCAACGCACGATAATTAACAATAAGGATAATTAGCTTCAGCTTCGAATAATCATTACAGATGTTTAGGTTAATTAATAAACAAATTACTATCGCAACATATTGTGGGTAAGTTGCTAAAAAGTTATAATAATACGTTACAAGATAGCTAGCATGTAAAATACATGCGCTACGCATAGGTGCGTCCCGAGATAGTGCTACTATAGCAACAGTAATGATTTTAAATTCTAGGTAAGTCGTATGAGTATGCAGAATGCCTAACATAATATCCCACTGCAGTTCCATATAATTGTAACAAAGGCAAAGAACCATGTATTCTATAATGTATATATATGAGAATAACGTTTTCTTAATTATTAGAATAGCTATAACATTGAAATACCTTTTGAATAATATTTTGAACATCGTATTTTCGTTCCCGTAACAATCAAACCCATGAGCAACCAGACTAAATAAATATGATGCGTACCTCAATCGTTGCACCCTCACCGAGCGCGTTTCCTTTACACGAACTTCAACTACCGCACATCGCTCGAACAAAACACAGAACACAGTAAACACAGACACGGCAATAACGAATGACAAACAACCAATTATGCTCTCATCAACAGTAAGTAAAGAGTATTGCAAAAAATTACAAACAAAAACATAATGAAAAAAGATAATATTATAGACAGTGAGCAGAAGACTTGCGCTAAAAGTTAGACGATTTTGTTCAGATCCTCTTCGTCCATGATAAATATAGGAGGAATAGTAACTGCTTTTCTCACGTGGATTTTGCAGTTTTTTGTCCACGTGAACTGATATTCCTTAAGTTTAGCCATCTCTTTAGTTTTTTTTAGAAGACTTTTATTAAACACTGTTAAGTGTTCATTAACATAGATCGGGATTCCTTTGCCCTGAATTTCAAGGTCCTTGGTTGACAGACGACGTTTACGTGCTTGAGAAATAATGTTGTCTTTCAGCTGACGAGTGCGTAATTTCGCTACTATATTTCTTGGCCTACCCTGAATCTTAGACTTCGCAGTCACTCTGTTCACTTGAAGAATATCATCCTTTGTTATTTCTATATCAGTATGTTTACCAATCTTTAAGATAATTTCATTCAAGTTTTCTTCTTTATGTTCAGGTATGCCAACAATTTCGATATTCAATTGCCTTTCACGTTGCTCGTTTGCGTTTACAACAGATCTCAGTTTCCTATTTTGTTCCTTAATCTCCGCCAATTCAGTTTTAACAGTATTTAAATGCTTCAATTCTGTGGTATGAACGTCGAGTTTCTTCTTTATATCTTCATATTCATTGCTGTGGAATTGCATCGACTCTTGAAGTGACTCAAGTCCCTCAGCCATCTTGGTCTGTCTAGTTTCCAAACTATGAATAGTATTTTTCATCTTAGTGTATTCTTCTCTGATACCAGCTATTTCTGACCTTAATTCCTGGGTGCTTTGATTAAGGTTCTTCATAGTAATATTGATCTCTGATATATCCTGTCCGAAATCACTTTTCCAATCGTTTAGTATTTTAGATATTTTATTGGTGTACTCCTCAAAACGCAGTTCGCATTCGTCATCATGCCCACGCTTATACATGCGGCGCTGTGTGACATTTTCTTTTTCTTGTGATCCTTCAGCTGTTTGGTTCACGGACAGATCCGGTCTTGAGTGTGCTAGTTAGTTTACTACTCTCCTGGAGGAGGGTTGTAACGTCATCGTGAAAAGTTACGTTATGCCTCGGCGAATCTTACTAATGCGAGAGGCCTTGGCAAAAGACGACTCTTCAAGGCTATTTAGTTAATCTGACGGTCTCAATGAAACCTAAATCAAATAGTCACGTTTTTAAACCTACAGTACAGCTACAGGTCAAGCCATACGTTTCCAGTTTAAGCTGACTTGGCATTGTATAGGCTTTTCGTACAATGAGAGGTCAGCTTATACTAGAAATTGTTGTGATGACTTTACTAACAAAACTAACAAAATGTACTAAACGCAATGATAAGAGATTTTATCTCATTCAACATTCTACTGATAACTGGCTGGAAATATAGCGCCAGAGCGTTTTTAGATAACTAACTTCGATATTACTGTAGGTACATTTTTACCTGGATATTTTTTTGCACAGGTTTTAAAGGTCAAATAGGTAATACATATAGGATCAAAATAAATTAGCCCCACCAAGCTGGGCGAGGCCTATGTCCAGCAGTGGACGTCTTTCGACTGAAATAATAGTACTTATTTGTACTAATATTATAAACCTGAAGAGTTTGTTTGTTTGCTTGTTTGGTTGAACGCGGTAATCTCAGGAACTACTGGTCCAAATTTATTTTGTTTCTTTTTTTTTTTTGTGTTGGGTAGCCTTTTATTTAGGCTATATAACACCACGATACGATCAAAAGGAGCGGAGCAGCAATGAAAAATAGACGAAAACTGGCAGGCAATTCAATTCGATGCGACGGGAAGGGTCAGGGGAGCAAAAATTTGACGCGGACGAAGTCGCGGGCAGAAGCTAGTAATATAATATTGGCGAAGGCTGCAGGAATCCACTGGATGCGAGAAGCACAGAACCGGCCGAAGTAGCGGTGATTGGAGAACCCTATGTCCAACAGTGAACGTCTCTCGGCAGAAATTATGGCACGCTCTATAATTAATCACTCTATAAGTTTTCCATTGCTAGGAAACACGCCTCCTCTTTGTGAGAGGAAGTGGACTGAAATCCACCACACAGGCCTACTGTAATGTTGGAAGATGTCACATGTCTTCGAATTGCAAGTTCTAGTACATTCCAGTTTCCTCACGATGTTCTCCTTCACAGTTTTGAGAGCAGTGTTGATGAAATACACAGACAGAGTAAAGCGCCTGCCTGGATTCGGACCTACAATCAACAACTCGTCAGGCACGACCATTAACCTCTGGTCAACACTGCTCTTGCTCCAATTTAAGATTGGTAGTCAGCTTGTTCTGGTTATACTTTTACCTATACAAATGTCCTTTCTTTGGTATTGTTCGTCGAATCATTGACCTCCTTAAGTTCTGAGTGGAGCTGCATGATTACTGACAAATGCGTGCACTGATTGGACAGGTCCACTCAATCTGTGTGGTTCTTTACTTAAAAGACCACTTCAGACCATATCTACATGGTCTTCACATGATGTGACTAACATTATGTCTGGACTTTAAAAGAGACTGTGACCTCTGAGTTTGTTTCGGCCTTTCTTCTCAGAGTAGTCAGATAGGAAACGCCGATCTCATCTAGTTTTAAAATAATATGATTGACGTGTAAAAGTGTTTGTACAAACCTACTTGCAAAAATAAAGTCATTTATCATTTAGCCGACCCCAAAATTTGCCTAGCCTTTTCCCAACTATGTTGGGGTCAGCTTCGCGTCTAACCGAATGCAGCCGAATACCAGTATTTAACATGAAGCGTCTGCCTATCTGACCTCCACAATCTAGTAGTTAGGTATTACGATACTCCATGGTAAGACTGTTTGTCAGACTTTCCCGCTTTTGACAGCCGGGACCAACGGCTTAACGTGCTTTCCGAGGCACGGAGGGGTCTTGGTATGTAAAGATGGTCACCCATCCACGAACCAACCGCGGCAAGCGTAGCTTAACCTGACCTATCGACCCGTGCGGCTGTTATTAATTAGCCACAAGCCTCATAAACTCAAAATATTATTCTGTATTCATGCATATTTCGTGTGTGTGCGTTGCAGCCAGCTAAGCCATACATTTCCAGTATAAGCTGACATCTCATTGTACGAAAAGCATATTCAATGCGAGGTCAACCAAAACTGGAAATAAATAGCTGTAGCCATGTGTACAGTGAACCGCACGTACATGTGAACAGTTTCACTTTGATACAGCGCCTTTTATGTTGCAGCAATAAGGTGGGTTTTCGTAGTTCCTTAGTGTCGTGTAGTTGATCTTACCACGTGGATATGTTTTGTAAATAGTGTTACGGTTATTATGGAGAAATGGTCATACGTACGAAGTAATGTAATCAATATATCAATAAAATAATGGCATTGAACGGAATTGTAATGAACGTAAATAATTACATACTTATGATATTCAACAAGGCTGAGTTGTGGATGTCAAAATTAAATAATATGCATTTAGTAATACAGTAGAGCGTCGATTATCCTAACTAATTGGGGGACAGGATTGTTCGCAAAATCGGATTTTTCGGATAATCGAACTGTATTGATTCAGCCATACATATTTATGTACAGGTGAACGAAAACCTTATGTTTACACATATCATTAATGACAAATGGGAGGCCTATGTCCAGCAGTGGACGTCTTTCGGCTGAAATGATGATGATGATGATTAATGACAAATAGTTTCTTTCACGCGGTAAAATTTAGTTTATCAACTAACGGCTACTTCAGAGTGACATACGAGTACATACAACTAATAGTCCCAGACAATTTCGGATGTATTGTAGTCCGGGAGGAGGATAGCAAGCGCGAGTGGGGCAGGCACAGAAATCTAAATAATAAGGCAATAGAAATGCTATCTCCCGTCCTTTAATACCGTAACGCGTGTCGCCGGGTCACAGCTACCATCACATACACATACAATAAATACACAATTACGCACACACGTATTTTTCGCATTGAAGCAAATAAAAATAAACTTTAAAATTATGTAATTACGTAATATTTTTTTAAAACTCAAAATCTCAGGTCACGTGGCCACTTGGACCAATAATAAACGTGTGCGAAAAGTAAAGAATGATATTGCGCGGTCACTCTCACTTAGGAATAGTGCAGCGCAACGCTCGTATCGATAACTTTCTGTTGAGCGTCGTTGATCCCGCAGGAGTACCGCATCGCAGCAATAGATACCTAATTAATCCAGAGTGTCTCATTAATTTTAGAAAATGTTATTATGTGAAAAGGTTTTTAATAAATAAAATAATTGTAAGTAACAAATGCATACTTAGAAGCAATGCTTTTTTTCTTGAAAAGTATTGCTAGTTTTGCAATATTTGTTTTTATAGCTATCATAACTTTATATAAATCTGTAGTTAATAATAAACGTAAGTAATAAATTTGGAATCACGATCATCTGCCTAGCCTTTTCCCAACTGTGTTGGGGTTGGCTTCTAGTCTAAAAATAACCTAACGACAAACGGGGTGAATAAGAATGCAGGGGTGAATTCGGACAAAACTTTAAAAAGGATTTTAACGTTAAAAGAAGATAGTTTGTTGCCAGCAAGTCAATTAAATCGTAAATTATAATTCAGTAAAAGCATTACAGACTACAGTCCTTTTTGGCAATAAACCGATTCATCCCAACATTCCTATTCACCCAAATTGACTGTACTTCAATAAATTTTCTAAATTATGGGGAAAACTGAATAAAAATCTTTCAAGTATTTTAGTAATACTAATAAACAGATAATCGCTGATAAACGATTTTATAATCAATTATTATATAGAAAAAAGAAAAAATATAGTAGATAACTAAATAAATATTTGACGAAAAATTACATTTCATTCCTATGTCGGTAAAACTAGGTAAGCTAAACATAATAAAATTATCGATACAAAATAGTAGTGGTACGTCACTAATTTGCGCTCAACTCTTGCAGCGTGTTCCTGGAAATTTACGTACGGGGCGATATTGTATATTGCGCATGACTGTAATTCCATTGCTGCTTTTAATAATTGTATTGTAAACATGAACACGCTAATGTATCAATGATTATTGAAATGAGATACAAATTTATTTTCTACGACAATCGTAATTATTCGTAATACTGGTGGTGAATAATTTTATTTTAGTAATCTTCATTAAAAATCAACATTATTTAAAAAAATACTACTTACTTATGAAATGTTATCCCTTTATTTACAAAGTTACACTTCGTGGACGAATTTCCACAGCTGGTTATGCTGCAAAAAACCATGTTTACGTGTCTGCGTCCGAAACAACACTGATGACCGAAAAATACGCTCCACGCGCGATTGTGGTGTACGAGTCACATTTGCGGCGACAAGGTCACGCGCCCTTACGACTTCTAGTGCCTTATTATTTAGATTTCTGTGGGGGCAGGTGTAGTAGTTCGGATAAGCGGTCGTTCGGTTGGTCGACGTTCGGATAATCGACGCTCTACTGTACTAGGTGAATCATAAAGTTCTTGAAAACAATATAAAAAATATCATAATTTCTGCCGAAAGACGTCCACTGCTGGACATAGGCCACCTCCAATTTGGGGCGTTTGCCATAATCGCCACGCTTGGCAGGCGGGTTGGCGATCGCAGCATGCTAGTAGAATGCATAGAGGACGCTGCTGCCCATTCTCTAGTAAGTCCCTTAGTCACCTCTTAGCACACCCACGGGAAGAAATAGGACACCCACATGCATAATATAGTCTTCCAGACCGTTTCTCGGCCATGGTGGCCAATCTCAACAGAGACTAGCCATCGGCGCGGGAAGATATTATAGTGCTCAAGTGTGTGTGCAGACACAGGAGCACTCACTGTTCCCTCACTCTCATAGTCCGATGGGACGGCAATCCGACACGACCGGAGAGAGATCAGACGCAGGACCAACCTGACGCACGGGGTATCACACCACACCGCCAACTTACAAACTCCGGGCTGTGTATTACTAAGAAATTCCTAATGGAAAAACCAAATATCCAGTGCCCGACTTTGGAATCGAATCCAGGAGTCCACGCTCAGCACTTTCGCTTGCGACCAAGACACCAACGTAGCACGCAACGCAGCTAACCCACATACATACAAACATGTCAAAATCATAAACCTCGTTTTTGCATCGCCGTAGTCGGTTAAAATAACCAGTTATCAACACGCTAATTAAAAATTGTCTTATCGGTCTAATAATAATTGGATATAGGCATATGCAGTAGGTATTTTTAGGGTTCCGTACCCAAAAGGTGCCTACGGGACCCTATTACTAAGCCTCCGCTGTCCGTCCGTTCGTCCATCCATTTGTCTGTCTTTCTGTCAACGGACTTGTTTCCATGAACCTTAATAGGTAGACAGTTGAAATTATCACAGAGTGTGTATTTCTACTGACACTAAAGTACAAAAATAGAAATAAAATGAAGATAAAAATTAAAAGGCGTTTTTTTTTTTTTGCCTTGTGGTACGGAACCCTGTGGGAGCGAGTCCGACTCGGCACGCCACAATTGCGGCGGTAAGTCCCCTCTTTGAGGACTGGATGGAGAGGCGCCATGGCGTCCTCACCTTCCGCCTTACGCAGGTCCTCACCGGACATGGCTGTTTCAGGAGATTCCTGTTCCGAATAAGGCGGGAGGAAACGCCCAGGTGTTTCAATTGCGTGGATTGTCTGGAGGACACGGTGGAACATACGGTGGAGATGTGCCCTGCCTGGGCGGAGCACCGCCGTGTCCTCGTGGAGGAGATCGATGGTGGCGATCTCTCGCGTCCGGTCCTGGTCCGGTGCGCCATGGTACGGAGCGAAAGGACATGGGAAGCCGTCACCTCCTTCTGTGAAGCAGTAATGCTGCGAAGGAGGAGGCCGGGCGCGTGAATGAGAGGCAGTCTCTGCGCCCTCACGCCCCTAGCCGCCGCAGGAAGAGACGCCCCGGGGGTCGGGGGTCCATTGCAGACTCCCGGCCACCCACCGTAGGCGCGAGCTTGCGGACGACGAGCAATGGGTAGCTCGCCGCCCGGCAAGGACCAGGCTCGGGTCGACGACGGCGCGTAGTGTTCCACGCGCGCCTCAAAGAGATGTCAGCAGTACTGAAGGGGTCTACTAGGAAAGATCCTGCCAGGGTCGCGAGATGTGTTCGAAAGATATACCGTGGCCCTGGCATATGGACAACTGATGGAACACGGGTGTGTTTTAGTCAGTAAAAGTCTAACACGCCCTCCCGCCCAGAGCTGGAGAAGCCATATGATGATTCCCACCCACAAAAAAAAACCGAGTCCGACTGGCACTTTGCCGGTTTTTATTAATTAGTGGGTTATATATTATAACTAGCTTTTGCCAGCGGCTTCGCCCGCGTGGAGGTCGGAAATTATCCCGCGGGAACGTACTACCGGGCTAAAAAGTAGCCTATGTCCTTTCTCAGGCTCTAAACTATCTGTATACCTTTCATTCAAATCGGTTCAGTAGTTTTAGCAGGAAAGCGAGACAGACAGACAGACAGGTAGACCGACAGACAGACAGAGTTACTTTTGCATTTATAATATTAGTATGGAGTATGGAAGTATGGATATACTAGCTGACCGTACAGACGTTATCCTGTTTCCTAAAACTCGATAGCAGCGCCACCTATCGGGTCCAATAGTGAATCTAAACCATCCAGGGTGCCACCCAAACGCATACAAAAAAATTCATTCAAATCGGCTCAGCCGTTTAGGAGGAGTTCAGTGACATACACACGTACAACAGAATTATATACATATGCATATTAAGATATTAACATACATACATAAACTCACACATTTTTCCCGATGGTGCTAGGTATTAATACTACTAATAAACTTTTACCGGTTTAGTTTTCCTGTTTTTGTATTGTACTGTTATAAAAATGGTTCATTATCAGTTTAGGTATTTCCCTTTAGCCTTCTAATAATGTTTTATTAAAAAAAATAGCAACATTATCCTTGTTTTTGTACATAATAAATTTTATTAATAATACTGATAATCAACTAAAACATAATCCACACCTCCACACTGTCCATACTTCCATACTTCCATACTTAATATTATAAATGCAAAAGTAACTCTGTCCGTCTGTCTCGCTTTCCTGCTAAAACTACTGAACCGATTTAAATGAAATTTGGTACACAGATAGTTTAGAGCCTGAGAAAGGACATAGGCTACTTTTTATTCCGCGACTTTGTCTGCGACCGCGATAACCGACATAACGACGATACCGGCAAAAGCTAGTTATTTATAAAAGGTAGGTAAAACCAGGTACGCACAACCACACACCAAGCTACACATTTCCAGTACAAGCTGACATCTCATTGAACGAAAAGCCTATACAACGCGAGGTCAGCTAAAACTGGAAATGTATAGCTTGACATGTACCCGTTGTGTATGAACGGACGTAAAATTTCGCAGCGGTATTGTATTTCGTACTAGATCTTCAAGTCTGTTTTTTTTTTTTGTGGGTGGAATCATCAAATGACGTCTCCCGGCGGAGCGGGAGGGCGTGTCAGACTTTTACAGACTCAAACCCACCCGTGTTCCTTCAGTTGCCCATATGCCAGGGCCACGGTGTCTCTTTCGAACAAATCTTGCTACCCTGGCAGATCTTCAACTCTAAGTCTTGGACCGAGCATTGTGAATTCAACAGAGTACATCTCAGAGAGTCGAAAAACCATACTCTGTTCGATTTTGAACTCTAGGCGCTACGCAGAACGTTGAAGATGCAATGCGCGAAGAAATCCCGACGCGATATTGTACGTCCGTGTGAATGTTCACTCATCATCATCATTTCAGCCGTAAGATGTCCACTGCTGAGGGAGAGGGCATGGGAAGCCGTCACCTCCTTCTGCGAAACAGTAATGCTCGCAAAGGATGAGGCGGGGTGCGTGAGTGGCAGTCTCTGCGCCCTCACGTCCCTAGCCGCCGCAGGAGGAGACGGCCCCGGGCGCCGGGAGTCGATTGCGGACTCCCGGCCACCGTAGGCGCGGGCTTGCGGGCGGCGAGAAATGGGTCGCTCGCCGCCCGGTGGGGGACCAGGCCCGTGTCGACGGCGCGTAATGTTCCACGCGCGCCTCAAAGAGATGTCAGCAAACTGAAGGGGTCTGCTAGGACCGATGCCTGCCGTGGGCAACTAAAGGAACACGGGTGGGTATCAGTCAGTAAAAGTGTGACACGCCCTTCTGCTCCACCCAAAGCGGGAGACGTGATTTGATGACTTCCCACCCAAAAAAAAAAAAAAAGACGTCCACTGCTGGACATCGGTCTCCCCCAATTTGGAAGCCTGCTATAATCGCCACGCTTGGCAGGCGGGTCGACAATCGCAGTATGGTGGTAAAATGCATAGAGAACTTCTGCCCACTCTCTAGTAAGTCCCTTAGTCGCCTCTTACGACACCCACGGGAAGAAATGGGATTGTGCTATTCTTTACGATCGTACACGGAATGAATGTTGACTAACAAGGAGAGTGGACATGAACTTTAAAATTCACTTTCATTTTTCTCAAAAATGAAGGTGAAGTGCGTCCTACCATTTTACCTAGCTATTGAGGGGAGACTACTCTACAACATATATAAAAATCGACGGAATCTGTGATTCCCAAGTTTGGTACTCTCCTTGTAAATTCATTTACAGTAGAATCCGGTTATAACGACGGTGAAGGGACCGGTGATATTACGTCGTACTAACCGGAAGTCGTACTTAAGGAAATTACAATTTTTAATTTTTATTCAAATCACATTCATATAAATACACACATACATAATGTATTTAATCATATTTACGTGACCAAGAGAAAAAAAAAAGATTTGAATCAAAATATTTATTTATTTCACATAATGTACCTACATATAATGTATAATAATAATGACACTTTTTTCTTCAACAGAGAAACTTTTTCGGTTTGTGGAAGCCATTCTTGTACGCGAAATCACGCATCACCCGCAAATTAACGCCGTAAACTAAACAGTCGCATTCGAATCAGCGACGTGCAGGCAAGGGGGAAGCACGGGGCGGAGATAGTTTCTTACCTACGATTTATTTGTAAACACGTCAACGCTCATCGCCGTTGTAACCGGACAACTTTGTGTGAAATTCAGTCGTTAAAAGCGGTCGGTCGCTGTAAGCGGAGTCGTAATAAACGGATGTACTTTCATAGTGGCTCATATTAAAACCAAACACGCGCCTATACTTACGTCGCTAAAAACGGTTGGTTGTTATATGCGAAGTCGTACTAAACGGACTATACTGTATTTCCTTTGAATGACTACTTTATGACGAATTTATTCAATGGGATTATATGAACTTGGAGACTTTTATTGATTAGCACATTGTCTTAATATAATCAATCAGCATCACCTTATACATAGAGCAGTGGTGGCCCAGTGATAACGGTCTTTGACGATTGCGAGTTCGAACCCAAGCAAGCGCTTTACTTTGTATAAATAATTTCATCACCACTGCTCTCAAAACGGTGAAGGAAAACATCGTGAGGAAACCGGCATGTCATAGAACCAAAAATTCGAAGACATGTGACATCTACCAACCCGCACTGGGGCCACATGGTGGATTATGGCCCGCTCCCTCTCACAGAGCAGAGGCCTGTGTTTTCCTTATACATGTACTGGTATTCCACTGCATTCGGTTAGATTTGAAGCCAACGCCAACACCATTAGGAAAAGGCAACCTATTCATCATCTGCCTAGCCTTTTCCCAACTATGTTGAGGTCGACTTCCGGTCTATGCGGATCTAGCTGAGTACCAGTATTTGACATGGAGCGACTGTCTACCTACCTACAACACAGTTACTGGGTATACGATACCCCTTGGTAAGACTTCCGTGCCTCGAAAGAGTGTACTACCTGAGCTCGACAAATGGATGTGCGAATAACACTTGTGCGACAAAACTGTACTGCGACTCACCATAGTTCGAATGCACGCTTGTGCGACACTCTGAATCTAGTCGTTTCTAGCAGCGTAGAGGGCCACAGTTTTAACCTAACCTAACCTAGTGTACTACGTGAGCTCGAGTGTGTCGCACAAGCGTGCATTCGAACTATGGTGAGTCGCAGTACAGTTTTGTCGCACAAGTGTTATTCGCACATCCATTTGTCGAGCGTTAGTCCCGGCTGTCTTTCGTAGTTCTTATACAGTCGTTAAGGGTCGTCAGAAGCCCGAAAGTCTGGAAGTCAACATCAACATGGTTAGGAAAAGCGAACCTATTATAGAAGGCAACTTATGTTACTCCTTATAACATCATCTATCTGTCAGTAAAAATCCTGTCCTGCCAGGATCGCGATTTGTTCGAAAGAGATACCGTGACCCAGGCACATGGGCAACTGAAGGAACACGGGTGGGTTTTAGTCAGTAAAAGTCTGACACACCCTCCCACTCCGCCCAGAGCGGGAGACGTTATTCGTTAATTTCCCCACCCAGAAAAAAAAGGAAAAGTCTCATGAAAATCGGTCCAGCCGTTTCGGAGATTAGCCGGAACAGAGACATTTTTATTCTTATTGCTTCGTCAATATAACAGCTAGTTATTTTGACATTACAAACAGAAATGTCAATTTTATTTATTTGCATTGAAGATGTTTCGATTCTCGCTTTGATCTCCAAAGAGGCTCTCATTAAAAAATATTAGGAAATTCTCTATGGGATGAGAGTCTGATTCGCAGTTCAATTTTTTTTAATTATTTCTAATGAGACTGAAGTGCGTATTGAGAATTAATCACCCATGCTCTGTTCCAAAAGCATCTGATGAAAATATTAACAAGTAGATCAGAAAATGTATCTGTGGATGCCACTTTGTATTGCCACTTACAAATTCAGTGTTTAGATTTGATTCAAATAAGTACTTGATCCCAGGGCTTGGTAACGTTACCAAATTCACACTATAAGTATCGTTAAGTAACGTTATTTTCATAAAGTTAACATTTTAACGGTAACACGGGTAACAATACTTTGGTATCGAATCTATAAAATAACGTTACCAATTAACGTTACAAGTATCGATACTTTTATCGTTACTTAATGCGTTGTTGTCAACCCGCGCAACTTATGGGATGCAAGCTAGTTGCAATTTTTAATATAGTAAAATAATGTAATTCCGATAACGTTACGCAGCGCAAGTATTTTTGATTTGACTACCAATGTGATTAACCAAACCAGTACTTCCCCATTTCTTCCCGTGGGTGTCGTAAAAGGCGACTAAGGGACTTACTAGAGAATGGGCAGCAGCGTTCTCTAAGCATTTTACCACCATACTGCGATCGCCAACCCGCCTACCAAGCGTGGCGATTATGGCAAAGCCCCCCAAATTGGGGGAGGCCTAAGTCCAGCAGTGGACGTCTTACGGCTGTAATGATGATGATGATGAAACCAGTACTGCAATAATGTAGACGAAAGACAGAGATGAAATAAAATGACGATTTTTAACGGTACTTTTCGTATGCATTTGGTAACGTTATCAAACCCTAGGCGATAGTAACACAACTTTTTACCGATAAAATCTTCAACAACGTTAAGTCAGTTTACCGGTAAAACCTATGCCAAGTATCGTTACCAAGCATAACGCTACCTCTACTAATAACGTTATCTTCGTCCGATGAAAGTAACGATACAAAATTTTTACCGTTATTCCAAGCCCTGCTTGATCCGTGTGGTGCCAGACGTAAAGAATAGCACCATCTCATTTCTTCCCGTGTGTGTCATAAGAGGCGATAAGGGACTCACTAGAGAATGGGCAGCAGCGTTCTCCATACATTTTACAATCATCCTACGATCGCCAAACCGCCTGGCAAGCGCAAGGCCTGGCCTGTTAGTCTAGTGGTTAGTGACCCTGACTGCTAAGACTGAGGTCGTGGGTTCGATTCCCACCCAGGACAAATCTTTGTGTGATGAGCACGATCATTTGTTCTGTGTCTGGGTGTAATGTATCTATAATATGTATGTATTTAGAAATATATAAGTATATTTATCAGTTGTCTGGTTGCCATAGTACAGGCTCTGCCTAGGTTGGGATCAGATAACGGTGTGTTGGTTGTCCTAAGATATATTTATAGATATTTATAAGGAGCTGACACACACATTTTTAGAATCTGTGACCTTTAAAATTACACTAGCTTCTGCGACTTCGTCCGCGTTAAATTTCTTGTTCCCCCGACCCTTCCCGTCGCGTCGAGTCGCCTACCCGTGCGATTTTCCCCGTTTTTGCAACATTTTTCATTACTGCTCCGCTCCTCTTGGTTGTAGCGTGATGTTATATAGCCTATAGCCTTCCTCGATAAATAGGCTACCCAACACAAAAATAAGTTTTCAATTCGGACCAGTAGTTCCTGAGATTAGCGCGTTCAATCAAACAAACAAACAAACTCTTCAGCTTTATAATATTATTATATATATTATATATTATACTAGCTTCTGCCCGCGACTTCGTCCGCGTCAAATTTTTGCTCCCCTGACCCTTCCCGTCGCATCGATTTGCCTGCTAGTTTTCGTCCACGTCGTTTTGAGTTATAGTGAGTTAACCTTAAAAGATAGACATATGCTCTCGCGGACTTTTTTTTAGAACTTTTTAAAAGGAACAATTCCGTCATACATGATTTTTGCGTTACTTTAACCGTTTACGCAGCGCATGCAACGGAAACTCTCAAAAGGAATAAATTTTCCCCGTTTTTGCAACTTTTTTCATTACTGCTCCGCTCCTCTTAGTTGTAGCGTGATGTTATATAGCCTATAGCCTCCCTCAATAAATAAGCTACCCAACACAAAAAGAATTTTTCAATTCGGACCAGTAGTTCCTGAGATTAGCGCGTTCAATCAAACAAACAAACAAACTCTTCAGCTTTATAATATTAGTATAGATTATATCCATACTAATATTATAAATGCAAAAGTAACTCTGTCTGTCTTTCTGTCTGTCTCGCTTTCCTGCTAAAACTACTGAACCGATTTAAATGAAATTTGGTATACAGATAGTTTAGAGCCTGAGAAAGGACATAGGCTACTTTTTATCCCGGTAGTATGTTTGCGCGGGATAATTTCCGACCTCCACGCGGGCAAAGCCGCTGGCAAAAGCTAGTATAATATATATAGTAATATAGTATATATAGTATAGACTAGTATAGATAATTCATCAGCAAAAATAACTCATACAACTGTTTTTTTTATTAGCTTTTTTATACTTTCAGCAAATATTTTCGAAACAGACTTTACTTCTGAAGTAAAGTCTTTAAACAGACTTTACTTCTGAAGTAAAGTCTTTAAACAGACTTTACTTCTTCTTTAAGTGGAATGAAGAGGTACCACTCTACCACAAGTGGCAGTGGTACTTCTGATAAGGGCCAGTGGTAATACTACTGGTACTTGTGATAAGGACTGCTCAAATCAATGATTGTATGATCATTTCCAGAGGTGACTATCCCACAGTAACTTCGACAGATACAAGTCTACTACACACAGATTCTAATACGTATGTCGGTTTTGCCTGGATAAAAGGCTCACCTAGAAGCCGCATATCTATACTAATATTTTAAAGCTGAAGAGTTTGTCTGTTTGGTTGAAGGCGCTAATCTCAGGAAGTACTGGTCCTGTCCACCAATAGGAGCAGAGCAGCAATGGAAAATGTTGCAAAAACGAACACCACGCACGGGCAGGTAATTTGATGCGACGGGATGGGTTGGGAGAGCAATAAATATAATGCGGACGAAGTCGCAGGCAGAAGCTAGTAGTACAAAAAATGGAACCTCCAAAGATAAGGTTGAATTTTTTATTAAAATCTATAAGGTTGTGTATTATCATTATATTAGCTTTGTTTTTAACTATATGGTGCATACTGTGGACTCCTATATATAAAGATGTGCCATAATATTTATAAGTGAAGTCCAAATGGCCAAGTGAAGTCAGTCCGGTGTAATAAGATGTTAATTTCAACACTAATGCCTACCAATATAAAAATATACTTGAAAAAAAAAAATGTAATGTGACTGATGCTTATGTCATTTCTATTATCCTATAGTATGAAGTGTTCATTCATTCAAAAAAGGTACAAAGGCGGACTTAATGCCTTAGGCATTCTCTACCAGTCAACCAAGGGTGGTGAAGAGATTAGATGGCAGGTGCTTTGGTTGAGAGGAGAAAATAAAAGAATAAAATAAAAAGTAAAGAAAAAAAACCAAAAACAACCAAAAACAAATAAACCAAATACCAAACCAACCAAATATGTGAACCAAAAACTTTGTACCCTTTTTTACGAAAATTACGCGGACGGACGATAATATTTAAAATAATGCATTAAAAAATACATTCAGTTTTAAATTAATTAAGTTCAAAATTTGACCGCCTAGCTACCACTAGTCATATTTAATAAGATAGGTACACTATAAAGTGCGTAAATAGTGTTTTCCTAAGCTAGAGCTTTTACGAGAGTTGTATAAATTAAAAAAAAAACAAACGTCAATTTAACTTCAAGGTGAGGCAATTTAAATTTTAAAAGAAGATGCTGACTATTAAATCACAAAACAGACAAAAATATTACGATATTTAAATTAAATTCTTACCGCAACTTAAGACATAATTGCCCTTTTGCATAAGAGTGTATTCAAAACAAAAATTTACATCACACGTTTGACCAAACCGGTCGCAACGAAATGAATAAATTTAATCCATTATTTTCTCAGTTTGACCTACTTATTCTACTAATAATGTACTTAAAACAAGTTTACTTACCAGATAAACAACACTGTCATGCTTTCCCTGCACTTAAACTCGAAACAACTTTAATATTACGTAAAAATAACAATATCAAATAGTTCGACAGTTGTCTGTATAAATTCACCGTACACCACACAGCACTGCGTTTTTTACGCGATATTAACGTTCCAAAACAGTTATACGACACTATTACAACTGTTTACAACTGTATCTCGTAATTCTACCGATTATTTATTGATTGGTTTATAGTCAATGAAAAAATCTGATTTATTCTCCTAATTTGTATGTTTTCTTTTGTAATATGGGTATCGTGTTGTGTTTATTGTTTTACTGCCGTCTATTTTAGGCCGTGCAGTCAGTCACATGATGCTAATTGTGTGAATACAGTTTTAAATTGAATAAAAAGTCAATGCAGTTGAATGCAGGCCAGAAGCAAGTGGCAAAATATGTAGGTATTTTTCGACCTACTTTCGCTGGTAGAAAAATTGACAGTTATGTTGTAGTGTTGCCAGTGATGTTACAAATAAATTAAAATTCTGACATGAAAATGGAGTCCCTCCGCGCGGAAGAAGTGAAACTTCGTAATGTGGAAATGAAAAAAGGAAGGGGTAGAAATTGATTTTTCGCAACAGTGCTTTCATGTCCCCTCCATGGTAGCGTTAAACGTTTAACGCAACCTTGTTGGAAGTCGCACTAGAAGTTTCACATCAAAAATAAGTTAGTCTCGTTTCGAAACTGTAGAACGAACTAAGATTGGAAAGAACTGTATAAAATAATGAGTGTGTACAAAGCTTGTCCCCTAGATGATGTAAAACATTTGTTTGCGTTGTCATATTTATCACAAAATGAGTATTTATGGCAAAATGCGTAATCATTGATTGCACAATAAGTGTTTCGTATTTTCCAGTGTCTAAAATTTACCTCTAATGCGCGAGGTTGATTCAAGTACAGGGAAGTACACATGTTACTTTTATGTTCTTATGTACGTACTTTAGAGTTTATCATGAACATTACTAATACTATCAGTGAAGGAAAACGTCGTGAAGAAACATACTCATATTAGAAATTCTAAAGTAATTCTGTCTGGGTGTTACCTTTTCACGCCTGAGCTGGGCTGGTACATACATGAACAACTGACCACTCACGCCCTTTTCCAATATGGGTAGGCAGAAACTGCAGAACACCACCTGCTACGATCCTTACATACTCCTTTTGGGCTGGTAATAACACACAATAATTGAGATATGTCTAAAGTAAGTGAAATTTCATTTTATTGTTGCTTATTTCGAATTTTCAATCTCTTTAATTTTTTCAAAAAATTATTAAATTCTACTCTAACAGAAGAATTTTAATTATGTAGAAATACACGATCCCAAATGTCATTGACGTTCCTTTCTATGTAGAATTTATATTCACCGCACCAGGAAAATCACAAAGCGTATTCGTATTATCGTCAACTCTATATTGCTACACAATCTTTGCAAACTTTAATTCTTTTTACGAATACAAAGATCAATATAGTTTATATTTTGTTAAAGTTGTAGTTAGTTCTTTATGATTATCTATTTAGAAATATAAAATATTCATACAAAATCTAGAATAAAAATAAAGTTTGATCAATGGACCTCACCTTTCAGAACGCAGTGACATTTACGAAAAAAAAAAGAAGTTATTCCACTTCAATTTTCAGTCGTACCACTTATGATTTCCGTGTGTTATTTCAATTAACGAGCTAAAAATTAGTGTTTGTTACACGTTAATTAAGCGCATGATATAATCATTTGTCTAAAATGGCGTCGCCGGCGGAAGTTAGAGCGTTATTCGAGGCAAGATTGAAAGAAACTTCACCACCTCCGGATTTTCATCCACTGGACTTAGATCGGACGAAAGATGAAAAATACCTCAAAAGGGTGCTTACTCATGTGGATAAAGATGCGAAAGCTGCTGCAGACATGCTCTGGGACATCCTAACATGGAGAAAATCTGTCGGCGCGAGTGATATCAACGAAAGCAACATAAGATTAGATTATGTTCAAGAGGGGGTATTTTTCCCAAGAGGCAGAGATATCGATGGTAGTCTGTTACTAATCTTCAAGGCCAAAATGCATGTAAAAGGCCAAAGAGACTATGAGGAGCTGAAGAAAATCATGATTTACTGGTTTGACAGAGTGGAACGAGAGGAAGGTGGTAAGAAGATTACTATGTTTTTTGATATGGATGGCAGTGGGTTGGGTAATATGGATATGGAGTTAGTTAAATACTTGATTACGTTATTCAAAGTGTACTATCCATACTTCCTGAACTACATTGTGATTTATCAGATGCCCTGGGTACTTTCTGCTGCTTTTAAAGTAGTTAAGACGTTATTACCTGCAAAAGCGGTTGAGAAAATGAGATTTGTTACGAAAGACAGTTTGAAGGATATAGTAGCGCCTGAACAAGCTTTAGCAGTTTGGGGCGGAAAGGATAATTACACATTTGAGTTCATTCCTGAAAATAAATCCGAGCATACTCCGAAGAAGGTTACGTTTGCTGAGCAAGGCGACGGCCAGCATTCCCCTGGAGAGATGTTACGTCTTGTGCCTAACGATACTATCCTCTTCAAAACTGATGGAGATGAAATTTCCGGTCAATTTATTATTACCAACATGGATGAAAGTCCCGTTTCCTTCAAGATCAGGACCACAGCTCCCGAGAAGTTCCGTGTCAGACCTAGCTCTGGTACTCTTGCCAGTGGGGCTTCACAAACTGTCCTGATTGTAGTCCAACCAGGCATTCAACTACGCACAGTTACGAAAGATAGATTCTTGGTCATGTCAATTCAGATCCCGAAAACAGATCTTACACCGAAAGAGCTTACTGATATCTGGCAAGCATCAACTGGAAGCAAGACTGATGAATACCGTCTCAAATGCCATTTCCCCGAAAAGGACATACCTAAGAATGGTAACATTATCGACGGAAAGGTACTAGAAAAACCTGAATGCGTTACTTCAACGCTGAGCAATTTAGAGAAGAACTACGCATCGTTGCACCGTGATATGAAGCAGTTGAAAATGCTGCAATTCGTAACTTTAACAATGACCGTTCTTGTTGCGATGCTCGGATACCTGTTGTACGAGAATGTGAGTGAAGACGCGAAGTACTGTGATCGTTTGTAGCCGTTACAGACAGTGGTGTTGAACACCACTTTCAAAATCGACTATTTAATGGCGTTTTATGTGCTACTGTTGGTTGTTAACGTCATTCTTTATATTTTGTATAGTAAGTTGGTGAGTAAGTTGAATTTATTGTTTGTTAGGTAGGTTTCTGGTTAAATGGGGGTAGTTGGGAAAAATTATGGGATGGTTTATCTAGCTAGGTTGAGCCATGGGTGAGACATGTGCAGTCCCCAAAAAGATTAGTAACGAGGTTCATCGGATACAGTTGAAATTTAGTAAGAAACCGATGAATGTTTTCAAATTATAAGTCATTAGATAAATGAACTATTTGTATTCTAATAAGTAAATAAAATAGCATTTTTATTAGACTGAACTGTATCCGATGAACCTGGTCACTTATCTTTTTTGCTGATAATTTTTTATGAACTAGTATCATCGCAACCGCTTCACAGCCAAGTAAAAATTCCAATTAAACTAATTCTAGTCTGTACCTTACCCATATCTCTAAACCTAGCTCAGTCTAGCACAATGATTTCCTATTTAACATGTTTTATTACTGCATGAAACGTGTTTTGATAAGCATTTGTATTCATTTTAAACTGAAAATGTGTATGATTCAAGAATTTAGATGTATTATGATGTCACTTAAGTGTCCGACCGAAGATTTGTTTTCGGCCAAAAAAATCATGAGTCAGCCATAGACCAGCCGAAGCTTCGAGTCGAAAATCAGAAATTCGTGAATTGTCGCGCGTCATTCGGCTTCCTTCGTAAAGCTAAACGCTAAACAGCTAACGTCTATATTGCCGATATCAGAAGGCCAAGGTCCAAAATCTAATTACAACCTCATCTCGGCGACAGTCAAATGTCAAAATTGTGTAGAAACTAAAGGTATTTTTGACAGATTGATAGTGAGATCAAACTAAACGTTCTTAAAATTATGAGAATTATCCTTCTGATGATGATCGGGTAACTTCGGGGCGAATCAAGTCCGCTCGGGGTTTCACTCGGTTTTGTTTTGAAGTTGTAAAGTTGTAATTTTTCTTTCGTAAACGTCATTAGTAATTTTTTTAAATGTTACTATTGTTTTCGACTGAAAATCCATTTTCGGCCGGACACTTTACAATACGGCAGATGAATCATAACTAGTCTGAATATAGGCTCTCTGAACTTCGCGCATGTCGTCGCACTCAGACTATTGCGCAGTCTGCGCGAAGTTCTGACCGATATGATTCATCGGCTGTACTAAGGCCTTGGTGATAGGTAGGTATATTATAGTGCTGTGTATATTTATGCTAATCTAAACAAAAAACAAATAACAATACTGCATTTATTGGATATTGTTTCTATTGGAAAATATTTTCTTAAATTAAAAAAAAAACATTCCATGGTTTAAAAAAAATACTGCAGTTATTTATTTTAAATTGCGTTGAGTCATTTGAGTAAGTACTTGGGAATGTAGATAAAAAAAAAATATGGATAGGCTGTGGCGGTCTGAAATATTAGAAGGAAATAATAAACAATTGTTTGTCACAGTAAATACTAAAAGACTAAGCTTTTGCCCCTAACTTCATGTGTGTGTCCAAGTCCCAGACTAGCTATGTGTCTTTCAAAACGATGAGCTTAGTGGTTCAGGCCTGAAAATGTAAGAGAGACAGACTGCGTTATTTTAACATGTGTAATATAAGTATGGATAACTGAAAGCTAGATCAGTCTTTAATGTTCCCACTCAGTGAGAAAGACTGAGCTTTACTCGCTCGCTCTACCACGCGGGCTCAGTGCGGGTTGGGTGTTGTAACACCGAATTTTTGGTTCTAGTACATGCTGTTCGCCTTCACCGTTTTACTGAGTAGATGCTAGCTAATGCCTAATGGTAGGTAATACAGATTCGGCTTGCTTCATACAACAGATCCAATTTCTGAAATCAGAATCGGGAAACTTTGGCGTTCGTATCCGCATGTTTTAATAGTTTTTCACGATGAATTTCGCCTTCATTGTCCGTCTGAAAGATAACAATTGCTGTTACTCCTTCCCCACGCAAAATCTATCAAAAGTCATTTAATCAAACTAGGCTGAGAAATGAGAATCAGCATTGAACGTCAAAATTACATAAAAACATCTACCAGAATTCCCGTCCTTCACCACTCCCTAGTGCTTTCGCTGGGAAGAAGTGGCGCAAAAAACTCCTTAGAAACACAGCTGTCTGTTTAGTTAGAAGAACATAAAAAATATGCAAATCGCCTTTATTTCGTGTTCGAATAGCCCCGATGTGGTCGGCCTACAAAAGCCAATTTACTACTCGCTGTCGGTTCCCACGTCACTTGTTCTAGAGCTAAATTGCTTACGGGGCGTTGTCATGGGCACTGTTCTGTCTCCCACTCAATAATTCGATAAAACGAACGACTGTGTGGGTTTGGTACATATAGCTAGACAATGGGGCTTGATAAGTCTTCGATTAGTTGGTTACTGTCTTTTGTTTTTACTTGTAGCAGTTTTTGAAAACTTTTTTGTTAATATTTGGCAGTCGTTACGGGAAGTCAGAAGCTCGAAAGTGGGTGCTAGAGGTCAAATCTAGATACTCGCTCCATGTACAATTCTGGTACTCAACTGCATACGTTTAGACTAGGAGCCGATTCCAATGTAAATGGGAAAAGGTTATGCAAATGATGAAAGCAATTTGCAACCAAACCGATTAAGTTAATCAGGTTTCTAAATGACACCGGTTCTCTAAAAAGAATACTCTATTAGTCTTGCTCTCTAATTATTTATGCATAGAATCTAGAAATATCATCTGCGTAGCCTTTTTCCCAACTTTATTGGATTCGCCTTCCAGTCTAACCGGTCCCAGCTGGATACATGGAGCGAATGCTTATCCTGACTTCCACCACCCACTTTAGCAGTTTTGCATTCCACCTACATCGGCTAAAAATAGCTCTTTTGCTAAATATAAACTTTGCCGTTTGATCTTTGCAATCCTCATAATAAGCGGTCTATAGATTTTCGCTTTCAACTTGGAAGCCAACAAATATTTGTTTAAGTCTCCAACGTCAGTCGTTTGGTCATAAATGACGTCATTTCACTTCCGCGGCGAGGTTTGTGTTTCATGAATTAATTTGAAGAATCAGTAGTAAGATTTAATGTGGGTTTTGTTCGTCAATTCAAACGGAGAACACTTTTCTTTGATGGTTCATCAAATCATCACGTTATTGTCATTTGAGCCGATAGACATCCACTTTAGACATAGGAATAGGATCTAACCGTTGGCTACATCGATCGGTCCTGTGCTTCTCGCATCCAGTGGATTCCTCATTTCCATCATCGGTACACCTCGGGAGAGACTAAACCATGTTGTTCCTTCCGGTATGCTGTCGCCTCTCCAGCATAGCTGTTCCGTGCCGAAAAAACTTAATTTATATTAATGTCATCAAAAGAGTCCTCTAAAAGCTGTTCCAAAATAAAATAAAAAAACTCGAAAATTTTGTCAGTTTAAATTAAATAGACGAATCCTATTCATTCTACAGTTATTTGCTGTCGGGGGCAAGACAAATTAGTAGTTGAAAACGTGCCCTTTTTCTATGCGACAACCTGTCTTATAGCTATGCGGAAACGTTCAGCCTCATCGGTCATCCGTTCTGCGAGCAATGTGCTCACTGCCCCCTAACATTGGAAATGATTCGTGTTATGTCGGTTACCTTGGCTCTGCGGTTTTGACGTCTATCACAAATAGAAATTCTTCGTTATTTGCCTGTCCTTTCTTACTTGGGGTTGGCGTAAAATGCTTTCTTCTTTCATTTAGTACCTTCAAAAGTGGCGCCACTGAAAAGGTCATTATTTTTTGGGTCACGTGCAAAAGTCATTTGTTTTTATAGGCTCGCGTTTGGCTAATATCTCACACCTGCAGCGATGATTGTATGAATGATTCAAACACTTGATAGGTACCTATTTCTGTAGATATGTAGTAATCAAACTGACGTTTAGGCATTTATTGATTAAGGCTGACGCAAATAAATACGCGGGTTGACCCGGATTGGTAAAAATCCTCCTGCTCCGTCAGTTTTGTATAAAACATTGCACACATAAGGAGCGCTAAGTTAGTTCGCGAATTACAAATATTTCGTACTTTTTTTCTAATTTGCAGGTCAGTGCTAGGTTGTGTATTGATTAAAATATGATTCTTGACCGTAACAGCTCTACAGAATTATAATAATTAAAATCAATAATAAATACATATAATCCCATTAATGACTTTTTCATGAAATCTCTTCTGTTACGCTTTCACGACTAAACCACTGAACCGATTTTGATGAAATTTGGTACGGAAAGTTTGAGCCCCAAGAAGGATATAGACCTATTTTTATTCATCGACTTCATCCGAGTCCGCCATAACCGACATTTACGCGAAGTCGCGGGCAAAAGGTAGTAGGATTATAATGAACCCATTAAGGCAGGGCACAACACTTTTTGTGTTGGATTGCGGCCCAGTGCGGGTGCAAAGTGCGTTTAAGTTTATATTTGAAAATAGTGGGAAATATTAAACGGGATTAAATATAATACAAGTTATGATTTGCTCTATATAATAGTTCGAATGCACGCTTGTGCGATACACTCGAGCTCACGTAGTACACTAGGTTAGGTTAAAACTGTGACCTCCTATGCACGAGCCGAGCGAGCGAAGCGAGCGGTGCCGCGGCAGCGGCCGGCGGGTGCTAGAAACGACTAGATTCAGTGTGTCGCATAAGCGTGCTTTCGAACTATGGTGAGTCGCAGTACAGTTTTGTCGCACAAGTGTTATTCGCACACCCATTTGTCGAACTCACGTAGTACACTCTTAATAATTTCGTGTTCACTAACTATTTTTGGGTTAGCAATGATTTTTTTTGGAGTCAGTTTGCTTAAATAGGATAGCAAGATGTAAAAACTTTGGTTATAATTTTACATTGAAATGCTGTTTTAATTTTGGTGATCATTTACTACTTTTGGATTAACAATGATTTATTTGGAATCAGTTTGCTTAAATAGATAGCAAGATGTTAAAATTTTGGTTATAATTTTACATTAAAATGCGGGTTTAATTTTGGTGATCATTTACTGGTTTTGTCTGTTATATGTTACTATATCTGGTGGTAAGTTAAACATAAGCCATATTAAACTTGTGAAAATGTCGAAAATTTAAACCATTGTATATTTAAACAAGTAAAAATTGTAGTTGTAACTAGGTGCCAAGCACCGTAGGTTGTCGCTTAAATACAAATTAGTAAGCGTCATCATTCGTGCAATTTATTCAAATTAATATCATTAAAAAAAACGTCAGCAAAAAGATTTTTATAAAAAAAAAGTGTCTTAAGAAAAATATTTGGATGTTTTGGCATTCATGAAATTAAGAAACTTATATTTAACTATTGTATAAATGTATTAATTTCATGAAAAAACTGTATATGTATAAAAATGCAAACATTGAATTTTTTTTCTGTGGTTTTAAAGTGTGCAATACACTTCCGGACCTCTCAGCCAGCCAGCATTTTTTTGTACAAAGGTCTGTAACTTTTTAGATGGTTGTGAATTAAAATTTGGAAAAACACTTAAATGTTTGTTAGTATGTTCTTTTCTTAACTAGATTTTTTTTTACTAATAGTTTTTTTTTCATGTTTTAAACATACAATATGTAACTCAACATGGTGGCTCGATTTAGGAGTCCGGGAGTGTATTTCGGGGAGTGTCCAATTAGTTTCTAACTAAACCAGATTAGAAACTAAAAGAAATGAACCAGATTAGAAACTAAAAGAGATGAATAAATTCATGCATTATGTATCGATTGGAAGTTCTATTTTTTTCAGTAGATAATAGTAATAGATGTGTTAAAATAAAATTCGACGTATTTAAGGTGAATGCACATAATTAAATTAGGCACATATTTAATTGAACCTCTAAAATTCCCATAACGCTCTTCTAAAAATATGGTGGACCCTCTAATATAATGATTGCGCTTCTTTTTCTTAACCTTAAATATAATAGTTTATATGTTGAGTTCCAGATATTATACTAAAATATCTGGATGACCGAGCTTTGCTCGGTATTTTTTGGTAAATTGTGTTTAAAATAATAAGTTTATGTTCAAGTTGATTATAAATAAAGTTGGTCATTGAAAACACGAATAAAACGACATTTTACAAAAATGAAACCTAGCTAGATCGATTTATCGGCCCCGAAACCCCCTGCATACTAAATTTCATGAAAATCGTTGGACCCGTTTCCGAGATTCAGATTATATATATACATATATACAAGAATTGCACTAACATTGAATAAGATAATCTGGTACTAATCTGACATTTCAACAACAATTCAATTCCAATTTCATTTCAATTTTACATTTTTGGTATAGGAGTTTGACATTACACTTGTCAAATTAATATCTGGGTTGAAAAAAAAATAAGTGTAACCCTGTGAAATTAGATAAGGGTACCCTAGCTTAGTTACTACAACCAACAGTGAGAAAAGGCCAGCAAGACAAAAAGAGGATCAGTAATTAAAAAAGGTGAGCATCATTAGAACAGCAATAAGTTTTTAGAGTATCAAATAAATATTTCCCCATAAGTTATACCGTGTGAATTAATTATCCCGGCAAAGGTATGCTTCTAGTAATATAAATTAAAGTAAAATGGTTATTTCATACATGACTGGTATAATAATAAGCATTTTTATAAGTATTTAAGGCCTATTTGCTACTGTCTAGTGACTTGTGATATTGTAAAAAAAAAACGTTGCATTGATTTCAGCATTTTTTTTTAACTTTATTTATGGTAATAAAATGTAAGAATATAATATTATAATTGGAACAAAGATGCTTTTGCTGTGTATTAAATAACAGATAGAATGAAATAAATTACCAATGTTTAAGACTAACTAAACGAAAAAAAAGCGTGACGGTTTCACTTCAATGCGGTCAACTGTGGCATCTTTACTTTCTATTAGCAACTTTATTCACAAAAACTGTACTGGTCAAATTAAATTGTATCGAAATCGAAAACTAACGGAAAAAAAATCATTCGATGGGCAAAACTCGATTTCAAATAAACCAATTACAGGTACTTTTGAATTGTCAAGGAAAGGCGACGGTCAATGAATGTAATTGATCACCGGTTTTTTGTAATTTTTCGTGGAACATAGATATTTTTTTTACGAATTTCCAAACACCGTCATTGTCGATTCGTTGCTCGGAAGCCGGTTATACCTCCGCGCTCAGCTCGCTATTTTGTTGCAGAACCGGGTTTGGTTGTCATGAATCTGTGGCAGTCGACAAGTTTGTAAAGCGAAACTTATTATTATTTTTGTAAATGGATTTTGCTTTAACGATAAAACTAATTTAATAGGTCAAAAGTAGACCTGTACCTAGTCGAAAGCGACAATATTTTGCTCCGATTGCTATAATTCAATTCATATGTTCCGCGTGTCCTACTGTTTGCACGCTACAGGAGTTGATAGACGCTACTGAAAGTGCTCGTAGATAAAATCTGGATTGATAAAAACTGGACTGTATTTAGATTGCTATCGACACGCTAAGAAGAAGAAGAATGTTCTACTCGAATCGCAACATAATGTTTAAGCTGTTTTCTTTCATTATTTTTGCGTCGGAGGTAATAGGTAATAGGTAGAACGGGCTGGTGTCCGCAACTCCACGTCTGAGCGCGTATTTTGCGTACGGGTGGGAAATCGGTTATTCGATCCACCCCAGCTCCTCGAGAAAGGCCAGCAACGCCTTGATGTTGCTGACTATCTCACGTAGGGTACCTGGGTTACCGAAGTACTTGGCCCTGTATGTGGCGATCGCCGGGCAGTTTAGAAGCACGTGCGCTGCTGTCTCGTCGTCCTCGATGCAGGCCCTGCACAGCGGACTGTCTGTAACTCCTATGACAAATAGATGTTTATTAAACGACCCATGGCCAGTTATTGCTGCCGTAACCATACGCAGCTGTCGTTTGTCTAACCGGAGGACCTGTTTAGTGAGGCGGGCATCGATGGTGGGAAGTGCTTCCTTGGCCTGCCTGCACTCACTTTGGTCCACCCATAGCTTACAGTGTAGATCCCTGGTACGTTTTCTTACCAGAGAGCGTAGGAACCCAAAGGGGAGTGGCGCGATGGGTTCTGGTCCCACCGGTGTCATACTCGACCCCCTTCTGGCCAGTTCATCGGCGGCATCGTTACCTAGCGAACCGCTGTGTCCTTTTATCCATTGAATAGTTATATTATTGAGGCTACCCACCTGGTTGAGGCGCTGGTGGCACTCGTATATTAGCCGTGCGTCGGAGGTGTGCTAAGGGCATTAGTGTGACCGTTAACCGCTAAATCTGTCGTACGCACGGCCACAAGTCAAGCTATACACGTCCAGTATAAGCTGACATCTCATTGTACGGTTTCTTAAAAAAAAATACAGTCGAATTGATAACCTCCTCCTTTTTTTGAAGTCTGTTAAAAACCAACGCTTTAAATGAAACACCGTTAATTCGATTACATTTGTATGTAACATTTCACTGACAATCAAAGTAGGTATTTCTAAATCATGTGTTGTTATCAAACTTATTAGTTTTGGCCTAAATCTATCATTGATAAGCTGATAACTACGCAATTGTTTAATTTATTTATTTTTGAACAAAGTTATTTTTAATCTAGTGTACGCTCGGCTACACATTAAGCGAGCTCAGCTAAAACTGGAAATGTATAGGTTGATGTGTAGCCGAGTGCACCTATGTAATCTGTTAAGAAGTTATGTCAACTTTTCAAAATTTTCTTTTTTATTGGACATCAAAAGATTCCATTTTCAAAAACAGACTGTTAATGTAACCCGCGAAATTCAAATTTTCTCACGTTTTTTGTAATTTGTCAGGTTTTATGTTGAACAAAATATGATTCGCGGCCGTAACAATACGTTAATAATATAATCATTAAAATCATCCATACAACCGTCTTAACTACTTTAAATCCCATTTAATGACTGCGAAATGGTAATTGGCGTTCACACAATGCGAAATTTGCATTTCGCGGCTACATGAGTGTACCCATCTTAATTCCGGCTTCTATAAAGCCCCATTACATTAAAGTGTGCAATAAACTAATCTACTATGATTGTATAAAAAAAAAACATTCCTTACTTAAACTGGCCATAACTAAAACCAAAAATAATGTAATTCTAGTCTTTAGTTGTTTTTTTTTTCTTTTTTGCTCAGAAAACCATGATTTAAAAAAATATTTATTATGAGTTGTGATCTATGATTATTCGTTATTGGAAATTGCTTTAAATAAATTCGTGTTTCAAAAAAAACTGCATTTTTGTGAAAATATATTATTTTAAAATTAGGTGTGAAACCATTCCTTTAAATAAAAAGCTTTTCAATAAAAAACAAAAATGAATAAAAATTGTTAGTACCTGTGTAAAATTAAACTTATAAAAAAAAACATTTATTCATTTTTTAAATTAATTATTTTATTGATGGAATGTAAGTCCTTCCCCCCTACCTAATATATCATGCACAATTATTAATATTATTAGTTTTTAAGGGTCATGTAGATACCTATTTTATATCGTTTTTATTTAATTTGGGTTGGCCTTTTTAATATTGGATTTAAAACGCAGAATCGAGATTTTTTTTATGAAATGATCTTGCTGTCAAAAAGCTGTCTATTTTTCCCACGAATTTTTTTGAAAAAAAAAATAACGCTTTCACTGCATGTTAGATCCAATGTGAATAAGGTTTTAGTAATAAGGTATGGCTATAGAATTACTTTAATATTTAGTTTTAAAGTTCAAAATGCTTCGTTCATGTAACAGAGATTTTTGGAACAGGTTGGTTATTGTATAGAATATTTAATAAATAAAGTATAGTAATGAATTGGGTTGTTTTTTTTTTCTCTGAAATAAACGTGTGACTGGCACTGGCATGGCCACCATCAGAGATATTGAAGTATTTAGAAAACACAAAAAAATTGTCGCTGATTATAATTGGTCGAAAACATTAAACCTTGCTCTTGGTCTATTTGATGTCAAGATGTACATACAGTCGCAAACAACTGTTTTATCAAATTAATTTATAACATAAGGTTTTTTTTGTGGGTGGGAAATCATCAAATGACGTCTCTCGCTCTGGGTGGAGCGGAAGGGCGTGTCAGACTAAAACCCACACGTGTTCCTTCAGTTGCCTGTGCCAGGGCTACGGTATCTCATAACGTTAGGCACTAAGTTCCAATGCTATAGCTAATAACAGCTTTAAGCACTTAAAACTGACTCTTATTTCCTTGGAATAAGATTGACCGTGTGATTGACACTGGCATGGCCACCATCAGGGATTTAATTCTTGATAACACAAAAAATTGTCGCCAAATATCAAAATTAGATTTTGATATTTGGCGACAATTTTTTGTGTTCAAAAGTTATAAGGGCGAGGCCACAACACTGCGTTGCGACGTCGTATCGCAAAAACGACGTCGCACAGCAATACACTGCCATGACGCAACGCAAAAATTTCATCGCATACGACATCGTACGACAAGACGCTAACCGTCAGTTCAGTTTCTAGTGAGACATGGACCGCACTACACGGGTCCTACTTTTGCTACGTTCCTGAACTAAGGATATCAAGTAATCGATATCGTAATCCGCCATCATGAAATGTGCTCACCTCATTCAATGTGGACACTAACTAAGAGGTAGCGCGTCGTCTCATTGCAGATTTGTACGTTGCGTCAGCTTATCGGAAATTTCCACGATGCGTTGTGCGGCGTCGTAGATTTTTAAGATGCGACGCCGCAACGCAGTGTTGTGGCCTCACCCTAAGGGTTTATAGGTGGCCCATCTGGAGAGAACTTACCCCAGATTGGCCCATTTGAATCTCAAAGCTAGGGCACCTAGCGAAGATCTGATTCTTCCCTTTAGTCGCAATTTTGCGCCAAGTCACAGATTTGATAAATCGATTCAGAGTAGTCAATTAGGAACTACTTTTAGGACTTGCGTTTATTCTGTTACACCTTGTATAAAGGGGTTAGTAGTGAAAGCATTATGTCAAGTCTTGGAAACCTACCTACTTTACACTTAATATTTTTGGTGGGTCCAGTATTCAGTTGCATCCGGATATACTGGAAGCCGACCTCAACATTTATGGGAAAGGCTAGATAAATGGTGTCAAAGAATGTCTGACTGGACGACGACTCCAGTAAATTTACCAGAAGATAAAAAAACAATATTAGGTCGGTATGTATGTACTTAATTATTTATTACTTTTGTATATGTTTATATATAAAAGTACCCCTCTTTCTGTTTATTGTAACATATTGATCTCTATATATATAAAAATGAATCCCTATTTCCCTTGGTCACGCCATCACGCATGAACGGCTGGACCGATTTCACTTTTTTATTTTTTGTTGTGTTTGTTATTGTCAGGAGAAGGTTCTTATGAAAGAGAAATACAATAAAAAAAGGGAAATCGACCTAGCCGTTCACGCGTGATGGCGTGACCAAGGGAAATAGGGATTCATTTTTATATATAGATAAATACCAATTCGAATTAAATAGTTATCGTTGAGACAGGACAACGTCTGTCAGGTCAGCTAGTTGATCAATAAAACAAGCATGAATTTTAAGCGTGGCGATTTTGGCAAACCCCCCAAATTGTGGGGGGGGGGGGGCATAGTCCAGCAGTGGACGTCTTTCGGCTGAAATGATGATGATGATTGTTAACAATATGATCAATAAAACAAACAAGCCCGGTATCAAATATAGCTATATTTTTCATTTATTTTTTAGTGAAGACAACGGAAGACACCACACTGCCTACTTTCCCGCCAAACTTGAATTGTGGCGTCGGTATGACTCGCTTGAGCTTCATTTTTTCTGAGAAATGTTTTAATAATTCCTCTTCTGTCCAATTGCATGATGTTATTATAAACAGGCCTGGAAATAAAATAAAATTGTGTTTTACACAGGACCTATAAGACATAAAACTACCCAGAACATAAAACTCACGCGTTCTTCCCATGGGGTGTAGGCAGAAACTACAGACGCCACCTGCTACGATCTTTAGATACTCCATTTGCCTCGTTTAAGTTCATACATCTGGTCATACACACATGCTGGTTACCAGTACTACGCACCTGACCTTTCTGAAGAACATCATCAATAAGGCCACTTTATGTTCTCCTAGGCCGTCCGCTCCCGGCGTTTCCACTCCTATCTGCCTTGTAAATACCTTTTACTACCTACTACTACTAATACCTGTTCTTCATTCATCCTCTCAACATGACCAAACCATTTAAGCATACACTTTTAAATTTTGTCACTAGATCTTTCAGACCGCACTGTTGTCTTATCACATCATTCCTCAGCCTATCATTCATAGTCACACCACACATGCTTCGCAAGGAACGCATTTCGTCAGCATTTATTCTACTTTCACGCTTCTTTTGCCACACCCAAATGTGTAAAATGGATGACTGGCTTCTGCCCTCAACTTCATCCGCGTGAAATTTGCTGTTTTAACATATAACATAGGGTCGGAGTACGTTACTTGTAAATGTTTGCTGTTCCATATATTTTGACCGCGTAGGTATGATATGCAATAGCAATAGTTTTTTTTTTGTAATGACATTTTTTTTACAAAAAATGGGGCTAAAAATGTCTAGAATCATGTGCTGAAACCATGGTAAATTAAGCGCGTCCCTGCTAGTCTGTATATCCTTTTTATTTTTCCTGGGTGGGAAATCAAATGACGTCTTCCGCTCTGGGTGGAGTGAAAACCCACCCGTGTTCCTTCGTTTGCCCATATGCCAGGGCCACGGTATCTCGGCCGCAGGTCGCAGTAGGAACAAATTCATTTTTTGTGGTTGGGAAATCATCACATGACGTCTCCCGCTCTGGATGTAATTTTATTGACTAAAACCCACCCGTGTTAATTCAGTTGTCCATTAGCCAGAGTCACGGTAACTCTTTCGAACAAATCTCGCGCCCCGGCAGAGACTCTGTAAGTTTTTGACATTTGATCGTCGCCGAGATGAGACTGAGAAGTACTAAATTTTGAACGTTTTTTTTATTACGAGCCCTCTGATGTTAAGGGGAGAAACATAGGCTACTTTTTTATATTATAAAGCTGAAGAGTTTGTTTGTTTGTTTGTTTGATTGAACGCGCTAATCTCAGGAACTAATGGTCCGAATTGAAAAATTCTTTTTGTGTTGGGTAGCCTATTTATCGAGGGAGGCTATAGACTATATAACATCACGCTAAACCTAGAGGAGCGGAGCAGTAATGAAAAATGTTGCAAAAACGGGGAAAATGGAATTCCTTTTGAGAGTTTCTGTTGCGTGCGCTGCGTAAACGGTTAAAGTAACGCAAAAATCATGTATGACGGAATTGTTCCTTTTAAGAAGTTCTAAAAAAAAGTCCGGGAGAGCATACATCTATCTTTTAAGGTTGACTCACTATAACTCAAAAGGAGCGAGCAGCAACGAATAATGGACGAAAACTAGCAGGCAAATCGATACGACGGGAAGGGTCAGGGGAGCAAAAATTTGACGCGGACGAAGTCGCGGGCAGAAGCTAGGATACAATATACAGATAAAAATTCTAGAATAATCTAATTAGTTTCCCACCTTCTTCATCCAACATATTCACAACTTGGTCAATATATTTTTCTCTGCACTTCTTCGGGTCCTCAGGATTGAGTCCTATGGCATCGTAGGTCCCTTTGTCATGAACTATACCGAATTTACCCAGCTCTATGCCACAGTCTTGAGTTATATCGAAAACCTGGAAAATAGAAACAATAATTTTAACACGTTTTAATTAGCTTTGCATGTATATTACGGAATCTTTGATCGTGATTTGCACCCCCTTCCAAACGTCGGATTATTTTGTAACTTTGCACACTTATCAAGGACCCAGGACAATACAAATAGAATAATTTCAAAAATTTGTGCCATTATCCATTAGTTAGACAATAATGAAAAAAACAGCGTGGGGTGCCTTTTGATGTATTTTTAATGGATATCAACGCTTTTATAACTAATATATTAATTTAAAATATATGTTGATTTAACTAGCGGGTTCGAAAATAAACACGTTTCTCCACTAAAATATGGCTAAATCGTAATAAGTATTTCGAAAAAGGGGGCGAGTCAAGCCATTAAGAGACACAAAACATTAAATTATTTGTCATATGACAGCTAGCCAACCCACATTTTTCAAAATGAAGTTTTGAAATAATAGTTTCATAAAAACTAATGAAGTTTTGATATAATTTGAATGACAGATTTTTTCAAGTGTCAAAATAATTTATCTAAACTTCCATACCTTATATTTAATATGAGGAAACTCAGTGTTTGACACTTTCTCAGCAAGAGTGATAGCTTCCTGGCAGTAGTCAACACCAAGCAGGTTCGTAAACCCTTCTCTAGCTAGCTCTGATAGAGTGTAGCCATTACCGCAACCTAAAATTTTACAAACATATTTTGAAGAACAACAAAATTAAAATTAATCAAAATTAAAATTAATCAAAGTTAAAATTAATCAAAATTAAAATTAATCAAAGTTAAAATTAATCAAAATTAAAATTAATCAAAGTTAAAATTAATCAAAGTTAAAATTAATCAAAATTAAAATTAATTTAAACAGGAAAACAATAACGTTGTTGCCATGGCGGACAAAACCTGGCTGGCACAGGAGAGTGTGGATTGGCATAAGAAAAGAGAAGACCGTGTCTAGCAGAGACTGTGAAAAACATGGATTTAAAACACCATAACTTTTATAATGATGATAACTATGTATTTAATGTCATCATCATCATCATTTCAGCGGATAGGCCTCCCTCAAGCTTTGCCACCTCGACCAGTTTTGTGCTTTTCACATCCAGTAGATTCCTGCCACCTTCACATGTTCATCGCTCCAACTATTTCATTTGGCGGTAACAAAAAGAGTTAGAATGTTTTCGATAGTTTCCAAGAGACAAAGATTTGAGTATATATTCTGGAGCCTTTGGAAACTCACCTAAATCTATGACAGCAGTATCCTTAGCGGCGCCACAGTCACAGATCCAGTTGATAACCCGGTTAGCGCTGTCCTCTCCGAACCACACATCCCCTGGGTCTCCGTGTTCATCAAAGTTCTCTATCTCTTTTGTGTAGGCTTTCTGCCAGTAGTCTTGTGTGCCGAGTTCGGACGGGTCCAGCTCTGGGTCGTCCATTGGTCTGAAATATGGTTAAAAAAGAAAGTAGTGGAATTTTTTCATGTCATTTATTAAGGTACAACATTTTGGTATCTGGTTTGATCTTTTAAACCAGCTTTTCGAAGATTTTGTTGTGTTTTAAAGTGACTTTTATCTCCGGTAGTATATTAGCTAAGACTATTAAAATTTCATAGCACTTAAACTAATTACATGCACTTTTGATTTCCTGCCAGGGTCGTAGAGTTGAAAGAGTTACATTGGCCCTGGCACGGGCAACTGAAGGAACACAGTTTCAGTCAGTAAAAGTCTGAAACACCCTCCCATTCCGCCCATTTCTCACTCAAAAAAAGACTTGATTTCTCAAGGGGTCAGTAAGTTGAATACATGAAGCTGGTTGACCAAGCCAATTATTTTTAAAAGAGTAACCGTGGAGTTTCTTGGCGGCTCTTCACCATAGGAATCGACTATTTGAAACCGTGCACCTAGTTTCTGCCGTTTCATAAGTGTTCATGTTGGTTTATCTACACCTATAATATTATAAAGCTGAAGAGTTTGTTTGTTTGATTGAACGCGCTAATCTCAGGAACTGCTGGTCCGAATTGAAAAATTCTTTTAGTGTTGGGTAGCTTATTTATCGAAGGAGGCTATAGGCTACATAACATCACGCTATAACCAAGAGGACCGGAGCAGTAATGAAAAATGTTGCAAAAACGGGGAAAATCGCACGGGTTGGCGATTCGATGCGACGGGAAGGGTCGGGGGATCACGAAATTTAACGCGGACGAAGTCGCGGGCAGAAGCTAGTGTGAAATAAAAATATTTTGATTTCATTTAATTCCAAAGCATAGTAGGATCTTAAGAAGAAAAGGCAAGAAATAATTTTCTATGAAATGTTCTATGGAATTATTATCATTGTAATTCTGAAAGTCGTATGACAGCATAGGTTATCGTAAAATGCTAAAAGAGAAACAGTTAAATACACCTCCGATGTAGGAAACGAATGAAATAGCAAGTAATATCAGTAATCAACTGATTTGTGTTGAATGAATGTACACTGAAAATTACTTTAAGCACTGAAAAAATTAAGTTTGTTTTCGTTAGAGGTTAGGTTTTAAATTGTACTACATTTTGATAAATAAGTACTAATGAAATGAATTGATAACATCTATTCAGACTAAATTGAAATGAAAATGATTAACACATACCTGTTTTGTAAGTTAAATTGAAATAGATTGGCTAGGAGTAATATTGTTCTGTGGATTGGATAAACAAAAGTATTTATATTTTGACATACAAGTTTATTGTCCTCAATAGTGTTGTAATGAATAGTTGTCTGTCATAAATGTAATTAGGCGATTCCACAAACTGTAATTAAAAATCGATTCACCGTTTTATTATGGTATTCATCATTAATTCATTAAGTAATTTCAGATTTTCATAATGATTAAAAGTTTACCCCGCTGCAAATACTATATGTAGTACCTACTGAATAGCACTATGCCTTCATAAATTTGCAGGTGCAACGCCAGCTACGTCAGACACGTGAAGTTACAGGATCACCCACCCAATGCTCAAGTTAAATCCAGTGCCACCAAGGCTTAAAAGCCGCAAAAATATTCTTCTTGTAGCCACGAGTAATTGTGGTAAACTTGGAAACCTTAGACTTCGTATCTAAGTAGGTCACAGTAGGCACAAATTCATTTTTTGTAGTTAGGAAATCATCAAATGACGTCTCCCGCTCTGGGCGGACTTTTACCCACTAAAACCCACCCGTGTTACTTCAGTTGCCCATTAGCCAGGGTCACGGTAACTCTTTCGAAAAAATCTATTGATCCTGGCAGGCATAGGTCCTAGCGGACCCCTTCAGTCATGCTGATATCTCTTTGAGGCGCGCGTGTAACACAACGCGCCGTCAACATGGGCCTGGTCTTTACCGGGTGGCGAGCTACCCACTTCTCGCCGCCCGAACTTTATAGGCCTGGCCCTAAATTTATTGAGGCAAACACAAGCAAGTCGAGCGAAACAATATTGTTAACAAAAAATAAACAAGCTCAACATGTGGGGGTTTCATATAAGGCTGAAACCTGTGGTGTGTATGCGGCATCTCTCCACAGACAGTGGCTCACATCTTGTACCATATGCCTTGTCACCTGCACGTGAAGATCTAGCAAATTGCAGGTCATAAAAAAAAACTGTATACATTTTTTCATGTTATTTTTGCCATTGACACGCTAAGAGCATAATTGAATGAATTCAACTAAAAATATTTTGCATGAATAGGAAATCACTATCGCATCTGACTTACAGTGCATTCGGTTCATTGACAAAAATGTTAAAGTAGTCAGTGAACATACTTAAAAATATGCAGTAGAACATAGAACCTCCTCCTTTTTTGTAATCGGTGAATCAATGAATTTAAACAAAAATAAACCCAATATATATCCGTTTAATACTCAAATAATTCTAGAAACTAATATAACAACACAAGTGACATTAGATACAAGTCCATTTACAAATATCTTGAGCTTATAATATATTTATTTATTAATTTCATGCGAACTACCCAAGCAATGTCCAAAACACAGTAGGTTCAGTTAATAGTTGTGGCCCAACAACATAATAATGACTACCCATGTCTTTTATATCAATTTGCAAAGCGTCGACCTAATTGCGTAACAGATTTTCTATCACAATCCAAGGGTTTTGAAGGCAGTTCCTAATCCATTGCTTCATAGGTCTGACAAATATGTCTGCTCCACAACGTAAATAATGAATGTGGTGGAACTGTTAAAATGGAAGACATTAATTTAGTGTGTTACATGATTACACTGATTACCGCAAAGGCCCACTTTTGGCACAGCTCCGCTCCGCTAGCTCTGTTTGGCAGTCCCGAGTAACTTCCTAAAACAATGTTGGTGTAGCTGCAACACATGTTACTTTATAGCTAAATTATGTTTGTTTTTCCAACATTAAATAAACCTTTTATAGCCAAAGGTAAAATAACAACCCACAATTAATTAGATTTAGCTACAATTTCCTAAGAGGTGTATCATCAAATCCTCGAAGCCACGTAATCAGGCTGAAAAGAAACAAATACTTTATTAGTTTATTTTGGGGTTAAGCACAGATGGCGAAATATTGTCAGCCAGACGATGATTTGTCGTCGGTCGAATCACGACCCGCATTAACGAGAAATACGTTACAGAAAAGAGGCATTTTCTATACAGTAATGTGACGATTGAAAAATCAGCCCTTTTATAGTCCTCCAGCATGCGTAGCATGACCACCGTAGAAAGGGGTTTTGTCGACGGACGATTAGACAAAGTAACGTTTCGGGTACACAGTACGACAGCAGAAAAGTAGAAAAAGTCAACTGCACTTTTGATGTGAAATATCTATAGGCGAGGGTAAACCTAAATTTTGGCGTGGTCAGCGTGGCCACGCACAGTGGCCCATGCTGAAAATTAGTGGACTTAGGCAACAAAGTTACAATATCGATGCGATTTTTTTTGATGTGATAATTAACATATTAATATATAATTAATATGTTATTTTTGATTATACCATATTTATTTCCTTTCGTAAAGCATGCTTTATAAATATTACCTTTACAAAATATTTTTTTTGTTTTGCCTTGTGTCGCAGGTTCGCTAGGTTCAGCTACACTTCTCAAGGTTAACCCTTGAATGGGTGACCAATTAATTTATGTGTGGCGTTTTGTCGCAGGTTCGCTAGGTTAAGCTGCACTTCGCAAGGTCAGCCTTTGGATGGGTGACCATTTACTTTATATGTGGCGTTTTGTCGCAGGTTGACAAGGTTAAGCTGCATTTCGAAAGGTCAACCTTTGGATGGGTGACCATGTAGCTTTTGTTTTGCCTTGTGTCGCAGGTTCGCTAGGTTAAGTTACACTTCTCAAGGTCAGCCTTTGGATGGGTGACCATTTACTTTATGTGTGACGTTTTGTCGCAGGTTCGCAAGGTTAAGCTATACTTCTCAAGGTCAGCCTTTGGATGGGTGACCATTTAGTTTGTGTGGCAAAATCTGTTCACCCAGTCGAAAGTTATGAGGTTCTAAACATAAAAAAAATACAGTCGAATTGAGAACCTCCTCCTTTTTTTGAAGTCGGTTAAATATAATTCTGAATTGAATATGTCGAAGAGTAAATTTTATAAAAAGTGCTCTTTCTACTTGGCTGCCGTCGTACTGTGTACCCGAAACGTTACTTTATCTATTCTTCCGTCGACAAAACCCCTTTCTACGGTGGTCATGCTACGCGTGCTGATGTCGACCATTCCCTCGCCGGTACGGTACGGTGGGACGGTAATCCGACACGACCGGAGAGAGATCAGGCGTAGAACCAACGGCTTAATGTGCTTTCCGAGGCACGGAGGTACCACTCCGGGAAGAAGAAAAAAAAAACTCTAAAACTAACTAACTCTAAAGAAATTCTTAATGGATTCCTTAGACTTTTATATTGGCAACAAATGGTTGGGGTTGGTGCTTGCGTTTGGCGAGTAGTCGTTAGTTTATAAGCCCTGGCTGGAGGCCTTAATTTATTAAGGTATTCGCAAGCAAACCCGGTGAAGTAGTAAACGACCCCCCA
Organism: Aporophyla lueneburgensis; assembly: GCA_932294355.1. NCBI lineage: Eukaryota > Metazoa > Arthropoda > Insecta > Lepidoptera > Noctuidae > Aporophyla > Aporophyla lueneburgensis. The sequence goes on from OW028756.1 coordinate 11,356,799, forward strand.
AGGTCAAATACGAGACGTCATAACAAAAAAAAAAAAAAATAGGGTTTGTGATGACATGACGCATTTTGAGAAAGATGGACTTTAATTAAAATACGGGATACTTACAGAAACAAACCAATAAGAATCCGGCTTGAATATGAGTCGAGAAATGAATCCCATTTCAGATGCGGGCGCGATTGCGTGCAAGTGAAGATGTCTGACGCTACGGAAAGGGGGCCAATGGTACCCTAGACGAGCATCGGACAGCGTTAGATTATTTTTCGCTAACTGCTCGTGAGCAATCAACAGCATTTTTTCAACTGAAAACAAATACAGAAAAAATATTTGAGTTTGTTGGCAAATTGAATTATAATGTGAATAAACATTTTTTCGATAATGTCAAAGTGTTGCCATTTATTTCATGACAAAACTACCGCATGTTATGGAATGTACAAAATATTCTGTTAAGGCAAAACTTGGAATCTCGAAGATGGACATCATAAGAACACGGATTATTGGCCAAACGCACGGTTATTTGAAAAATCAAGATGAGTTTTGTAATATTCAGCATTAAAAATTGAATTACTAAACAAACTCAAATACATAGTTGTAAAAGATAACTGTATAGAACTGACTATAGGTATTATAATCATAGGTAGATTATGTTTATAGTAAGGTTATATTTAAAAAATCGGGGAGATCGTGGTTTCAAACCATGCCACCCCACACACTATCAGATAAGTTGATAACAGTTTTCAATTTTAATCACTTTCTAAGCTAATTAGTGATTAAATTCTAGCTATTAAATCACTTACCAAGAACCTTATCAGTCGCCGTTAAGGATTTAACGTCTTCAATATGATGTTTAGGTATAATTAGAAGATGTAATTTGCTCGCAGGTTTAATATCGGGAAATACACAAACGTCGTCATCTTCATATATTATTTCCGTAGGTTCGAACTTGTTAACAATATTACAGAATACACAAGATGATCTTTGGACAGCGGACGCCGTCATTTTTGAATAAAATGCTAAGAAATTCCGCGTTTTCGCGATGTTGTTTTGCCTTCATGAAGTTCTGAAGTGAAGTGTGTTTGGTTTATGTTGTCACTTTCACGTCTATTTGACGTTTATGCACTTGCGTGCGTTCAATTCACTTGAAGTCATGCCAATGAAATAAAACGGAATGTTTATTCAATGGTCGTTTTTTTAGAAGTCGTCGTCTACGGCTTTACAGTATTTGTATTTATAGGACGATGACGTTATAACGAACTTACACGTTTTTTAACTTCGTCTTTCGTAGACGTTGTGGATAATAAATAAGCGTACGTTGGTATTTTTATCGGAAACACGAACAGTCTTCACACATGGAGGGCGCTGACTCCTGACATACAGGTGTGCATTTTCAAAAAAGAGTGTAGGGTGGGTAGTCCAACAGTTAGCCACTCGTACACAGTTATCCACGCCCATATCTTTCAAATGCGACGTTGCCGCTCCGCGTATACTAGACATTTCGATGGCGCAACAGTTACTTTCCCCGCTCCCCAGTCGGCGGCAAGCTCACGCGCTCAACGGTCGTGTTACGTGCAAATTATTGAAAATCAGTGACAAAATATTTAAAAAAACGTAAGTATTTTTTCCGTTTCACATCATTCAGTTTATTATTACAAATAGCAGTGTATGTTGACCGTATAAATATACTTTTCTTGCATATATTAACACACGTTTGGTTTCAATTGCATGAATAATTTTAAAGTGACAGTGTTCAAACGCTTTGTGGGGAGGGGTAGTCTACAATTAACCAAACCTATATGTTGAACAGTTAGCCATGGCTAATTGTGTACTAAGAAATGGTTAAATGTTGCCTTGCTTATTTTGTTTACAGATGGGCCGGAACAAAACGATAGTTAGGAAACGAGGAGGACATACTGAAGATGCTATGAGGAAAGCAATGCAGCTAGTGCAATCCGGAATGAGTATAAGAAAAGCAAGCGAGGAATGCCAGCTTAAATATCCGACGGTCAGATTGTATGTGAATAAATTCAAAATAAATCCAGAGGTACGTTTAACACCAAATTATGAAGTTAACAAAATTTTTACATCTGAACAAGAAAAACAATTATTAGATTATATTGAGTATTGTGCTCAAATATTTTACGGATTATCTACTAAGGATTGCCGCCGCGTTGCTTATCAAATGGCGAAAGTCAACAATTTGAAAATACCGCAGTCATGGATAGATTCAGAATTGGCTGGATTTGAATGGCTGCGCTCATTCAGGAAAAGACATCCTGAAATTTCACTGAGGAAACCAGAAGCCTGTAGCTTAGCCCGAGCAACTGCTTTCAACAAGCACAACATTGAGTCATTTTTTAGAAATTTAAAATCAGTCATGGAAAGACATCCGAGCTTTGCTGACGGCACTAGAGTGTACAATTTGGATGAGACTTCAACGACAACTGTACAACGACCAGGAAAAATACTAGCACGAAAAGGCACGAACGCAGCAAAGGTCACAAGTGGCGAAAGAGGTACCTTAGTCACAACATGTTGCATTGTCAGCGCGATAGGACAAGCTTTGCCACCGGCTATGGTTTTTCCGCGAAAAAAGTTTCAACCACACATGTTATATGGAGCGCCATCGGGCACATTAGGGTTAGCTGCAGCTTCTGGGTGGATGAATGCTGAAATATTCGTGGATGTAATGAAACATTTCATAAAGCATGTTTCAGCCTCAAAAGAAAATCCTGTGCTATTAATAATGGATAACCACGAAAGCCATCTGTCAATTGAAGCACTAGATCTGGCTAAGTCTTCGGGTGTCACTGTTTTAACTCTCCATCCGCATACTACTGCAAAACTTCAACCACTGGATGTTGGATTAAACGGTCCGTTCAAGTCATATTATAACGCAGCTGTAGATTCATGGCTATTAAGACATCCAGGGCAACCTCTAACTATATACAATGTTGCTGAGTGTGTTGGTTTTGCATACATGAAATCAATGACTCCGATAAACATAACAAATGCGTTCAAGAAAACCGGAATATTCCCATTCAATGACTGCATTTTTACGGAAGTTGATTTTATGCCTAGTACCGTAACAGATAGGCCACAGGAAATTGATGATCAACGAGAAAAATCTTACAAGTCTCCTTCTATCCTTGGGAACTTTGGTTCTACAAGTCGAGATAACGATATCACACCACCAATGATTGAAGTTTCCGATTTTCGAGATTTATTTTTGGCTCATGAAGATGTTGATCTGCAAGTTAACTTGCCAAGGAACCAAGATGACGACACCACACTTCTAATAATTAAGGCTCCCGAATCTCAAGATCCATTACCCGTGCGTGAGAATATTACTCTGCAGCAAAATTTGTCGATAAACCCTGGTAGCATAGAAGTTTTTCACTCGCCACTTCTATCACGAGTGCTTAAAGAAGTTGGAAATCAAGATATCAGCACACCTCGCATAATAGAAGCTGCCGGTCTGTCAAAGTTCATTTCGCCCAAGGAATTTATGCCACCAAAAAAAGCGAAACCACGTGATCCAAAAAAGTGTAGAATTCCTGGGAAAAGCATGATCACCACGGATACGCCTGAAAAAGATGCTATTGCCACCAAGAAAATAAAAATAATTAAGAAAGAAATTAAAAAAGCAAAGCAAGACCTGTTCACAGGTGTTAAAACCCAAAATAAAACAAAGAAAAGGAATAAAAGAGCCATTAAGGAAAGAAAAAAAGATATTATAGAAAGTGATGACAGTTCAGATGAAAATGATTATGTAGCAAGTGGATCATCGTCTGGTGGAGAAGAATATATTAGTGAAAATATAGATGAGGATGAGGAAGGTAGGATTATACTGAACGGTAATTTTTTACCTTTACCACGAGATCCAAAAGAGCAAGAATATGTTATCGTATTATTTCCATATAAAAAAAGCTCCGTCTATTACGTTGCGAAAATTTTAGAAACTATAATAGATGATGAAGACGATTCTGACTTTTTTGTGAGTTTCTTAAGACTAAAAAGTAGAGCATGCCAAACATTTTGTGAGCCTCTGGAACCTGATACAGCAGGGGTACAGCTAAAAGATATCAAATATATATTACCAAATCCTAAAATTACTGGCAGCAGCCGAAGGCAAGCGTCTTATTCGTTTCACGTTTATTTTGATTTGACATATTTGAATCTACGTTAATTGTTAAAGTTTTTATTTGTAACATTAGCTTTTCTCATTAGTCATCAATATTTAAATCTCATTAGATATTTTAACTACCTTCTTACCTACTATAGTTCTCGATTAAATATTATGAGACTGAGAAAAACTAATATCTGAAGTTTTAACGTAACCTACGTTAGGTTACGTTAAAACTTCAGATATTTGTTTATGTTTTGTTTTTATGCTTAAGTTTTCGTTTAAGATACGAACAATTTGATAATTATTTTAAGCATTTACCAAAACCTAAGACTTTATTCATTTTAAAATAACATTGTTGAGACTGAGATTATTCAATGTTGAATAACTTGTGAATAACTAAATTTGTGAAACTTGCGTTAAAGGTTTAGATATTCATTTATTCCTTGTTATTTAATTCTTAAGTTTATGATTAAAATAAGAGTAATTGATAATAATATTAATAATTCACTAAAAACTAAAAAAAATGTTGATTATTTTCGAATTGAGAATATAAGTTAGTATCTTTAGTGCCTACATAATTGAAAAGGTAATTACTCTTACAATGACAATGTTGAGACTGAACTGTGCCATTATAAAGTTACCTAATAATTAATGCTAAGTCAACTGTTAAATGTGCTAAACAATAAAAGTCTCTTTTTCATACCACTCATACTGTTTTTTTTTTATAAATTAAGAAATCATATATGGCGGTTAAATGTGTACTCCTTGGTCAACTGTGGCACACCCTGTGGTTAAATGCGTACCATAGTGTGGACACAGTTAGCCAATTCCCATTTTTTTTTTAAACTCCCATCTCCAAAATATATTAAGGAAATTCAACATTTATTAAATGCAGATAGGTAGCCAATAAACCACTACCTTATACCTTGCAGAAAATTATATATTTTTAATTACCAAATACGCAGTATGATGATCAGAAAATTTGGTGGTTAACTGTTGGACCACACACCCTACCCTGCTGTAAAATTCGATTATATTTTTTATATTTTTTGTTTTACAAATTTCGCCAAACTATAATAGGAAATACAGTTTATTATAGAGGAAAATAAAAAGGAACGCGGAATTAGAGGCAGTTTTTCCATAATATCGAAACAAAACGGACTTTGTAGCGAAACTGATTCCGTTGTGTGACTAGATTTAAAAGCGAAATTTAAGGAAAGTATGAAATTAATAAGCGATTTTCAAATTTATTTAAACTAAATAATACATGTAATTAATAGATAAATGTAAGAAAATAGCCTTATTTTAAAGGATTAACTCAAAAAAAATGTTTTTTTATTCGGTTTTGTGACTGTCGAATTTCAATGGGTAATTTTTTAATTTTACTCTAAAATCGTAATAATTTACTTAATATTTGTATATTTTTCGAATATTTTATTATTATTTTTTTTTTATTTTTTTTTTTTTTTTTTTTTTTTTTTATTTATTTTTTTTTTGCATATTTACTGTAAACGTTTTTGTGGCCGCACAGGTTTAAAAGGTAAAACCTCTATCTAATTTCATAGATTTCATTCCACCCTTTTGGAGGGACAGTGACAAAATGGAAGTCTTGAAATCATAAGGCTGTGTGCACACAACTTAAAAATTGCCTAAATACCATTATTAGTAGGTAAGCAATAAAACAATAATTGTAACTATTCTTATATTACTATAATTATCGTTATAAATTGCACTGATTGACATAAGTCTTATTAAAACTTTACAGGATAATAGGAACTCCGTAGTTTCTAATCACATAATACTATAATATATACTATTATACTATAATATTATAAAGCTGAAGAGTTTGTTTGTTTGTTTGGTTTGGTTGAACGCGCTAATCACAGGAACTACTGATCCGAATTGAAAAAATATTTTTGTGTTGGGTAGTCTATTTATCGAGGAAGGTTATAAGCTGTATAACGTCACGCTACAACCAAGAAGAGCGAAGCAGTAATGAAAAATGTTGCAAAAACGGGGAAAATCGCACGGGTAGGCGCAACGGGAACGGTCGGGAGAACACGAAATTTAACGCGGATGAAGTCGCGGGCCGAAGCTAGTGATAAATGATTTTATTTCTGTAAGTAGGTTTGTTCAAACACTTTTACATGTCAATAATATTTAAAAAAAAAAACATTGCCATGTAAAAGTGCTATGTTCAAGTTTTGTCAGTAAAGTTCAATCTGTGAATGAAAAAATATAAAAAGATAGATTATTTGTAACTGTTTTCATAAATTTGGTAAGTAAAGTTTTGCAATGTGAACTAAGTTTTATGCATTCCGACCTGTTGTGACTTGCCGTTCCGCTATATGTGACCGTAGAATAAGTCACAAAACAGAGGTCACATAATGGCACCTTATTGTAGTTTTAAATTGTTTTAAAATTACCCATCGTACTTAGCACTATTCACTTTATAGTTTCATATACTATACCAATTTTGCAAAGTTTCAAAAATAACAATATTTTTTTTTAAAGTGAAAACTTGGTCACATACCTGAGCAAAGAAATTGAAACACAGAACACTTCAACAGTATGCGTCGGCGCTGGCTACTAATTAGTTAGACAATGAAAGCAAAATGGTGTCTCCGATGAAGAACGACATATTATTTTGCCATTTCGTGCCGAATTATTCAACAATTGTAAGAATATTTGCAAAAAAGACCGGTCACAAAACGGAATGTTCCGGTTAGCTTAAATTTGTGATTTTAATATAGATTTATTTTTAATAGAAAATATGAAATAATAAAAAATAAATGATTCTTTTAACTGATAAATTGGACTTTTAAGAATTCAAATTATATTTACTAAACCACTCGCACATACGAATATTTTTAGAAATCAAAGAGTTTCTGAGGCCTGCAGGGAAGGGGACAGCTAAATTCGATGGTGTTCAATATTTTAAAATCTTCGTAAGTTTTATATTTAGTAAAATAACAACTAAACAACAAATTATAAATATATTTTAAAATATGTTCTTTTCACTTCAATTAAAATATTCTCCTAGACGTCATTCATCACAAAAAAAAATAATTAACAAAGTTGAGGAACAAGGCAAAATACGGGGGTACAAGATTTTTTGAAAATGCCCAGGTACACCTAGTTCAGGAGTCAGAGGCTTCAAAAGTTTATGTAAACAACTAGCTTCTGCCCGCGACTTCGTCCGCGTCAAATTTTTGCTCCCCTGACCCTTCCCGTCGCATCGATTTGCCTGCTAGTTTTCGTCCAGTTTTCGTTGCTGCTCGCTCCTTTTCAGTTATAGTGAGTCAACCTTAAAAGATAGACATATGCTCTCGTGGACTTTTTTTTAGAACTTTTTAAAAGGAACAATTCCGTCATACATGATTTTTACGTTACTTTAACCGTTTACGCAGCGCACGCAACGGAAACTCTCAAAAGGAATAAATTTTCCCCGTTTTTGCAACATTTTTCATTACTGCTCCGCTCCTCTTAGTTGTAGCGTGATGTTATATAACCTATAGCCTCTCTCAATAAATAGGCTACCTAACACAAAAAAAAAATTCAATTCGGACCAGTAGTTCCTGAGATTAGCGCGTTCAATCAAACAAGCAAACAAACAAACAAACAAACTCTTCAGCTTTATAATATTAGTATAGTATAGATTATGTGAATAAAGAATTATGAATTACACATTATGGCGGTATGTTACGAATGGAGAATTACTGCAGTCACTGCAGAGCGTTCTCACGAGTCCAAAAGAAAAAAGAACTTGCTTGATTTTTAATAGAATTCAGGCTTTATGTCGAACAGAATATGAATAATTATATAATTATAATTTAAGTTATCAATACCTACCTCAATCTAAGTTTATTTAATAACTCCATTGAATTACTTTTTCATGAAATAGGTAGTCTGAATGACTGAATGTGTTCACTTTACATGTTTTCCGTGGCCCGGAGGGGTTTAGATAAAAAATCGGGAGGCAAATAATATTTTAAACAAATTTTTTAAGACCAAATGATATCTAGACTATACCGTAATGTCTGTAATACATGTGTATCATGATTATTAAACCCAGTGACGTCATAATAATTAATTGCCGTGAAAAATGTGCACAACTTAGCAATAATACAAATATTTTTATACAAAACATGTGTAGGTACTTTTATGTTTTTAAAATAAATAGGTAAGTAGTTAGTTACGCATATCAATGCCAATGTTTCTTCGCGGCTCTTCTCCATAGGAATCAATAAATTGGAACGGTGTACCGAGCAATTCTTGTATATATATATATAATCTGGATCTCGGAAACGGCTCCAACGATTTTCATGAAATTTAGTATACAGGGGGTTTCGGGGGCGATAAATCGATCTAGCTAGGATTCATTTTTATAAAATGTCGTTTTATTCGTGTTTTCAATGACTTTATCGATAATCAACTTGAACATAAACTTATTATTTTAAACGCAATTTACCAAAAAATACCGAGCAAAGCTTGGTCATCCAGATATTGTTTATTAAATGTGAAATAAAAATACATATATTTTTATTTAATTTTTTTTTAATAACTTAAAAAAATAAAGTTTTAAGGTGATCACCCGATTGTTCTTTGGTTGTAATTTTTTGTCACTTACTACACTAATGTGTTTAATTTTGGAAGTCAGTGGCAGAAAACTAAAATACAGATCCAAAGACAGCGACTTACGAAATTAAAGTTATTTTTCTCTGTGTTGTTTTTTTTTTGGACGATGGTTGTTTTTTTTTTTTAGAGATTACTTTAACATCATCAATCTCCAGCCCTTATCCCCATTTATTGGTGGTCGGCGCAACATGCCTTTTTCTTCCACACTTCTCTATTAGTCCCTTTCTATCCATATCATTCACACCACAGAACAAAGAATACTTACTTCTTTATTCCGTGATTCACACAGTCCATCCATCGTTTCTTTGGCTTACCAAACAGCGTAACAGTGAATGAATTATTTAATTACTCAGTATTATTTGTGTTTAAAGTTTCCATTGATTTATAATTTATTATGTTTAAACAATTGGCTGGTTACTAATTAAATGAATTATTAGAAAAGTAGCTTATGCCCGCGGCTACGCCCGCGTGGAGGGCAGAAATTATTCCATAGGAACGTACTTTAGTATTAATATGTTTTTTAGGTCTAAAGCCAGGTCTTGGACTATTCGTGTGCTAATTTTCATCCCAATCCGTTCAGTCGTTTTTGAGTGATTGAATAGCAAACATACAATCGGTGTTGTTGGAGTTTCCGACATCCACGCGGGCGAAGCCGCGGGTAAAAACTAGTTATACATTTATTAATAGCTTTTACCAGCGGCTTCGACCGCTTATTATACAAATAAACCTTTCTTTTGAATCAATCTGTCTATTATTGAATCAATCTGTCTATTGATGAAAACCGCATTAAAATCCGTTGCGGAGTTTAATAGATCTAAGCGTACCTAAGTACAAACGCCGGAAGCAACTTTGTTTTATACTATGTACAGATGAATAAAGACTTTTTTATACTGCGTAAAAATATATATCAATAACTAAAAAGAACGATGAATAATAATATTATTTGGATGCGTACCTACCTACGTCATTCGATGGCGAGGTTATACGTAAATGAAACCACCGCACCGTCTCTATAAGAAAATAATCATTTAAATCGCACAAAAAACAAAGACTAAAAAGCAATCTGCCCAGCTTTTTCTCAATTATTTAGAGGTCAGCTTCCTGTATGGAGCGACTGCTAATCTCCTTTATTCCGTGTGGTGCCGGACGTAACGAATAACACCACCCCATTTCTTCCCGTGGGTGTCGTAGAAGGCGACTAAGGGACTTACTAGAGAATGGGCAGCAGTGTTCTCTAAGCATATTACCACCATACTGCGATCGCCAACCTGCTAAGCGTGGCGATTATAGCAAACCCTCCCAAATTGGAGGAGGTCTATGATGATTATGATGATGACTGTCAATCTGACCATTACAGCCCAGTTATATAACACTCGACGGGCCTTTTAGTCTAGTGGTTAGTGACCCTGACTGCTAAGACTGAGGTCGTGGGATCGATTTCCACCCAGGACAAATCTTTGTGTGATGAGCTCAATCATTTTTGTTCTGTGTCTGGGTGTAATTTATCTATTATATGTATGTATTTAGAAATATATAAGTATGTTTATCAGTTGTCTGGTTGCCATAGTACAGGCTCTGCCTAGTTTGGGATCAGATAACGTTGTGCTAAGATATTATAACACGACACCTTTTTAAGACTGCTTGTCAGACGAGAGAAGACTAGAGAAGCCAGCTTCAGACCGACACGCACCGTTTGAAGAACTTTGGTGTGCGGCTGTACGTGGTGGTACGCACTATCACGGACTGTGGAAAGCTGCCTTGATAAGATGCATACCCAGTTTTTTTTTTTTTCATTGTCCTGCCCTTATTCCAATTTATTAGTGGTCGGCGCAACGTATCTTTTTCTTCCACACTTCTCTATTAGTCGTCATCTCAGTAAAAAGTAAAGGGGGTAACCCCTTTCTATCCATATCAAAATTTTGACAGTCCATCCATCGTTTCTTTGGTGTCCGCTTACTCTATATTTTCCTCATTTCTCCGTATCACGTGACCATACCATGACAACCGATTCCTATACAACTTTTCAGTTACCGGTGCCACTTTCGGACTTCCTCTTATGTACATATTTCTTATTATATCCATTCGTGTAACATCATCCGTCTTAACATTCTCATCTCCGCTGCAGGCAATAGCCATACCTACATATCCATTTTGTTATTCTAAAATTAAAAGTGAAAGAGAAGACTCGTGGTGGACACGGTGCACCGCTACGGACTTGCCTGGGCTTCCACAGACGACACTCTTCTGATGGTGCGTAGGTACGGGCTGGACAATATCACGGACCGTGGGATGCCGCCATAACGGTTCAAGTTTGATTATGGTGTGCAAAAGGCATTTAGAATGGCAAAGCATAGGAAAAATAGGCACAAAACAAAATATTTCTTTGAAAAAAAAACAAGGGTATTATTTACACATCGAAAACAAAAGAGTCCATATATTAACTCTTACAAATCTTTACGAAAAATCAACAGAATTATAAAAGACAATACATACATAAAGTAATTGAAATTGGTGTAATTTCGACCATATTTCATGTCTGTGTTTATTCAGCTTAGTATTAGACAAATAATTTTTGGCAGGTTGTGCGTCGCGGTATACTTATAAAACTGATTGCGCATTTCATTTAGTAAATCATTTTGAAAATGAAGTGGGAAGCGGTTTTACTTGTCGTGGTAAGTGAGAAATATTATTCTAAAATCATAACTCGACCTCTTAAATTTATTTCACCCCATTAACCCCCTTTGGAAAGGTAGTTTTTGGAAATTAATATTTATGATTTTAATTAAGTTAATTACTTAGATAAATGATAGGGACTTAATTTAGATCAAAGAACTTTATGGATCAAAGAAATTAGATTTTTTAAATACATTGTATCCATTCTTTTCACAACGATCCCTATCGTTCTAACCCTATTACCCTATAACCCTATTACAACAAGAATTTGGATTTTAACATTATTTGTACTAATTTTCGACTTAATCGAATCAAGCAGTCCTTAAACTTTATTAACCTACTAGCTTCTGCCCGCGACTTCGTCCGCGTTAAATTTCTTGTTCCCTCGACCCTTCCCGTCGCGTCAAATCGCTTACCCGTGCGATTTTCCCCGTTTTTGCAACATTTTTCATTACTGCTCCGCTCCTCTTAGTTGTAGCATGATGTTATATAACCTACAGCCTTCCTCGATAAATAGGCTACCCAACACAATAAGATTTTTTCAATTCAGATCAGTAGTACCTGAGATTAGCGCGTTCAATCAAACAAACAAACAAACAAACAAACTCTTCAGCTTTATAATATTAGTATAGATTACTCTGTTACCACCAAACCAGCGCTGGAGCTCTGTCTCGCATAGGGTCTTAGCTAGTGTTGTAAAGGACTCGAGTCCTCGAGTCGTAATTTTAAAGACGGGACTCAATTAGGCAAGACTCAGATTGCTCAAAACGCTCGGAGTCTAGAGTTAAAAAGACTACTATAGAAGGTGATAAGTTCAAATTAGTGGTTATGATGTAACTTTACATTTAAAATATCTGCGAGAGTTATTCGAGTTTTTTCGAATGATGAGCGACAAGTCTTATCTTCATGCTTCGAGTTTTTCTTTAAGACTCGATTTCATTTTAAGACTAGAGTCCTTTTTAACACTAGAGTCCTTTTTAAGACTCGAGTCCTTTTTAAGACTCGAGTCCTTTTTAAGATTCGAGTCCTTTTTAACACTCGGGTCCTTTTTCAGACGCGAGTGGCTGTTAAAGGACTCCGGCTCGGCTTCACTCTAGACTCCGAGCCTTTTAAGCACACTGAGTCTTGCATAATTGAATCGAGTCTTTAAAATTACGACTCGAGGACTCGAGTCCTTTGCAACACTAGTCGTAGCATTATGTTTAGCGATAGCAGTTTTGCATAGATGTGACGTATATTCCCCGAACTTGTTAGTTTTTGTGTTCTTTCTCTGCGTCATATTTACTGTAAATAAACGTATTTTCTTTCTTTTCTTTTTTGTCTATACGTGGGACAATTGGCGCGTTCACCTGTTGTAAAAAAATATTTTAGTCATACTTAGCTATTTTAATAAAATGGCGGCGGGATTTTTTCGTGCACTGTATTTTCAACTCTCTGTGTTGGACCGAGCATTAAGAACTCAACAGAATGCATATCAGCACGTCGAAATCGAACAGTGTGTTTTACTGTTCGATTTTCGACTATGGCGCTAAATAGTGCGTTTAAACTCCAGTGCGCCAAAAAAAGAATGTTGTTCGACTTCCAAAAAACACTACACAGTGAAAAATAATTACTTTAATTTTTGAAATGGGTAGCAAAGAACTAAAACACATATCTAAAGTATCATTCGCCTGTCCTTATCCCAATTTATTTGTGGTCGTCGCAACATGTTGTTTTCTTCCACACTTCTCTATTAGTTGTCATCTCGGCATTCTCCTCCTTTCTAACCATATCATCACTCACACCACACAGTCCATCCATCGTTTCTTTGTTCTCCTTTGTACTCTTACAGCCATCGACATTTATACTTCAATTTCCGTACCTATCACATGACCATACCATGACAGGCGATTCCCTCACAACTTTTCTACTACCTACTCATTTTTTAATTTATCGATTCGTGTAACCCCACACATCCCACTTAAAATTCCCTTCATTCATTCCTTTTGTGGCCCAACATTGTGACCCATATTTTTCCCTTTGTAGTGGCTTTTTTAAATAGTTCTTTTTTATATAAGCATGTTCTTTTCTTTTCCAGGCGCTATTGGCCATCGACAGTTTGACAGGTAAGCTTCCTTTATTGTTTCTGCACAGAATTATTGTCTGCTTTGTTATTTCTTCTTCTCAGAAGCACTAGGAAGTGGTGAAGGGTGGGCGTGCCGGGGGACTGTCTTATGCATAATAACTTTGACATTCAAAAGTGCTGACTCTCAGCTAGGGCTTCCAAAATTACGGAAATGTCAATTACGTAACTAATTACGCAACTTTTTTCTCCAATTCCGTAATTCCGTAATTACGTAATTTTTCCTATTTTTTTTAAATTGATTATGATTTTTTGTAAATATTGTAGATAGAGTATCTACAATTTTTACAGTTATCTTTTACTATCTCAAATTCAAGGATGTATCAAAATAAACACAATATTTAAACAAAAAAATATTTATTTATTTTATTTTAATGTTTAGAAAGCTTACAGACTAATAACATTATAGTAACAAGAATATATAACTAAATTGCTAATAACAAGCCTCCACAGATAGATACAAAAAAAAAAAAAATTAGTTCCATGACAAAATAATCTAACACTGTACTGTCAAATTATTGATTCATTTAAAGAGGTGGTTAATTTTATTTAATTGTTATGAATTATTCAAGAACTTAGTTAAGTCAAACCATTTTTTATCGTCCCGAATATAATCGTTCTTCTTGAAAATGTGATCTCATAAATGACAAGGCATTTAAAGTTTTGTCACCTAGGGAACTTCTTAGTTTATTACAAAAATATCCGGCGGATGAAAAGGCTCGCTCGGCTTCAACACTTGTAGGCGTTATCGAAAGTAAATAATTATACGCTGCAGTCAAAAAAACTTCGCGACCGCCGCCAGCGCTGTCGTAAATGCACATTTCTACCCTAATAATGGAATGGAGATCTGTGTTTACTGTTGAAATTGTTTTATTTACAGTCACTTTGTTTATTTCTTTGTCTAACTGTTGTGCGATTGTCAACTCCTCGTCATCATCGTCACTGGTAGCAATTGCGTCCGATGCACTCGGTTGTGGTTGTGAATTAGTGCTTTTTTGAGTAGAATTATATTTCAACCGTTCCAAAAGTTCCACTATGTACATTCGTATATCATCCGACGATGGTTTCGTGAAATATTCTGAGGCAGCTGTTTTAAAAAATTCCTCATTGTTATGCAAATATTGCAAAACACCGAATACATTTGTTCGCCTTTCCTTAATTCTCTTTCTAAGAGATGTGGCTAGTTTTCCACTGAGATCGTTTGACTGAAGATTAAGTTTCTCTAGCATGAATCGAAGCGCAGCGTCGGCCGTCAATAAGTTTGAATCACGGCGACATAATGACAAAACTGTAGTTTTTATTACATCCAAGCTGTAATGAATGTCGTGAAGGTCTTGGATCTCTTCGTCTGTAAATTTCGCATTTGATTTCAAATCTAATAACGCCTTAAAAACGCATGATTTTAATTTGAGAAATCGGCCTACCATATCTGATAAGCTGTTCCATCGCGTTTTACAGTCTAGTATTAGGTCAATATTTTTACCATGTTCTTCTAAAATGTACTTTTGCAACAAGTCGTTTTTCAAAGGGGAGTTTTTAAACGATTTTATTAGATCTCTTAATTTTTTTATAGTGCCTTTGTATAAAAACTCCGATTCTGGAACTCTGGTCGATTCTACAATAAACGCATCCTCATCTTCTTCAATTTCCTCTTCTTCTTCAGCGCCGGTATTTGAGACATCCTCCTGGACTTCAGGTTCTGGAGATTTTTGTGTTTTATATAAAACATCCAGGACTGGTAGTTGTATCCCATGAGCCATACACAATTGGTGGTGGCCGTCAAAATTTCTACCCATTTTGACCATAACACTCGCTCCATCTGTTGTGAAAGCAATTATGTCGTCTTAAACCGAAGTCACTCAAATGTTGCTGTAATAATTGAGTGCCTACTTCAGCTGGCATTGATCCCTGTATCCGTACAAGTCCCAAATTTTTATATTTGGCCATATCAAAGTCTTTATTGTGGATATTTATATTCATATACCTTTTATTACGGGTAGACGTCCACTCATCAAACGTGATAGTAAATCTTTTATTTTCAGACTTCATAATTTTCAATTGATTTTTCAATTTGTTTTTTGTGTTTTAACTCTGTTTTAGAATTATCTGTGTTATAGTCGTAGAAGATTTCGGCACATCGTAGCCAGAGTTTTTAAAAAGATATCTCAGATCTTCTGACGTACAAAATGTGCTCAATGGTATCCCATCCAATGCAGCCATTCTGGCCACTCGAACCTCCATATTTGAAAAATAATCAGTGAGTTTAATTTTCTTTTGTGAAGGTTCATTCGTACGTTTTCGTGTTTGAATTTGACCTAGACGTTGATGTACTCGGGCTTTGCGACTCCTGCTGTTGCGGCATCTCTCCGATATGCTTGGCACGCATGTGAGTGTGTAACGCTCCAGTTGCGCCACCTGGAGTTTTCAATTTTTTTTTTGCAATGCTTACATTCAACACTCTGTCCATTATCAGCTCTCCAGAAATGTTCCCAGATAGAGCTTTGTGTGCGTTTGTTCAAAAACTCCTTGTATACAGTCTTATTTGAAGAATACCTGAAAAAAATAAAAGGAAGTTAGGTTAAAATGATATTGGTTAAACATAGTTGTCAACTCATTACAAAATAATGTAAACACTTATTTTGTAGCCAAACGTTTTTTTCTTCTATAATAGGCGAAAGAGCATGCTTAGTTCATTCATTCCTGATTTAGAGACGAACTATGAGGAATTTCAAATTTTTGATAGGTACCGACCTTTTATGTTTTAAACAGTGTTTTTAATTAATATATATTTGGGAACCTAGATATTCTATAATCTAATCGGAATAAATACACCTTAAGAAAATGTTTGATTTACAAATTATTTTGTATGAACTATGCATGCTCCACGCCCCATGAGGTTTTTAATGCCCTTTTAATACTAAATAAGACTGATTTAAGTACTTACATCTTTGAAGAGATAATCCACACATTCAAATTTCAAAGTCACCCACGATAAAGATACAACTGCTACAAATTGTTAATATTTGCGCGCATTTACCACCAACTTTTAATTAAGTATCAGATCAAGTGTCAACTGTGCCGAGAGTCTAGCGATGTGAACTGAACAACCGACAATTGAGCAATGAAACTACTTTCTTTTTAGTTAAGAATGTGAGGAGCATAGTAGTTCCCCTAAGTTCCCCGTGGTCGTAGGGACTTTTCGTCAGGGACTCCCCGGCCTTGCCGACTCGCCAAGTTGATATATTTGAACTCTATTCTGTACGTCTTAGAACTATTTTTTGCAAAATAGATATAAAATAAACTGCGGGGAATACCCTATTTGTATAGTTTCGATGTAGGTATATAGTATAGTGTTGCCACATTATAAATGTGTACGTATAATGCTTTTTTATTGGTTGACTATTTTGATGGATTGATGATACTAATAATTACGTAAGTACGGAATTGACATCTTCAGTTACGGAATTGAAAATACTTTAAAATGAGTTCGTAATTACGTAATTGCGTAATTACGTAATGGAAGCCCTACTCTCAGCCTAGTTTGAATAAATTACTTTTGATTTAAATAACGATTAACTTAATAGATTGCTTCCTTGTTCTAGTCGTAGCAAGCGCTACTGCTGAACATGAGGTCTTGGGTTCGATTCCCAGGTCGGGCAAAGTGTTATTGAGTTATTCCATCTGGAATTTCTCAGTAGCAGCCCGGTGTCTGGATTTGTGCCAGTTGATTGCAATGGCAGAACCATTTTAAAGGATATTGCTAAATCAGTGTTTCACATGTTCGGAAATTTGTTTGCTCACTTAACGCAATGAATGATGTTGAACTGAAAAAATCAATTCCTACTTTTAGGATATTTATAACGCAATTACCCCTCTGTTTCCATTGTACCTATACATAAGTTTCCGAACTTACCATTCCATCTTTGAGCTGCACGGTTAGTGACAAATGCGTGCACTGACTGGACAGGTCCACTCAATCTGTGTGGTTCTTTCCTCTAAAGACCATTTCAGACAGCTACATGGTCTTCACATGATGTGACCAAGATTATGTCTGAATTTGACCAGATAGGAAACGCCGACCTCATCTAGTTAAAAAAAAATATCGTTGACGTGTAAAACTGTTTGTACAAACCTACTTCCAATAAGTAATAGTTAAAAAAAACTTATTTTCTATTTTTTAGGGTATTTCGAATTTTGAGACGTATGTCAGCGTAGTTTTCGAAGACTGTTTTTTTTGCTATCCTGGTAACCCCGGCAAGGATAGTGGCACTTTATAAAATTATTGTATTGTCATCGGTCCTTGATAAGTAAGCCAAACGAGTTAATCCGACGTTTTGAAGGAGATCAAAATCATGTTCAAAGTTTCCGTTACATAGGCACATATTAGGTCTTTACCTATGAAATTGCCGTTCTGCAGTACTGGCCATTTCAAACCAAAATAATTTTTGTTTGTCTAAGAATTCTAATTTCAAATTAATTTTATTTTAAAAACATGGAATTCTTTTTCCAAAAGCAGTCATTTGTTTATTGATTAGTGTTACATTTTGTTAGTAAGTATAAACCAAACAGATTAAGATGTCATAAGTTGCATTCATTGCCCACCAGGTGGCGCGTTTTGCATACTCCCCTTGTTCGGATTATACTGTTTTCTTTTGTCTTGTAAGTTGTCACGGTGATGTCGTCATAATAAATCTATTGTTCTAGACTCAATCCTGGTTTATTTTCCATTAATCCTTCAGGTTATGGGCCCAGGATGCGTAAATAGTTAAATAAAAATAGTATTTGATGTGTAAAAGTTAAAGTTATAAAATAAAAATGCCTAATGGTGATGACAGCGGCGCCGGCACGAGCGGTGCCGGTTCAACGGCTACAAGTTCTGGAATTTCCGTGAATTTCGAGAAATTAAATGGCATTTCCAACTACGGAAATTGGAAATTCTTGATGCGCATGTACTTAATACATGAGGACTTATGGGACTGCATAGAGGAATCGGCGCCAGGTGTACCCAAGGTTCAGGATACGCGTAAACAACAAAGGGCGCTAGCGAAAATATGTCTTATGGTCCAGCAGCCGTCGTCATTCGCGCATGTGCGAAATGTCAACACCGGGCATGCAGCCTGGCAGAACCTCAAAAATGCTTATGAGGACCGGGGGCTGTGTAGAAGACTTGGACTTTTACGAACATTGTTTGGATTGAAATTGGAACAATTCACTGATATGGAAGCGTATCTCATGAAGATCAGTGATTTAGATCAACAACTACGAGATATTGGTGCTCCATTGGACGATGATTTCTTGTCAGTGTTGATGTTGAGTGGTTTGCCTTCAAACTATGACCCACTAATTATGGCATTGGAAAACTCGAACATAAAACTGTGCAGTGAAACCGTGAAAAGCAAACTTTTACAAGAAAACTTACGCAGAGACTTTGATAAAAGTGAAGAAAGTGCATTGTTGACAAACCGGTTGTCAAAATTAAATAACAGAAATTCTACAAAACTAAAGTGTTTCACTTGTAAAAAACCCGGTCATTTCTCTAAAAACTGTCCAACAAAGACAAACAAAAGTGACAAAAAGAGTGAGAAAAGTGAAAAAGCGTGGAACGGGACATTACTTACGGCATTGGCAGTGGACATTAACACAAATGCGTGGTATGTTGATTCCGGAGCTACGTGTCATATGGCAAACAACAAAAACATTTTCAATAACTATGTTGTGGACACTCCGAGGTTGGTTACAATTGCGAACAATCACAAAATATTCAGTGAGGGACATGGTGATGTAGAATTATTTTTGAAAGGGACTAAACAAACTACAAAAATTAGTGATGTTATTTTTGTGCCGGATTTGTCTACTAATCTACTTTCTGTTAACAAATTGACAGAGAAGGGGTTAAGTGTGCACTTTGATACAGAATTATGCAGAATTGGCTGTGGTGAGACAGTCGTTGCAAGTGCTACGAAGGTGAATGGTGTCTATCAACTGGACACTGCGACAGATGGACGTCAGTTGGCTGCAGTTTGTCAGACAGAACTAAAAGGGCAACCTATGATTCTGTCTGAAGGGCAGGAAGCAGAAGCTGCGAATCTGTGCGAGGCGAGGTCATCCCAAGAATTATGGCATCGCAGACTCGGGCACCTGAACATGAGAAGTATGGACTTACTCAAGAAAGGTATGGCTAGTGGAATTGATTACACTGATCATAAGTATACCCCTTGCGTAGCTTGCATTGAAGGGAAACAAAGTAGATTACCATTCCCAAAACAGTCTCACAATAGAGCAACTGAAAGACTAGGTCTTATACACTCTGATTTGTGTGGACCAATGTCAGTCTCCTCATTTAGCGGTGCCAAATATCTATTGACATTTATAGATGATTTAACTAGAATGACATTCGGTTATTTTATTAGAACAAAAGATGAAGTGTTGCCAGTATTTAAAACATTTAAGAGTTTTGTGGAAAATCAAACTGATTTGAAAATAAAGAAGCTTAGAACCGATAATGGATGTGAATTTGTTAATAAACAATTCCATATATTTCTGAGACAGCATGGCATCGAGCACCAGACAACCGTGCCCTACTCGCCACAACAAAACGGTGTTGCGGAGAGGGCAAATCGCACTATTATGGAGTCTGCACGCTGTATGCTACAGGATGCAGGAATGGATCGGAGGTTCTGGGCGGAGGCAGTCAACACAGCTATCTTTATTAAGAATAAATCACCGAGCAAGGCAGTGAGAGGAACTACACCGGAGGAAAAATGGACTGGTAATAAAGTTGATCTATCTAACTTACGAGTATTTGGCTGTATTGCGTATGCTATGATTCCTTATCAAAGACGCAAGAAACTAGATGCCAAAAGTAAAAGGTACATTTTTACTGGTTACTGTAATGAGTCGAAAGGTTATCGATTGACAGATCCAGATAATCCGTCTAAATGTATTAAGTCTAGAGATGTTCAATTTTTAGAGGGTAAAATGTACAAGGATTTAAAATCTAATCAAGAAACTAGTGCTGATGGTTGTCAAATAGATTTCAGTAGTGATAATAGTAATAGCGCGACTACGGAGACGATGCGTGATGAAACTGAACTACAATCACCACCACGACCACGTGTATCAGTAGTAGAAATATCTGATTCTAATTTTTCTCCTGATGATAATAATTCAGATGTTACGTGGACTCCTGACATGGCTTCAGATTTGTCAACGAGTGAGTACGAAGATTTAGAAGACGCTGCAACTGATGAAGCGGCCATGACAATCATGAACCGGAGTGATGAACCGTTGACTATTGACGAGGCGTTGTCTGGACCTGAAAGTGAACTCTGGAAGAAAGCGATCATAGATGAGTATGAGTCATTTGAAAAGAATAAGGCTTGGATTTTGACATCATTACTTGCGGGAAAGAAAGCGGTGAAATGTAAATGGGTTTTCAAGAAGAAGATGGGAACTGATGGTCAACTTTTACGCCATAAAGCTCGCCTTGTTGCAAAAGGCTTTACCCAAAAGTATGGAGTAGACTACAAGGAAACCTACTCACCTGTAGTAAGATATTCTACAATACGTACCTTACTTGCCCTGGCAGTTAACTTGGACATGCACGTTGATCACATGGATGTCAAAACGGCGTTTTTGAATGGAGATTTGAAAGAAGCCGTGTATATGGAACAGCCAGATGGGTTTAAAGTGAAAGGGAAGGAAAACTATGTTTTTAAATTGAATAAAGCGATATATGGGCTGAAGCAAGCATCGAAGGGTTGGTACGATAAGATAGATAATGCTCTAACAGACCTCCAGTTCAGAAAATCTCTCAGCGAACCATGTGTTTACATAAAGTCTGATGACAAAGGTAATCTTATAATTTTGGCACTTTATGTGGACGATATTTTAATTTTCAGTAAAGATACACCAGAAAAGATGAAGCTGAAAGAAGAGCTAATGAGGATGTTTGAAATGAGAGATCTTGGCCGAGCTACACATATATTGGGAATGCGTTTAAGACAAGAAGAAAATAAAATAATTCTTGATCAGAAAAATTACATAGAGAAAGTTCTGGAGCAATTTAAAATGACTGAATGTAAGCCTGTGAATACACCATTAGAAAATGGTATGAAATATGAAAAAGGCGATCAGAGTGACCCTAATTCAAGGTTAGAAGTCTTATGGGATGCATTATGTATATAGCAGTATGTACGAGACCAGATATCGCTTACGCAGCAAGTTTACTAAGTCAGTTTAACAATTGTCATTCTGATATACACTGGAAAGCAGCGAAGCGTATTTTGCGATATTTAAAGGGTACTATAGACTATAACATAGTGTATGAAAAATCCACATACTCTGTTTCAGGCTATGTTGACGCGGATTGGGCATCGAATCAATTAGATCGACGTTCTTATACGGGCTATGTATTTAAAATAGGTAACGCCGCTGTATCATGGGAAAGCCGTAAACAGAGAACCGTGGCTCTTTCAAGCACCGAAGCTGAATATATGGCTTTATGTGAAGGTGCAAAAGAAGCTAAGTTTATTAGAAGTTTTTTGAATGAATGTTTGGGTAAATATTTTACTGTAACATTGTATAACGACAGTCAGTCAGCTCAAAAACTATGTAATAGTCAAGTACATCATAGTAGAAGTAAACATATAGATGTGAGACATCATTTTGTACGGCAAATTGTAAAGGATAAAATTGTGATTTTAGAGTACTTATCCACTGAATTTATGCCAGCTGATGTACTGACAAAGTCTTTGGGTAGAGAAAAGCATTTCAGTTGTGTTTCTAATCTTGGTTTAAAGACTGTTTAGTTTAAGGGCAGGTGTTAGTAAGTATAAACCAAACAGATTAAGATGTCATAAGTTGCATTAATTGCCCACCAGGTGGCGCGTTTTGCATACTCCCCTTGTTCGGATTATACTGTTTTCTTTTGTCTTGTAAGTTGTCACGGTGATGTCGTCATAATAAATCTATTGTTCTAGACTCAATCCTGGTTTATTTTCCATTAATCCTTCACATTTTTATCGCATTTCAATCTTTTTCTACATCATGGATGGGTCATTTCACGCAGGCTCAATTTTTTACTAATTTCGGTGGAACTTTATATTTGTAGGTTTTCGGATGAAAAAATAAACTTGTGTTATTCTAGAACACATTAGTATCCTTATGTTTTAGTAGGAAATAAACAACTGTAGTTGTTTTGAAAATATGACGGCCACCGAAATTGCCATCCCACCGAAATTGAAAATTGTACACCGAAATTGCAAATCTAACACCGAAATTGCAACATCGCACCAAAATGGATTTTTTGTACTGTACCATGACAGTTATTAAACAAAGAACAACTTAGCCGTTGGCAACATTATGTAGCGGCTGCACAGGCAGGTATAGCAGGTCTAAAATACGTTTATTTGTCTGTATTTGACACTTTTACTAAATTAAATTTAGTTCTGTTAAATGTGATATGTTGAGGGTAATACTAAATACAATGCAGTTATGATGAGATCTTCGTTTTATTAATACTTGAGCAAAAAATTAGGTTTTTTTTTATAAAAATTCTTCAATTCGTAAACAAACATAAAATAATAAAATCTCAAAAAACTAAAGTGAACAAAACAAAAATCAAAAGATATTCAAATCACTGTCAGAGTCATTTTTAATATATTAAAAATGACTCTGAGGTCTTAATTTGTACCATGGTAAATAAACATAAAATAATAAACTCTCAAACAGCTAAAGTGAGCAAAACAGAAATAAAAAAAATATTCAAATCACTGTCAGAGTCATTTTCAATATAGTTCTTAATTTGTGCTGTAGACGATTCACCTAATCTTGATTCCTTTTTCTTTTCAGTTTTGCCATCTTTCTTCCAATCAGTTTCAGGTTTTGAATATTCAAATTCCAAACACATCCCGCTGTCAAAGTTTTCAAAAACTGACGTCGAGGGGATGATATCCAAATAAACATTTTCTATACTCAGTGAGTCATGACTCACTGAGTATCATTGGCGACATTAGATGAATCTAATGTCGCCAATGATTTTGATGGAATGGAAAGTTTCTTGATGGATGGCTTGACTAAGTCAAATCTCTCAGAAGCTTTAAAACGTTGCACGCTTAAAATCTGAACTTAGATTCAGTGCTTCTTGTGGAATTATATCGTTCAAGGTCAAGTTGTGTCATAAAACAATCTTTTTGGTCTCGTGTTTGCGAGTTATCATTGCAGGTAAGATTATAGAAACCTAAATGTCTTCCATGAGTACATATTGTTACCTTAATCAAACAGTCAGGATGTGTTCAAGACAATGATCGCGAAGCTAATCGTCGTGGTTCTGCTTTCATCCAAACTATCTGGTGTACCTTTAAAGTACCCGGAAACGTTTTTAATTGGTCAGGAAGAAGCCAGTCTTTTTCGATTATTTTGTAATCTTCTACTACTTCTATTTTCACGCCTTTAGCTGAAGTTTTGAGGTTTTGAACTAAAGTGTCGAGGTTGGCAATGTCTTTTCCATACGCAACCAGCTGGTCAGCAGTTATTATTACAGTTAGTAATGTAGAATTAGGGGTTTGATTTCTCCTTGAATAAGAATGAACGAGACTACTAGTGAATATTTTGTTTTTGGAACGTAGACGACGAGAAATGCTTGAATGAGGACTAATGCTGCGAGAACGTTGAAAGTTGGAATTGAAGTTTCCATCATAAGAAGGTCCTGGTTGTGGACTAAGCGAGCGAGAACGATTTAGAATGGAAGGACTTGTGGGTGATTTTTTTTCATTTGTTAATTTTGTGGTTCTTTTTCGTCTTTCATAGAACGCTTTAAAGTTAGCTCTGTTTATTTTTTGCTTCAATCTTCGGGCACGTGGAGTCATTTCAGCCATTGATAAAAATTTTCCTTCCGCTTTTTTCTTTCGATATCGTTCTCTATCTTTTCTTCTTAGTTCTTTGGCAAGTACTGGATCATCTTTTATTATTTTTTTCTTAGTCTTTCAGCCTGATTTTTTTTCTAAAGTTACTTCTCTCGATTGTTTTTCCTTTCATTTTCCCATCCTATAAAAAGACATAATTGAGTAGGTTATAGTATAAAAAGTTTATACATATATTGTACAGGTCCAATGCAGGCCCAGTTAACAAAAAAAAATATTTTACACCACCCGTGACACGGATAAGTTTAATGACAGCCGCTGACCGACAGAATGATGCCAGTGAAGATTGGATGGAATTACTTTTTGCCAAGTTCGTTTTTATTGCTATTTTAAACAGTTTTTTTTTAAAAATACCAATAAAAACATTTGTTTATAAACCCGCATAGACATACAAAGTAAAAGAATTAAAAAAAAATGTTAAAAATGGTAAAATATGTACCTACTTACAATACTACCCTCCAAAGTTTGTCCAATTAATTGTGTTACCTCTCAGGCGTAAATATCTTACCAAAGTCACAAGTCACATGAACCCACAGCAATTTTAGTATTGATGCAATATCGGTGGCAATTAACTTACCACCGAAACCACCGATATTGCACCACCGAAATTAGACACATGAAGAAAAAATTAAATAAAAATATTTAAGCTTCAGTCATTTAAAATGTATGGTCGCTAAGGGTACCCATTAACACATAACATACTCGCGTACCATACCATAAAAAAATAACATTCATTCGTACAGTAACCCACCGAGATTATTCCCCTCATAGATTTAAAAAGTACTTACGTATTGGCGCGAAACCTCGGCAGGATCGGACACGTCACTACTGCGAGAACGCAAGAGCACGACTGGGCCTCCGTGTGCGTAAGGAGATAGTTCGTTAGAATAGACTTGTTTACGTTATAGGTCGGTTTCAACAAAACACACCGATATTGCACTTTTGGCGTGGACATTCCTTATCACAATGGTCCTGATGTCTGCATGATAACAGAAGTAAAGGAAGTAATAAATATGGTTGCTTTAAGCATAGACCAACATAATCATGTTCAATTTAAGTACTAAATTTAACAACGTATTTAAAGAGGTAAATACGCTTAAAAGTTAATCACGGACATACCACCGTTATTGAGAAACGGATATATTTAATTATTTTTTTTATTTATATTTCAGCGATTTTTATTCATACTAGTGCCTTCATATGAGCTAGTTTTCTTATTACACGAAAAAATATAAAATGGTCTTATAAATACATTTTACACAGTGATTTTACGCGAAGAACCTCTAAAAACGCTGTCGGTGAAACTACCCGGATACGTTAAAAATTCGATTAATTATGGAATATGAGTACCGTCGCGGCAGCAACGTGGCACAAGCGGCAGGCAACATCAACGACGTTTACGGAGCTAACACTACAAACCAACGCACCACCTGTTATTGGTTTGCTCGCTTTCGTTCTGGAAATTTCGACCTGAAAAATGAACCTCGCGGTCGTCCGAAGACTTTGGTCGACAATGACGAATTAAAGGCGATTGTGGAAGCTGATGATACACAATCTACGGCTGAATTAGAAGCAGCTTTCGACGTTAGCGTCAAAACAATATTGGTCCATTTGCGTCAAATTGGCAAGGTAAAAAAGCTTTACAAATGGGTGCCCCACAAACTCAATGATCGCCAGCGCGAAGTATGCGTCGAGACGTGCCTTGCACTGCTCAACAGACACACAAATGAAGGAATTTTGAACCGCATTGTTACCTGCGATGAAAAATGGATTCTGTTTGATAACCGCAAGCGCTCAGCATGTTGGTTGGATCCTGGTTAAGCACCTAAACAATGCCCTAAACGAAAACTTACCCCTAGAAAAGTGATGGTCACTGTTTGGTGGTCTAGCGCCGGTGTGATTTATCACAGCTTCTTACCAAACGGGGTGAGCATTACTGCAGATGTGTACTGTGAAGAACTGAACTCAATGATGGAGAAGCTGGCACATCTCCAACCAGCATTGGTCAATCGCTCGTCTCCGCTGCTCCTGCACGACAACGCGCGACCTCATACTGCACAGCAGACGGTCTCCAAGTTGCAAGAACGCTCAATTTTCTCAAAGATTACCTGTCTAATAGAAAGCAGAGGGTTAAGGTAGGCACTTATATCAGTGATGATGCAGACGTATCATTCGGCGTGCCCCAGGGTAGCGTACTGGGCCCTACCTTATTTTTAATATATATTAACGATCTCTGCAACTTAAAAGTCAACAATGCAGACATTCTGTCTTACGCCGATGATACGGCTGTTGTTTTTTGCGGAAATGACTGGTCCGATGTTAAACTTAAGGCATGGTCAAAATATCCAACTGGCTCAACGATAACCTTCTCACAATAAATACGGTAAAAACTAACTTCATTTGCTTTACCATCTCGAATCGTTCACAACCAAACGATGCTTTTAGCATCAAAGTACACTCATGTGATAAAGTTCCAAAAAATAACTGTGGGTGCCCTACAATTAGTAAAGTTTCACAGACCAAATATTTAGGCGTCATGATTGACCAAAAATTATCTTGGTACGCTCATCTTGAGCATGTAACGGGAAGAGTTAGGAAACTGGGATGGATATATTTTAAAACATTACGACATGTCATCCCTACAAATATAAATAAAAAAGTAGGGCCTCATAGAAACCTCCTTAACGAAGTTTATGTAGCACTTGTGCAATCAGTTATAGTTTACTGTATCTCCATATACGGCGGTGCGGCTAAGTCGAGATTTATAGACGTTGAAAGAGGACAACGAGCATTAATAAAAATTATGTACTTTAAAAAGATAAGATATCCTACTGAGAGTCTTTACCAGATTAGTGGCTTACTTTCTGTTAGAAAACTGTACATTACACATACGGTCTTAAAAAAGCACGAGACACTTCCTTACGATGCAAACATAATATCTAAAAGACGAAAGGACATGATTGCTCATATCCCACAAACAAGAACAAAGTTTGCTGCCATACAATACAACATACGTTCTGCTCAATTATATAATAGGGTGAACAAGGAGATATACATATAAAATAAACCAGCACATGTATGTAAAAAAATCTTAACAAATTGGATAAAACCACTTCCCTATGAAGATACTGAGGCACTACTGCAACTGCAAACAATAAGTTAACTCACTCGTTTCTCTCAACACACATCCTCCCCGAATCACACACACACGATCATATACAAACCCACTCTCATAAACACACACACACACACACACACACACACACACACACACAAACGCACACGCGCACACACACACACACGCACACGCACTTGTATAATTATTGTTTAACATCAACTTTTAATTAGTATATTTTGTACTTACCTTGATATGGAAGAGCGGAGTCTCCTAATACAGGCATTGTTTGCTTAGAAGGAGGCTCCAATCACTAACATGTTTATTTGAATATGGTTACAAAATAAACAATTATTAATTTAAAAAAAAAAGAACTGGGGTTGGAAGCTCTGCGTCATCCGCCCTACTCACCAGACCTTGCGCCTACAGACTACTACTTTTTCCAGAATTTGGATAACTTCTTGGCGGGAAAAAAATTCAATACCCGAGAGGCAGTACAAAATGCCTTTGAAGAATTTGTTGTCTCCCGTCCAGCTGATTTATTTAAGAAGGGCATCAATAAACTGCCACTGCGTTGGCAAAGATGCATTGATTGCATGGGTGATTATTTCGATTAATACAAATAAAAAATACATGAAAAACATTCGTTTAATTTTTTTCATACAAAACGGCATTTTCATAGGTAAAGTCCTATTACTAACATGCGTATGAAACTAATAAAATCGTGTTAAAAATATAATTTACATGTAAAAGTGTTTGTACAAACCTACTTACAGAAACAAAATCATTTATCATTTCTCGTCTTCCACAGCGCTGAACCTACACGTCCCAGTAGGCACTTCTAGAGACTCTGGCAAACAGAGAAGCAGAAGTGCCGTGGGCTTAGACGTTAGCGTCTCCAAAGAAGATGGTTTGAAGCTAACCAAGACGGAATCTCAGGAGCAACACTCGGGAGCGTCCAAGCAGCAAAACAGCAAAACAAGAACAGCGAGTAAGTGCTATTGTGTAACATCTATACTATCTATACTAGAAGAAAGGCCCTTTCAAATTCAAAGGTCACAGTCTTTTTTAAAGTCCAGTCATAATCTTGGTCACATCATGTGAAGACCATATAGATTAGTGTCTGAAATGGTCTTTTGAGGAAAGAACCACACAGATTGAGAGGACCTGTTCATTTACTGCTCGCGTTTGTCTCTAATCATGCAGCATAACTTAGCCATGCTACCAAAGAGCAGAATATTTTACACTCTTAACATTTCTCTTACTTCTCAGGTCAAGATGGTAACAGCCAGACAGACTTAGAAAGGCGTCGTTCTGAGGACACTGAAACTAACAATGCACGGCAAGATGCTCAAAGTCTGAGCTTAGCAGGCCAGAATGGTCTTCTTCAGAGCCAGCAGACTTCAAAAAGGAGTGGAGACACGACCAAGAACACTCAAGAGTCTGAAAGACTGCGTTCTTCTAGTCACGGTAATCATTTTTGGGGATTTCACATACATATTTATACGGGATTTTTTTTTATCCAATGCGCAAATTTTTTTAGTGGTTCAGTATCAGTAATAGAACTGATTTCAACTATTTTTGCAATACTTAAAAAAAAATATTCTTACCTAATATCAATAAACTGCGCACAACCTACGTATTTCGTAATATGATATCGACAATAGGAATAGGTCAGTAACAGCGCGCCGGTGTAGGTACTTTGAACTTCTTAGACTTTGATCAATTGAACAGCTGGTAGGTACTTGTAGCTACGCTCGGTCGTTCGTCTTCAACGCCGCGCCCCGGCGCCGCACGCAAGTTACCATAAAAACCAGTTTCAAAATAAACATTTTCGTAAACGATAACTTATTTTTTTGTTTTATATGTAACTCGTTTAAGTAAAATTTCTTAAAATTTGCGCACTGGATAAAAACTTATCCTGTATAAATGAACTCACTTCTTTTCCCCATAAGGGATAGGTAGAATCTACAGAACGTCACCTGCTACTATCCTTACGTATATAAGGCAAGGCAAAAGTAGTACACCCTTTGCTTTGTTTACGTTCATATATTATCTGGTCATACACGCACGCTGGTTGCGACTTCGACGCACCTGACCTTACTAAAGAACATCACCAATTAGGTCACTAAATGGCCCGTCCTAGGGCATTTCCTCCTAACGTTTCCACTCACATCTGCCTTGTAATGTCTTGTGCAAGCCGTCCTTCATTCATCCTCTCAACTTGACCAAACCTTCTAAATTTTATATTTATCTTTATATTTGAAAATAGAAGGAGTTGAAAAAAATAAGGAGAGACTGTGTGCTCGGTGACTGTAATATATAGAAGTGAAAACTTAAGTATACGCAATTCAGCGCCGTGTCCGGGTGATGCCGGACGTAAAGAATAATAGCTCCATCCCATTTCTTCACATGTCGTAAAAGGCGACTAAGGGACTTACTACAGAATGGGCAGCAGCGTTCTCTATGCATTTTACCACCATATTGCGATCGCCAACTCGCCTGCCAAGCTTGGCGTTTAAGGCAGAGACAGTTCTCCTTACCTCTACCCTCCAAAATATGAAAAAATAAATTGACGTGATAGTTTACATTAGCCCAGAAGGTGTTACGAAAAAAAGAACTATAATATCATAATCATTTTAAGTCAGCGCCGGCTGTCGCTGACAACCAGCGCTGGGGCTCTGTCTCGCATAGGGTCGCAGCATCATGCTGAGCGATGACCGTTTTGGGTGAATGTGACGCATGTTTTTGCCGCAGCTTTGTTTTTATATTTGTGTTTTGTTCTTTCTTTGCGTCATGTTTACCTCAACAAAACGTAATTTCTTTCTTTCTTTTCTTTCTATTTATCCGTTCAGACGGTATTGAAAAATGACAAGGTTTTGCCAACCTTGACACCCCAAGTGTACAAATAAAATAATCGACTTCAATAAAGTAATAGGGCTTTTTTGTGACCAACCGGTCATCATCAAATGACGTTTCCCGTTCATATATTAGCGTGTCAGAGTTTTACTGACTAAAACCCACCCGTGTTCCTTCAGTTGCCTATATGCCAGGGCCTATATGCCGGTAACTCTTTCCAACAAATATCGCGACCCTGGCAGAAAAGTAATAGGGCTGTCAGTTTCATTTTAAACATTTGAATTGAAACATTTTCTTATCTGATATTTTGACAACCTCATTTCAGAACAAAATGGCGGCAATACTCGTGACGTAAACTCCTTAAATGAACGCGGCAATAATCATCAGACACAGAGTACATACGATGAGCAATCTTCCAGCGGATTTGGTTTAGGCAATGAAGGACTTACTAGAAGTCATTCTGGATCTAGATCTACTACAGACACTGAAACTGACAAAGATTTTAATAGGAATCAGCGCACAGAGGAGGGTGAGTATCTACCTGCAATTGATTATAATATTATGCTGTTAGATAGAGATATTTCCGTGTGGTGCCGAACGTAAAGAGTAGCTCCATCCCGTTTTTTCCTGTGAATGTCGTAAAAGGCGACTAAGGGACTTACAAGAGAATGGGCAGCAGCGTTCTCTATGCATTTCACCACCATACTGCGATCGCCAACCCGCCTGCCAAGCGTGGCGATTATGGCAAAGCCGCCCAAATTGGGGGAGGCCTATGTCCAGCAGTGGTCGTCTTTTGGCTGAAATAATGATGATGTTAAATAGAATATTAGTTAAGTTCATTCCTGTTTACTATTCACAATATTAAGTACTAGCTTTTGCCAGCCGCTTCGCCCGCGTGGAGGTCGGAAATTATCCCGCGGGAACATACCTACTACTGGGATAAAAAGTAGCCTATGTCCTTTCTCAGGCACTAAACTATCTGTGTACCAAATTTCATTTAAATCGGTTCAGTAATTTTAGCAGGAAAGCGAGACAGACAGACCAGACAGAGTTACTTTTGCATTTATAATATTAGTTTGGATGTTTGGATATTTCGAAAAAGAAATGAATTTTATTTGTTGGAAGCGGCATCTACACCATCACATGCGTATATCTTCACAGTAGTTCACAGTGACGTCACCAACCACGTAACTAGCATATAATCAACGTCCGGACATCTATCGTCAGTTCATTCCGATCCAGCCCGTCCCTTGCTCTTCTCTTCCAGCGACGCCGTAAGCCGAGAACCATACCTCACTGGGGGTGCCTTTAGCACCAGCTCGCGCCATTGAACCTGTACCTATATATACGTCCCCAAAACAATCCGATCCATCTGGTCCCTTGCTGCCAAATGCCGCCCTAAACCGAGGTCCGTACCCCACAGGGTGCTTTTAAGCCCTGTCTGGAGGCCTTTATTTATTAAAGCAACCACAAGCGAATCTGGCTAAGCCGAAAACTTATTAGGTTGATCTGCGAGACGTCACTTCCAAAATAAAATGACACTTCTAAAGTAAACCATTGCCCGGCAGAAGCCCACCAAACGCAGTACCCGTCTGTTAAGTGGATCCTCTCTTGTTTATCGCGGATGAGTGAACTTACATCCTGTTCGACATACCTCTATAAACAACGTCAAGTCATCGCCGCGCCATCCTAGGCCTTCCTAGGCGAAAATAGAACCTTATTTGAATCAATTACCTACATATTCCCAATTGTCAAGAATATCCCGAAATGTGTCAACGTTTTCTAAATTTATTTCTTTTACAGAGACCTCTCAGCAAGGTGGAACTGTCGTACATCGGAAGTCCCAGTTGGGGTCTAATGAGGAAAATGAACAATTCCAGCAGACCAGTTCACAATCAGACTATAGTGACCACAAGCAGGGCATCATAGGGGGCGGACAGCAAGGTAAGTCTCAAAGTTTGATAAATATTACAAGTATCGCTGCATACAAATACAGTATATATCAAACACGTGTGGTCAAATTAAAACTTTAATTTAATTACCGAAGGTCTTGAAGACGATCTGGACATTGAGAGGGAGCGCAGGGCCCTAGCGGTCAGGGGTAACATGCTGGCCCGCAAATTTTCCCGCTGCTCTCCACTAGTTAAAATAACGCTATTCAAGGCATATTGTCAAAGTTTTTATACGGGAAATCTGTGGGTCAGTCACACCAAAAGATCGCTGGATGTCCTGCGCATCCAGTATAACAACATCTTCCGGATGATGTTGGGGCTGCCTCGCTTCTGTAGTGCATCGGGAATGTTTGCGCTGTATCGCACTGATGGCTTTCATGCCATCATCCGTAAGAAAACTGCATCCCTGATCTACAGAATGCGTGGCAGCTGCAACGGAATTCTAAAGACTATCGCAGATACGATCTCTTCACCGCTATGGAGATCCCTTCCCGTCAAGTGTCCCTGATGAGAAAAAAAAAAAAAAAATTGCTAGAAATGTCGCGTGTGCACCCGTTGGATCATAAGAATTCTTTTTGCCTAAAATTAAATTTGGTTGATTAAAATTAACGATTTGATTAATCAAAAAATTTTGAAAAAAAACGGGCATTTTTTCTTATGATCCCCCGGGGGCACATAAGGACACTTGACGGGTTAAGCGGGTAATTTGAATTGTTTATTTATTTTTATTATTTTTTTGGCCTATTTATTTATTTTTATATATTAAATCGAATTTTATGGATGAAGTCATCGGAAATGAATGGATTTTAATTTAATTTTAATTATTGGATCATCTAGATTATGAATTTTTAATTTAATGTATTTAATTTGAGTGTTGTATAATATTGATATTTTTATCTTTTGTATTTATTTAAAATAATTTATAATTTATAATGTATGTATGACATTGTATTTATAATTTGATCATTTTAATGTTGTTGCCTAATATGGGTTTTGTTACCTGAAATAAACGAATTTTAATTTTAATTTAAAAAACATAAGTAGCCTATAATGGTCCTACTGATGGGACACAGGCCTCCTCTCGGTAATCCACCACGCTTTTCCATTAGAAATTTCTGAGTAACAGCTCGTAGTTTGGAAGCTGGCGGTGTGATACCCCTGTGCGTTGAGCCGTTGGTCCTCCGCCTGATCCCTCTCCGGTCGTGTTGAATTGCCGTCCCATCGGACT
Organism: Aporophyla lueneburgensis; assembly: GCA_932294355.1. Lineage (NCBI taxonomy): Eukaryota > Metazoa > Arthropoda > Insecta > Lepidoptera > Noctuidae > Aporophyla > Aporophyla lueneburgensis. Next base: position 11,390,431 of record OW028756.1, read on the forward strand.
ATGAGATTGAGCAAAGTGCGAATGCCCTTGTGTTTGCGCACGCCCTTGTGTATTATAATATTTCCCATGCCGATTGCTAATCCCCGTTGAGATTAACTGCCATAACCGAAATACGGTTAGACAACCATAATATGGGGCGTGCCTGTTGCCATCAACCGGGCTCATTTCTAGATTCTGGGTTGCTATTGAGAAATTCTAGACGGAAAACCCAAGAATACTTAGACCGATGAGTAAGAGGCACTAGGGTCCTCGAGCTCAGCAGTAGCTATTGTAACCACTAGACGAACGAGTCATCCTGCCTATCAGACCATAGCGCTGTTGCTAGCCCACTGCTCTTCTGAAATGCGGCAGACGTATCGGGCCTAAGCCCACTTAACTTAGGCAGTTTTCCGGGTAACATCCATGATTTTAATATAGACTTATTTCTCCTTTCCTCAGGTCTCCTGGAAACTGTAAACCAAGACAAACCAGGTCAGTACCGTATTAAAAGAACAGTTCCCATAAGACACAAACCTATCTCCCATATACCAAGTCACGGTACTTTTGAAAAGTTTGCTAACCACCGAAACGGAAACGTTGGAAGTCAAACCGGAAATCATGGTGTTTTCAATAGACCTATTGGACACTTGAGTAGTCATTCTGGTGGGCATGTAAATAAGGGCTGGAACCAAGAACAAAATATTGACCAGTTACTTAGAGGGGCTGGCCATCAGCGTCCTAACCATATTGTAAGTGGTGCTGGAATCAAACACCAAGGGGCTAATTCTGCTGATTATGTTAATCAAAATGATGGAACTGATACCTGGAAGCGTTTCACTGGAAGTGAATATCCAGGTACTGATCTAAACCAGGATTTAACTGAAGTTCACAATCAGGGACGGAACAAAGTTCATTTTGTAAGTGGAAGTGAGTACCAAGGTTCTGATGTGAACGAAGGCTTCAATAGAGTCCTCACTGACGATTTAAATACTGCTAATTATGACAGCGGCTCTGAAAATCAAGGGCCGAATTCTGGTGAATACGTTAGTGGAATTGTTGCAGATGACTCTGAATATGAAAGTGCTAATGTAAACGAAGATCTCAGTCAAGTGATTAATCGCGAAATAAATTCTGATCAATTTATAAGTGGGATTGAAAATCAACGAGCTAATAATAGACAGTATGCAAACAGAATTGGTGCTCATAGTACTGGATACCAGGAAACTGATGAACCTGGAAGTCTGAGTGAAATTCTGAAGCGAGGACTAAACAAACCTCATTATGTAAGTGGCTCTGGAAATCAAGAACATAATTCTAGAAAATATGTAAATGGTGGTTTTACTCCTAATGATAATATTAAATATGTGTCTGATACCGGATACCGTTCTAATTCAAACGAATATTTAAATGGACTGCTTCATCGTGGTAGAGTTAACTACCACCCAGTAACAGCAAGCCAAGCTAATGTTGCTGGTAAGTACATAAACAGAGATTTTGTACAAGAAGGAGTTAATACCGATCAGTATGCTTTTGTAGATGAAAATGAAGACGTAAATTCACAATACATAAGTGACATCTTAACTCAAGCACAACGTCTTTTGAAACATGGAACTGTACCTAATGGTTTCGGAACCACCCCTACTCATTATCGTCCCATTCCCAGTAATAGAGAGCCTGTATATAGAACTCCTAATTCTGGAAGAAGATTTTATGATCAAGGGATTGGTTCTTATATGGCTAATCCGTCATCTGCTGCAGATGATGATAGCAGTTACGGAGGAGTTGCTCCTGGTTACGTCATTCCTACAAGAATCCCTCAAGGATTTAATAATTATCCAAATGGACATAGCAGTAGACCTAGCTACTACAAAAATGGTGGTTTCGGCACCGGACTAGGCTATTTACCCGGCACCGATGGTACAGCTCCAACTACTATCTTTGGTAGAAGTCCAGGTTTCAATCATGTCTCCCCAGTTAGTACAATACCAGTAAGCCATGTTACCAATGAAGATAATGCTGGAGTTTTAATTGACAAAACTTTGACATTTGCACCTCTGAGACCTTTGACACCGTTGTCACCGTTATCACCGTTGTCACCGTTGACACCTGATGATAATGACTATGACGGAACTAGTGGAGATGCCTCTGATATTATCATAGATACAGAGCTTTTATCAAGACGTATCACTAAGGCACCCGGAACTGTTGGTTTAGTTAAAAATGTTGGAATTACAACTGTAATCAACAAAGATTTTACAGACAAAACTACTCACGCAACTCATCCAGATAGTTACAATAGTGGTACTAGTAGAAATATCAATGAAGCTATTATAGATAAAACTGTGCTAGTTAAACACACTAACAAACATGGAGTAGATAACGGAAAAATAGATAACATTTCAACTAAAACTACAGCAATAATTGGAAATAATGATGGTTCAGCCATTAGTGGTAATGGACCTACCAAACCCGGTAAATCCATAGTGATTGATAAAACTACAGTGTTGAATAAATCTGATAAAGATGGTAAATTTTACGACAACAATAATAAAGCAGTTGATAATAAACAACAAAAAATGGGAAAAGATGTCGGCGCTGTCGTCACTGGCATAGGTAATGATGGAACTACCAAAACCGACCAATCAATCGTAATCGACAAAACTACGGGTATCATAAAGTCAGTTAAAGATGGAAAAGATAACGGCAAAAAACATAAAACTGTTACGAATATTGAAAAGGTTTTAGGAACTGATGTCAAGTCTGGGTCCATTGACAATAAGGATAATAAACCTAACACAGACGGTAAATCTATTGTGACTGACAAAACTACTGTGTCTAAAAACACGGATATTCATGGTAAAGATGACGTATCCGACAAAAAATATAAAGATGTTGATAATACTACTAAACCTGTAACATCAATTGTTATAGAGAAAACAACAGTAGTAAACAAACCCTTGGAAAAAGGTGATGCATCAGGTAGCAATGATAATACGGTAACAACTCTGCCTAGAAAATCTTCAGTGAACAAAAGCACGGATAAGAATTCAAAAGACAACACTGTTGAGAACATTAAAATTGGTTTAAAAGCTGACGGGTCAGTCAAGAAAGATAAAGATATTGATAGTACTACAAAACCTGTTAAATCAATTGTTAATGAGAAAATATCAGTGATAAACAAAATCTTGGGAAAAGATGATGAATCGAATACCAATACTAAACTAACAAAACCAACTGATAAATCTTCAGAGGACAAATACACGAATAAGATTCCAAAAGATGATAACAAAAAAGATAAAACTGTTGAGAAAATTACAAAAGATTTAGGAAAAGATAACGGGTCTGACAACAATGGTAAACATGTTGATAAAATTACGAAACCTGTCAAACCAATTATTATTGAGAAAACAACGGTGATTAACAAAATCTTGGGAAAAGATGGTGAATCGGCTACTAATGTTTATAAGAAAACAGTTGGGACTGATAAATCTTCAGAGGACAAGACCACGGATAAGATTTCGAAAGATGATGACAAAAAAGATAAAACTCTTGAGAAAATAACAAAAGTTTTAGGTAAAGCTGACGGGTCCGACAAGAATGATAAATATGTTGATGATACTAAAAAACCTGTTAAATCAATTGTTAATGAGAAAATATCAGTGATAAACAAAATCTTGGGAAAAGATGGTGAAACGAATACCAATACTAAACTAACAAAACCGACTGATAAATCTTCAGAGGACAAAAACAAAAGTAAGATTTCGAAAGATGATGACATAAAAGATAAAACTGTTGAGAAAATTACAAAGGTTTTAGGCAAAGATGACAGGTCCAACAAGAATGATAAATATGATGATGATATTACAAAACCTGTTAAATCGATTGTTAATGAGAAAACATCAGTGATAAACAAAATCTTAGGAAAAGATGGTGAAACGAATACCAATACTAAACTAACAAAACCGACTGATAAATCTTCAGAGGACAAAAACAAAAGTAAGATTTCGAAAGACGATGACAACAAAGATAAAACTGTTGAGAAAATTACAAAGGTTTTAGGCAAAGATGACAGGTCCAACAAGAATGATAAATATGTTGATGATACTAAAAAACCTGTTAAATCAATTGTTAATGAGAAAATATCAGTGATAAACAAAATCTTGGGAAAAGATGGTGAAACGAATATCATTACTAAACTAACGAAACCGACTGATAAATCTTCAGAGAACAAAAACAAAAGTAAGATTTCGAAAGATGATGACAAAAAATATAAAACTGTTGAGAAAATTACAAAGGTTTTAGGCAAAGATGACGGGTCCGACAACAATTATAAAAATGTTGACAAAACTACAATACCTGTCAAAACTATTATTTTTGAGAAAACAACAGCGATTAACAAAAACTTGGGAAAAGGTGCTGGATCGGATACCACGATTTATAAGAAAACAGTTGGGACTGACAAATCTTCAGAGGACAAAACCACAGATAAGAATTCGAAAGACGATGACAACAAAGATAAAACTGTTGAGAAAATTACAAAGGTTTTAGGCAAAGATGACAGGTCCAACAAGAATGATAAATATGATGATGATATTACAAAACCTGTTAAATCGATTGTTAATGAGAAAACATCAGTGATAAACAAAATCTTAGGAAAAGATGGTGAAACGAATACCAATACTAAACTAACAAAACCGACTGATAAATCTTCAGAGGACAAAAACAAAAGTAAGATTTCGAAAGATGATGACATAAAAGATAAAACTGTTGAGAAAATTACAAAAGTTTTAGGAAAAGATGTCGGGTCCGACAACAATTATAAAAATGTTCACAAAACTACAAAACCTGACAAAACAATTATTTTTGAGAAAACAACAGCGATTAACAAAAACTTACGACAAGATGCTGGATCGGATACCACGGGTTATAAGAAAACAGTTGGGACTGACAAATCTTCAGAGACCAAAACCGCGGATAAGATTTCGAAAGATGATGACAAAAAAGATAAAACTGTTGAGAAAATTACAAAAGTTTTAGGCAAAGATGAGAGGTCCGACAAGAATCATAAATATGTTGATGATACTACAAAACCTGTTAAATCAGTTCTTAATGAGAAAACATCAGTCACTAACAAAAACCTGGGAAAAGATGTAAAATCAGATAAGAATGATAAAAAAGAAACGATTGTGACTGACAAATCTCTAGGGGACAAAAACACGGATAAGAATTCAAAAGATGACACTATTGAGAAAATTAAAAGAGGTTTAGGAAAAGGTGGCGGGTCCCATAACAATGATAAAGATGTTGATAGTACTACAAAACCTGTTAAATCAGTTGTTACTGTGAAAACATCAGTCACTAACAAAAACTTGGGAAAATATGGTGGATCAGATAGCAATGGTAATACGGCAACAACTGTGACAAACAAATCTTCAGCTGACAAACACACTGACAAAACTAGAAAAAAATACAAGAAAAAAGATAAGACTATTGAGCAAATTAATAAAAGTTCGAGCAATGATGATGGATTAGAAGACACTGATGACGATGATGTTGATGACGATAGTAATGCTAAATCTGTTAAATCCGTTGTAACTGAAAAAACATCAGTAAATAACAAAGAAATGGGGAAAGATGGTGTACCAGATAGTGATGATGATAAAGAAACAATTGTGTCTGAAAATTCTTCAAGGGACAAAAACAGTGACAAAACTGGAACAAAATACCAGAAAAAAGATAAGACTACTGAGAAAATTAATAAAGATTTGAGCAATGATGATGGATTAGGTGACACTGATGACATTTATGATGATGATGACAATAGTAATGCCGAAGCTGTTAAATCAATTGGTATTGAAGAAACAACAGTGAATAAGAAAGCTTTGGAAAAAGATGACGCATCATTTGGTAAGGATAATACGATAACAACTTTGACAAACAAATCTTCAGGGGACAAACACACTGACAAAATTAGAAAAAAATACCAGAAAAAAGATAAGACTATTGAGAAAATTAGTAAAGCTTCGAGCAATGATGAAGAATTAAGTGACACTGATGACAATTATGATGATGGTGACGACGATACTAATGACGAAGCTGTTAAATCAACTGGTATTGAAGAAACAACAGTGAATAAGAAAGCTTTGGAAAAAGGTGATGCATCATATGGTAAGGATAATACGGTAACAACTGTGACAAATAAATCTCCAGGGGACAAAAATACTGACAAAACTCGAACAAAATACCAGAAGAAAGATAAGACTACTGAAAAAATTAATAAAGATTTGAGCAATGATGATGGATTAGGTGACACTGATGACAATTATGATGATGATGACGATAGTAATTCCGAAGCTGTAAAATCAATTGTTATTGAAGAAACAACAGTGAATAAGAAAGATTTGGGAAAAGATGACGGATCAGATAATAGTGAGAATAAGAAAATATCTTCAGTGACCAATAACAGTGACAAAGAAAACAACAAAAAAGATGAAACTGTTAAGAAATCTGTAACGAATTTAGGAAATGACGAAAACGCTGATGTTGATGATGATGATGATGACGTTGGAACTGACGAAGGTGGTCAACCAAAAGTATCCAATAAACCTGTTACTAATACTAAAAGAGATGGAAGCAATGAGGAAGATAAATTTGTTGATAAAAATAAACAATCTCAGAACATAAATAGATATGAAAGTAATGGCGGTAATAAAGATGAATCAGGAAATGGTGATGGCTCTGAAAATGATGATCGCGATGACGATGATGTTGCACTAGTCAAGTCTGACAAAGAACGTAAATCTGGAACATATTTTGGCAAGGAAGGTAGATATTCCACCAAAACAGACAAAGTTCTAGGGCAAAAAGGACAAAAAAATGATCATGTAACCAACTCTAAAGTAAGTGAAAATTATGGAGCATCTAAAGATGATAAATTAACAGTTTCCAACAAAACCGGTCAAGATGATAGCAATAACGGTAACAATGAAATATCAAATAGTGATGATGACTCGAGCTTTGAATATTGTTATGATGATGATGATGAGGATTATCTATCTAGCGACCTGGGCAGAAATGGTGATGAGAATACAACCGTCAAGTCAGACAAGAATATTAAATCTACAACAGATGGTGGTAATAAACAGAAAGATCTTAAGGAAATTGGTAAAGTTGCAGGACGAAAAACACAAAAGAATGATCATGGAACTAACTCTAAAGAAAATGGAAATGATGGAGTATCAGATGATAAATTAACTGACATTAAGAAAAAACGTGGTTCCAACAAAACTGGTCAAAATGATAGCAATGACGGTAAGAAATATGAATCTAATAGTAATGATGACTCAAGCAATGGAGATCGTGATGATGATGATGATGAGGATTATCTGTCTGGCAAGTCGGGCAGGAGAGGTGATGCTAATACAATCGTCAAGTCTGACAAGGATATTAAATCTAGAACAAATGGTGATAATAAACAGAAAGATCTTACCAAAATTGGCAAAGTGGCGGGACAAGAGAATGATCATGGAACTAACTCTAAAGAAATTGGAAATGATGGATTATCTAAAGACGATAAATTAACTATCATTACGAAAAAACGTGGTCCCAACAAAACTGGTCAAAATGATAGCAATGATGGTAAGAATGATGAATCTAACTGGAATGATGACTCAAGCAATGGAGATCGTGATTATGATGATGATGAGGATTATCTATCTGGCAAGCCGGGCAGGAAAGGAGATGCTTATACAACTGTCAAGTCTGACAAGGATGTTAAATCTAGAACAAATGGTGATAATAAACAGAAGGATCTTACCAAAATAGGCAAAGTGGTGGGAGAAAAGAATGATCATGGAACTAACTCTAAAGAAAGTCGAAATGATAGAGCTTCAAAAGATAATAAGTTAACTGAAATTAAGAAAAAACGTGGTTCCAACAAAACTGGACAAAATGATAGCAATGATGATAAGAAAGATGAATCTAATAGTAATGATAAACGGAAAGATCTTATCAAAATTGGCAAAGTGGTGGGAGAAAAGAATGATCATGGAACTTACTCTAAAGAAAATGGAAATGATGGAGTATCTAAAAATGATAAACTAACTGACATTAAGAAAAAACGTGGTTCCAACAAAACTGATCATAATGATAACAGTGACGGTAAGAAAGATGAATCTAATAGTAATGATGACTCAAGCAATGGAGATCGTGATAATGATGAGGATTATCTATTGGGTAAGCCGGGCAGGAAAGGTGATGCTAATACAATCATCAAGTCTGACAAGGATGTTAAATCTAGAACAAATGGTGATAATAAACAGAAAGATCTTACCAAAACTGGCAAAGTGGCAGGACAAGAGAATGATCATGGAATTAACTCTAAAGAAAATGGAAATGATGGAGTATCTAAAGATCATAAATTAACTGATATTAAGAAAAAACGTGGTTCCAATAAAACTGGTCAAAATGATAGCAATAACGGTAAGAAAGATGAATCTAATAGTAACGATAAACAGAAAGATCTTATCAAAATTGGTAAAGTGGTGGGACAAAAAAATGATCATGGAACCTACTCTAAAAAAAATGGAAATGATGGAGCAGCTAAAAAAGATAAATTAACTGACATTAAAAAAAAACGTGGTTCCAACAAAACTGGTCAAAATGATAGCAATGACGATAAGAAAGATGAATCTAATTGGAATGATGACTCAAGCAATGGAGATCGTGATGATGATGATGAAGATTATCTGTCTGGCAAGCTGGGCAGGAAAGGTGATGCTAATAAAACAGTCAAGTCTGTCAAGGATATTAAATCTAGAACAGATGGTGGTGATAAACAGAAAGATCTTACCAAAATTGGCAAAGTGGTGGGAGAAAAGAATGATCATGGAACTAACTCTAAAGAAATAGGAAATGATAGAGCTTCAAAAGATAATAAATTAACTGACATTAAGGAAAAACGTGGATCCAATAAAACTGTTCAAAATGATAGCAATGACGGTAAGAAAGATAAATCTAATAGTAATGATGACTCAAGCAATGGAGATCGTGATGATGATGATAAGGATTATCTGTCTGGCAAGCCGGGCAGGAAAGGTGATGCTTATACAACCGTCAAGTCTGACAAGGATGTTAAATCTAGAACAAATGGTGATAATAAACAGAAAGATCTTACCAAAATTGGCAAAGTGGCGGGACAAGAGAATGATCATGGAATTAACTCTAAAGAAAATGGAAATGATGGAGTATCTAAAGATGATAAATTAACTGATATTAAGAAAAAACGTGGATCCAACAAAACTGGTCAAAATGATAGCAATGACGGTAAGAAAGATGAATCTAATAGGAATGACAAACAGAAAGATCTTATCAAAATTGGTAAAGTGGCGGGACAAAAAAATGATCATGGAACCTACTCTAAAGAAAATGGAAATGAAGGAGCATCTAAAAATGATAAATTAACTGACATTAAGACAAAACGTGGTTCCAACAAAACTGGTCAAAATGATAGCAATGACGATAAGAAAGATGAATCTAATTGGAATGATGACTCAAGCAATGGAGATCGTGATGATGATGATGAGGATTATCTGTCTGGCAAGCCGGGCAGGAAAGGTGATGCTAATACAACAGTCAAGTCTGACAAGGATATTAAATCTAGAACAGATGGTGGTGATAAACAGAAAGATCTTACCAAAATTGGCAAAGTGGTGGGAGAAAAGAATGATCATGGAACTAACTCTAAAGAAATAGGAAATGATAGAGCTTCAAAAGATAATAAATTAACTGACATTAAGGAAAAACGTGGATCCAATAAAACTGTTCAAAATGATAGCAATGACGGTAAGAAAGATAAATCTAATAGTAATGATGACTCAAGCAATGGAGATCGTGATGATGATGATAAGGATTATCTGTCTAGCAAGCCGGGCAGGAAAGGTGATGCTTATACAACCGTCAAGTCTGACAAGGATGTTAAATCTAGAACAAATGGTGATAATAAACAGAAAGATCTTACCAAAATTGGCAAAGTGGCGGGACAAGAGAATGATCATGGAATTAACTCTAAAGAAAATGGAAATGATGGAGTATCTAAAGATGATAAATTAACTGATATTAAGAAAAAACGTGGATCCAACAAAACTGGTCAAAATGATAGCAATGACGGTAAGAAAGATGAATCTAATAGTAATGACAAACAGAAAGATCTTATCAAAATTGGTAAAGTGGCGGGACAAAAAAATGATCATGGAACCTACTCTAAAGAAAATGGAAATGAAGGAGCATCTAACAATGATAAATTAACTGACATTAAGACAAAACGTGGTTCCAACAAAACTGGTCAAAATGATAGCAATGACGATAAGAAAGATGAATCTAATTGGAATGATGACTCAAGCAATGGAGATCGTGATGATGATGATGAGGATTATCTGTCTGGCAAGCCGGGCAGGAAAGGTGATGCTAATACAACAGTCAAGTCTGACAAGGATATTAAATCTAGAACAGATGGTGGTGATAAACAGAAAGATATCAAAATTGGCAAAGATGAAGGACGAAAAACAGAAAAGAATGATCATGGAACTAACTCTAAAGAAATAGGAAATGATAGAGCTTCAAAAGGTAATAAATTAACTGACATTAAGGAAAAACGTGGATCCAACAAAACTGGTCGAAATGATAGCAATGACGGTAAGAAAGATGAATCTAATAGTAATGATGACTCAAGCAATGGAGATCGTGATGATGATGATAATCTATCTGTCAAGCCGGGCAGGAAAGGTGATGCTAATAGAACTGTCAAGTCTGACAAGGATATTAAATCTAGAGCAAATGGTGGTGATAAACAGAAAGATATCAAAATTGGCAAAGATGCAGGACGAAAAACACAAAAGAATGATCATGGAACAAACTCTAAAGAAATTGGAAATGATAGAGCTTCAAAAGATAATAAATTAACTGACATTAAGAAAAAACGTGGTTCCAACAAAACTGGTCAAAATGATAGCAATGACGGTAAGAAAGATGAATCTAATAGTAATGATGACTCAAGCAATGGAGATCGTGATGATGATGATGAGGATTATCTATCTGGCAAGTCGGGCAGGAGAGGTGATGCTAATACAATCGGCAAGTCTGACAAGGATATTAAATCTAGAACAAATGGTGATAATAAACAGAAAGATCTTACCAAAATTGGCAAAGTGGCGGGACAAGAGAATGATCATGGAACTAACTCTAAAGAAATTGGAAATGATAGAGCTTTAAAACATGATAAATTAACTGACATTAAGAAAAAACGTGGTTCCAACAAAACTGCTCAAAATGATAGCAATGACGGCAAGAAAGATGAATCTAATAGTAATGATGAATCAAGCAATGGAGATCGTGATGATGATGAGGATTATCTATCTGGCAAGCCGGGCAGGAAAGGTGATGCCAAAAAAACCGTCAAGTCTGTCAAGGACATTAAATCTGGAACAAATGGTGGTGATAAACAGAAAGATCTAATCAAAATTGGCAAAGTTGCAGGACGAAAAGGACAAAAAAATGATCATGGAACTAGCCCTAAAGAATATGGAAATGATGGAGTATCTAAAGATGAAAAATTAACTGTCACTAAGAAAAAACGTGGTTCCAAAAAAACTGGTCAAGATGATAGCAATACCGGTAAGGCTGGTGGATCTAATAGTAATGATGACTCGAAAAATGAAGATAATGGTGACGTTAACGAAAAATCTAGAGGCAATTTGAATGCATCTAATAATTCTGGCAAAATGAATAAATCTGGAAGAAATGGACACAAAGTTCTTCGCAAAGTTGTAGGACGAAAACACCAAAAGAATGATCAAAACAGTGACTCTAATATCACTGAAACTGATGGAGAATCAAGAGTTATTAATAAAGAAGCAGCTTCTTCCAAAACTGACGAAGTAGAAAGCGCTGATGTACAAAAAGTTGAAACCATTAACGAAATTAAAAAAGAAGTCGCATCTAAAGATGGTGATAGCTCTAGCAATAATGATCGTGATGGTGATAATGATGATTCTTATAACAATTTTGGCAACAGTGCCAAAAAAGACAAAAAAGCTGTAGGATCTGACAACAGGCACAGTACTAGCAATCAAGCAACTGATAACTCCGGCAAAGTTGATAAATCTGGAAGTAATGATGAAAAAAAAGATGCAACCGTTACGAATACGAATACAGGTGGAAGTATCAAAGACACTAATGAAACATTCAAAACTAAAAACCGCAGAAGAATAACTAAAGTGGGTAAAAAAGATATAAAGAAATCTAAAAAACATTTAAAATCCAGACATAACAGCGATTCTAGCCTTGAAGTTTCTCATGATAATAATGACAAAAACAGCAAAGATGATATAAATACAACTACCAGACATGAACATAACATTCGTATCAAAACTGTCAAAGCTCTTCAAGAAAAAGAACATAAGAATGGCGATGATAACTCTGCTGACAACAAAAATGTTGGAACCAGGAGTACATCAACAAATTCTAAAAAAACGATCACTAAAATCCCGACTATCAGTAAAAACAACAGTAATACTTCTATAAAAAATGGTGACCAATCTGATCATGACGATAAATCTAACAACGATGATAACTCAGCTGTCAATAATGAAAAATCGAAATCTAATAGGCACACAAATGCAAAAGGTTATAAAAATAAATCTTCAAAGGTAACAAGGAAACATACAGCTTCCAGTAATAATGAAGAATCTACTGATACTAATATCAGTGAAGATAAGACTCATACTGAAAAACATATGAGCTCAGGTTCCAAAAATAAACCAACTGATGACAATGACGGTCATAACGAATCCGACAAACACTCTAAACATGATTCGACTAAGAAAAGTAATACAGACCAGAACATTCATGATTTAAGGCAAAAAGATACAGCCTCAGTGACTGATGATGCTGATAGCTATAAATCAGATATAGGTACTATTTCAACCACTGAAACTATAACAACCAGTAGATCAACAGATAATGCCCATAAAAATACCAAATCTAATAAAAGTAAGTTAGCACAAATCACAATAAAAATAATACAACATAAATCAAAAGAATCAAAAACTAATATTGAAGATGCTAATAATAATTTTGCAGGAAGCAAGACTACTACAGACTCCAGGGAATCAAGCAGAAATGATGATGGAAAAGATCAGGATAAGAACAACGGAAGTACAGCAAATTACGACAGTTCTGAAAATTGTAGCGACGGGGAATCTGGCGGCTCTTTTAATGATAAAAAAACAGGCACAAAACCAAATAACAAAACAAAACGGAATGCTCCCAAAAAGCGGGAAGAACAGTCCAGTCAATCATCTTCAGGGTACGGAACTGGCTCAGAAGAAGAGAGTTTTCAAAAAAAGGGAGACAAATCCACTTACAATAAAGAATCTGATGACAATGAGCATTCTGAACAACAAAAAGACTCTAAATTTACCGAAGTAGCTCAAGATTCTAAAGGCAAAACTATGCAAACGGGACAACAAAAAGACTCTAAATTTACCGAAGTAGCTCAAGATTCTAAAGGCAAAACTATGCAAACGGGACAAAAAAGCGGTTCTGAGAAAGACAACCAGCGCTCTTCTGACAATTTCACTGAAGAAACTGATGGTAAAAATAAGAAGTTTAAGAAAGAGTCTTTGAGCCGTGAAAATAAGGCGAAAGAGGAAGCTTCTAGTGGTGGATCTAAAAGGGTATATTCGAATGGAAATACGGGAAAGAATAAATCCAGTTCCAGAAATAAATCCAAGAAATCCACGAACTCCTCCTTGACTGAAGAAAAATCGAGCAGAACTAGTTAGATTTTTTAAATTTTCACTTTATTTCGAATTTTTAAATATTTAATTTGTCTCTTTTTCGATGTTCTTGTACTTTTATTCATTAAAATAAAATAATAATATTACTTTTTGTCTTTTTGTATCTTATCATCCTGGCTTGCCCGTGTGGTACCGGACGTACAGAATAGCATCAACCCAATTCTTACCGTGGGTGTCGTAAAACGCGACTAAGGGACTTAGACTAGAGAACGAGCAGCAACATTCTCTATGCATTTTACCACCATACTACGATTACCAACCCGCCTACCAAGCGGGGCGATAACGGCAATGCTCCCATATTGGGGGAGGCCTATGTCCAGCAGTGGACGTCTTACGTCTCAAATGATTATGATCATCCTGCCACTGCTAACAACCTACATGAGCCAATACATACTGCTATTATGATACATACATAACGTACAACATATACATATGAAGCTCGTGGCCAAGTTATAGCCCGAGGGTCGATCGATCAGGTTTAGGTCTGTCAATGGCTGACCATACATACCAACAACCTCCGTGTATCGGAAAGCACATGCCGTTAGTCGTGGCTGTCATTCATGGAACTTTGGCAGCCGTTACGGCTCTTCTGACAACCAGTCTTATTTAAGTGGTATCAAAGAATTTACTGACAGGAAACATTTTTAAATGTCACAAATTATATTTGCATGCTATATGTATGCTCTATATTTTGTAATCTAACACCTTTATATACCATGTTTTATGCAAATAAATATTATTTCTATTTCTATAGTATTAAGGCTCATTCAGACTAGCTCGACGTGACGTCGCGCACGAATCGGTGATTTATATCCGTAGAACAATTTCTATAACCGTGTTGCGGCGCGACAGGTCGCCCCTGTGTGACGTGTCGCACGCGTTTTCATAGAAATTGTTCTACGGATATAAATTGCCGAAACGCGTGCGACCGTCGCCGTCGCCTCGCGCTTGTCTGCACGAGCCTTTACCCAGTAATTGGGATTCCGGAGGTCAGATAGACAGTTGCTTCAGGTAAAATACAGGTAATCAGCTGCATCCGGTTAGACTGGAAGCAAACCCCAAAATAGTTGGTAAAAGGCTAGGCAGCTAATGATGACGTATAACACATTAACTGCCATGTGTCCGACACTTTTTGTTCCAATCAGGCCTTGTCGGACTATATGACCGACAACACATTATACAAAATCTGAACATGTCGTTGCTGCCTGGCAGCCATGTTTTGGAATAAATAATGTATTTATGGAATAAATAATCTATTTAAAGTGAAATAACATGAAATACATTTTTTTACTTTTTCTGATTTTCAACATGGCAGACACGTGTTAACTTTGCAAACAACATTTAAAATAGGGATGTTATGAGTCTTTGAGTAATTATTACAGCTATTTAAAATAAAAATTATTATAAATATGTATTGAGTGTTATCTAATCTACCTAAAATAAAAATATAATAACAAATCCGATATCATCCAACTTTTATTTCGGATTCGGTTACGGTTACGGATAAATCTTTATATCGGATATCCGATAGTTTCGATTTCGGTTACGGAGCTCCCTAACATCCCTGATTTAAAACTATGTAACAGTGGATTTTTTGTAATTGAAAGTTCATTTGCAATTACAAAAAATCCACTGTTACATAGTTTATGTGTTTCATAGTCTACATACTATCAGAACAAAACAAAAATAAAATTTGTGAACTAGTCTTGTTTTCAAATCTGTGCGCACTCCAAGGTCATTCGTTGGCATATATATTAGCCTATCATGTTCCCTCTGCAGAGACACAGACCTTCTGTCTGTGAGCCGGAGTGTGCCGTAATCCACCACGCAGATCCAGTGCGCGTTGCTAGATGTCACATGTCATCGATTTTTTACTGTAGGATACGTTTAAATGCGGTGAAAATGACGTAAAGAAAGACTAGACTCACAAAAAAACAGGAAAAATCTAGGTAAAACATGCGTCACAACCACGTAAAGCCGCCTTGGATAAGCATAATGCTGCGACCCTATGCGAGACAGAGCCACAGCGCTGGTTTTCAGCGAGAACCGGCGCTGAAGTGATGACGTCGACCGGTACAGCAAACGATGAGTTAAATAAATACAAATAATTCTAAATATAATATCTATTTAATAGTCAACATTCCGTTCCGCCGTTTTCGTTGCTAAAGTCACGTATTTTCATACATTTTCTAAGAGTTTCTATCATCATTGTAGAATTAATGTGGAACTCAAATAGGTACTTATCTTTTTATTAGTACCTAGTAATAAGGCCGGTTGATGAAAGCCATTTATGACTGATTACGTTTTTGACGAAGTTCCTTATCGCGCGTTGCGAAAGGGGGCTAGAAGGAAAAAATTAAGACCAAAAGTTGTAACGACACTTCTTGCTATAGTTGTAAGCCGTGCGGCGTGCGCGTGTTTCTCTGTCTGTCTCTCTCTCTCTCTCTCTCTCTCATAGAAAGCAAGCCAGTTATTTTCGTTTCGTCTTTCTATTTCGCATTGAACAGTGTGGTGTCGCGACGATTATTTTTGTTCAGTGTATACAGGTTTTTTGTACATAATAAATAATAAAAAAATAAAAAAAATATTACAATTCCTTCACTAATTAATCGAAAGGAACTTCGTTCCATCCGGGTGTCCCTTGACACCTCTCAAGTTTTTTTATTATGTACTGGTTTTGATGAAATAATCCTGATTTTTCACTCAAAAGGGTTAAAAATCCCGCTCTACCCGAAAAATTATCTAGCAACACTGATTTCCGCCCAACCCTTCGGGGAAACAAAACGTTATGTCATGTTATTTTACAAACCTAATTTCAATCATGGCGGCCTTTCAAAATTACACAAACTACTAGTCAATTACACGAAATTTACTTACATAAGTGACATTGTACAATCGTGTGCTGAAACACAAGGCCCCAAAGGCTAGGTGGTCAAGTCTCATTGAAAACAAAAATCTCCCGAAACCAATATGTCAATATCTCACACACCGTGTAACTACCTGTGTTTACAAATAAACGTTTCTTAATCACCTCATCTGAAAATATAATTTCACAAATAAACACTCATATCGAAAGTAGCAAAAAAGGTGTCAAATTTTAACTGCCATTTCCTTCCCGCTTTTATTTTTAGATAATTTTACACATAATTAGCCTCTCTTTACATGGATAAGTTGCAATGAATTATCTATGGTAAAAAAGGCGGGAACTTTGACATTAGGTTGCTAGAGATATTGATACTTTAGGTGGGTGTCACACTGAGTTGGCATTGTGTATTTGTGGGTGAAATCCAATCCATACAAATAAATCAAATTGAAAAGTCTGTTTGTAATTTAAAAAAAAAAAAAAAATGAAAAATTAAGTTGGCCCTCTGCCTGTCTGTTTCCAGTAATCTCTGAAACGGCAGGACCGATTTTGACGGGACTTTCACTGGCAGATAGCTGATGTTATAAGGAGTAACACAGGCTAGGCATACTTTTGGTTTGAGTAGCACGTCCAGTTGTGATAATTTCCGAACACAACGCGGGCACAGCTAGTCTATTACTATACTCTTTGGTGAGAAGGAAAAAATAGTTTTATCATGATCACTTCACAAGTACGACGAAGTAAGAGCGAATTAAGTATTACTTTTTTTTCGTCCGCGTGAAGACCTAAAATTATACCACAGGATCCAAGCTATAAGCTACCTGTGAGCCAATCTCATCCAAATGTGTTCAGCCGTTTTACCGTATTAAGTTACAAACATAGAGACTTTCACACATCTACAAGAGTTCATTTTTTAAAATTGCCTGACTGGCTAATCTACGAAACGGCAGGATAAAATTCACTGATAAAATTCCCAATTAAAAAAAAAAAACGGAAATACTGAACTGTTTGGGGGTTTTGTATGAACTATTGAAATTTGGACAGGACAGCTCGACGCCTGTCTGGGTGCTAGTAAGTTATAATAACGATAGAAATCATTAACTTAATACAAAAGATTAAAGGAAAGAGATCGACTAAAATAGCCCTGTGCATCACTTTCTTTATCACACAAAAAACGCGGCAAAACTGACAGCTGAACTGTCATTCGACACGAGCCGTGTCAAAGTTTTTTTTTCGTAATTAACAGGGCATGGGCGTGATCGGACCCAAGGGTGTAAACGCGTGCCGCGAGCGAGAATATCTGTTTTAAGGGAATAATTTAACTTTCGTTTAATTTGTTGGAATGTTATTTATTTATTTCGGGGATCATTCATTGTTTTAGTAGGTAATTGTTTCAAGCTTGTTAACTGGAGTTCAAACCCTAGATTCTACGATGGATGCAGTTTTTATCATTTCATTTCAATACGTCCACAGTTGGACATAGCCCCCCTTCAAGCACCGCCACGTCAACTGTTTCTGTGCTTCTTGCAGCAAGCGGTTTCCTGCGGCCTTCACCAGGTCATCAGTTTACTTTGTGGGAGGCCTTCTAACGCTAAGTCTTGGAGTGTGGGGCCACCACTCCAGATCCATCTACATTATCAGCTGTAAATGTATCTCTAGAATATAAAGGGAATTAGTAATGAGCAATCCCAAAATAAAAATCCGTTGGATGAGGGAAGCTTAGAACAGGTCGAACTTGCGGAGCTTGGGGTAGGTCAATGTCCAACAGTGGACGTTTTTCGGCTGAAACGATTTTATTTTACTGAGTTGACGAGACTAACGACTAGTTAACGCTAACTATTTAATGAGGCCAAAGCTAGAGAAGTCCTTTACTCCTTTTATAATTTAGGTACATCGTTCAGGTTATACCTATTTCTATTAGTCGTCATCTCAATAGTCACCCCTTTCTCTCGATATTATCTTTCACACAGTCCATCCATCGTTTTTTTAGTCTTCCCCTACTTTTATAGCTTTATTCAACACTATCATGCACGTGCCAGTAAACATCGTTTGAAAAAGGAATCCACAATCAAATTACGGCGCGCATGTCAAATGTCAAAATATTGACAATAAAAATAAATTATCCGCAACCACAGATCATTAGAGCGATTGCGATATCGTGTACCACAGATAATAATATAATTACATAGATAGGGCGATGAGTTACGAGGGGAATATAACTCGATTATGTTCTCATTATAATCGATTTTTATTTAGTTTGGCATTGTGGTTCTGTTAATTGTTTTGTTCCCTTACGCCTTCTTTCGTGGGGTTGAATAAATTCCGAATGAGTTGCCGACAACACTTAGTATAATTATATTCACTAATAAATTTTTGTTAACGCCTGATGCCTTTATTGCCTTTAGCGACTTTAGTGTTGATGCCAAGTTGTTGCTAACGGTATCTAATTAGGCGTACATAAGTGACGGTAGTTTACACAAAATTAATAGTCAAAAACTTCTACCCGACTTTTTGGACATATCAATTCATAAGAATTCTCGACTACGGACGAACATCAGTCCACACGTTTCTCTTGAATTGTTATTCAATAATTGTTTTAAGATCAAATAGAACGAAGTGTAGGTAACTTTTTCTACTTTTATAATAATTAAATTCATAATTTAAATTAAAAGTTCTACGTTTTATTGAGCACCAAGCTTAGATAATAATTATATCTAATAGGCGATCGTGCATTTTTGAAGACCGAGTTTGGAAGAAGATCGTATCATTCTTGAATATTCTTAGAAAGGGTTTAAGGCTCATGCAGAATAGCTCGACTTGTTTCGGCGGTTTATATCCGTAGAACAATTTCTGTGCCGTATCGCGGTGCGACAGGTCGCCCCTGTGTGAACGGTCGTGAGCACTTTCAATTTATTTATTATTATTTTTTATTATTATTTTTATTTTTCATTGACAAATGTCAAGTGCCCTAGGGTTCTGGACCTTTGGAAGGCGTACGAGGGGCCGAAGCCAAATCGCAGAGGCCCCTTAGACAATTTTAAATGATGAGGGGGCACCAACCGACGATAATCCCTGTATGCACTATGGAAGTGCACCCAAGGACAATCCCCGGTTGGAGCAGAACTATTACAGAATATGGAAACAAAGCAAATTAGGCTATGGGTTTAGATGGCTATAGTGGATTGGTAACCGCAACTATGGAAGGACTATGGCCCCTGCCTGATCAATGTTTTGTATACACGGATAAAATGGGAGGGGGTGACTTGCACACTCAATAATGGGCCCCCGGGAAACGTCGCTGGCACATAGTGACGCAGCGACAAGGGGGAACACTTCCTGAGGTGCTTCAGATGTGGAGAGGTATTCCACGGCTTTCAGAACAATCCCAGAGCCCGGAAGATGGTCAAGTCCCTACGAGCACTTACTGGAATACTTCCTTTCCCCGAGCACGTTTGCTCTTGTGAATCTCCACTCAAGCCAGCCAATAAAGGTAAGAATGAGGTGGGCTCTGAACCTCGCCAGTGTTCACTCCAGTCGGCCAATAAAGGCAAGCCAGAGATGAGGAACAAGAATTCTTCCAGGAGATCGGGTCCGTGGGGTCGCTACTGTCCAACAGCTCGCCACATGCTGCCCTGCGGGTTATTATTATATATTTTTTGCATTTTTTTATTGATCTACTGACATAATCACTGATTCACGCGCGACCGTCGGTCGCGCTAGTCTGAACGAGCCTTTAGGTGTGAAACTGTCAAAAGAATAGTTTCAAAGGACCGTAACACAGCGATAAGCTATTTCAAGAAGCTGGTAGGTACCTATTAGAGATATTTAATTTCTATGTAAAACGGGTGAGCCTAGTGACATTAACCGGGCTCTAATCCGGGCTGCTACTGAGAAATTCCGAAAGGAAATACTCGCTAGATTCTAAGCCCACATTTCCACGGACTGACTGACGAATTTTTTAATGTAGGTACTGGATTTTCAACCTACCTACTGTTTTGGGTCGAGAGTTGAAAATCATGTTATTTCGACGCCCTGAGACTCACTCACGATGCACTCTGTTGGATTCTCAATCCTCGGGTCAACACAGAGAGATGAACATGGACTGATGTCTTCTACCCATGGGGGTCGGCAGAAACCATAGAACGCCACCAGTCCTTGTACTCCTTTCGCTTCGTTTACTTTCATAAATCTGGTCATACACTCACGCCAAGCAAGTACTACGACATTCATTTAGCACCTGACCTTTCTGAAGAATATCGCGAATTATTATTTGCCTAACCTTTTCCAAACTATCAGCTGTTCTTCAATCTTACCCCTTGGTAAGATTGAAGAACATTACGAATAAGGTCACTATTTCATATATGTGAGGTCTCCTCCCGGCATTTCCATTCATATCTGCCTTTGTTAGTCGCCTTTCATTCATATTCTCAACATGACCAAACTATCTAAGCTTAGACGGTACTCTTTTCAATTTTTTCCCACGATATTCGAATGATAATAAAACAAAATGATAGAATTAAGCAAAAATATTGCTATTTTCACTTAGCTTAATCAAGTAAAAGGTGGATATTCATCTGTAACGGGAATTACTGAGAGCAAAGGACGGATAGATCGCATATCAACGGACAAGACAGAGACAAAAAGAGTTTACACGCTCCTTCCCTAGTTGGGCGGGATGAAAAATTTCTGCTTTCGTGTTGACCAATGAAATGTGGTTGCTGAAATTTGAAAGGTAATAAGTGTCATATCCTTTCGTTTATCAAGCTATTAAATACTTAATTTCCTTTCAATGATCAAGCAAAGTTTTTGTGGGACCACCCCTATCTATTCGAAAAAGAATTTTCGAAATAGATGCACAAAGTTACTGGCGAAGATATAGCAGAATATACCTACTTATACAAAAAAATATTCATACAGACGAATTGGGAACCTCTTCAAAAAATTGAAGTCGGTTAATAATTAATTGGGAGCAGTGGTGGCCCAGTGGTATCAGCCCCGAGTTGTAGTAGTAGGTCGTGAGTTCGAACCCAGGCAGGCGCTTAACTTTATGTAAATGATTTCATCACCACTGCTCTCAAAACGGTGAAGGAAAACATCGTGAGGAAACCGGCATGTCATAGAACCAAAAGTTCGATGAGATGTGACATCTACCAACCAGCACTGGGCTCGCGTGGTGGATTATGGCCCACTCCCTCTCACCGAGAGCAGGCCTGTGTCCCAGCAGTGGGAACAATATAGGCTGATAATGATGAATAATTAATTATTAAAAAAATTGACAAGTCTCGCAATAGCACTATGGTAGACCTGCACGGTCAACAGTGAAATTCGTTGATATTTCTAAATTAGAAATAAAATTATTCGTAGAAACTGATTTTTGTTGAACAAATAAAAAAAAAGTTTCTTTAAAATGTGGTAGCAGCGAAAAGTTGTATTTACTTGGTAAAATGCTTGTTATGCACTTCATTTGTATAGCTACATTTCCCTTTGGATTCTTCCCCTATCAAATCGTACAAAAACATGTAAAAACATCTTTCTATTCTTATTATTATTACGATCCGGTTAACACCTTTCCTGAAACGAAACGCCCACCTAATTTGCTTTAAAAGAAAACATTGGACATAAGTCCTTTCGCTTCTACATCTGATCGCTCCCTAATAAAGAAGCTCCGCCCACAGTCCCGAACCAAAGAGTCGACATGAAAAGCGCCCAGTCACTAAAAACGCGCGAAATAGGATGTCACTCGCCTGTCAGATTGTTTGACAGTCGTTGATGATTTTATTTATTCATTTATTAATTATCATTTATTAAAATAAATAAATAAATCTGTGTTGGTGATTATTAAATAAGTATTTATGTGAATATTTTAATTAAATATTTATGTGAATGTAAGGTGTTAAAGTGGTGATTTAAAAAAATATTACTTGTTTTTTATTATTGAAAGTAGTGACTAGTGATATGTGTGTAAAATTGTAATTACATTTTTTAATCGTTAGTCGATTGATTTTAAGGTAAGTGTTTATTTAATTAGTTCTACATTTTCTTTCGGGTTTTAATTATTATACTTATATTAAATTGATTACAGATTTAAATTAATAAAGAAAAAAAAGGTCTACATAATAAATAAATTAAAAAAAAGTCATTTAAATATATTTTTTATTGACTAATCAAAAGCATGAATTGAAATACGAAGTGGGTATTTTTATCAGCTAAGTCAATTGTTAGTACCTATTACTTTACTTGGAACTTATATATTAGAGTTTGGGGTTGAAACTCTAGGGCCATGGGTTCCGAGTGCCCAATTAGTTTTTCGAGATATTACCAAGCGGTTGGTCGACTTGTCATGTGATCAGAGGGTTGGCCCATTATTTATCCAAAGAATCAGCATTGCCATACAATGGCGCAATACTGACTCATTAACATACATTCAAAAACATTATGCACATTCAGTTGCATAAAATAAATCTGCCGTAGGTACTTACATACACAAATAACAAAATCATACAGGAATCAAACTCGCGACATGCAGTGAAATAACCAATCATTCAGCCTCAGAGTCAACCGTGCCTTCAGACTGAAATCTGACCATGAATTTGGGGAATGCCTCATGCCGTAACAAATTATGGTTAGATACTTAAATCATCTTGAAATGTATATATATAAAAATGAATCCCTATTTCCCTTGGTCACGCCATCACGCGTGAACGGCTGGACCGATTTCCCTTTTTTTTTTCTTGTGTTTGTTATTATCAGGAGAAGGTTCTTATGAAAAAAATAAGTAAAAAAAATAAGAAAATTTAAGAACACTTATTTAAGAATACTTAACAACTATGTAAGTAATATTATTTCTAAGTATTCTTAAATTAAATTAAATTAAATATTATTATTATTATTTATTTTTATTTATATTATTAATATTATTTCTAAGTATTCTTAAATTAAATTAAATTAAATATTATTATTATTATTATTTAATTTTATTTAATTTAAGAATACTTAGAAATAATATTACATAGTTGTTAAGTATTCTTAAATAAGTGTTCTTAAATTTTCTTATTTTTTTTTACTTTTTTCTTTCATAAGAACCTTCTAAATATCATAATTTTTAAATTAAATAGTTATCGTTAAGACAGGACAACGTCTGTCGGGTCAGCTAGTTAATTGTAAATGTGAAGCCCGAAACTCTGCCAACCAGTCTTACCAAGGGCTAAATGTAGTGTTATCTAGTAACTGGGTTGTGGAGGTCAGATATAATAAAAAACAATCGACATTCCCAAAAAAAATTACAACGTCAAATAAAACATTAATTTTAGAACTCAGTGTCTAAAATGTAAAATACAGATCTAAAAACATCGACATTACATTACATTCATGTTGTAGTGTTTTTTTTTGGCAAAACAATAAAATTGACACTTTATAGTTATGGTACCTATTTATTATTTATTGAAAACTATACATTAATAACATTAAAAATAAAATAAAATACATACTTTTATATTTTTAAATGTTTTTTTTTAACTAATATTTTTTTTTAATATAATTTATTAGAATGATATAAATAACTAACTATTCAAATAAATACAAAACTAAAGACACTTAGGGCTCGAAGTACTCGTCCGCATCATTGTCATCTAGAAACGTGCCCAGAAGACTGGCAGTACCTACTCCACACCAATTCGTATAGGTACCACAAGTTCCTTGATATGTAAACAACACTGACAGGAGGTATTAGGACTATAACAGCATAACCTATCCATTAAAAAAAAAGAATGATTGAAATCGATCCACAATTGCCCAAGATATCGCAGAATATGAAAACAAAACAAAAAACTGTTCTTTTTGGATGTCGGACCTTGTGTCCGACACTTTTTGTTCCATTCAGGCCTTGTCGGACTAAATGACCGACAAAACATAGAAAATCTGAACATGTCGTTGCTGTCTGGCGGCCATGTTTTTGGATTAAATAATGGAATGGAATAAACAATCTATTTAAAGTGAGAAACACTAGGTAGGTATTTTTTTTTACTTTTTCTGATTTTTCACCATGGCAGTTATAGTGTTAAAATACTGGTATTCAATTAGACTGAAACCCAACCCTAACCTAGTTAGAAAAAGGCAGATATCCACATAGTAACCAACTCACTAAATCCAAATCCTTTCGTAAAACTAAAAATACCAACACAAATAATTTGTATACGCTTTGGGAACCCAAAAACTATAAAGTTTGTAACACACGTGCGCCACATTTGGGTATCAAATGAGTATAATATAAACAATATACATTATTAAGACAATATGTCGTGTATGCTGACCTTATTAACATAATATTTTTGGGTATAACTTCCTGTTTCAATAAATAATTAATTGACTGAAATTCTTCAGTGATTCGTCAGGCCGTTTACTGTCATGCAAGGGTCGCGAGATTTTATCGAAAGAGTTACCGTGGCTCTGGCATAGGCAACTGAAGGAACACGGGTGAGTTTTAATCAGTAAAAGTCTGATACGCCCTTCCGCTCCACCCAGAGCGGGAGACTTCATTTAATGATTTTCCACACAAAAAAGGCTGTTTACTGTGCCTGTATGTTGCATCGTTGACGGAGCTAAGTCCTCAATCATCATCATTTCAGTAAGTCATCCACCTCCCGCAATTTGGAGGTTCCGTCACCGCCACGCTTGGCAGGCGGGTTGGCGATCGCAGTATGGTGGTAAAATGCATAAAGAACGCTGCTGCCCATTCGTTAGTAAGAAATCCAAATAATAATAAGATCAATATTCATCATAAGTGACAATTGCGTGCACTGACTAGACAGGACAATCTGTTTGGCTCTTTCCTCAAAAGAACATTTCAGACATCAATCTATATGGTATTCATATGATGTGACCAAGCTTATGTCCCTTAGTCACCTCTTACGACAAGCACGGGAAGAAGTCCCGAAGTCCGATTTCTTGGACACTAATCCAACAAACAGTCTGAGGATTTTTTGGGAATTACTTGTCGGCTACTTAACCAAACTTGCCTGTGGCTACCTTAATGAATTAAGGCCTCCAGCCAGGGCTTAAAAATTAAAAACTAAGCAACGACACGCTAAGGGCAACCCTTTGTGGGGTACGGACCTCGGCTTAGGGCGTCGCTGGAAGGCGGCAGCAAGGGACGGCCTGGATCGGAATGTACGGTCATAGGCCCTCGGTGGTGGAAGTTGGTGGTCCCATATAAATTTTACTGACTTTGCTTGGCTAGTTTTTTCGTTAGCTTCGATATTACGTATTTAATCCACTTTGTTTATCATGATGGTGTTTGCTTCTTGTCCCTGCTTTTGACCTGGCCTGTGGTATATGAAATAGTGAGGGGGTTATCTACCTAGATATCATAAGTAAAAAATAAAAATTAAAAGTTTTTTGCTAAAAATAACCGACTTTCAAAAAAACACTATACAAAGTGAAAAACAATATTAATTTCAAAAGTCGATGGTAAAAAGAATAAAATACAAATCCAAAGACAGACTTCCGAAATCAAAGTTATTTTCACTTTGTAGTGTCTTTTTGAGAATCGGTTGTTTTTTTGGAGTTTACTCCATGGACAGTAAAATCAAACTTTCTGCGTTACGTTACGTTATGTCGTTATGTTATGTTTACTAATCTATATATTTTATAATCGTTCGTAAGGAGTAAACCAGTCGTGGGTCGGAGTTGACAGACATATTTTTTTTTAGTTTTTTTCACGATTCATTATTTCTTTGTCCAAATCTTTCTGCCACAGTCTACTCACTATACAGTTACACCATAATCACTGACATTTCAAGTGGACACTTGAGCTCGAACCTAAGATAAAGCTACCGTTGTACTTCATAAATTAATGTTTGAGCATGTGTTCTACCATTTTTTGTAGCGAGTCAAATTCCTGGCTTCGTGCGTAGATCATATGGACTGATAAAATCATTGCTTATTTATTTATAAATCTAGTGAACCGTTTGACGACCGTACTTACGTTTTCTCTAAATGTTATTTTATTTATTTAGGCAAACCAACTAAATACACACAAAGACATTCAAAGAACATATCATTTTCAAATATAATAGCATTGTATGCATCTAAATTATAGGTAAGCACAGCATTTTATTAAAAACTTACAAAAAAGATGGATAACAAAGTAATTAGAACTAATATCAACAACATTTTATACAAAAAAAAATATACTTGTAACAAATAAAATAATATAAATTAAATAACAAATTAAAAAAGTAATAAAAAGAACACACAAATTAGAAAGAAAAGACACATTACTGAAAAATGATATATTACTGAGCACAGCTCTTTTAAACTTAGTCAACATAACCTGAAAATATATCAAAATCAAAAGTAATTTATTCAAACTAGGCTGAGAGTCAGCACTTTTTGAACGTCAAAGTTACATAAGACAGTCCGCCGGCACGCCCGCCCTTCACCACTTCCTAGTGCTTTAGCTGGGTAGAAGAAGTGGCGCAACAAACTGTTCAGCAGCACAGCTGTCTGCCCAGTTAAAAGAACTTGATTCTATTACAATAATATGTAAATAATTCGAAGTCAAAATGGTAAAAAATACCGCTATGTCTTTTAAGAATAAAGTTGCTGTTTTCGTCTGTCTATTTCTCTGCTTACTTCTTCTACACCACGCAACAGATTTTCATATGGTTTTCACTAGATATAATTTAGAGAATTTCTGAGAAGGTTTACGAAATTTTATCCTTGATGTTGGGATCGGTTTCCAGTCTAATTGGATGCAGTTGGATACCAGTATTTTACTTAGACCAACTGCTTATTTGACCTTCACAACCCAGTTACTGGCTAATATAATATCCCTTAGTAGGGTAGACTGGGTACGGTTGTGACAATTTTCAATGGATCGCCGATAATTTTGTTAGTATGCCACTTAACTGGAAGAAAGATGTTTTTTTATGATAAAGTATACATTTTTCTACGTAAAAATACACTAATTTTGCACCTAAGTATAATGGTTAACTCACACGAGCAAATCAAAAAAAAAAAAGGAAAAATGTCACAACCGACCACACCCCAGGGGCGGTTGTGACAGAGCTTGGGGTCGGTAGTGACAGGTTAAAAAATACACAAAACGGTCTAAAATCACGTTTACTGCAAATAATATCTCACATAAGGCAACATTAATCTTCTTCTGGGAAAATTCTACATTAACGAAACAAAAGAATTAAAGTACACTTTTATGACTTATAACAACTATGTTACTGTAGAGTGAAGAAAGATGTTAGAGTACTCGTATATTATTTTCGAGTACTATAACAGTCTTTAATTACAACCTAATCGGAATAACTACAAATCAGATCTAGTACTTATAACAGTCTTCATATTACAATCAGTCAAAAAAGTTATCTAAACAAATCTAATATATTGCGGTAACTGTGTTAAAATGCAAAGTAAATATTAACTCAACTTTTTTCTCCAACAAAAACTAAACATTTGTATGTTGTGTTTGTTTGCTATCAACATGCAAAATCAAAAAATAGAACTCATCTAAAGTTCGTCCTTAGTTATAAAAACTGAAAAAATCTGGATTACGGATTTATGGCAAAAAAGACCTGAGGTTAACTTCATGCATTTCCACAGCTCTCCGTAAAGAAGTTCTGTTTTTCACTTCTTAATAAGCATTTTCATCATATGTTATATCACACTGCGCTCTTTCGATCTTTCTCAAACGTTTCCTGGGCATCTATAACCAAAAATATATTTTTTACTTTTGTCACAACCGTACCCTGAAAATATGTCACAACCGTACCCATTGCCCTTCGCGAAAAAACAATTACAATGACAATACAACATAACATATGTACAAAGTAATTACAGCAGGCTCTGCATAATATGGCCGATCACGCGATATCACGTGCTTGCTACTAACAATTTTGTATGCGCTCTAAATCTGTGACCATATGAGATTAACCATCAATCTGTGTTTGGCACTCAACGTGTTAACGTGCTTTCCGAGGCACGGAGGGGTCTCGGTATATAGCAGCTTAACCTGTTTTACCCGTGTGGCTGTTATTGATAATTTTATTTCTGTAATTAGATTTGTTCAAACACTTTTACGAGTCAATCATATTTTTAAAACTAGACGAGGTCGGTGTTTCGTGACTACTTTTTAGAAGAAAGGTCGAAACAAACTCAGAGGTCACAGTCTCTTTTAAAGTCCAGACATAATCTTGGTCACATCATGTGAAGACCATGTAGATTGGTGACTGAAATAGTCTTTTGAGGAAAGAACTACACAGATTGAGTGGACCTGACCAGTCAGTGCACGCATTTGTTACTAATGATAAATATTGATGATATATTATTATTTTGATTTATATACATACATAAATAAAATCACGCCTTTTTCCTATGGGGGTAGGCAGAAACTACAGTACTCCATCTGCTAAGATCCTAACAAACTCCTTTTGCCTCGTTTAAGTTCATACATCTGATCATACACACACGTCGGTTACCACTCTACGCACCTGACCCTTCTGAAGAACATCACCAATAAGGTCTCTATAATATCTGTTCTCCTAAGGCGTCCCCTTCGGCGGCGGCGACCTCTCGCGTCCGGCCCTGGTGCGAGCCATGGTACGGAGCGAGAAGGAATGGGAAGCCGTCACCTCCTTCTGCGAAGCAGTAATGCTCGCGAAGGAGGAGGCGGGGCGTGTGAGGGAGTGGCAGTCACTGCGCCCTCACGTCCCTAGCCGCCGCAGAAGGAGACGCCCCGGGCGTCGGGAGTCCATAGCGGACTCCCGGCCACCGTAGGCGCGAGCTTGCGGGTGGCGAGCAATGGGTAGCTCGCCGCCCGGTAAGGACCAAGCTCGGGTCGACGGCGCGCAGTGTTCCACGCGCGCCTCAAAGAGATGTCAGCAGCAGTGAAGGGGTCTACTAGGACCGATGCCTGCCGGGGTCGCGTGATTGTTCGAAAGAGATACCGTGACCCTGGCACATGGGCAACTGATGGAACACGGGTGGGTTTTAGTCAGTAAAAGTCCGACACGCCCTCCCGCTCCGCCCAGAGCGGGAGAAGTCATTTGATGATTTCCCATCCTGAAAAAAAAAAAAAAAAAGGCGTCCCCTTCCGGCGTGACCAGTCACATCTGCCTTATAAATACTTTTTGTAAGTTTTTTGTTATTTGGATTTCTTACTAAAGAATGGGCAGCAGCGTTCTCTATGCATTTTACCACCATACTGCGATCGCCAACCCGCCTGCCAAGCGTGGCGACTATGGCAAACCCCCGCAACTTTGTGGAGGTTTATGTTCAGCAGTGATCGTCTTTGGGCTGAAATAATGATGGTGATGATTTGTTATTTGTGCAGGTGCAGCTCAATGTCAAGTTATGGCAGCATGTCGCCTTCAGATGAAGGTTTCGATAGATACGAACCTCCGTACTACTGCCAGCCCTCACATCAAGGTAAGGAAAAATACACTTATTCAGCCAGACAGCATTGGTAAGTATTAGTGATGCGTAAAAATGTATATCCACTGGTACGGATCGGAATACGGATATTTGGTGTCAGTTGACAACTTTCAACTTTCTTTCTTTCTTTTCTTTCTTTTCTTTCTTTTCTTTCTTTTCTTTCTTTTCTTTTCTTTCTTTTCTTTCTTTTCTTTCTTTTCTTTCTTTTCTTTCTTTTCTTTCTTTTCTTTCTTTTCTTTCTTTTCTTTCTTTTCTTTCTTTTCTTTCTTTTCTTTCTTTTCTTTCTTTTCTTTCTTTTCTTTCTTTTCTTTCTTTCTTTTTTCTTTCGTTGTTAACTTTCTTACTCAATCGGTGTCGATACGTGCGTGGCCCTGTAACGATAGTTGACGCCACTTGACGCTTTGCTTGACAGGACATGTTTAGACTTTCATTGCGCGCGTCTTTCTTTTGTTTTGTTTATAGTTTAGTCACTAAATAATTGATTTAAAAAAATATTCGAATGGAATTTACTAGTTTTTCAATGACCTTTTTGTACAATTTCACCTTTGTATTATTAAAATTTATGAGGTAAAAGATCCGCCAAAAAGTAACGGATACGGATACGGATTCTTATATCTCGGATATCCGTAGATACCGATATCCAGCACATCACTAGTAAGTATATTACCAAGGCACTGTTTTGTAGCGACACTTCCCGAAGTAACATTGGCGTCGCCGTAACTCGGCTGCTAGATGTA
The DNA here is from genome assembly GCA_932294355.1 of Aporophyla lueneburgensis. Lineage (NCBI taxonomy): Eukaryota > Metazoa > Arthropoda > Insecta > Lepidoptera > Noctuidae > Aporophyla > Aporophyla lueneburgensis. The sequence continues at coordinate 11,421,309 of OW028756.1, forward strand.
CGGTTTGCAGTGAGGGCATGATTCAAAAACCAAATTTTGAATTTACTTTATAGAGAATACTTAGTATATTTTGCTAGAGGCTTCGGCCGCGTGGAGGTCGGAAATTATCCCGCGGGAACATACTATCGGGATAAAAAGTAGCCTATGTCCTTTCTCAGGTTCTAAACTATTTGTGTACAAAATTTCATTTAAATCGGTTCAGTAGTATCAGGAAAGCGAGACAGACAGACAGACAGAGTTACTTTTGCATTTATAATATTAGTGTGGATATTAGTGTGGATAATAGATTTTGCTAGAGGCTGCGGCCTCGTGGAGATAAAAAATGATCCCTCGGAAACGTAAAACCGGGATAAAAAGTATTCTGTGTTTAATCCAGATGAAAAACTATCTGTGTGTCAATTTTGGTCCAAATCTGTAGAGTCATTTTCGCGTGATTGACTAACAAACATCTAAACAAACTTTCACACCTTTACATAAATAGTAGTAAACAAAGTCGCTTCCCGCTTAGATCTTTTAATCTACGCAACGGATTTTAATGCGGTTTACATCAATAGACAGAGTGATTCAAGTGAAAGGTTAATTATAACACGCGGACGAAGCCCCTGGCAAAAGCTAGTAAAATATACAATTGAATATTGACAGCCTAGTGCAAACATTAACATTTTTGCCTTTAACATAAAAAATAACTCCTGCAGACCCATGTTCCATCTCATTCAGGTTGGTAATACCATTATGTTGTTCCCAGGAAGCCCCATGGATGGTGGAGTCTACTGGCCGGCTACCAACGCAGAAGCGCACGAGTTCGATACCCAGGATATGTACCATGACACGACACACTACATAGGACGAGGATATGGTGAGGATAACACAGAATTTAGGGCTGCTTTGGAGAGATTCATATGCCTAGCCTTTCCTCATTATATTGAGGTCGGTTTTCAGTCTAAGTGGATTGTTCCTTTTGGACGTGAAGAATAGCACCATCCCATTTCTTCCCGTGAGTGGTGTTAGAAGCGACTAAGGGACTTACTAGAGAATGGGCAGCAGCGTTCTCTATGCATTTTACCACCATACTGCGACCGCCAACCTGCCTGCCAGGCGTGGCGATTATGGAAAACCTTAACCTTATGGCTGAAATGATGACAAAGAGATTCATCATCTGCCTAGCCTTTTCACAACTATGTTGAGGTTGGCTTCCAGTCTAACCGGACGCAGCTGAATACAGTGAGCGACTGCCCATCTGACCTCCACAACCCAGTTACTGGGTAATATGATATCCCTGGGTAACGCTGGTTGTCACACTTTCGGGCTTTTGACGACCTGTAGCGACTGTCTAATATCCACAAATGATAGCCCGGACCAACGGCTTGAAGTGTTGAACCATAACTAAACCGTGCAAAATAAAACTGGTTTGCTAAAAATAACAAACAGATTTTCAGACAGACACTAAAAAAATAAAATTTATGTTAATTTCGGAAGTCGGTGGCAAAAAACTAAAATACAGATCCAAAGATACCGACTCTCCATATTAAAGTAATTTTTCACTTTGTAGTATTTTTATGAAAGTCACCTGTATTTTTTTTCATACTTGATGTGATCTGTATTTACTCCACGAGTAGGTAGGACTGGCCTGTTAGTCTAGTGGTTAGTGACCCTGACTCCTAAGACTGAGGTCGTGGGTTCGATTCCCACCCAGGACAAATCTTTGTGTGATGAGCACGATCATTTGTTCTGTGTCTGGGTGTTATTTATCTATAATATGTATGTATTTAGAAATATATAAGTATGTTTATCAGTTGTCTGGTTGCCATAGTACAGGCTCTGCCTAGTTTGGGATCAGATAACGGTGTGTTGGTTGTCCTAAGATATTTTATTTATTTTATTTATATGGATATTTCATAGAAATATCTTGTTCCAGGCTACGAGGAGATGCAGATGGCTGGAAACGAACCGTATGACACCTACCATCACAATATGGTGCACAGCTTCGCACCAAATAACACAGGTAAGACAAAATATTAATTTCAGCTGTAAGATAATACTTGCACAGACACAATCAAGTAGCTAGGATCATCCACCAGCAACTTGCTTTGCAATACAACCTTGTGGAATCTGAAGTACCATACTACAGGTATGTGCCCGACCCAGTTCTCGAGAATGGTCACGCCACATTGTACTGGGATCGATCTATCATCACAGACAGGACTATTGTAGCCAATAAGCCTGATATTGTGGTGATAGATCGACGAGAGCGTCGTGCAATGATTGTTGATATCGCTGTCCCTCATGACGAGAATCTCGTGAAAGTTGAACAAGATAAAAAAATCAAGTATCTTGACTTAGCACACGAGGTTGTCGACATGTGTGACGTGGATTCTGCAATCATTGTACCGATAATTGTTACAGTAAATGGGCTAATAGCGAAGAGCCTCGACCAACACCTCAGGAGGCTCTCATTGCACGGCTGGGTCAAGGGCTTGATTCAGAAAGCAGTACTCTTAGACACGGCACGTATTGTCAGGAGGTTCCTCTCTCTAGAGCCCTGACCACCGGCAGCTTGGACCCTGCTCCCGATGCCGTTGGGCAACTATTTTTTATATTTTTAAATGTTTTTTGTATAATTTTTGTAAAAATATTTAAAAATATACTTAATATGTAAGAAAATAAATAATAATAAATTGTTTATTAATGGATTAGCTTAACTTCCACTGAAAGGATTGGCCGGAACTAGAAAAATACAGAATTGTGTTGAAAGGGCCGAGGTTGGGTGCCTTTACCCTGCAGTTTGACAATGCAGACTTGTTTTAGATTACAAAATTTTGTGAAAAGTAAGTTTATTAATATTAAACCCAACTACAGAAAAATATAAAAATAATAAAACTAAACAAACAAAGATCATGCATGTAGTCTTCTTTCATACTTTTTAGAGCAAGATTTTTTCAGAAACAGGATTTTAGTTTTGTTTTCTATCTTCCATTCTCCTAGGTCTAGACTGCGACCTCCAATCCCTCCCCCTGCGCTACGACCGCCCCGCACCCCCCTCCTTCGTGAGGGTCGCCAAGAGAAGGACCACAGCCAACAAGAAAGAGAGGAGAAGAACACAGAGTATCAACACAGCATTCTCCGATTTAAGGGATTGTATACCTAATGTACCGCCCGATACGAAACTTTCTAAGGTGAGAATACTGTTTTCTTTATACTGTGTACATTTTTCTATAGATACTCGTATTACTCAAGCTAGGAATTCGAACTTTATAAACGTCAAAAGTTACTAGTAGTGATGTACTGAACATCCGTATCCGTATCCGCGGATAGATAGAAAGAAAGAAAGAACTAATTTACTTGCCATCAATTTGGGTACAAATTAAGATGTAAACATTGTAAAAAAAAAAAACAATTCCAACACACTCTACCTTACGGCATGCAAAAGTAAAAACATTTTAAATCTACTCAATTGTACAACAAATAACCAAAACAAAGAAAAAAAAAAACATAAAAGGTACTACTAAGTTATGTGAGACCTGTAGTCTCACATAACTTAGTAGTACTTTCTTACATTATACTAAACATCAAAAACGGGAAGAGATATCCTTTGATATTCGAGGTAGAAGAAAGACCGTTACTTTTTTGGCGGATCGTTTACCTCATTAATTTTCAATAATCCTCAATACATAAATGAAATTCTCGTTAGCGATAAGGTAGCAATGAAAAACTATTAAAATTCATTCAGTCTACATCAAAAGTTGATTTCACTAGGTCAACTTCAATAACTAGTTACACTTTTTTATTTCATAAAATAAAATATTTAGTGTCTAAACTATAAACAAAACAAAAGAAAGACCCGCGCAATATAACTCGAAATGTGTCCTGTCAAGCAAAGTGTCAAGCGGCGTCAACTATCGTATGAAGGTCACACGCATCGACACCGTTTGAGTGAGAAACTTAAGATCCGTATCCAGCGAACTTCACTTTTCTTGATGGTAAAATAGAAACAGACTTGTTATATGTAGTTCTTTCAGAAGAGAGCTTTTTAAACGAAGAAACAAAATGAAGACTCTCAAGACAACGAGAACGTATTAAAAAAAAAATTGCCACGCTTTACTTTTTACTGAGCAGTCTGATTTAGAAAATTGTTTTTGAAATGTTGTGTTGAGTGAAATGTAATGCATGGCAATTGTATGTATATATATTTTTGGAGTGCAGAAAAAACGAAATAATTATAAATAATCATACCGACGAAAATAAGAAAAAGAAAAGCAGAAATAAACTTTCTACTCTAACTAATTCTTTAATCAATGTAAATTACTAAATTGAGTCGTTACTACGTGAAAATAGAAAACGAATTAACTGAACGAATAGTAATCTTAATTTCTGACCAGCAGGTCAGAAATTAAGTGAATCTGACAAACCTAAAACCAACCTCCTAGGTCCTGCGGTCCTCAATAATAATTATGTCATCAAAAAACTAAAGGGGACAATAAAACAATTAAAATCTAAGTCAGAAAAGATTGGGGAAAAACCACGATTATGCAATAATAATCACCGTAATTTTCAATTAAAACCTAATAATTAGTAATAGGATAGGACATAATGGCGTTAATTTTGACAGTTGAATAAAGTTCCATATCTAAACGCGGACCCTTTACCTCGAAACCCACCTCGACGGACATACCTCCGTCTCACTCTTGCATGTGACATTGCCAGATGGTGCGAAAGAGATCGCAGAGCATCAATAGCGCGTTTTCGAGTCTCAGACAGCATATCCCTAACGTCCTTCCCGACACAAAGATGACCAAGGTTAGTACGACTTCTGGGATTGAGAAGTTTCTGTTGGTACTTGTTTAGGTAGATAGTACACTGTTGGGCATAGAATTCCCTTAGACTAAGAAATGTTTAGTAGAAACCTATGGGTTAATTGCGTCACACACTCACACGTCATAAAAAGGCAATTGATTGTCTATTGTTCCGAGGTTGTAAATGACCCAATGAACGCGGCTGTACTCTCAAAATGAAAGGCGTAGTGATCGATTGCCATTTTATCTGTGTTTCGCAAATACCCCGCGGGTCAAAGTTGGCCTGACTTTGTCATAATCGCCACGTTTGGGAAGCGTGATGGCGATCGCAGTATGTTGGTAAAATGCATAGAAAATGCTGCTGCCCATTCTCTTGTTCCTTAATCGCCTCTTACGACACCCACGGGACGAAATTGGATAGTGCTATTCTTTACGTCCGGCACCACACGTTACAGCGCGAGCAGTTAAAATAAATAAATAATAAATTTCCTCAAAACCCAGAGTGCGATGTGAAACGCGATCCGATCTCGATTTCGCTTCTAGCGTATCCCGCTTCTGATTACAACGAAAGTACCAACAAAAACTCCGAAACACCCCAGAAGTCACAGATCCATTCTCAAATTTTAATCGGACATTAACATTTCCTTTCCTGTTAGATCAAGACTCTTCGGCTGGCGACCTCCTACATCTCCTACCTGCTGAAGGTGCTGGAGACGGATGGAGAGCCCGCCGGAGGGTTCAGGGCAGACCTGCATCATACGCCGCCGAGGAGACGGACTGTTGAAGGGAACCAGGTGAGCTCTTGGTCTTTTATGATAGCCTAGTAATTTTCAAACTCTTTTGGGAAGTCTTTCAAAGTAGCTCCTTTGTTTTATGATCGCTTTTTACTCTTGAAACGCTTATGGGATCCCTCAAGGTGAGTTTACTTTCTTTTTCTTCGGTCTCATACGAAGCTCTTGGTTTGTATGAAGTCCTGGTACCTTCAGACTGTAAAAGCTACGTTTTTTTATGGCAAACAAGATTGATGGTAAGTTGTCACCACTAGACCTTTGATGATCCAAGAGACAAACTCTGAAGTATCCCATATGTGTCTGTCTCTACCACTGACGATTTCGTACGTCTCTTACTTCTCTGCATGAGATTGATGGCTAGCTCACCGCGGGGTTTGGTTTTAATTTGGTTTCGGGAAAACTTTCAAGAGGCACCCGGGCTTGGGGATAAGACCGGGGAGTGTGTGTGTGATTTTCACCACCTTTAAAACGTCGCATTAATTTGAAATTTTGCACACTTAATGATTTCATTTTATGCAATTATCTTGGCCAGGAAAGCAAGGGGACAAAAAAAAACATGAAATCCCGCTTTTGTAGCTGGCCGAGCTGAAAAATAGAAAACAAATAATAGTTTTGATAGAAAACTAAACTAAAAAGCGTGGCAAGCTTTTTGAATTAATATCGAGAGCACCCCATGTTTTGTCCCATTATTTTCTATTTTTTAGTTTGGTTTTCTATGACTGGGTGTTCTAATTTTGGGAACTTTCAATGTAAGATTACTTGATTTGCTATCTTCGTCAGTACTTTAGAGTATATTTTTTTCGAGAAGGCCTTGCTATATCTGTGTAAACACTGTTCCATGGTTCCATGACACTACATTATTAGACTTATGACGTCATCGTAAACTTTATCATTAACTATTATTTACCTTCAGCGTCACCTTCCTTGGCACATATACCGTCATAATAAAAAAAATGCGATCTAAGTTAAGTTGTAGCCATTTTGCATGTCCAACTTTTTTCCATTTGGGTAAAGTTATTATTACCAAAAATACAACTTAGCACCGTTCTAAGTTGCTAGTTCTTAATTTTTAAAAAATGGCGGTTTAAACCTGGTCTAAATACTCACCTTGTAAACATTATCTTGAAAACAAACCGCGGAATTATAACAATTTTTAGAACGTAATCCATAAAATCATTTTTATGACAGTTTAAAGTAATTTCCCGTCATAATACACAGGGTATAAAAATACTGTAATAACAGTTTTGTAGGGCATCTGTTTTTTCTTTTAAATTCGTCGGTGTTGTAATTGTAATTAATCAAAAATATGGTAGTTTCTGGAATTTTTTGAAGCTTTGATTTCCAAGTAACTTACCTAGTTGCGACTAACCCATCGCCGCTGAGAAAGCGACTATACTCGTATTCCTAGTTCTTGAAAGGTAGGTCAGTGCCCGTAGCATGACCACCAACAGGTTTTATCAATGGAAGAATAGACAAAATGACAGATCGTAAAAAGTTTTTTACGGATTGCCAAAAATCAAACCTTAAAAATCGTTTGGTTGCCTTTAATGTGCATGTTAGGGTCGTTTAAAGTTTTGACCAAAGTTGGAAATAAGTTTTTTTTAAACTATTTGATATCAGTACCCAATGCGTGAGTATTGCCAGCTTATTTTAATTTGACACTGTATTTTATACATATATAAACTAGCTTTTGCTCGCGACTTCATCTGCGTAAATGTCGGCTATCGCGGACGCAGACAAAGTCACGGAATAAAAAGTAGCCTATTTCCTTTCTCAGGCTCTAAACTATCTGTGTACCAAATTTCATTTAAATCGGTTCAGTAGTTTTAGCAGGAAAGCGAGACAGACAGACAGACAGACAGAGTTACTTTCGCATTTATAATATTAGTGTGGAAGTTTGGATGTGGACTAGCTTCTGCCCGCGACTTCGTCCGCGTCAAGTATTTGCTCCCTGACCCTTCCCGTCGCATCGCAGTCCATTTTTTTGTTGCTACTCCGCTCCTTTTGTTTGTAGCGTGATGTTATATAGCATATAGCCTTCTTCAATAAATAGGCTACCCGACTCAAAAATATTTTTTCAATTCGAACCAGTACTTCCTGAGATTGGCGCGTCCCACCCCCCATTTTAGGGAAGTGGGGGGTTACAAAGAGACATAAAGTAGCCTATGTCAGTCTCCATCCCTTCAACTATCTCCACTTAAAAAATCACGTCAATTCGTTGCTCCGTTTTGCAGTGAAAACGGACAAACAGACACACACACTTTCCCATTTATAATATTAGTATGGATAGTGTGGATTTCACGCGGACGAATCCGCAGGCAGAACCTAGCTAAAATATACCAACAACAACAAGTTACACATGTTACTAGCCCCGTCACTCGCCAGCCACTGGCGCCAGTGAGTATTGCACTTGAACTCCACATGTTAGTAGATAAGACTTGATTCCCCAGTGAATGTCGGTATGCGCACAAATGCATACGTACGTACCTATGTAGGTTTATATGTTTAAAACGCTTTTATTATATTGGTATGTATGTATGTATAGGTACCTATGTATATGTAACGGAACCATTGAGCATGATTTTCCACTCCCTTCAAAACGTCGGATTAATTTGAAACTTTGCACACTTATCATTTTATCAAGCACCGATTTTCTTTTTGTATGGGAAATCATCAAATGACTTCTCCCGCTCTGGGCGGAGCAGGAGGGCGTGTCAGACTTTTACTGACTAAAACCCACCCGTGTTCCTTCATTTGCCCATTTGCCAGGGTCACGGTGATTTTACCCCCTTCTAAACGTCGGATTAATTTGAAACTTTGCCCACTTATCAAGCACGCATGACAAAACAATAATTTCACGAGCCGTTATACTGGCCATGATCATTGATCACCAGGGTAACAAAGAAAATAAACGAAGATTTGCTTTTGTAGCAAGCCGAACTAAAAAATAGCAAATAAATAATAGTTTAAAAAACAGCTTTCATAGAAAACCAAACTAAATAGTGTGGGGTGTTTTTTGAGATATTTTTATATTGTTTTTTTTTAAAACTATTATTTATTTTCTATTTTTAGGGTGTTTCGAATTTCGTGACGTATGTCAGCGTAATTTTCGAAGACAATTGTTTTGCTATCCTGGTTACCCCGGCAAGGAAAATGGCACACATTTATAAAATTACTGTATTGTCATCGGTTCTTGATAAGTAAGTCTTTCTACTTAATCCGAAATCCGCTTTGAAGGTGATCAAAATTTGCGAGGATCGTCTGGAGGACACGGTGGAGCATACGGTGGAGGTGTGCCCTGCCTGGGCAGAGCACCGCCGTGTCCTCGTGGAGGCGATCGGCGGCGGCGACCTCTCGCGTCCGGCCCTGGTGCGAGCCATGGTACGGAGCGAGAGGGAATGGGAAGCCGTCACCTCCTTCTGCGAAGCAGTAATGCTCGCGAAGGAGGAGGCGGGGCGCGTGAGGGAGTGGCAGTCTCTGCGCCCTCACGTCCCTAGCCGCCGCAGGAGGAGACGCCCCGGGCGTCGGGAGTCAATAGCGGACTCCCGGCCACCGTAGGCGCGAGCTTGCGGGTGGCGAGCAATGGGTAGCTCGCCGCCCGGTAAGGACCAGGCTCGGGTCGACGGCGCGCAGTGTTCCACGCGCGCCTCAAAGAGATGTCAGCAGCAGTGTAGGGGTCTACTAGGACCGATGCCTGCCGGGGTCGCGTGATTGTTCGAAAGAGATACCGTGACCCTGGCACATGGGCAACTGATGGAACACGGGTGGGTTTTAGTCAGTAAAAGTCTGACACACCCTCCCGCTCCGCCCAGAGCGGGAGAAGTCATTTGATGATTTCCCATCCTGAAAAAAAAAAAAAAAAAAAAAAAGGTGATCAAAATCATGTTCAAAGTTTCCGTTACATAGGCACATACTAACATACGTATGGAGCTAATAAAAGCGTGTTAATAAAAATTCAATCAGTGCTGAACAATTTTGTGGTGATTAATTCTGTTGATTAAAACATGCGTCACAGCTCTATATTAGTTGTAGTTCCGAACCTAATTTTTTTTTGTGTCGTAGCTAAATGAAAACAGCCGAAGGTTAAGCTACCCTTGACGGTCGGTTTGGGGATGGGTGGCAATCCAGTACTTAAGGTGACACGTAAAGCACGGCTGCATTGCATTCGTGGATCTTAGACAGTCGTTACGGATCATCAAGAGCCCGAAAGTCTGACAACCAGTCTTACCAAGGGGTATCGTATTACCCAGTAACTGGGTTGTGGAGGCAGTCGCTCCAAGTGAAATACTGATATTCAGCGCTACGAAAGACAGCCGGGACCAACGTTTAACGTCTGAGAGTACGTACGGCTTTTGGTATGTAAATATGGACACCCATCCACTAAACATCGCGACAAGCGTAGCTTAACCTATTCGATCGATCCGTGTTATTATTACTTAGCCACAAGCCATTGCAGACGGAACCACATCACGTTTAGACAGATACCAGGTACGGCAGTAAATGTATTTAAATATAAAGTTCTGTATCATTCTGTAATTATATACAGTTTAGCGCGTGGCGAGGTTTGGTGCAAGTCTCGAGAGGTAGCGGCTTAATAAGCGTCACTATACAGTTGGATTACTAGTTGTAATTTTCTGAAAGTGAAAGCGGAAACCCTAGTTTTAAATGGCCTATGAAACTGAGAAGAAATTGTATTGGGTATTTAACTCATCAAAATTTCACTGTTAGCCTCCTCATCATTTAAGCCGCAAGACGTTCACTGCTGGACATAAGCCTCGCCCAAATTGGGGGCGGTTTGTCATAATCGCTACGCTTGGCAGTTGGATTGGCGATCGCAGTATGGTGGTAAAATGCATAGAGCACTGCTGCCCACTTTCTAGTAAATCCCTTCTAACGACGCCCATGGAAAGCAATGGGATTATCATCCTAAATATACTAAATAGCCAAGTAACTGCAAACTTACTTGGATGTAGCGTTCAGAGCTGTTCGGTTTGCTGCCACAGCGTCGGGAACGCTAGTTATGTTACCACCTCGCAACTGTAAGAACCCGCATGGTGAATTATGGCCCTCTCACAGTGGGCCACAGTGGTGTGGAGGTCTGTGTCCCAGTAGTGGCATGTATTTGTAACCGTGAGAAAAGGTCAGAAAGTTAAAAAGAAGCTCTTATATTCAAAAAAGTGTGCACCATTAGAAGCACCAACAGTATAAATATCAAGGTTTCAATCTATTTCAAAAATTGACCATGAATGTGAAGAGTATTAATATTTTTTAGAGGAATAGATAAATATTTCCCCTTCAAAATTAACTAACCCGCGACCGCCGCTAACTTAGACCATTCCTCTTGATAAAATTACATTCTGCCACATGGCTCTTCCATTCGCGAGCTATCAAATAATTTACAACTAAGATAAACAGATGTTTTCGGAATTCTCTTTTCACTGAATGTTAAATTGGAGGTAAACTGAGTTGAGCTACACGATTAGTGACAAATGCGTGCACTGACTGGACAGGTCCACTCAATCTGTGTGATTCTTTCCTCTAAAGACCATTTCAGATAGCTATCTACATGGTCTTCACACGATGTGACCAAGATTATCTCTGCACTGTAAAAGAGACTGTGACCTCTGAGTTTGTAGCGACCTTTTTCTCAGAGTGGTCAGATAGGAAACGCCGACCTCATCTAGTTTTAAAAATATGGTTAACTTGTGAAAGTGTTCGGTTTTGAAAATTTAATCATCATTATCTGCCTAGCCTTTTCCCAACTAGGTTTGGGTCGGTTCCCAGTCTTACCAGATTTAGCTGAGTACTAGTATTTTACATGGAGCGACTGCATATCTGACCTCCATAACCCAGTTACTGGGTAATACGATACCCCTTGGTAAGACTGGTTGTCACACTGACTTTCGGGCTCCTGCCAATCCGTATCGACTGTTTAAGATCTACGAAAGACAGCCGGGACTAACGGCTTAACGTGCTTTCCGAGGCATGGAAGGGCCTTGGTATGTAAAAATGGTAAACTAAAAAGAAAAACAACGTCATAATTTCAGCCAGTTGACGTTCACTGCTGGACACACTCTCCCTTTAGGGAGTTTGCCATAGTCGCCACGATTGGCAGGCGGGTTGACGATCGCAGTATGGTGGTAAAATACATAGAGAACGCTGCTGTCCATTCTCTAGTGAGTCCCTTAGTCGCCTTTTATGACACCCACGGTGAGAAATGCGATGGTGCTATTTTTTACGTCCAGCATCACACGGAAAAAAAAATATCAATAAGAATTTCCGCTTTTCGTATTGCCCGCTCTTCGCTCATAGTTTGGGCCGCTTTTCTAATATAATTACGCTACACCACATGGCCTACGAATCAAGCGCTATCAAATATTTTATAGCTGAAATGTACTCGGATATACAATCTGTTTTAGTAGAATTTTCTCGATAAACCCTACTATCCTACTAATATAAATGTGGGAGTTTGTATGTTTGGCTGTCGATTACGCAATCGCGCAATAAAGGGTATACGGGTTTGGATGAAAAGTGAGAGACGCAATAGTTTATGACCTGGATTAACACACTACCTAGATACTTTTATCCCGGTAGTACATTCCGTAGGATCATTTATGACCTCCTCGCAGGAGAAGCCGCTGGCTATAGCTAGTGGCTAGTGGCTGTAGCTAAGGTTGGACTTTTAATCCTATTCACTAACTTGACAATTGGAGGGATACCAGGTTTTGAAAAAAAAAAAAGAGAGTGAGGTGGTGCAAGAATGAATGAAATTGAATGAACTTGAAATAATGTACTTGCATGCAAACTTTGTAATTTAAATTTAATAACTTGTCTTAAAACAAGATGTGTACTATATTGATATATATGTAGTCTATGGCTGCCAGATTAAATAAAATGACTATAGTAAAAAATAAGCAAAATGACATGATTTTTATATTTAGTTTTGTTTCTAACAGAAGAAAATAAAAAAGGAAATAACTGTTATTAAAAATTATTAATTATTAACAATTTTTTAAACTTTTATTTATTTTAAACCATTTTTATCATTCATTCTTTATGCGAAATCGTTCACTACCCCGACACTATTAGTTTAAGAATGGTATCATTATTTTGCATTGAACTGTCAAGTTAGTGAATAGGATTAAAAGTTCAACCTTAGTGGCTAGCGACTGTAGCTAGTGTTCTCTAATCTGATATAGGCAACTGAAGGAAACCGGGTAGGTTTTAGTCAGTAAAAGTCTGACACGGCCTCCCGCTTCTACCAGAGCGGGAGTAATAAGAGATCTCTTGAGTTAGGTAATTCAAAATATAATCTTTGAATAATCTATTGTTATCCCCGTAGTACGTTCCCGTGGTAGAATTTCCGACCTCTATGCGGGAGAAACCGCTGGCAAAACCTAGTCTAATACAAGGTATCATCAGCAGCCTATAATGTTCCAACTGCTGGGACACAAGCCTCCTCCCTCTTGGTGAGATGGAGTGGGCTATAATCCACCACGCGAACCCAGTGCGGGTCGGTAGATGTCACATGTCTTCGAATTTTTGGTTCTATGACATGCCGGTTTCCTTACGATGTTTTCCTTCACCGTTTTTAGAGCAGTGGTGATGAAATAGTTTACACCAAGTAAAGCGCCTCCTTGAGTTCAAACTCACGACCTACCACTCGTAAGTCGCGGCCATTACCACTAGGCCATCACTGCTCCCGCTCCCTCTCTGCTAATACAAGGTATAACAGAATAAAAAAGTGACTTGAACAAATTAAGGCCAACAGCAGTGAATATGTTTCATCCATCCGGCGCAAGTGTAAACAAGGGAAGTAGTTAAATAATAATATAAACACACGTCGCGTGCTACAGTAAACAGATACACAGGTGTAGAAAAGTTTTTATATATATTTATAAGTAATTTGTTAGGTATTTGGAGGATGCAGACTTTTCGGCGCGGGCAGAACGATGGGTGGGAAATTTTCAATATGGTCGTCTGCGCCGTCGCTTACTTCGATGAACTTAATATTTTCAGCGCTATTAAAACGCGTCAGTTGTTTTTAACACGCTTTTATTAGGTCGACCTGTATGTAACTAACTATGTAATGGAATCTAAGGTAACTAATTTAACCATCTTCCAAGGATCGTAGCGTCATGAAAATTGGCAGCTGTATGTAGTTCTGATGACAATACAATAATATGGTACTGTCGAACTGATTTGATGATGGAGCCGGAAAATATGAACTGGAACTTCATGATGGAACATCGTATCATAACTGTGTTTGAACTTGTTAGAATAGTTTTGTAATGAACTTTGACCACGATTAAGTTTTAAGGTCTGATGATGAAGCCGGAAGATAGGCACTGGCATTCCATGATGGAATATCGTATCATAGCCGTGTTTGGACTTGTTAGAAAGGTCTTGTAATGAACTTTGACCACGATAAGGTTTTTGGTTTTTACGTACATTTATAAAAGCGTGTTTTTCTAGTGATTTTTTAAACTATAAATTTATTTCATGCTTTCTATTAGGTTCACCTGTATGTTTGCAAAACCGACTCCTTTGGGCGCGATTTTGACCTATTTACGGCCAGATTTCCTTTTGTGACATACGAAACACCCTAAAAAATTAAAATAAATAATATTTAGTTTCAAAAAAGTAAAATTTTGGGGGGAGGGGGTTGGCGATCGCAGTATGGTGGTAAAATGCAAAGCGAACATTGCTGCCTATTCTCTAGTAAGTCCCTTAGTCGCCTTTTACGACACCCACGGGAAGATGGAATGAAACTCAGTACATTCTATAACGCTTTTAACCCTCCGCCAACCGTACCAGACGATATCGTCCGTGCCAAGTTTGGAGCTGATGCATATCTTTGGAAGGAGAAAAGGAAGGGGCGTCGAACCCCTCTGTAAAAAAACTTACACTCGCACACACCTCACAGGTGAAAGTGCGTTAATAGCCATTGTAACGTCAGTGAGTACGAGCGTGTGCAAGTTTGTGGACGGACGATATCGCCCTATATGGTTGGCGACGTAACTTTTACGAATTTTTAGGTATAAATATTATTACGAGTTGGGGTTTCAAGATAAATTCGTTCAAACCAATATTACCGAAACACACAAAACAGTTTAATTAAATAATCACAAATACCACAACAACAAGAAACGTCAAAAGGAATTACTTGTCTCGCTTGTACAGTTGTACTGTATCACTTGAATCGCATTCGACCGCATTCGTAAACGAACTGCTCGTCGGCCCTATTTATATCCCGAGCAAGACATTCGCGAACATTCGACACTTTATTATTCTCAATTTCTTTCTGTAATTACAAACAATTTTGTAAAATAGTTATTGTAATTGAAAAACGTTCCCTTTAAAAATGTACCATTTTCGAGTGTTCAAATAAATATACTTTTTTGAGCGATGTAAGATCCAACTAATATTTTTTGAAAGCACCTTAAATGAAGAATAAATCCCCAAAACATTATTCCTTATAACCAATTTATATCCAAGATATCGATTTTTTAGTGAAACCTTCGAAATTACGGTTTTTGCAGCGATTACGAAATTTTATTCCATCAGGGGCAAAGTATTCAAGTCAAAAACTATGGAAACAGGAAAAAGAAATCTAGAACATATTCCCTGATTTTTTTGGAATTTTTCCCTATGTTTAAATGGGTTAAATTATCGGTTGAGACGATATCGTCCCCGACGTTTAGTGGTGTGCAAAAAAAACACAAGGTTGGCGGAGGGTTAAAGGTTTAATATCCGTTTTGCATCGACATACGGGATAGACTGATCTAAAACACCGCAGAAATGCTTGCGACTATCACTAGTCTACTGAGGTAGGCACAGATACTTCTCAAACACAGTTACTTGCAAAAAATACCTCTGTCTTTCAACCCCTATCTAAAAACAACGTTTTCAAGTTCATTCCAAAAATAAAAATTCTCAAGTACAGTCAAACAAAAAATTTCGGCCAGCTACCGTGGTGAACAGTTCTAAACTTTTTTCTACTAATTTCTTTACGAGCGCGTTTAACTATGTTAATCTAAAACACGTGCCACTACAAAAAGATACGTTTGCCTGTAAAATTACTTTGTTTATGGGAAAAAATATTCGAGGAAGATTTTGTCTGTGGTCTTTTATTTCTGTTTTTTCCGGATTTGACTGGGAATTTTTGGTTTTAAGGTGGATTAATTACGATTAAATAAAATTAACGTAGTAAAGGTCAGGCGATCGAATCAGAAATGAAGACATAGCCCAAGGTAACCGACATAGTCCGAAGATTTGCCAAACTTAAGTGACAGTAGGCAACGCACATTGCTCGCAGAACGGATGGCCGATGGGATCGGAAGGTTCTGGAGTGGCGACCGCGTACTGGAAGACGAAGCGGTTGAAGGCCTCCCACAATATGGACCGATGACCTGGTGAATCCAGCAGGAATCTGCTGGATGCACAGAACCAGTCGAAGTGGCGGTGGAAGTGGTTAGGGGAGGTGGACTTCTCTCGGCTCAAATGATGATCACGGTGAAAGGTCACACCTGTAGTACTCGCAACCGGCGTGTGTATTAGGTACCAGATAAGGACTATGTTGGGATCGTAGCAGGTGGCGTTCTATAGTTTCTGCCTACCCCCATGGGAGAAGGCGTGAATTATTTATGTATGTATTTATTTATTTATTTAAACTTCTCGCACACAAAAAAGTTACAAAGGCGGACTTAATGCCTTAGGCATTCTCTACCAGTCAACCAAGGGTGGTGAAGAGATTAAATGGCAGGTGCTTTTATTAAGAGGAAGAGTAATTGATAAATGCTATTAAAATACATCCTATAACAAGTTATAAATAAGATGGGAAATATAAATAGATTATAAACTTATAATGAACACATACATATTTAATATAATATATACTTACATACATATATATTTATATATATATAAGTCGGATCGTCAGGAGGAGGAGGAGTGCCGAGCGGTATTTATCGTCAGGATTTGGAGTTCCCATTTTATTGGGATAAACAATATTATTAACAACTACAAACAATATTATGAACAACTACCAAGTTGTATTACAATATTAATTAAATGATAAAAAAGAAACACAATCAAAAGTCATTTATTCAAACTAGGCTGAGAGTCAGCACTTTTGAACGTCAAAGTTACATAAGACAGTCCCCCAAAACGCCCGCCCTTCGACACTTCCTAGTGCTTTAGCTGGGAAGAAGAAGTGGCGGAACAAACTCCCCAGCAGCACAGCTGCCTGTTAAGTTAGAAGAACGTGAATAAAACGGTTACAAGATAAAGTAGGTAATAACAATACAGTACAACGAACAAACCCTTAAGGTTACTGTTCGTATAGAGACCTAAGCCACCCAAATACAAAGTGTATCTTTCGCTATCAGCTAGTCAATACAGCTATGTAAATATACAGCAGCGCTGTACCAGGTAAACCGACAGTGTCGGGAGCAGAAGCTCTGTATTGAGTCTAATCCGAAGATAGACTGACTTAATGTCCCGCCATAATATCTATGACAACTCTGTCCGATGGCGCGCGGAAGTACGCCACGTGTTTACTTGATACAAAACACTAAAGTATTCTAAACAAAATAAGACTTACATTATAAAGTAATCAAATAATATTAGAATAATTGTCGTAAATAAACAAATGGTAAATTCACTACGTAAATCATTTTAAAATTTAAAGTGACATGTCATTTATTTTTTGAACAAAACTACCGGTCGCAATTATCAAAATAAGTTGCCAAAAATCAATCGGTGCGTACACCAAGTACTCAACAAATAATGTTTCGATTTTTAAGACAATATCTGATAGAAACATCACGTAAATTAATGATAATAAAAACAAAGAATAGCAAATTAAGCGGATTACCCACAATTTGTATTTGACAACAAACTCCGACATATATATATGTATACATACACAGATTAAACCGAGAGAGATATTGAGATGACTCTACACTATTTGTTTGAAAATTACTCCGCAATTTCCGCTTAAACGCATACCGAGTGGTGGCCGTATGTATGTACTTAAATTAAAACGTAGAGGGTTGTACTGATGATTTTAATAACTATAATTCTGTAAATACATACATTTTACGTTCGTATTTCATATTTTAATCAATTTGCAACAAGACACTGACCTGCAAATTGCGAAAAACTGAAGAAAATATGAATTTCGCGGGTTATTTTCGCATTCTTTTTAATTAAATGACTTCAGCCCTAGAACTAAAACATTGATACTATATGGATAGAGTTCAAAATATAGATATAAATTGTTACCTACCACAAATAGGAAAACATACTGCAATTTCTCCCGCTAGAGGGCACAATTTCACTAGATACCTGTTATGGTATGGTAATTTTTATTGTAGGTGCGTCGTCTTCACATATAATTGTACTAGCTTCTGCCCGCGACTTCGTCCGCGTTAAATTTCTTCTTCACCCGACCCTTCCCGTCGCGTCGAATCGCCTACCCGTGCGATTCACCCCGTTTTTGCAACATTTTTCATTACCTCACCGCTCCTCTTAGTTGCAGCGTGATGTTATTTAGCGTGTTGTTTCTCGATAAATGGGTTGCCCAACACAAAAAGAATTTTTCAATTCGGACCAGTAGTTCCGATATTCAGACAATTTTTGTTTTACAAAAAAGGGCAATTCGTTCGATTTATAAATTAAGTCCCAGATACTCCCTCAGAGACAAATATAAAGAAATTAATATAATGACTGTGCCTTCTCAGTATTTTTATGAAAATCTGCTGTATGCACATAAAAATATTAATCTCTTTAAAAGATACAGTGATATCCATAATGTCAATACTAGAAACAAACAAAACTTTGTTGTTCCTAAGACCAGGCTCAAGAAAATAGGTGGCTCGTTTAGATGCCAATGTATTCGTTTTTATAATAAAATTCCTAGCCTCATTCAAGAACTAAGCCTAAATAAATTCAAATCTTTTATAAAGCGTAAATTATGTCAGAAAGCCTATTATACTGTTAAAGACTATATTGAGGATAAAACAGCCTGGGATTGAGCTGCTCCAATAAATCTACACTGAATGTTGTTTTTTTTATTATTATTATTTTGCTATTTTTACTCTTTTTTTTATTATTTCACATGACATGAATATTAATTGTATGAATATTACTTTGATTATTGAGAATTTGAGAACTATGTGGGTCATTGTTTCACTTTTGATTATGGTCTGGCAGTTTGAGTACCTAGTTTGTGCGGCCTACCCAAATGTCCTTTCTTTGGTATTGTTCGTCGAATCGTTGAGCTCCTTAAGTTCCGAGTTGAGTTGTACGTACGATTATCGACAAATGCGTGCACTGACTGGACAGGTCCACTCAATATCTGTGTGGTTCTTTCATCAAAAGACCATTTCAGACACCGATCTACATGGTCATCAAATGATCTGACCAAAAAAATTATATCCGTTTCTTTTTTTTTTTATATACACACTGACATTGATAATTTTTATATTTACAGTGACATGAATATTTACTTTGTAAAGTATCGTATTGTTTTAATTATTGTGAATGTGAAGACTATGTGGGTCTTTTTTTAATGTTGTTTTCTTTCTTTCTCAGTAATCATGATCTGGCAGTTTGAGTAATTATGCGGCCTACCCAAATGTCCTTTCTTTGGTACTGTTCGTCAAAGCGTTGGGCTCCTTATGTTCCGAGTTGAGCTAAACGATTAGTGACAAATGCTTGCACTGACTGGACAGGTCCACTCAATCTGTGTGGTTCTTTCTTCAAAAGACCATTTCAGTCACCAATCTACATGATCTTCACATGATGTGAACAAGATTATGTCTGGACTTTAAAAGAGACTGTGACCTCTTAGTTG
Source organism: Aporophyla lueneburgensis (assembly GCA_932294355.1). Taxonomy (NCBI): domain Eukaryota; kingdom Metazoa; phylum Arthropoda; class Insecta; order Lepidoptera; family Noctuidae; genus Aporophyla; species Aporophyla lueneburgensis. Next base: position 11,440,751 of record OW028756.1, read on the forward strand.
TTTCGGCCTTTCTTTTCAGAGTAGTCAGTTAGGAAACGCCGAACTCATCTAGTTAAAAAAAATTAACATTGACATGTAAAAGTGTTTGTACAAACCTACTTACAGAAATAAAATCATTTATCATTTAGTTCCTGAGATTAGCGCCTTCAATCAAACAAACATTCAAACTCTTCAGCTTTTTAATATTGTTGGTGGTATATTGGCGTGTGCTAGCTGACATATGGTGAATAATGTATGTTTTGTTTTATAATATTAATTACTTACACAATATTGTACCTATAGAATCAAATTCTTCTAAATTAACAGACAGCTGTGCTGCTGGGGAGTTTGTTCCGCCACTTCTTCCCAGCTAAAGCACTAGGAAGTGTCGAAGGGCGGGCGTGCCGGGGGACTGTCTTATGTAACTTTGACGTTCAAAAAGTGCTGACTCTCAGCCTAGTTTGAATAAATGACTTTTGATTTTAATTTTGAATATTAGTATAGAAGTATATATTCTTGCCCATTCTTCTCCATACGAATCTACCTTTTGGAAGGGGCAACTAAAATCAATTCTATTTATTTACATGTAACGCTTGACGTTCAAAAGTGCCTTTTTTGGGCCTAATTTAAATAAATGCTTTGACTTTGACTTTGACTTAGATAACCAAAAAAGGTTACATTGCCCAATAATTTCAAGTTGTAAATCATTTTAAAAGGTATTAATACAGACTAGCAAACATCGACGCGAAAGCTGAAGCAATTTATTCATTACCTACATGATTCTAAACCCCTAGCGATTCAGTTTGAGCATCAATGTCCCTGCCAGGGTGGCAGTATTCAGACAGAACGCGGAAGAAGTCACTGGCAAAGTGCTAGTTCAGAATTCGCCACTATTTCCCTTTATTTGATTACTGAGTACGATTCCCAGGTCGAGCGATTGTTTTTTTTTTTTCATTTGGAATTTCTCTTTAGCAGCTTTTATTTGTGAATGGGAAATCATCAAATGACGTCTTCCGCTCTGGGCGGAGCGGGAGGGCGTGTCAGACTTTTACTGACTAAAACGCACCCGTGTTCCTTCAGCTGCCTATACGACATAAACATAACTGCCAAAATTTGGGTGTACAACATACCTCTCCCTTTCCATTTTCGAAATTTGACTGGCCTGTTAGTCTAGTGGTTAGTGATCCTGACTGCTAAAGACTGAGGTCGTGGGTTCGATTCCCACCCAGGACAAATCTTTGTGTCATGATCACAATCATTTGTTCTGTGTCTGGGTGTAATTTATCTCTAATAATAGGTCTTTACCTATGAAAATGCCGTTTTGTATGAAAAAAATTAAACTAATTTTTTTCATGTATTTGTTATTTGTATTAATCGAAATAATCACCCATGCAATCAATGCATCTTTGCCAACGCAGTGGCAGTTTATTGATGCCCTTCTTAAAAAAAATAGCTGGACGGGAGGCAACAAATTCTTCAAAGGCATTTAGTACTGCCTCTCGGGTATTGAATTTTTTTCCCGCCAAGAAGTTATCCAAATTCTGGAAAAAGTAGTAGTCTGTAGGCGCAAGGTCTGGTGAGTAGGGCGGATGACGAGAGCTTCCAACCCCAGTTCTTGCAACTTGGAGACCGTCTGCTGTGCAGTATGAGGTTGCGCGTTGTCGTGCAGGAGCAGCGGAGACGAGCGATTGACCAATGCTGGTTGGAGATGTGCCAGCTTCTCCATCATTGAGTTCAGTTCTTCACAGTACACATCTGCAGTAATGCTCACCCCGTTTGGTAAGAAGCTGTGATGAATCACACCGGCGCTAGACCACCAAACAGTGACCATCACTTTTCTAGGGGTAAGTTTTCGTTTAGGGCATTATTTAGGTGCTGAACCAGGATCCAACCAACTTGCTGAGCTCTTGCGGTTATCAAACAGAATCAATTTTTCATCGCAAGTAACAATGCGGTTCAAAATCCCTTCAGTTGTGTGTCTGTTGAGCAGTGCTAGGCACGTCTCGACGCGTACTGGCGATCATTGAGTTCGTGGGGCACCCATTTGTCAAGCTTTTTTACCTTGCCAATTTGACGCAAATGGACCAATATTGTTTTGACGCTAACGTCGAAAGCTGCTGCTAATTCAGCCGTAGATTGTGTATCATCAGCTTCCACAATCGCCTTTAATTCGTCATTGGTGCCGATTCCCTTATTCACAAACTAAACTAAATTTAACTTCAGTGCATCTTTTTCTTTCTATTTCATTAAGGAAAGGACAGAAGATAAATTTTAGTTTAGTCCTGTCAAATTAATAAGCGCTTGACGTAAATTGACGTAATTTTAGTAGGCAAGTTTTTAATTACGTCTAAACTTGTATTAAGTAGTGACAGGCACTGATTAATTTGACAGGACTTAACTAAAATTTGTCTTTTGTCCTCTTCTTAATGAAATACAAAGAAAAAGATGCACTGAACTTAAATTTAGTTTAGTTTGTGAACAAGGGAATCGGTACCATTGTCGACCAAAGTCTTCGGACGACCGCGAGGTTCATTTTTCAGGTCGAAATTTCCAGAACGGAAGCGAGCAAACCAATAACAGGTGGTGCGTTGGTTTGTAGTGTTAGCTCCGTAAACGTCGTTGATGTTGCGTGCCGCTTGTGCCGCGTTGCTGCCACGACGGTACTCATTTTTCATAATTACTCGAATTTTTAACGTAACCATGATGACGAAAAAGATTGAAATGCGATGAAAATGTAACACTAATCAATAAACAAATGACTACTTTTGGAAAAAGAATTCCATGTTGTTTAAATAAAATTAATTTGAAATTCGAATTCTTAGACAAACAAAAATTATTTTGATTTGAAATGGCTAGTACTGCAGAACGGCAATTTCATAGGTAAAGACCTAATATGTATGTATTTAGAAATATATAAGTATAATTATCAGTTGTCTGGTTGCCATAGTACAGGATCTGCCTAGTTTGGGATCAGATAGCGGTGTGTTGATTGTCCCAAGATATTTAATTACAGCCGTGATATTATGTAATGTTAAAGAAGTTTTATTAACGTCACTGTCTCTTTTGTTACAGCAAAATACAACGGCAGAGAAGAGAGGCAAGGGACGCACCGGTTGGCCCCAACATGTTTGGGCATTAGAACTCAAGAGCGAACAGAATTTACAGACTTAGAGAAAATTTCAACAATATATTAATATATTAATTTATCATCATCATCATTTCAGCCGTAACACGTCCACTGCTGGACATAGGCCTCACACAATTTGGACGGTTTGCAAAATCGCCACGCTTGGCAGGCGGATTGCCAATCGCAGTATGGTGGTAAAATGCGTAGAGAACGCTGCTGCCCAATCTCTAGTAAGTCCCTTACTCGCCTCTTACGACAGCCACGGGAAGACATGCATTCAACAGCACGTCGATCAAACACACTGAACTTCGATTTTAAACTCCCGGTGCTAAGCAGAACGTCGATTTTCCAGTGCGAGGAAAAACCCGCCGAGATATTCTTTTGATTCTTTCGATTGCTAAGTATTTATGTAAATTTCATGTCAGCTAGGGCTTCATTAAATATAGTAATTATATTAATTTTAAGTCATAAATATACTTCGTAACATTTTAATCGTCTTACAACGGCAGCCCACTTCATGTACCTATCCAATAACTACTACACATCCATAAAAAAAATTAATTAAGGTTTGAATTACTAAAACATAAAAATATTATTAATTTTGATTACGCAGGACGTAGTTTTAAACTGAAATTTTGTCTCATGAAAAATGAGATGGATTGATCTAGACGACTCGTGCGCTGGGTAGGTATGTTCTCTACCGTCTGATATGTAAACATTATTAACAGGATTTTTCAAAATTCGAATGCATTATTTTATTTTTCTTAGTACCTGTTATATTAATGAATGGTAACATTTTTTTAATCACGCCTAGAGGTATATTATGTCAATCAATCAATCAATCAATAATTTATTTTGTAAAACATAGGTATGGTAACAGATAGTAAAATGTCTACATTATGTGCACTATGTTTTGCCAATTAATGGCGTACAAAATTAACATGAAAACAAGCATTACAATTAGGGTGGCATGTCAGTAGATTACATTTAAAAATAAATAAAAATAAAAAATATAAACAGCCCCCCTAGCCAAGTCACAACTGTTTCGTGTCGATATCCGTTCTCCAAACGGTAACGCCTCGGTGTCAGCAATTGTAGAAAACGATAAGGTGGTAGCCATGTTGACGCACCTGAGTCGGCCGCTCGTTCTACAATGTCTTTAGTAAAACGACACATTATAACAAAGGTTTTAGCGTTGAATATTATAGAAACGATAAAAAATCATTCTATCATTTTGAACGATGTGAATTTGGCTACGAATTTTCTATTCGTTTGTTTCAACCACGTGATTTAACGTTAAGCGACTAGCGTTAACGATTGCAGATTATCAACTTGGCTAGGGGTGCTGGTCATTACAATTATACAAAGATAGATAAACACATTTACACATAATCAATAAATACAATCATAAGTGTTTAATTAGTAAGTCAGAACCGTCATACCTCTGTTTGTCAGTAGTAAACTCAGTGATGGCGTAGTAACATCTATCTATTAGGAATTTAAACAAAGACCGCTTAAAGGATCCCAGACACTCTTTATTTCTTATTGCTATTGGTATACTGTTAGGTATATATTTTTGGGGCCATACCAAGCACACTTTTGGCGAATAATGTGGTTTTATGAGAGGTAGCAAATGTCTAATGTCGGATACATTGAGTGGAGAACCTTTATAAAACGACTTAATAGTTATGTTCGACGCCAGGCCAAGGCCCCGACCATAGGATTTTAATAAGCGCAGTGGAAACATAATCGTGGGCCTTGGGACAAAAGTGGCTAGCGAACTGTCCGCCGTGCGCGGAGCTGATCAATACAATATTCAAAAGACTCACCTGGTTGAAGAACACCTGCTCTGGAGCCTACCTGGATTTATGTATGTAAATGAGTGTATATTGTATTGTGTAGTGACGCTGTCAGTATTCAGGATACCAGGCGCTGCAATACGCCAGAGATTGGTTCCAGCACGCGGTTCAATCACTGTCACTAACCTCAAACTATTTCAAACAAAAAATATATCCAAACTAAACCCGTATTATTTCGTCAAAAGGGGTTGGTTACACACCAAACAATTGGGTCACAACAAACTGTCCACAAAACGACCGGTTCAAAGGGATTAATTTACAAAAGGGGTCGGAACGCCAAAAGGGACCCACCATCTTTTCAAGATCAAACCAAAGAGAAAATGAAACTGACAAGTGACAGTTCTCACTCTGTTACACGTCTAGAAACGCAGGCGCACAGAGTTAACAATTCAAACGGGACGAAACAAGTTACATTGAGTGGACAATCTTTGTAAGGCGACTTAACTGTCACGGTGTATACAGAGGGTACACATCAACGCGCAAACTGTAGGTAACCATGAATTCAGCAAATGATTCTAGAACCCTTAGCGTAGAAATTTTTCCTGCCAGGGTCGCGGAATTGTTCGAAAAAGTTACCGTGGCCCTGGCACAGGCACCTGAAGGAACACGGGTGGGTTTTAGTCAGTACAAGTCTGACTCACCCTTCCGCTCCACCCAGAGCGGGAGACGTCATTTGATGATTGGCCACCTATAAAAAAAGCATAGATATGTTTCGTCAGTTATCAAAACAAAAATTACTGTTTCATAGAAAAGTGCAATACTTAGTAGTAATTCAAAATATATGGAACAGCATTTTTTGTTAGTATGCGCGTTTCGACCGTACGCGCATTAATCAATCAACTTAGTCTATCGCAGTCCATCGCTGAACATAGGCCTCTCCCATGTTACGCACAACACTCTGTCCCCCGCCTTCCGCATCCAGTCTTTTTTTTTGATCTCCAGGTGGAAATCTTCATAGATGTCCTCCGCCCCGGGATGGGCGGAGGAGTCTGTCAGATTCCTACTGACTAAAACCACCCTGGTGTTCCGTCCCACACCTACGTCGGGAACCACGGGAACCATTATGTCTTCCGCGATCCCCGAGTGGTGCCTGCCCCTCTTAAGGAGGGAGTGAGGTGTTGAACTCCCCCCCCCGTACATCACAAAGAGGCGCGCGTGGAACACTACGCGCCACCGTCTCAGGTCCTAAGGAACGGGGGGCGACGGATGTTCCGCATCCAGTCTGCTTCAGCCACTTTCCTTAGGTCGTCGGTCCATATAGCTGGGGGGCGTTCTACGCTACGCTTGCCGATACGCGAACCCCACTCCACTCACTTTTACGGATTCGATGGATGCGAGAAGCACAGAATAGGGTGCTTACTCTCGAATATAATTCCAATAGATCGACATTGGAATTGTCAGTCAAACGTCAGGGATTGGCTGGACTCACTGAGTCTAGCCAATCCCTGACATTTATCTCAACCAACTGACGTTTGACTAATGTCGAACTATTGGAATTATATTCGAGAGTAAGCACCCAGGTCGAAGTGGCGGTACTTGAGGGAGGCCTATGTCCAACAGTGGACATCTTTCAGCTGAAATGATATAACTGAATCTGTGGTAACAGATGCGCGTTGATGCCTGGCCACCTTGTATATCTGCTAGTTAATGTAAGATGTGTGTACTTAATATTAACAAACTGTACCAAAGACTTTAGTGCCAAATATATCTATCTATGTATATACTTTACATTTTGTTTTATTTTCCTGTTTAGGAACCTCAGCAATAATAATTTTATATCTCTTGGTATGTCTCGGGACCCTGGGATTCCGGATCTTTGGAACGTGTACGAGGGTCCGAAGCAAACTCGCAGTTTTATTTTGTTGGAATGACATCTCGCAGGTCAACCTATGAGGTTGTCGTCTGCTTAAGGGTCCAGCCTTAGACATTTTTAATTAATTGAGGCACCTACCAACGATTATATCCTGTTTGCACTACTCAAGGGAACTCAAGGGCTAGTTGGTATAGGATTATTGCAAATATGGAAACGAAGATATTGAGTTACGAGTTTGTGTGGCTTAGGTTAGTAATCTAATTACCTAGGACTATGGAAAGACTAATGACTGCCTGACCAATGTTGAATTATTATCCCACAGTCCCATTGCAGAAGCTTCACTCCCTTCCACTTATCCTTATAACTACTTTTTGTAGCCAATTCTTTGGCGCCCCATACACCTATGTACAATTATATAGGCGCAGTGTGGTTTTCAGAAAGGTTAGGTGCGTAGTTCTGCCCACAATGTGCCCGCGTGACTCCCTCTTACAGTGAGGACGCCTGTTTCCCAGCAGTGGGAACATTATAGGCTGACTATGATATAAAAGGTGTAACAGATTAAACGCAACACTTTACTTACTTTCTAATTGACTACAGATTCGGTTTCAGTTACTTTTATCTAATATGGGTATTCAAAGCATGAAAGCAGAATTAATGCTGTGGAAATGCGTTCCTTGCGAAGCATGTATGGTGTGACAATGAATGATAGGCTGAGAAATGATGTGATAAGACAACGGTGCGGTTTAAAAGTTGTAGTGACAAAAATTGGGAAGAGTATGCTTAGATGGTTTGGTCATGTTGAGAGGATGAATGAAGGACGACTAACAAAAGGTATTTTACAAGGCAGATGTGGGAAGTGGACGCCCTAGGAGGACATACATATAGTGATGTTCTTCAGAAAGATCAGGCGCGTAGTACTCGCAACCGGTGTGTGTATATGACCAGCACGCGTAGCATGACCACCATAGAAACGGAATTTGTCGACGGAAGACAAGACAAAATGATAGATTAGATCGTAGAAAAATTGTGTAAAACTGAAAAGAAGAGATGTTTCTATTCTTCAGTTGACAAAAATATGCAGATGAATGAACCTAAACGAGGCAAAAGGATAAGGATCGTAGCAGCCGGCGTAGCATGACCAATTCTATATCTATTCTACCAAGAACAAATAAAGTTCCTTATGTATTTTAACTCTGTGAAAATGTTTCTATCTCATCAGAAAAATAGTCATCATACTTGACATCATATTTTTGTCAACTGAAGAATAGAAACATCTCTTCTTTTCAGTTTTACACAATTTTTCTACGATACAATCTATCATTTTGTCTTGTCGACAAATTCCGTTTCTATGGTGGTTATGCTACGCGTGCAGGTGGCGTTCCGTTGTTTCTGCCTACCCCACGGGAAAAAGGCGTGTTTATTTATGTTTGTATTTTTTTAATTATGTATTTTGCTATACCCACCGTCAAATACTTAAAATTCAATCTTATTATTTATATTAACCAGTCAATTACTGTAATTACAGACACAATTAAAAAACCATTGTGTCGATACCAAATGTGGTATCTCAGGGACTTAGAGGTTAATAAAGTCAAAGAAAATTCAATCTTATCTAATCGCCGCGCCGTCAGACTCATTTTTAAATGCATAATGCTACGGTTTTTTTTTTTTTTTTTCAGGATGGGAAATCATCAAATGACTTTTCCCGCTCTGGGCGGAGCGGGAGGGCGTGTCAGACTTTTACTGACTAAAACCCACCCGTGTTCCATCAGTTGCCCATGTGCCAGGGTCACGGTATCTCTTTCGAACAATCACGCGACCCTGGCAGATAATGCTACGGTGAACACGTTTTCTTAATAATCGAAGTTAGCTATAAAAAAATAACTTTTGTTCCTGCGTTAGTTATATTACACGTTGTATAGTGCTTGCAACCACTAGACCAATCATCATCATCATCATCATTTCAGCCGTGAGACGTCCACTGCTGGACTTAGGCCTCCCCCAATTTGGGGGGCTTTGCCATAATCGCCACGCTTGGCAGGCAGGTTGGCGATCGCAGTATGGTGGTAAAATGCATAGAGAACGCTGCTGCCCATCCTCTAGTAAGTCCCTTAGTCACCTTTTACGACACCCACGGGAAGAAATGAGGTAGTGTTATTCTTTACGTCCGGCACCACACGGTACCGTCCGACCAATGCAGAAGTCTAAATGTACCTCATCATCAGCCTACAGCAGTCCACTGCTGGACATAGGCCTCTCCAATTGCACGCCATTCAGCTCGATTCTCTGCAACTCTCATCCTGCTGCTACCATCCACCCTGCTGGTATCGTCGCTCCATCTAGCGTATCCTACCGTACGTTTGTTGATTCCCGGTCTTCACTCAAGAACACGTCTACCACAACGGTCATCAGTTCTACGGCTAACATGGCCGGCCCATAGCCACTTCAGCTTGCTTATTCTGTGAGCTTTTGAATGAGATTTAAATTGTATTAAATTTTATTTCTTTCTGTGTACATTAATAATTATAAATAATATTTTGCAAGCCTTAATTGGTAGGTCATAATGAACAGCGCGTCTACTCAATATCTTCAAATGTATATATATATCTATGTTCAGCAATAAATAGATTGAATTGAATTGAATATAATATTACAAAATTTGGAAACGACTCATGGTGATTATTATCTATACATCTATACATCTTCTATACATACAAATAAATAAAACTGAAGTGTCTGTTTGTAATTTCAAATTAACAGCTTTTCACTAAATGCATATGAAAGTAAATATGGTACTTATATACCAAAAAATCTTTTTTTAACTTTTGTATCGGTCCAGCCATTTCAGAGACTAATCTCTGAAATGGCTGGACCTGGTCTCTGAAATGACGGGACTTTTATTGGCAGGTAGCTGATGTAAAAAGGAGTAACTTAGGCTACTTTTATTAAAAAAAAAATCTTTTATTTTAGAAAAATACCTACGTTCATTTCCGACATGCACTCGGGTGAAGCCGCGGGCAAAAGCTAGTTGTAAATAAATAAATAAAACTAACATTGTAGTAATTAAGTTTATGTAGTAGTTAAGTATTTAAATGTGCCTATATTATAATCTATACTTAATATTATAAAGCTGAAGAGTTTGTTTGTTTGGTTGAACGCGGTAATCTCAGGAACTACTAGTCCGAATTGAAAAATTCTCTTCTCCTTCTTTTGTGGTGGGTAGCCTATTTATTGAGGAAGGCTATAGGCTATATAGCATCACGCTACAATCAAAAGGAGCGGAGGAGCAACGAAAAATGATCGAAACCTGGCAGGCAATTCGATGCGACGGGAAAGGGTCAGGAGCAAAAATTTGACGCGGACGAAGTCGCGGGTAGGAGCTATCTTAGATATTTGATGCCATGAAAAAAGGCATACATGTCGTTACCCACTCATAATTAAGATCTTGCATGTACTACCTACATATATTAATTGCTAATGTGAACCTATGTTTGAGCAAAAAATAAATCTTATTCTTATGTCTACATCAATCTGGCTCACTATCTGATACCTCTTCATCTATAAATAGTACTTAAGGTGTCTGTATATATGTAGGTATGTGTAACAGTTTAAAACTCTGTATCCGCTGCCGGGCCATGTGGCTTCTAATAGCGCGTGCGTATAATGTGACCATGTTTCAGAGAGACTTTGGGATAGTCCACGTATTTTTTTGTATGACCAGATGTATGAACTTAAACGAGGCAAAAGGAGTATGTACGGATCGTAGCAGGTTGCGTTCTGTAGTTTCTGCCTACACCCATGGGAAAAAGGCGAGATTTTATGTATGTATGTATTTTGGAGGTATAAATGATAAATGATTTTTCGTACCACTTGCTCAAAAAAGTGACATTCTATGCCACAAAAAGCTAACATAACAATAGTCATTTTTAATCTGTTAAAAACAGGGAAAGAAAATTGTACTGAATTTCATTCATCCTCTAGGGTGAGAATGTGATTTAAATTTGGAATACTTACCGAAATTTATACTGAACTACATCTGTGTTTACACCATTGAGTTTGTATATAAAGCATTATACATCTTTTTGAAAAATGAATACGCATTTATTATGCAGTTATGATTAATAAATAAAATTACGAAAACCGACGAGGCCGTATGAGCTTGATGCCTTTGCTTTTCCGACAAAAAAATATTATTCTAGGCATTTGCCGCGTTTTTGTTTTCTTCAAATACATAAACGTTAATTGGACCAATGTTTCCAATGTTAACTTTTACTTTTAACTGTCATTATTTTTAATAAATGCTTATCTCATACTATTATTGTGTTAATTTTTTCGCAAATGGTACGAAAAGTAGAGTATTTTCCTCGGTGATAAAGCTGTCTTAGTCTTGGGTGAACTTAAATCCCTCGCTACACTCAGGACTCGTCTTAAATCCCTCGCTACGCTCGTGATTTAAGTTTTAACACCCTCGCTACGCTCGGGAGTAAACCTCGAGTCCTTCGTTACGCTCGCGATTTAAATCGTCACCCGCGACAGAAGACACTGCTTTATCCCCTTGGTTAATAATCTACTATTATTTCTGCCAGTAGGTTTGTACAAACACTTTTACATGTCAATCATATTATATACCATATACGTCAAACATATTTTTTATTTATTGTTTTTATATTTTTTTATCTTATTATTATTATTTTTATATTTATTTTATTTATTTATTTTATTTTAAAGAAAGCTTACAGACTAATAACAAACATGAATATTTAAATAGGTTATGAACAATTGCTAATTACAAGCTTCCACATGTATTCAACTAATTAGTAAAACGTTATTTGCGTTGACCAGTTACAGCGAATTGTAGTAAGTAAACAGATTACGTGTGAAACATATCAGGTATGTCGATACAATATGTCAGGTATGTCAAGTCGTGCAATATCAAAGTCGGAGTTGTAATTGTCACCAAAATAATTGTTGTTTAAAATTTTTCTAATTTTGTGTGCGCTGGTGCAAAATAAATCAACATCCAGGTGTGATGGTAAGCTATTGAAGGCAATAACACTTCGTATACAGAAGGCGTTGCGCCTGTACTTAGTTGTTGTGAATGGTACATGGAGTAGCGGCCGTTTTCTCAAGTTGCTAACATTAGTGCGAAGACGTATTTTGTTGAGAAGTTCGGGGCAGTTGACGGAGCCGTTTGCGATGTTCACTAAAAAACAGATATAATTGATATTACGTCTCAGTTCCAACGGTAGGAAATGATATCGCTTATAACGGTGTTCATAGTCGACTGATAGTTGCCTAGCCTTGAAGTCCAAGTACCGCAAAAATTTCCTTTGGACAGACTCAATACGAGATTTGTAGATCTCATATTGAGGGTTCCATACTTGAGAGACGTACTCAAGGTGGCTACGCACTAGAGAACAGTAAAGGACTTTTAATGGTTTTAGGGAACGAAAGCTAGAACTAGCTCTAATAATGAAACCTAAGGCTTTGAACGCCTTGTTGACAACCGTTTCTACATGATCATCAAAGAGCAGCTTGCTATCGTGTACCACGCCGAGATCCCTGATACTGGAAACCACGCCAAGATTCCTGAGCGGAAGGGCGTGTTGGACTTTTACTTACTAAAACCCACCCGTGTTCCTTCAGTTGCCCAAATTCCAGGGCCACGGTATCTCTTTCGAACAAATCTCGCGACCCTGGCACATCTGACTACTCTTAGAAAAAAGGCAGATATAAATTCACAGTGTCTTCTAAAGTCCAGAAATAATCTTGGTGGCTAACCATTTTTAAATGCAAAGGACATTAAAATACCCAAAACAATATCATTACAAAAAAAATAATAGTACATCTCTTCATGTAGTCTAGAGGTCGCCATATTCAATTTATATTTGCCTATATCCAGTGGACGATCGAAGTTGTAAGGGAACAGATGAACATTCCTACATACATACGCTTATGGCTTAGCAATAACAGCCACATAAGTCGATCGATAAGGTACGCTTCCCGCGGCCGGTCTTTAGATGGGTAACCAATTGACGACGTTGTTAATTATGACGTGTTTAGTGATAGTTTTAGTTTAGTTTTGTTTTTAGAATATTTATTAGTTTCTTATATTAATTATTTTATTTTATTTTTATTTATTTAATTAAGGTTCACCAACAGTTGTTACAGATATTATACAGTTAGGAAAATATAAGTAATAGTGTCTTAAATCTAACTGCACAACCAATTACAGGCAAACACCGCATGCAAAATACTCTTTGTAATTATAATTTAAATTTTAAACACTTAAAGTAAATTATGGAATGGTTTTATGTGCCTTATTAGCCTGAAATAAAAGATTGTATGTATTGTATTCTATAACACACCAACACTTCTTTTTATTTTATGTCCTTTAAGAATTTATAAACTGTTACCAAATTTTACTTATAATTAATATTTTAACCTTTGTTAGCTTAGCTGTTAACTCTATTTAGCATGCTGTGGTCTCCTATGATGAAATAGTACACCTACTTAATATCTCATGTTACCTTTTGTTTATGTGTCAATGTATTGTGTACATCTTTTGTTGGAGATGCTAAATAAATAAATAACATTAGAAATGACTTTCATTTTTATAGTTCAACAACATACATTGCGTTATTTACTTTGTAGAGCAGACACATTTTTGAACATGTGAAGCAATGGATTTAGCAGTATTATTTAAAATAATTCAGATTTTGATTCAAAATCAAAAAATCAAAATCAAAAGTCATTTATTCAAATTAGGCTGAGGCTGACTTTTCGAACGTCAAAATTACAAAAGACAATCCCCAAAACGCCCACCCGTCACCACTTCCTAGTGCTTTAGCTGGGAAGAAGTGGCCAACAAACTGTCCAGCAACACAGCTGTCTGTCCAGTTAGAAGAACTTGATAGTGTATACCGCTATTAGGGCGCAGCTTTAAACATTTTCTAGATAAGTGATTCCCAAAGTGATCCATGTGGACCCCTGGGGTCCAGAATCAGAGGGTCTACATTGGTTTGAGAAAAAAATCTATTTAATAATGTTATAATAAACTACAAAAAAAAATAAGGGAGTAAAAAAATTACCAGTAAAATTTTGAAACTGATTTACGAGAAAATAAAGAATGGAAATAACTGCTCTAGACTGTCCCGCCTTTCCCGAACTCATGGTCACAATAAAACCAGAATTACGTGTAATTTGTTTTATAGACTATAGAAATTGAGATAAACAGCATCTTTGATGTTCTACCGAACTATTAGCGAAAACAGATACACTAAATATAGTATTTATTGAACTTTCTGGAATTTAAAGCCAGCGTTAAGTTGCACAGACCAGTGGTATTGGCCCCGACTTATGAGTTGCAGGTTGCAATTCGATCCCTCGCAGGCATTATACTTTGTGTTAATAATTTCATCACCACTGCTCTCAAAACGGTGAAGGAAAACATCTTGAGGAAACCGACATGTCTTAGAACCAATAATTCGAAGACATGTGACATCCTAAGTCCAGCAGTGGACATCTTACGGCTGAAACGACGATGTGACATCTATCAATCAATCAATTTATTTATTTTCTCACCACAATATTAAAAAGTTTACAGGTCCATATTATTTAGTCTTAAGCTATTTATACACATTACAATATTTTTAGATTTCCTAAGATTTTATTATAAATTCGAGCACTGAGTACGTTGAATTGTCGGTCTGCGAAAGAAGTACGACACCGAATAGTGCTACAAACTGGGTAACCTTTACGTTTTTTCAAAAGTTTATCATCAAGAGAAAGCAAAGAATGACGCCGTAATACCGCACGTAGAATGAAGAGTTGACGAACGTTGAGAACTTCTGATTCAGAATAGAGCAGGGCAGTAGGATAATCTCTGCGCTTGAACTGCATAACTTTAAGAATTGCCCTTTGCGCTCGTTCAACCTGAATTAGGTGCGTTTTGCAGGTTCCTCCCCAAGAGGAAATACAATAAGTAAGAACGGAGACACACAAACTCTGATAGACAAGAAACAGGGTTTCACGATCAGCGGAGTGTCTCAGCTCTTTGAAAATATATATTAATTTTCTAATTCGTGAACTTAGTGCATAAAAGTGGGGGCGCCAGCTAAGATGCTCATCAATGAGCACTCCAAGATATTTGGTGCTTGTCACTGGTGAGAGGGTGAGGCAACTGCAAGCATTGGCACTGTGATCCAGAACGTTCAGGCAAGAATGGACTTTGACTATACTAGATTCTATGGGATGTGCGCCCGTGTGAGGGAGAGAGAAGCGGATAATCTTAGTTTTGTCAATATTGAGAGCCAACAAGTTCGCCGAAAGCCATGTCAAGACACATTTAAGCGATTGTTCCGCTCTTAGGTTAGCATTAACCCAGTTGTTGTCATATATGATCAGTGCCGTATCATCAGCATAGGTGAATATATCGCAGTTAGGTATTGATAAGCGGCACAAATCACTTCCCTGGGGTACACCAAAATGGATATTTGCATAATCACTGTACCATGAGTCGATTTTCACACATTGTGAACGATTTGAGAGATAGTTTGAGAATATTTTAAGTGCCATACCGCGGATTCCAATGATTTCCATCTTCGATATAAGTGTAGGTATAGAGACAGAGTCAAACGCCTTGGTCATGTCAAGAAAGATGCCAAAGCACTTGAGCCCCTCATCCAACTTGGTTACTACAAGACTTGTGAGATCTATGACTGCGTCCTCAGTAGAGATTCCCCGTCTAAAGCCATATTGATTTTTTGCTAATATAATATATTTTGCAAGATACGCGGTAAGACTGTTGTTGAGTACCCGTTCTAGAATTTTAGACAGGGAGCTCAAAACTGAGATCAGTCTATAGTTGTTAACGTTGGATCTGTCTCCACTCTTGTAGATTGGGTGAACCACAGTCTTTTTGAAGGCATTGGGGAAAGTACCAGACTCGATGGCGCAGTTACAGACGTGCGTTATGGGAATAGCTAAAGAGGAGCTGGACTGTTTCAGGATACTTGCAGGGATTTTGTCATATCCAGTGGCACAGTCACTGCGTAAGTTATCAATAATCCTTTTAACGTCAGCTTCGTCGACCGGCATAATGGCAAGGGAATTGCACGGTGAAGGTTGTGTCAGGCATTTTACTTGGGATCTAGACGGAATTTTAATTTTCGTAGCTAAATTCTCACCTACGGTTACAAAAAAGCTATTTACCTCATTAATGGATACTTTGGCGTCATAAGAGTTTAGTAAAAGTGCACTTGGGGACTGAGGGGGGGAATTCTGGTTTATTATACCTTTAATAGCTTTCCATGTGGCCTTGGTATTGTTTTTAGCTTTAAGCAATTCATTTTTATCGTGCGACATTTTTATTTTTTTCAGAAGGGTATTGAGATAGTTTCGGTATCTGGTATAGGTTGTCAGCAGAATATTATTATCGGGGGATGATTTACATTTTTTATGCAGCCTGTGTCGATATCTGATGCACTGAACTAGACCTGGTGTCATCCAGGGCTTAAGAATTCTACATTTCCTGGGAACACGAACGGTATAGCTGTGTGTTGCAATCACATCTTGAATGATAGAGATAAGTAGATCTGCAGCCAGATTGCAGTTTGATTCATTTAACACAGGACTGAAATCTGTGTTATCTAGTGTTTCTTTAATATTTGCGTAGTTATATCGAGGAACATTGGCTGGTTGTAAAGCTGCTGTACCTTTTTAGGGTTCCGTTGCCAAATGGAAAAAAACGGAACCCTTATAGATTCGTCATGTCTGTCTGTCCGTCTGTCTGTCTGTCTGTCTGTCCGTCCATATGTCACAGCCACTTTTCTCCGAAACTATAAGAGCTACGCTGTTGAAACTTGGTAAGTAGATGTATTCTGTGAACCGCATCAAGATTTTTACACTAAAATAGAAAAAAAACAATAAATTTTGGGGTTCCCCATACATAGAACTGAAACTCAAAAATGTTTTTTTTCATCAAACCCATACGTGTGGGGTATCTATGAATAGGTCTTCAAAAATGGTAATGAGGTTTCTACTATCATTTTTTTATAAACTGAATGGTTTGCGCGAGAGACACTTCCAAAGTGGTAAAATGTGTGTCCCCCCCCCCCCCCCAGTAACTTCTAAAATAAGAGAATGATAAAACTAAAAAAAATATATGATGTACAGACGCCAACACATCAAGCTACTACAATCTGTCAGATTTCTTTGATAGATTTTCGACTTTATTTCTAGAGCATTAGGTTCAAGGTTCATTGGGAAAAAATGACAGTTTCGGGTAGCTTGACCTGGTGGCGTCTGTACATTACCATGTAAATTACCAACGAAAATTGGTTTGAACGAGATCGAGTGAGTAGTTTTTTTTTAAAACGTCATAAATCGTAAACCGCAATTTACCTTACATTCAATCAACTGAAATATAAAAATTAAAAAATTTATATATTTTTAAACCGAGAATACCTACAGATTTGTACGGAACCCTCGGTGCGCGAGTCCGACTCGCACTTGGCCGGTTTTTAGGGTTCCGTTGCCAATTGGCAAAAAACGGAACCCTTATAGATTCGTCATGTCTGTCTGTCTGTCTGTCTGTCTGTCCGTCCGTATGTCACAGCCACTTTTCTCCAAAACTACAAGCAGTGAAACTTGGTAAGTAGATGTATTCTGTGAACCGCATTAAGATTTTCATACAAAAATAGAAAAAAAAACAATAAAGCGTGGGGTTCCCCATACATAGAACTGAAACTTAAAAATGGTTTTTTTCATCTAACCCATACGTGTGGGGTATCTATGAATAGGTCTTCAAAAATGGTATTGAGGTTTCTAATATCATTTTTTTCTAAACTGAACAGTTTGCGCGAGAGACACTTCCAAAGTGGTAAAATGTATGTCCCCCCCCCGTAACTTCTAAAATAAGAGAATGATAAAACTAAAAAAAATGTATGATGTACATTACCATGTAAACTACCACCGAAAATTGGTTTGAACGAAATCGAGTAAGTCGTTTTTTTTTAAAACGTCATAAATCGTAAACCGCAATTTACCGTTCATTCAATCAGCTGAAATATAAAAATAAAAAAAAAACATTTATTTTCATAACCATAAACCTTATGCATAAACCGAGAATACCTACAGGTTTGTACGAAACCCTCGGTGCGCGAGTCCGACTCGCACTTGGCCGGTTTTTTAATTTCGAGACAAAGGATGACTGGGAGGTGGTCTGTGATGTTACTTTCAAGGACAATTATTGTGGCAGGGCATTTAGTTTTTAAAAGTACGTGATCTAGGCAGTTACCAGATCTTGCGGGGAGCACGTGCGCAGGCAGAAGCCCTAGGGAGGCACAAAGGGTGAGGTAAGTACCTGCTTGACGATCGGGATTGTTGGGTTTAATATCGATATTAATATCGCCAATTAGAGCTATATTATTAAACCCTTTTAACGATTGTACTAAACTATCAAGGCTACGGTAAAAAATTTCGAGGTTGGAGTAAAATGGGGAGCAGTATAGGCAAATAAGTACTGTTCCACCTATAGTACAAACAAGACAATTTGAGTCAATGAGGGTTCAAGGTACGAGCATTTCAGTGAAGTCTTGGTGTAAATCACCACGCCATCATTTTGTGACTTATTATTGGTCGTGACGTTAAAAGAGTAGCCTTGCAGGTAAGGAAGGGACCCCGACACTTTTAGCCAGCACTCGGTTAATATAATTGCGTCAAATTCAATTTTAGTGGTTGTTAGCATCGTAAAGACTACCAACCCGCACTGGGCCCGCGTGGTGTATTACAGCCCACTCCCTGTCACCGAGAAGAGGCCTGTGTCCCAGCAGTGGGAACAATATAGGCTGATGATGATGATTATGTTTGTATGTTTTTTTTTTTCTATGGGAAGTCATCAAATGACTTCTCGCGCTCTGGGCGGAGCGGGACGGCATGTCAGACTTTTACTGACTACAACCCACCCGTGTTCCTTCAGTTGCCCATGTGCCAGGGTCACGGTATCTCTTTCGAACAATCTCGCGACCCTGGCAGGATGTTTGCATGTATGCGTTCGGCACTGCCTCTGCAATACCAGAGGCAGAGCTGTGTTGTCCTCCCAGATACAACAAATAAAATATTTTTGTAACGCAGTTTCTCAGCCCGACTTGCAGTAGGAGTTGGTAGATATCGTCACACAATGAAAATGCATTATGATCCCTCCATGCGACTTCCTCTCTCTGTATCTTTCTATTATACGAGTGTGGTACCGTGTGGCGTCGGACTCAAAGAATAGCACCACCCCGTGGGTGTCGTAAGAGGCGACAAAGGTCCGATTCAGACCAACCGGTTTGCATCGCGCCGGACCGGCGGCATTTTACAATGCGGTAAAGAACATTGAAATGTATCAACAGTAATTACAGTTCATATTTGTATGCAACTTACGCATATTTACCTCCGTCGGCATCCCGCGACGCGTCGCGACGTATCGCAGAATACATTCGGCTGTCGCGACGCCCAACCGGCCCCGACCGGCTCCGAACGGCGCCGTCGGCATCCAATCGGCTACCGTCGGGTCCGTTCGGAGCCGGTCGGCCGTGCGTCGTGGAATACGAATGTGAGCAGCAGTTCTGGGCGCATGGAGTGCGTACGGATTCCAGCGGACTCTGTCGGCTATCGCGGCACGCGTACGGCTACCACGGCAGCCGAACGCATGCCGCGGTAGCGGTACGGCTATAACGGACGCGTTCGGCTGCTGCGGCACGCGTACGGCTCCGTTCCGATGCGGCGCCACGCGAGCCGGTTGGTCTGAATCGTACCTAAGGGATATACTAAAGAAGGGGCAGCAGCGTTCTCTATGCATTGCAGACAATCATACTGCAATCGCCAACCCGCCTACCAAGCGTGGCGATTATGGACATCCCCCTCTCCCTTTTGGGGGAGGCCTATGTCCAACAGTGGACGTCTTTCGGCTGAAATTATGATGATGATGATACGAGTGTGTTTGTGCGTGCGGAATTTCCCGCTTTACTTGACAGCACACTCTTTTTTCATTGCACCTTAAGAATCTGCCGCGTTGAGAAATAAGCAAAAGAAAAAAAAATACAACAAAATTATAATGTTCGTCAATTTATTATCTAAACCGAAACACAATTTTGTAATAAAAAAGATTAAAAACAGTACGGTCTAATCCAAAAATGGAATTTCGAAAAACTTAAAATTAAATCGCATCGGAGTCAATTAAAGACATTATTATGTCGGTCGGTTTACTTTATATGAAATGGTAAAATTAGACGCTGATATACTCGAATTGTTGTGTATTCTAAAAAGAGAAAACATTTATTTTTGTGCGAAAACTTACGTTTGTAGCCGAACATACGCAAATCAGCGTCGTAAATTACACATTTATTTGAATATTAGGGTAGTTTCACCGACAGCGTTTTAAGAGGTTCTTCGCGTGAAATCACTGTGTAAAATGTATTTATAAGACCATTTTATATTTTTTCGTGTAATAAGAAAACTAGCTCATATGAAGGCACTAGTATAAATAAAAATCGGTGAAATATAAATAAAATAAAATAAAATATATATCCGTTTCTCAATAACGGTGGTATGTCCGTGATTAACTTTTAAGCGCATTTACCTCTTTAAATACGTTGTGATGGAATTTTGGTACTTAAATTGAACATGATTATGTTGGTCTATGCTTAAAGCAACCATATTTATTACTTCCTTTACTTCTGTTATCATGCAGACATCAGGACCATTGTGATAAGGAATGTCCACGCCAAAAGTGCAATATCGGTGTGTTTTGTTGAAACCGACCTATAACGTAAACAAGTCTATTCTAACGAACTATCCCCTTACGCACACGGAGGCCCAGTTGTGCTCTTGCGTTCTCGCAGTAGTGACGTGTCCGATCCTGCCGAGGTTTCGCGCCAATACATAAGTACTTTTTAAATCTATGAGGGAATACGAAATTATGCAATCTCGGTGGGTTACTGTACGAATGAATGTTATTTTTTTTACAGTATGGTACGCGAGTATGTTATGTGTTAATGGGTACCCTTAGCGACCATACATTTTAAATGACTGGAGCATAAATAGTTTTGTTTTTATTTAATTTTTTCTTCATATTTCTAATTTCAGTGGTGCAATATCGGTGGTTTCGGTGGTAAGTTTATTGCCACCGATATTGCATCAATACTAAAATTGCTGTGGGTTCATGTGACTTTGGTAAGATATTTACGCCTGAGAGGTAACACAATTAATTGGACAAACTTTGGAGGGTAGTATTGTAAGTAGGTACATATTTTACCAAAACATTTTTAACCGGCTTTAAAAAAAGTAACTCCAAATAATTACGTTTTGCTCACGAAATAAATCAACAAACTGAGGTCAAAATGGCTTTTTTTAGGAAAATTGTACCTTTTTTTGCATTATCAATTTTTTTCAGACATGAGCGCATCTTTTTAGCATTTTAATTTGTATGTGTATATATTTGTTAACGTCTAAAGAACAACACGTAAAAAGTCATCATGCTAAAATAATGCGCTCATAGTAAAATAAAACTTTTTTAATCTTGAGCAGTCGTATTAAAAAAATACACAGTCCCACAAAAAAAAATGTACTTGTTATTAAACCACATGGTCTTTACGTATTTTGAGCTGCCGAATCCGAATCTGGACACAGAATTAACCTTACACCCTCCAGTTTTTCTCCAGGACCAAAAAAACTCTTGAATTCTGCAGTAATGATCAGCCCCACAAAATAATAATAATAATAATTGTCAGGGTCGTTGCCCCAGTTCTT
The DNA here is from genome assembly GCA_932294355.1 of Aporophyla lueneburgensis. Taxonomy (NCBI): domain Eukaryota; kingdom Metazoa; phylum Arthropoda; class Insecta; order Lepidoptera; family Noctuidae; genus Aporophyla; species Aporophyla lueneburgensis. The sequence goes on from OW028756.1 coordinate 11,462,322, forward strand.
AACAACAGGGATAACCCACCTGCTCCATAAATCAGGTAGCACCGCGGAACCCAAAAATTATAGACCGATCACTTGTCTACCGACGGTCTATATCTATCCATTTTGAGAGTATGTTTTGTTTTATAATATTAATTACTTACACAATATTGTATAGAATCAAGTTCTTCTAACTTAACAGACAGCTGTGCTGCTGGGGAGTTTGTTCCGCCACTTCTTCTTCCCAGCTACAGCACTAGGAAGTGTCGAAGGGTGGGCGTTTTGGGGGGACTGTCTTTTGTAACTTTGACGTTCAAAAGTGCTGACTCTCAGCCTAGTTTGAATAAATGACTTTTGATTTTGATTTTGATTTTTGAAGAGCTAAAATTTACAATCATATTGACACAAACTCTATCTTGTCTGTCTCTCAAAATGGCTGTAGGAATGGGTCCCGCGGTACTAAGGAGCTGCTCCTAATCGATATGACCATTAGTCAACAGGTTCGTCGTTCCCGAAGGAATCTGTCGACATGCTGGATAGACTATAAGAAGGCCTATGACTCGGTACCACACACATGGCTCAGGAGGGTGCTGGAGTTGTACAAAGTAGATACAACGCTGCACACCTTCCTGATGTCATGTATGGGGCAGTGGAGGACGGTCCTTCGCTATCCAGGATGTCGATAAATCCAGAGGAATAGCGAACCGATAAGGATTGAGCAAGGTATATTCCAGGGCGATAGTTTGAGTCCACTTTGGTTCTGCCTAGCCATGAATCCTCTTAGCACACTGCTGGAGGATTCAGGTATAGGCTATCGATTGAGGAGAGGTGGTCAGGTTATATCTCACCTCCTCTACATGGATGACCTAAAACTCTTTGCCCACAACAATCTGCAACTGATGGAGCTACTGAAAGTAACTCAAACCTTCAGTAGCGCCATCAGGATGGGAGTTGGTGTGGACAAATGTGCAGTCATGCATGTGAAGCGAGGGGAGATTGTGGAATCCGTGGGAACTCAACTCACGGATTCCATACACCTAAGATCCCTCTCCTCAATCGAAACATACAAGTATTTGGGTATGTCGGAAGCGTTAGGCATCGACCCTGCTGACATGAAACAATCGTTGAGGGAGCGCTTCTTTGGCCGCCTGAATAAAGTTCTAAATAGTCTTTTATCAGGCGGAAATAAGGTGCGCGCCTTCAACGGTTGGGTTATGCCAGTTTTGATGTACTCTTTCGGCATACTCAAATGGACTCAGACGGAACTGGACGCCCTGGATAGACGGGTCCGCACACTGCTGACCGTAAATCGGATGCATCACCCACGGTCCTCGGTGATGAGACTGTATATCCCGCGGAAGTGCTGAGGTTGAGGTTTCTTAAATGCCAAGACCCTGCACAACCGTGAGATATGCAGTCTCAGGGAATACTTCCTTGAAGCCGATGTGGGGATGCACCGAGATATGGTCTCAGTGGACAAGGGCTTTACCCCGCTCTCCTTGGCTAACGAGAACTGGCGCAAACCTAAAGTATTAGATACTAATGACCGCAGGGAGGTATGGCAAAGCAAGGAGCTCCACGGACGCTTTTACCGGGTCCTACATGGACCCGATGTAGACTTCTTAGCGTCCGTATCCTGGTTACGATTCGGAGATCTATTTGGAGAAACCGAAGGTTTTGTCTTTGCAATTATGGACGAAGTTATGATGACGAACAACTACCGGAAATAAATTGTGAAGGATGGCACGGTTGACATCTGTCGGGCATGCCACCGTCCGGGGGAGTCAATCCGACACATTATTTCTGGCTGTTCTCGTCTGGCTAACGGAGACTACTTGCATAAACACAACCTTGTAGCCAGGATTATCCACCAGCAACTTGCTCTGAAATACAGTCTTGTGGAATCAGAAGTACCGTACTATAAGTATGTGCTCGACCCAGTTCTCCAAAATGGTAATATCACATTGTATTGGGATCGATCTATCATCACTGATAGGACTATTGTTGCTAATAAGCCGGACATAGTGGTGATAGATCGATCAGAGCATCGCACAATGGTTATTGATATAGCAGTCCCGCATGACGAGAACCTCATGAAAGCTGAACAAGATAAGCAGATCAAATATCTTGACTTGGCTCGCGAGGTTGTCGAGATGTGGGATGTGGATACAGCAGTCATTGTGCCGATAGTCGTGACGGTCAATGGCATAATAGCCAAGAGCCTCGACCAACACCTAAAGAGGCTCTCGTTAGGCAGCTGGATCAAGCGCTTGATCCAAAAGGCGGTATTACTGGACTCGGCACGTATAGTGAGAAGGTTCCTCTCTCAGCGGCCCTGACCACCGGTAGCTTGGATCCTATTCCCGATACCGGTAGGCTACTATTTTTTATATTTTTAAATGTTTTTATAATTTTTGTTATTTTAATATTTATTTAAAAATGTAATTTATATGTTGTAAAAATTTTAATAAAGGAAATAATAATTGTACTTGTTATTAAACCACATGCTCTTTACGTATTTTGAGCTGCCAAATCCGAATCTGGACACAGAATTAACCCTACACCCTCCAGTTTTTTGTCCAGGAGCAGAAAAGGCTTAAACTCTACTGTAATGGTAATATTAAAATGGAAATCTTTTTTTTTAATATTTTTTATCAGACTTCCTGTCCTTTTCAGGGCTTTTTGTATCATATTATATGTTATAAGGTAATGTAAACGTAAAGTTACTATGATTATTCAAATTTTCTTTTTAAAATTATCATTACTGTAAAATTCAAGAGTTTTTTTTGCTCCTGGAGAAAAACTGGAGGGTGTAGGGTTAATTCTGTGTCCAGATTCGGATTCGGCAGCTCAAAATACGTAAAGACCATGTGGTTTAATAACAAGTACATTTTTTTTTTTTGTGGGACTGTGTATTTTTTTAATACGACTGCTCAAGATTATGCTGTAGACGATTCACCTAGAATCGTCTACAGCACAAATTAAGAACTGTATTGAAAATGACTCTGACAGTGATTTGAATATTCTTTGATTTTTGTTTTGCTCACTATAGCTGTTTGAGAGTTTATTATTTTATGTTTTTTTACCATGGTACAAATTAAGACCTCAGAGTCATTTTTAATATATTAAAAATGACTGACAGTGATTTGAATATCTTTTGATTTTTGTTATGTTCACTTTAGTTTTTTGAGATTTTATTATTTTATGTTTGTTTACGAATTGAAGAATTTTTATAAAACAAAACGAATTTTTTGCTCAAGTATTAAAAAAACGAAGATCTCATCATAACTTCATTTTATTTATAATAGTATTACCCTCAACATATCACATTTAGCAGAACTAAAGTTAATTTAGTAAAAGTGTCAAATACAGACAAATAAACATATTTTAGACCTGCTATACCCGCCTGTGCAGCCGCTACATAATGTTGCCAACGGCTAAGTTGTTCTTTGTTCAATAACTGTCACGGTGCAATACAAAAAATCCATTTTGGTGCAATGTTGCAATTTCGGTGTTAGACTTGCAATTTCGGTGTACGATTTTCAATTTCGGTGGGATGGCAATTTCGGTGGCCGTCATATTTTGTAAACAACTACAGTTGTTTATTTCCTACTAAAACATCTAGAATACTAATGTGTTATAGAATAAAACAAATTTAGTTTTTCATCCGAAAACCTACAAATATAAAATTCCACCGAAATTAGTAAAAAATTGAGCCTGCGTGAAATGACCCATTAATATCTTTGCTTAAATATTAAATTAATTCATATATGTAAGTATGATGAGAAGAAATCATAATGTCAGTGAAAAGGTTAGTTCCTGTTTAAAAACGATCAAAGTCTAATAAGAATTTCGTAACATTGCCAAAAACTTTTAAACAAAAAAAAAAAAACGACGAAAAAATAAACTGGAAAACAAAAACTAAACGTTTTAGGGTAATTAAGCTCTTAAATTGATGTAAATTAATGATTTAGAATCGGCGCCAAACAAAACAAGCTGCCATTATTTTGTTTGGCGCCTTTATATTCGTTTAGCGCCGACTCAAAATTAGTAATTAACATTATTACTAAAAATGCTTAATTTTGTTTTCCTTATTTTTCATCGGTTTAATTCTATTATTATATAAGCATATTATTTTTTTCACTTAGTCGACATTTGCACGGACGTAATAAATCATGGGGAGATTTTTTTGCGCACCGAAGTTTCTACTCTCGGTGTTCAACCTAGCATTAAGATTACAACAGAGTGCATCTCAGTGCGTTCAGAATTGGACAGTGCGTGGTACTGTTCAATTTTCAACTTTTGGCGCTTAGCAGTGCGTTTAAAATCCAGATCAGGAAATATCTCGTTGCCATTTTATTACGTACTGATTGTCGAGGTTGGCGTCAATTTGTTTTTAAATTTAAATTGGACCAAGTCAGTAAGCAAACTTAGTCGAAAAATGTGGTTAAATTAGAGAGGTATTTTTGACACGTCATTAAGAATGAGGATAGAATGAGAACGTTCTTAAAAAAGCCCCACAGATATGAAGAATTATTCTTGATCAAAATCTGTTCTTTGATAAGCGAACCGATTCTCGTAACCACCTTCGTCAGCACTACTGGTTCCTATATCAATGTTTTCATAGGGACCCCTAACCTGCTTGCTATAGTCTTCGGCACTTTTAAAATTGCCACGGTCTTCTTGGAGCAGCACGTCTTCCCTCTTTATTGCACCATTGCAATCGCGACCCACCTTAGATGCTTGGAATCTGCTCCCTTCTTGATTTGCTTCATCGTCTCTATGATAAGCCTCAGTAATTCTTGTTTCTCCATCATTAATCTCTGACCTGCTATCTTCTGATCTCTTGGCAGCAGCATTGTATGTGTCTAACTCTTTAGTCGTGATAGTACCATCACTGCCTCGAGACCTAATCATTTTTTTAGAAGCGTGTTTACTGTTTGCTGCATGAACGCTAGAGCGGCTCATACGACTACCACTACCATGCCCGTTGACATTGGTTACCCTCGTTCCGGATGTGTTGGCATTTCCGTTGTTGCTGGTTGAATCAGAGCTCGAAGTGGCACAAGTAGACTCAGATCCGTCTGAGCTTGTAGCTGTTCCAGTGCTGCTCCCGCTTGAAGTTGCGGTGCTGCTGCCATTGCCTGAACTTGTAGCTTTTGCGGTTGAATTAGAGCTAGAAGTGGCAGTAGTAGACCCAGATTTATCTGAGCTTGTAGCTGTTCCACTGCTGTTTCCACTTGCAGTTACACTACCATTGCCTGTACTTGTGGCTTTTGCGGTTGAATCAGAGTTCGCAGTGGCAGTAGTAGACCCAGATTTATCTGAGCTTGTAGCTGTTCCAATGCTGCTTCCATTTGCAGTTGCACAACCATTGCCTGAACTTGTGGCTTTTGCGTTTGAATTAGAGCTCGAAGTGGCAGTGGAAGACCCACATCCATCCGAGCTTGTAACTGTTCCAGTGCCACTTCCACTTGCAATTGCAGTTCCGCCATCATTGCCTGAAGTTGTGACTTCTGCGGTTGAATTAGAGTTCGAAGTGGCGGTAGTAGACCCAGATTTATCTGTGCTTGTAGCTGTTCCAGTGCCGCTTCCACTTGCAGTTGTACTTTCGCTATCATTGCCAGAAGATGTAACTTCTGCGGTTGAATTAGAGCTCGAAGTGGTCCTACTAGACCCAGATCCGTCTGAGCTTGTAGCTGTTCCAGTGCCGCTTCCACTTGCAGTTGTACTTTCGCTATCATTGCCAGAAGATGTAACTTCTGCGGTTGAATTAGAGCTCGAAGTGGTACTACTAGACCCAGATCCATCTGAGCTTGTAGCTGTTCCAGTGCCGCTTCCGCTTGCAGTTGTACTTTCGCCATCATTGCCAGAAGATGTAACTTCTGCGGTTGAATTAGAGCTCGAAGTGGCAGTATCAGACCGAGATCCGTCTGAGCTTGTAGCTGTTCCAGTGCCGCTTCCGCTTGCAGTTGCACTACCACCATCATCACCTGAAGTTGTGACTTCTGCGTTTGAAATAGAGCTCGAAGTGTCAGTATTAGACCCAGATCCGTCTGAGCTTGTAGCTGTTCCAGTGCCGCTTCCGCTTGCAGTTGCACTGCCACCATCATTGCCTGAAGTTGTGACTTCTGCGGTTGAATCAGAGCTCGAAGTGGTACTACTAGACCCAGATCCGTCCGAGCTTGTAGCTGTTCCAGTGCCGCTTCCGCTTGCAGTTGTACTTTCACCATCATTGCCAGAAGATGTAACTTTTACGGTTGAATTAGAGCTCGAAGTGGCAGTATCACACCCAGATCCATCTGAGCTTGTAGCTGTTCCAGTGCCGCTTCCGCTTGCAGTTACACTACCGCCATCATCACCTGAAGTTTTGACTTCTGCGTTTGAAATAGAGCTCGAAGTGGCAGTATTAGACCCACATTCCTCTGAGCTTGTGGCTGTTCCAGTGCCGCTTCCGCTTGCAGTTGCACTTCCACCATCATTGCCTGAAGTTGCGACTTCTGCGGTTGAATTAGAGCTCGAAGTGGTACTACTAGACCCAGATCCGTCTGAGCTTGAAGCTGTTCCAGTGCCGCTTCCGCTTGCAGTTGCACTTCCACCATCATTGCCTGAAGTTGTGACTTCTGCGGTTGAATTAGAGCTCGAAGTGGTACTACTAGACCCAGATCCGTCTGAGCTTGTAGCTGTTCCAGTGCCGCTTCCGCTTGCAGTTGTACTTTCACCATCATTGCCAGAAGATGTAACTTTTACGGTTGAATTAGAGCTCGAAGTGGCAGTATCACACCCAGATCCGTCTGAGCTTGTAGCTGTTCCAGTGCCGCTTCCGCTTGCAGTTGTACTTTCGCCATCATTGCCAGAAGATGTAACTTCTGCGGTTGAATTAGAGCTCGAAGTGGTAGTATCAGACCGAGATCCGTCTGAGCTTGTAGCTGTTCCAGTGCCGCTTCCGCTTGCAGTTGCACTACCGCCATCATCACCTGAAGTTGTGACATCTGCGTTTGAAATAGAGCTCGAAGTGTCAGTATTAGACCCAGATCCGTCTGAGCTTGTAGCCGTTCCAGTGCCGCTTCCGCTTGCAATTGCACTTCCACCATCATTGCCTGAAGTTGTGACTTCTGCGGTTGAATTAGAGCTCGAAGTGGTACTACTAGACCCAGATCCGTCTGAGCTTGTAGATGTTCCAGTGCCGCTTCCGCTTGCAGTTGTACTTTCACCATCATTGCCAGAAGATGTAACTTTTACGGTTGAATTAGAGCTCGAAGTGGCAGTATCACACCCAGATCCGTCTGAGCTTGTAGCTGTTCCAGTGCCGCTTCCGCTTGCAATTGCACTACCGCCATCATCACCTGAAGTTTTGACTTCTGCGTTTGAAATAGAGCTCGAAGTGGCAGTATTAGACCCACATTCCTCTGAGCTTGTGGCTGTTCCAGTGCCGCTTCCGCTTGCAGTTGCACTTCCACCATCATTGCCTGAAGTTGCGACTTCTGCGGTTGAATAAGAGCTCGAAGTGGTACTACTAGACCCAGATCCGTCTGAGCTTGTAGCTGTTCCAGTGCCGCTTCCGCTTGCAGTTGTACTTTCACCATCATTGCCAGAAGATGTAACTTTTACGGTTGAATTAGAGCTCGAAGTGGCAGTATCACACCCAGATCCGTCTGAGCTTGTAGCTGTTCCAGTGCCGCTTCCGCTTGCAGTTGTACTTTCGCCATCATTGCCAGAAGATGTAACTTCTGCGGTTGAATTAGAGCTCGAAGTGGCAGTATCAGACCGAGATCCGTCTGAGCTTGTAGCTGTTCCAGTGCCGCTTCCGCTTGCAGTTGCACTACCGCCATCATCACCTGAAGTTGTGACTTCTGCGTTTGAAATAGAGCTCGAAGTGTCAGTATTAGACCCAGATCCGTCTGAGCTTGTAGCTGTTCCAGTGCCGCTTCCGCTTGCAGTTGCACTTCCACCATCATTGCCTGAAGTTGTGACTTCTGCGGTTGAATTAGAGCTCGAAGTGGTACTACTAGACCCAGATCCGTCTGAGCTTGTAGCTGTTCCAGTGCCGCTTCCGCTTGCAGTTGTACTTTCACCATCATTGCCAGAAGATGTAACTTTTACGGTTGAATTAGAGCTCGAAGTGGCAGTATCACACCCAGATTCGTCTGAGCTTGTAGCTGTTCCAGTGCCGCTTCCGCTTGCAATTGCACTACCGCCATCATCACCTGAAGTTTTGACTTCTGCGTTTGAAATAGAGCTTGAAGTGGCAGTATTAGACCCACATTCCTCTGAGCTTGTGGCTGTTCCAGTGCCGCTTCCGCTTGCAGTTGCACTTCCACCATCATTGCCTGAAGTTGCGACTTCTGCGGTTGAATTAGAGCTCGAAGTGGTACTACTAGACCCAGATCCGTCTGAGCTTGTAGCTGTTCCAGTGCCGCTTCCGCTTGCAGTTGTATTTTCGCCATCATTGCCAGAAGATGTAACTTCTGCGGTTGAATTAGAACTCGAAGTGGCAGTATCAGACCGAGATCCGTCTGAGCTTGTAGCTGTTCCAGTGCCGCTTCCGCTTGCAGTTAAACTACCGCCATCATCACCTGAAGTTGTGACTTCTGCGTTTGAAATAGAGCTCGAAGTGTCAGTATTAGACCCAGATCCGTCTGAGCTTGTAGCTGTGACAGTGCCGCTTCCACTTGCAGTTGCACTACCATTGCTTGTACTTGTGGCTTTTGCGGTTGAATCAGAGTTCGAAGTGGCAGTAGTAGACTCAGATTTATCTGAGCTTGTAGCTGTTCCACTGCTGCTTCCACTTGCAGTTGCACAACCATTGCCTGAACTTGTGGCTTTTGCGGTTGACTTAGAGCTCGAAGTGGCAGTAGTAGATTCAGATCCATCTGGGCTCGTAACTGTTCCTGTGCTGCTCCCGCTTGCAGTCGCACTACTAGACTCTTCGTCACTCGCATCGTCATCATCGTCATCTTCGTCACTCTCATCATCAGCGTCGTCGTCTGACTCTTCGTCACTGTTATCATTTTCTTTGTTACCATTATCACCTTCATCGCCGTTGTTATCAACCTGGCTTGTTGCATTTGAATTAGAGCTCGAAGTTGCAGTAGAAGACCCAGATCCATTTGAGCTTGTAGCTGTTCTAGTGTTGCTTCCGCTTGCAGTTGCACTACCAGACACTTCATCATTCTCATCGTCTTCATCTTCATCATCGTCATCTTTGTCACTCTCTTCATCATTGTCGTCACCAGACTCTTCGTCACTCTTATCATCTTTGTTACCATGATCACCAACATCGCCATTGTTTTCCACCTGGCTTGTTGCATTTGAAATAGAGCTTGAAGTTGCAGTAGTAGACCCGGATTCGTTTGAGCTTGTAGCTGTTCCAGTGCCACTTCCGCTTGCAGTTGTACTACTGCCATCATTGCCTGAAGTTGTGACTTCTGCGGTTGAATTAGAGCTCGAAGAGGCACTACTAGACCCAGATCCGTCTGAGCTCGAAGCTGTTCCTGTACTGCCTCCGCTTGCAGTTGCACTACTAGATTCTTCGTCACTCTCATCGTCATCATCATCATCGTCATCATTGTCATCTTCGTCACTCTCATCATCATCGTCATCGTCTGACTCTTCGTCACTCTTATCATCTACGTGGTTACCATGATCACCTACATCACCGGTGTTTTCAACTTGGCTTGTGGCATTTGAATTAGAGGTCGACGTGGCAGTAGTAGATCCAGATCCGTCTGAACTTGTAGCTGTTCCAGTACCGCTTCCGCTTGTAATTGCACTACCGCCATCATTGCCTGAAGTTGTGACTTCTGCAGTTGAATTAGAGGTCGAAGTGGTGGTAGAAGACCCACCTCCGTCTGAGCTTGTAGTTGTTCCAGTGCCGCTTCCGCTTGCAGTTGCACTACCAGACTCTTCATCACTCTCATCGTCTTCATCTTCATCATCGTCATCTTTGTCACTCTCTTCATCATTGTCGTCACCAGACTCTTCGTCACTCTTATCATCTTTGTTACCATGATCACCAACATCGCCATTGTTTTCCACCTGGCTTGTTGCATTTGAAATAGAGCTTGAAGTTGCAGTAGTAGACCCGGATTCGTTTGAGCTTGTAGCTGTTCCAGTGCCACTTCCGCTTGCAGTTGTACTACTGCCATCATTGCCTGAAGTTGTGACTTCTGCGGTTGAATTAGAGCTTGATGAGGCACTACTAGACCCAGATCCATCTGAGCTCGAAGCTGTTCCTGTACTGCCTCCAGTTGCAGTTGCACTACCAGATTCTTCGTCACTCTCATCGTCATCATCATCATGGTCATCACTATCATCTCCGTCACTCTCATCATCAGCGTCGTCATCTGACTCTTCGTCACTCTTATCATCTACGTTGTTACCATGATCACCTACACCACCGTTGTTTTCAACTTGGCTTGTGGTATTTGAATTAGAGGTCGACGTTGCAGTAGTAGATCCAGATCCATTTGAGCTTGTAGCTTCTTTGCCATCAGACTCTTCGTCGTTTTCGTCACCATTATCTTTGACGATTTCATCATCTTCTTCGGTATCAGGCTCTTCATTATTCTCATCATCAGATTCTTCATCATCCTCATTATTTTCTTCGTCACCATTCAGTTCTTCATTCACATATTCTTCTTCGTTATCAGACTCTTCGTCATTTTCGTCATTTTGGTCTTCACTTTCTTCGTCATTCTCATTGTTTTCTTCATCACCGTTGCCTTGTTCCCTTTCATCGTCATCTTCGTAACTCTCTGCTTCTCCATCTCCATCAGACTCGTCATCGATATCGATGTCAGCATCGGACCAGCTGTCAGACTTTAAGGGACTAACATGGTCCTTGCTGTGATAGATATCGTGGGCCCTATTTCCTATGATTTCAGCGCGAGTCCAAGTATGACTTTGGGAATTGAGACGTCTATGGCGACAAGTTTTGCGTCTTCTGCCATGGACATGAACTGGATAGTAACCTCTTCTTCCACGAGGATGACTTCTTTTGCCATGGCTACCAGAATGGCTAAGGGCTAAATTTCGATGTCTATTGCCATCGATTGCAACATTACTTCTGCCCTGGGTTCGAATTGATACATGCCTTTGTCTCCTGCGGATACTGCACTTTTTACAAAGCCTGCCGATGCGGCTGTTGCAATTACCACCACGAGTATAGCCTTGTCGATCACATGTCTCTCCTCGATTGCCATGCTGGTCTACATAGGTACGGAGTCGTCTACCACAGATTTTGCACCTTTTGATGTGCTTATCATTCGTACTTGAGGCTCTACTATTTGTGCCAGCAGTAGTAGACCCAGATCCATCTGAGCTTGTAGCTGTTCCACTGCTGCTTCCGCTTGCAGTTGCACTTCCGCCATTATTGCCTGAAGTGGTCACTTCTGCAGTTGAATTAGAGTTCGAAGTGGTGATAGGAGACCCACATCCATCTGAGCTTGTTGCTGTTCCACTGCTGCTTCCGCTTGCATTTGCACTTTCGCCATTATTGCCTGAAGTTGTGACTTCTGCAGTTGAATTAGAGGTCGAAGTGGTGGTAGAAGACCCACCTCCGTCTGAGCTTGTAGCTGTTCCAGTGCCACTTCCGCTTGCAGCTGCACTGCCACCATCATTGCCTGAAGTTGACACTTCTGCCATTGAATTAGAGCTTGAAGAGGCAGTAGTAGACCCAGATCCATCTGAGCTTGTAGCTGTTCCACTGCCGCTTCCGCTTGCAGTTGCACTTCTACCATCATTGTCTGAAGTGGTCACTTCTGCCGTTGAATTAGAGCTCGAAGTGGTGGTAGAAGACCCACATCCATCTGAGCTTGTTGCTGTTCCACTACTGCTTCCGCTTGCATTTGCACTTCCGCCATTATTGCCTGAAGTTGTGACTTTCGCGGTTGAATTAGAGCTTGAAGTGGTGGTTGAAGACCCAGATTCGTTTGAGCTTGTAGCTGTTCCTGTGCTGCTACCACCTGCAGTTGCACCACCAGTCTCTTCGTCACTTTCATCATCTTCATTCTCATCAGACTCTTCATCACTTTCATCATCATCTTCATCATCAGATTCTTCATCACCGTCATCATCTTCCCCGTGACCATGATGATCTCCATCGCTGTTGCTTGTCACAGTAGAATTAGTGCTGGAAGTGGCAGTAGTAGACCCAGATCCATCCGAGCTTGTAGCTGTTCCAGTGCCGCTTCCGCTTGCAGTTGTACTTCTACCATCATTGTCGGAAGTGGTCACTTCTGCCGTTGAATTAGAGCTCGAAGTGGTGGTAGAAGACCCACATCCATCTGAGCTTGTTGCTGTTCCACTGCTGCTTCCGCTTGCAGTTGCACTTCCATCATCATTGCCTGAAGTTGTGACTTCTGCAGTTGAATTAGAGGTCGAAGTGATGGTAGAAGACCCACCTCCGTTTGAGCTTGTAGCTGTTCCTGTACTGCTACCACCTGCAGTTGCACCATCAGTCTCTTCGTCACTTTCATCATCTTCATTCTCATCAGACTCTTCGTCACTTTCATCATCATCTTCATCATCAGATTCTTCATCACCGTCATCATCTTCCCCGTGACCATGATGACCTCCATCGCTGTTGCTTGTCACAGTAGAATTAGTGTTGGAAGTGGCAGTAGTAGACCCAGAACCATCCGAGCTTATAGCTGTTCCAGTGCCGATTCCGCTTGCAGTTGCATTTCTACCATCATTGTCTGAAGTGGTCACTTCTGCCGTTGAATTAGAGCTCGAAGTGGTGGTAGAATACCCACATCCATCTGAGCTTGTTGCTGTTCCACTGCTGCTTCCGCTTGCAGTTGCACTTCCATCATCATTGCCTGAAGTTGTGACTTCTGCAGTTGAATTAGAGGTCGAAGTGGTGGTAGAAGACCCACCTCCGTCTGAGCTTGTAGCTGTTCCAGTGCCACTTCCGCTTGCAGCTGCACTGCCACCATCATTGCCTGAAGTTGACACTTCTGCCATTGAATTAGAGCTCGAAGAGGCAGTAGTAGACCCAGATCCATCTGAGCTTGTAGCTGTTCCAGTGCCGCTTCCGCTTGCAGTTGCACTTCTACCATCATTGTCTGAAGTGGTCACTTCTGCCGTTGAATTAGAGCTCGAAGTGGTGGTAGAAGACCTACATCCATCTGAGCTTGTTGCTGTTCCACTACTGCTTCCGCTTGCATTTGCACTTCCGCCATTATTGCCTGAAGTTGTGACTTTCGCGGTTGAATTAGAGGTTGAAGTGGCGGTTGAAGACCCAGATCCGTTTGAGCTTGTAGCTGTTCCTGTGCTGCTACCACCTGCAGTTGCACCACCAGTCTCTTCGTCACTTTCATCATCTTCATTCTCATCAGACTCTTCATCACTTTCATCATCATCTTCATCACCGTCATCATCTTCCCCGTGACCATGATGACCTCCATCGCTGTTGCTTGTCACAGTAGAATTAGTGCTGGAAGTGGCAGTAGTAGACCCAGATCCATCCGAGCTTGTAGCTGTTCCAGTGCCGCTTCCGTTTGCAGTTGCACTTCTACCATCATTGTCTGAAGTGGTCACTTCTGCCGTTGAATTAGAGCTCGAAGTGGTGGTAGAAGACCCACATCCATCTGAGCTTATTGCTGTTCCACTGCTGCTTCCGCTTGCAGTTGTACTTCCATCATCATTGCCTGAAGTTGTGACTTCTGCAGTTGAATTAGAGGTCGAAGTGGTGGTAGAAGACCCACCTCCGTCTGAGCTTGTAGCTGTTCCAGTGCCACTTCCGCTTGCAATTGCACTGCTACCATCATTGCCTGAAGTTGACACTTCTGCCATTGAATTAGAGCTTGAAGAGGCAGTAGTAGACCCAGATCCATCTGAGCTTGTAGCTGTTCCAGTGCCGCTTCCGCTTGCAGTTGCACTTCTACCATCATTGTCTGAAGTGGTCACTTCTGCCGTTGAATTAGAGCTAGAAGTGGTGGTAGAAGACCCACATCCATCTGAACTTGTTGCTGTTCCACTGCTGCTTCCGCTTGCAGTTGCACTTCCATCATCATTGCCTGAAGTTGTGACTTCTGCAGTTGAATTAGAGGTCGAAGTGGTGGTAGAAGACCCACCTCCGTCTGAGCTTGTAGCTGTTCCAGTGCCACTTCCGCTTGCAGTTGCACTGCCACCATCATTGCCTGAAGTTGACACTTCTGCCATTGAATTAGAGCTTGAAGAGGCAGTAGTAGACCCAGATCCATCTGAGCTTGTAGCTGTTCCAGTGCCGCTTCCGCTTGCAGTTGCACTTCTACCATCATTGTCTGAAGTGGTCACTTCTGCCGTTGAATTAGAGCTCGAAGTGGTGGTAGAAGACCTACATCCATCTGAGCTTGTTGCTGTTCCACTACTGCTTCCGCTTGCATTTGCACTTCCGCCATTATTGCCTGAAGTTGTGACTTTCGCGGTTGAATTAGAGGTTGAAGTGGCGGTTGAAGACCCAGATCCGTTTGAGCTTGTAGCTGTTCCTGTGCTGCTACCACCTGCAGTTGCACCACCAGTCTCTTCGTCACTTTCATCATCTTCATTCTCATCAGACTCTTCATCACTTTCATCATCATCTTCATCACCGTCATCATCTTCCCCGTGACCATGATGACCTCCATCGCTGTTGCTTGTCACAGTAGAATTAGTGCAGGAAGTGGCAGTAGTAGACCCAGATCCATCCGAGCTTGTAGCTGTTCCAGTGCCGCTTCCGCTTGCAATTGCACTTTCACCATCATTGCCTGAAGTTGTGACTTCTGCAGTTGAATTAGAGGTCGAATTGGCGGTAGAAGACCCACCTCCATCTGAGCTTGTAGCTGTTCCAGTGCCACTTCCATTTGCAGTTGCACTTCCACCATCATTGCCTGAAGTTGACACTTCTGCGGTTGAATGAGAGTTCGAAGTGGCAGAAGTAGACCCACATCCATCTGAGCTTGTAGCTGTTCCAGTGTGATGTCCTTTGCGACAGCATTTGGAATCCTTGTCATGTCCGTGGTGTTCCATATTCGTGGTGCTACTAGAATTGCCTTGAGCTGAACTTGAGCCATCACCACCGTTATTTTCGCTATGACATTTACTATTGGTCTGACTTGTTGTGTGATCTTTTTTACTACATTTTTTGTGTCCACCACTTCGTGTATTAGAATGGCTATTGGCTTCGCTTTCTACTTTAGTGTGATCAGTTCCACCATTTTTTTTGCTTCCACCGTTTTGTGTACTAGTGTGGCTATTGGCTTCGCTTTCGGCTGTAGCGTGATCTGTGCCACCACTTTTTTTGCGTCTTTCGCGTCGTGTACTGGCGCGGCTATTGGCTTTGCTTTCGGCTGTCGTGTATTCTGTTCCACCACATTTTTTGCCTCCACCGTCTTGTGTTCTAGCGTGGCAGCTAGCTTCGCTTTCGGCTGTATTGTCATCTGTTCCACCACGTTTTTTGCGTCTTTCGCTTCGTGTACTGGTGCGGCTATTGGCTTTGCTTTCGGCTGACGTGTTATCGGTTCCACCAAATTTTTTACCGCCACCGTCTTGTGTACTAGTGTGGCTATTGGCTTGGCTTTCAGCTGTAGTGTGATCTGTTCCACCACATTTATTGCCTCCATGGTGTCGTGCACTAGCGTGGCTATTGGTTTCGCTTTCGGCTGTAGTGTGATCTGTTCCACCACATTTTTTGCCTCCACTGTCTTGTGTACTAGCGTGGCTATTGCCTTCGCTTTCAGCTGCAATGTGAGCTGTTCCACCACGTTTTTTGCGTCTTTCTTGTCGTGTACTGGCGCGGCTATTTGCTTTGCTTTCGGCTGTCGTGTGATCTGTTCCACCAGATTTTTTACCACCACCGTCTTGTGTACTAGCGTGGCTATTGGCTTCGCTTTCAGCTGTCGTGTGATCTGTTCCACCACATTTTTTGCCTCCACCGTCTTGTGTTCTAGCGCGGCTATTGGCTTCGCTTTCAGCTGCAGTGTGATCTGTTCCACCACGTTTTTTGCGTCTTTCGTGTCGTGTACTGGTGCGGCTATTGGCTTCGCTTTCAGCTATCTTATGATCTCCATCACAACATTTTTTGCCTCCACCGCCTTGTGTACTAGCGTGGCTATTGGCTTCGCTTTCAGCTGTAGTGTGATCTGTTCCACCACATTTTTTGCCTCCACCGTCTTGTGTACTAGTGTGGCTATTGGCTTGGCTTTCAGCTGTAGTGTGATCTGTTCCACCACATTTTTTACAACCACCGTCTTGCGTACTAGCGTGGCTATTGGCTTCGCTTTCTGCTTTAGTGGTACCTCTATTGCTGTGTTTTTCGACACGGCTTCTAGATTTGGAATTGGCTGTACTTAAATTGTCTTTACCACTACATTTTTTGCCGTCATCCCCTTGTGGACCAGCGTCGTTATGGGCTGTGGCCTTTCCTCCAGTGCTGTGATTTTCCACACTAGTTTTAGTCTTGCCTCGACAGCCTCCAGAGGTAGTTTTTGCTTTAGTTGGTGATGAACTCTTCGTCTCATGTTTTGTTCCACCACCGGAACAAGCTGCAATACAAATAAAGTTTAGGTTTTGTTTAATTTCTGTTATAAAAAAAAAACACACACACACACACAAACTCACCACTCACTCACTCACTCTCACTCTGTCTCTCTCTCTCTCTCTTCTTACTTTTATTTAAATAAAATAAATAATATATAAACAGAAGAACGAAAATAGATATGATAATTTCTACGCTAGAAGCGTAGCGTAGCGTAGTCTTTTATTTTATTATATTATGTTAGGGTAGGCTTACAGCTAACAATACAAAATTAGTAGTGAGGTAATTCCCGATATTTACAAGCCATTTACAAGCCTCCACAGATGGCAATACAGTATTGTTGTACGAATTATAAACTATGCAATGAAGTATGTAAGTGATTAACTAATTCAGCATAAAATTAACTAAGTATACAATTTTACTATTACTTTAATAAAATAATGTAGCTACATTGGTAGAAATGCATGCACAACCACTACAAGGATTCAATAGATGCTACAGATTTTGGATAAAATGTTACTAATGGACGCCAAGCTGCTTGCAAACAAATCGATGGACTGATGTTCATTTATTAAATTCTATTGAATGCCTTGACTGCGCGAATGATAAAGGAATTACTTCGGTAAATTTTGCGAGCATATGGAGCATGGAGAAGATTTCACAAACGAGAATGTCGAGGTGAAACATTCAGAGACAGCTTAGAAAGAAGTTCAGGACGCTCCTTGAGAATCCTTGATTGAGCTATTTTCACTAAGAACCGTATGTCAGATTTATTTCTCCGAGTTAAAAGTGGGAGTAAGTGGAATCGAGCACATCGTTAATTGTAGCTCAGATAAGGGATTTTAAATTTGTAAACTAAGTATCTCGTGAATTTGTTTTGTATTCGTTCCAATCTGTCTGAATGCACTGCATAATTCTGATTCCAAATTTGACTACCATATTCAAGGTGACTGCGGACGTAAGGGGCCATTCATTTATTACGTAAGACAATTTTCGCTAGTTTTTGACTCCCTCCCCCCCATTATAAGAAAAAATAAGAATAGGCCGATCCCCTCCCCCCCTGTTTAATATTTATTACGTAAGAATCTTAAGAAAAAAATGAATACACGTTTGGTTTATTTTAACGTTTATTTTTCAAAGTAACAATTTTTTTAAATGTTTATTTGTAATTTCAAAGGTACTAATAATCTTTATTTTTTGGTTTCATAAGATTTTCAATCCAGGGGCTCAAAACCCCCTCGGAAATTGGAACATCTCTAGTAATAGGTGTCGCTTCTAGTTGGTTATTCAGGATAGTGACATCGTCGACGTCCACCCGTTTCACATCAACCCCGATGCGTCAAAAAACTTCTTTGCCTCGTCTTGAATATACGGTTAAAGCTTTTTTTTTGGTTTTGGAAACTTTTGACATCTTCACCGTGATTCGCCTTTGCTGCTTTCCAAAACATATTACTATCTTCTTGGATTTTTTGAGCGGAACGTCCCAAATACGAATAACATTTTTAGTATGTATCAAATAACCTTTTTTTATAAATCGGCGTTTGACAAGCCATGATTAAAATCCAATAAAGACATTTATAAAGAAACTATTAACACACTTCAATAATTCAATTACTATTTAACTACAATATTTAAATCATCAACGCAATAACGAGTGTTGTTTATTACCCAACATTTACACAATCGTGTTCGCCATTCGCCTCGTCACTCGACGAACATTCGACGACAGATTCGTAAACGAGTGCCGTCGCGAACTTACTGTTCACACATTCGCAGTGTGAATTATTTTGTCATTCGCACACGAACATGGAGGACGTGAAATAATTGCGTCTACCGTCCTGGTGACTCGGGCGCTAGTTTGTCAACTGAATGCAGGCGAATGTGTAAACAGTAAGTTCATGTTCGCTATTCATGCCTTTTGATTCGCGTCCGAAAAACCGCTCCCAACGTGAAAGTTCGAGTTCGAATTTCCGGAAGGTGCAGTACGGGTGGCTCGGATCCGTTGCCATGGAAATGGGAAAATAGTTTACCTATACGCATCCGAGCGAACCTCGGCAATCGCGCGGTTGCCCGCGCTTTTTCAAAGTATTATATAATTTTAACTTTGCGCATTTTTTTGATCTTACGTAAGAATTATCGAGACTCCCTCCCACCCCCTTGTAAGAAAACATAAGACATGGTCGACCTCCCTCCCCCCCTAAATCGTCTTACGTAATAAATGAATGGCCCCTAAGATCAGTACAGAATTTTTAAGGTTTTCATTTTATTAAATAAACTAGCATTACGGATAATGAACCCCAAGGCTTCGGAAGCTTTTTTGGCAATATGGTCGACAGAACACTCAAAAGTGAGCTTACTCCAGCAGAGTTCCAAGATCTCTGGTGACAGGAGTTCGAGATAAGGGCTGATTTGCAATTGATTAGTTAAAAATGATTGGTAGGTTCTTCCGAGTGAAAGTGATGACTAAGCATTTGGGTAAGTGAATACCTAGTTCATTAATTCTACAATAACCTTCCAACCTAGAAACGTCTGCCTGCAAATCTTTTAACGCATGTGTAGATTTTGATGTCATCTGTTTGCAAGCATTAGGTGCTTAAAATGTTTAAAACACTCGCCGATATCATTAATGAAAAGTACAAATAATAACGGTCCTAGTAAGGAGCCCTGCAGTACCCCTGAAGGGATTGTTAATCAGGAGGACATATAGCCACTGAGAACAACTGCTTGTGTCCTATTTACCTAAGACGAGAACCATCTAGATAGGTCTCTCCTCATGCCCAATTCAAAAAGCTTCCTCGGTAGAATGGCATGGTCGATCCTATCGAACGCCTTGCTGTAGTCAGTATAGATTACGTCAACCTGGGATTCATTATCCATTTGCTCTGAAATATAATCCGGGAACAGAATCAGGTTGTAAACTGTAGACCTTCCTTTCAGAAAACCATGCTGTTGGGGACTCAAGCTAGCCACCACACTGCTATATAACTGATTGTAAATTATGCGTTCCTAGACTTTAGCTAGCAGACAAAGCTTTAAAATTTGCCTATAATTTTCGATATTATCTTTAGCTCCCATTTTATGGATGGGATATAAAAGCTGATCTCCATCAAGTAGGTACCACACCTTCAAGATTGACCTTTTGAATAAAAGTGATACAGGAAAAGCCAGTTCATCAGCGCACTGAACTATGAACACAGCAGGCAGGGCATTGAGGTAAGCAGATATAGTTAGATCAAGGGATTTTAAATGTTAATGAACGACTCCTATGTCAATTTCGATTGTACTTAAATCACAGTTTGAAAAACAGTCGGTTGAACCACAGCTCTGACTAGCGGAAAGTTGTGAGAAAGTAATTAGCAAATAGTTCACAGATAGTTCACCTCCACCTGAGTCACTTCTGTTATCACCATATGACATACGTGATAGAAAATTACTGTTCATGCGTTTACTTTTCACAGACGACCAGAATAGTTTTGAGCTAGTACCTATTGAGGACTCAATCTTAGTCATATAGGCCTTATAACAAAGCTGTTCTTATCATTGGCTCTATCGCGGACTAATTAATATGATAAGCGATCAGAAATATTGCCGAGGTACACTTTAAATTTCTTCTAATATTTGAATTTTTCCTCGAATATCTTTATGAGCGCCGAGTTATACCAAGGTGGATATTTGAAGACATTACACCGACGCAGAGGGACATGTTTTTCTCTGATCTCGAAAAACGTTGACAAAAGTTCCGCTTTTTCATAGCCTTTACCCTATGTTGGGGTCGGTTTGCAGTCTAAACGAAAGCAACTGAATATCGTAAGAATATCGTGGTGGGATTTTTCGTTTACTGGATGTTCAACGGACTGCTAAGGGTCAATTTATACTAGCGCAAAGTCGACGCGCATCGAAGCGTCTATCCAAAACTGAACATAACAAATTCAACCTTAAGAGGCCTCTCACAAAATTAGAATGCTCGAGTTTAGGTAAAAGACGGCAATCTTATGTATGTGTGCGTAGCTATCCACACATGCACAATACAAACAGTGTAACGCGAGTGTCGAGCCGGTCTAAACAATCTTGAGCCGTTAGAATTATAATGCGGTATTTAGAGATTTATGAAAATACTTACTTTTATTTAGTCAGTCTAATAAAGATTTCTAGACTAATAAAAAATTACAAATATATGTTATGTAAAGTATACAATAAAAATAAAAAAATCAAACAATTACATATTGGTGCCGATTCTGTTGTACACCGAACTAAACTATCTCTAAAATTCCTTACTTTTAGCTATGAGAATGTTACGCTATTCTGCAAGAAATAATCTCTAAATGTAAAAAATATTTTGACACGACTAAAATGAAATTTGACAATCGCGACACAATGTGGTATTTTTTTTTCTTTTGGCTTCGCAACTTGGTACTTGTGTGCGTTACGCAATGAACTTGTTGAGAGACGACGGCGCGCGCAAGGGGGCAGCCTGGACGTGTTTTATATGGAACTAGCTTTTGCCAGCGACTTCGTAGCGTAACGTAGCGTAAGCGAGCGCTAAGAAAGGAAGTAGAATTGCACGGACGAAGTCACGGCCAAAAGCTAGTAAACTACAAAACTTCTTTATAAACCACATTTTTTGCTAATCTATTACTGTATGCCAAAATTATCAGGCTACTGGGCGAGCTTACGCGAGAGCAAGCCACATAGAATTGCCCGTGTGAAGAACAGTTTTCTCTCAAGTCTATACCCACAAATTTTAATGTCTGCCCTTGTGATTCTGGTCATTGCAAAGCTCTTTGAGGGGAAACTGTTTTCGTTTGAATTCAAAGGGAAGATCATTCAGGATCAATACAAAATAGGTTAGTATTTCTCACCTTAGTATTTCTTTAGGTTTTGCCATATAATTCATTAAAAAAAAAATTGGTTAGGTTGTTTATTTTCATTGTTTTTTAATTTTTAAATTATATTATTTTTGTTCAGGAGTAATTTTGTGCAATTTTTTGTATAAATCTTCTTGTCTATTTTGTTTTATGTTTTTGTGCAATTTTTGTGAAATAGTTGTTGTTTTCGTAATCAGCGACCCAATAAATCATAAAAACGATACCCATGTTGATTTTCAGAATTTGTCACCCCTTTTTCTACCTTTTAGGGGTTGAATTCTGAAAGAGTCTGACACACGTGTTTACTCATTTATTGATAGGAAGTTTCAAATAAAATAGTTTAACTGATCTTGTTTCCCCATACAAACTTTCAAACCCCTTTTTCACCCCCTTAGGGGGCGAATTTT
This sequence comes from Aporophyla lueneburgensis, assembly GCA_932294355.1. NCBI lineage: Eukaryota > Metazoa > Arthropoda > Insecta > Lepidoptera > Noctuidae > Aporophyla > Aporophyla lueneburgensis. Next base: position 11,484,071 of record OW028756.1, read on the forward strand.
CAAAAATCCTTTCTTAGAGGATGCCTATGTCATTACAACTATCTGTATGCCAAATTTCAGCGAAATCCGTTCAGTAGTTTCGGCTGTGCGTTGATAGATGAGTCAGTCAGGTTTGCCTTTTATATATTTAGATTTTTCATTTTTTGTTTGAATTCTATAAAAAAAATATTACCCTCGTGTTGAGATTTATATGTGTGGAGTTTTATAAAGGGTGTCGAAAATGTCATTATTTTTACGATAGGACACGCTATTTTCGAGATATAAGCAAAAGAAAAAAAAAATACTGTACTGTTTTTGGACGTGAGGCGAGGCGTTGGTGTGAATTTTTGTTCATGACCACTAGTTGTATTCCACACCTTTTAAAAATAGTCAGATTTAGTTAAAATAAATTATTTTAGTCAACATTTTTCTACAATTTATTAAAATAATGCTTTCATTGATAATAAACGAAACTCTCATCTTATACAAATAATAAAATGCGAAGAGTAGCAAAATGTTGTAGTCGTAGTATATTTTTGCGTTCACGATACGAGTATCCGAAAACTGAGACGCGGGAAAAAATGGCACAGGTCCTGCCTTGTTGGGCGCTTGCGCCGTACTAAACGCTGCCCGCTTGTGCATCGTAATTTATTCTAATTTAGAGTGATTTCAAAAACGATATTATGTCTAATTAAATGAACGGATTTAAATAAAACTTGAGAAATCGATTCGTTGTAGAGCATACTTTATATTGACATGAATTTTTTAATGTAATTATGCTTTATTCAAACCAAAAAAACGCGATAAAATTGCGAATAAATCGTAAAAATTGCCATAAGACTTATTTTTTTACTAATTAAGCTTATTAAAAATCAATATTCTTGTACTAAATGTAACAACTAGATTATATGTCTGATGTTTTGTGTATTTTTTTTACTCAAATTTCTACATATTAATGATAGAAATAGGAGTCTGAAATTGACCCTGCGCTGATTTTTAAGAAAACTAGTTGTGGGAGATTAATTACTACGAAGTAAACAAATAAGTTTTTGTAAATGTGCTACTAAAAGTAACAAAACAAAAGATTATCTATTTTTTACATGTGTTCTTCAATCCCAGAGTATTTATAATGATGAGATGAGAGGTAAATAAGGCGACTAAAATCTTAGATATTCGCACAAAAATGTAAAATGCCTCTTAACTCTACAGCATAACGCACACATTACTTCTGAGATTTTAAAAAGACGCGCGCATCTTCGGAATTCGAGCGTCTGCGCGTGAACAAGGCTGATTGGTGCGCGCGCATTCTCGCGTATCCATGCGCCCACTAGTGAACTTACGCGTCATCAGTAGGAAATTGGTCTGCGTAACGCAAAAAGTAGTAAATTCACCACAAATACGTCTTTTCTTCCACAAGTTGTGAACACTATAATTCCGCTTTCTTTTTCTTCTTTCTTCGTTTTCTTCTTCCTCAACTTCCGATATAAGTAATATCAATGTCAACCATTTTACACACGGTTCAGCTACGAGAGTCAACTGGCAAGTGATTCAATAGCACTGCTGTTGATGCCCGTAAAAGTTACTACACGTAAAAGAGTGCGCGCGTATTCTGGCGAATACGCGCGCATTCTTGCGGCTTCGCTTTAGTTGTAAAGAATTTGACGCTTTGATGCGCTTCGACTCTGCGCTGGTATAAACTGACCCTAAGTGTCGAGAGTTGATAATTCGACCAGTGTGTTTGTCGACGCGCTGAGATGCACTCTGTTGAATTCTCAGTCCTCGGTTCAGTAACTAAAGTTGAAAATTTAGTGCGCGATGGGGATTCCATCGCGCACTAAATTTTCAACTTTTGGAGCACCACGATATTTTTACCTACGTATAATAATAATATCTTAGGACAACCAACACACCGTTATCTGATCCCAAACTAGGCAGAGCCTGTACTATGGCAACCAGACAACAGATAAATATACTTATATATTTCTAAATACATACATATTCTAGATAAATTACACCCAGACACAGAACACATGATTATGCTCATCACACAAACATTTGTCCTGGGTGGCAATCGAACCCACGACTTCAGTCTTAGCAGTCAGGGTCACTAACCACTGGACTAACAGGCAAGTCAGTGTAATACTCGACTTATTTTAGTTGTACTTGTACCTTATAATATACACAAAAAAAAAAACTTACGTTGTGGGAACGCGTGCTGGACGGCTACCAGAGCCTGAAAAAAAAATTGTGTCAGAACGATTATAAAATATATAGATTAGTAATCATAACATAATGCATAACGTAACGTAACGGAGAAAGTTTTATTTTAGTCCCCATACATTTTCATACCTTGGGCTTATAATATGAAAATTGATTCTTAAGGTAACTAAAAAAAAAAAACTCTAATAATCTCCAAAAAATGTTAGAATAATTTGTGCGACAAGGAGATGATCGGGTCTGTGTAATATGGTCTGGGAATCTATACTTTATACTATATATACTATTATACAACATTAATTTTTGTTTATGCGAAACCCGAAACACGGGTCTAGTATTTTTATGTAAAGAATCTATGAAAAAAAAAATCAAAACTGTATCATTAATAATCACAAAGTTATCGCGTTACGTGCTCATCAATCGGTGGCATTCGTACGACTGAGAGAGCCGAGGGAGGGAGTTGTTACCCGTCGTGTGGATACGTATTGTCGTTCGGTGTCCTACTTGGAAGCGTAATTAAATATTTTTGGTACAAAATATAACATGGTGAAAAAATTATTGGAATCAATTCAGTTACTGATTCTGAACAAACTATACTCAGGTTTCGCATATACTAAAAACAATCTTGTATATAATACTATATCTCTTTAATTTTTTTTTTCTTTTCTATATTTTGCCTTATTTTGGTCTTTTGTCGTTTTGTATTTTTAGTCTGTTCATTAATTTGTATTGTTTTTGTTTTTTCATTATTGCATAAGATTTTCAATAGTGTTTCCTCCCGGGAGAGGGCACTGGCTCTTGTAACCCAGGTTAATCACCTAGCACAAGTGTCAGAGACTTCACATAATTGTAATATCCTTTTCTTATGTAATAAAGATTATTCTTATTCTTCTTCTTATTCTTATCTATACTAATATTATAAAGCTGAAGAGTTTGTTTGATTGAACGCGCTAATCTCAGGAACTACTGGTTCGAATTGAAAAATCCTTTTTGTGTTGGGTAGCCTATTTATCGAGGAAGGCTATAGGTTATATAACATCACGCTACAATTAAGAGGAACGGAGCAGTAATGAAAAATGTTGCAAAAACGGGCAAAATCGCACGGGTAGGCGATTCGACGCGACGGGAAGGGTCGGGGAACAAGAAATTTAACGCGGACGAAGTCGCAGGCAGAAGCTAGTGCTAATATAAAGTCCAAAGTTGATTTTCTCGTGATTGGTCTTGTGATCGCAATCGCGGCTGCTGAGCGTGGGGTCCCAGGTTCGATTCCCAAGTAGGCCAAGTGTTATTGAGTTTTTACATCTGGAGTTTTTCAGTAACAACCCGGAGCCTGGATATGTGCCCGGTTGATGGCAATAGGCTCGCCCCCTATTTCATGGGACTTAAACATAACAGGCGAAATGTGTGTGTACTATAGGTACACCTCTGCCCACCCCCTCGGGGTAACAAGGCGTGATGTTATGTTATGTATGTATGTTGATGATTTTGTAATAATAACTTCCTTTCACTGTTATTTGCTTAGCAAGTGAAGTTATATGAATTACTAGCTTCTGCACACGACTTCGTCCGCGTCAAATTTTTGGTCCACTGACCCTTCCCGTCGCATCAAATTGCCTGCCAATTTCCTCGTACATTTCTCGCTGCTGCTCCGCTCCTTCTGATTGTAACGTGATGTTATATAGCCTATAGCCTTCCTCAATAAATAGGCTACCCAACGCAAAAATAATGTTTCAATTCGGACCAGTAGTTCCTGAGATTACCGCGTTCAACCAAACAAACAAAGAAACAAACTCTTCAGCTTTATAATATTAATAATAAAGTATAGATTGTGGGTTGAAAAAAAATACTAGGACTAAAAAAAATATTGGTACTTGAAAGTCGGTGCCAAAAAAAAAAACGAAAATATGGAACCAAAGAAACCGACAGTCGAAATTAAAATGATTTCTTTAATTTTGGCAGTCGGTGTCTTTGGTATCATATTTTCGTTTTGTTTATGTCACCCACTCCCAAGTCCCAAATTTTTCTTTTCAGTGAAATTTTTTAATCCCACTGCTGGGCAAAAGTCATAAAATTAAATACATAGATACTCACCGCCAGGAGAAGCAGCACTGCCAAAGCCTTCATGTTGAGTTTATACCTTCCAACCACTGCTTCAGGTTTATATACTAAATAATAACAATATAGAAAAGTAAAAACACCACTTGGACAAATATTGTTATTTTAAACCCTTTTGTTTATTTGTTTACGTAGTAAGTATGCGATTCATAATTAGTTATTGAGCGTAATAAATATCGACATCTGTTATTTAATAGAAAATAATAGTTAGTAGAATTCTTTGTTGCGCTAATGAATTATGAATAAATTAATTGCATCGGTGCCAAAACAGTTTTTTTTTAATGACGTCATGACATGTACAACATTAAGACATATTTATACATATTTATAACATATTTATTTTTAAATAGAATGGGCGAAGCCAATTCCACTATAATTAACAGTAATAATAATACATTCCTGCGAACCTGGTTCTAATGCGGGCCACACCGGAACGCAACGCTTTGCTAAAATACTTCTTCAGCACTTTTGCGCATTTTCAATGAACGGTGCGTTCCGGCAGAGTTGGGCAAAATGTAATCTAACTACTGATTACTAACTACGACTACATAAAGTAGTTAGTAATCATAACTACAAACTACATAAAAAAATCGAAAAATGTAGTTAAAAATTTTGACTACTAACTACTAATTGTAGTTGCAATCACGATTACTTGATTTTATAACTACTATCGCGCGTGTTCGCGCTGTCGTTTGGTACGTAGAGCATCGCGTTGTAGTCGCGTGTGTTAGAGCAAGAGCGCACTCTAGCACGCTCTCGCTTTCGCTCGCTGCATGTCCATGTCGGTACAAGTATTTTTTTCAAAAAATTACTTGCACATGCAGCGAGCAATTGAATACACTGCCCAAAAATTTTATTTGGGCAGTGTATTCAACAGTATGTACGTCCGTTTGGTTTGCCACTATTGTGGTTTGAAAACGCTACTGCGCGTGTGCCACTTAGTTATTTTATCGTATTGCTAGTTAGTTGTGCACTATGAACGTTAATTTGATGTTTGCTGAGTAATTTTATTTTTTTGATTACATTGCAATAAAAGTAATTAAGATCTGAAAAGTATAGGCATAATATCTACGACTTTAATCCTTGCATTTGATTATTCATGAAAATAGACATAGGTATGTGCAATAAACTGTTTTTTTTTACGCAGCCAATTTCCACAACTTATGTATAGTACTACACATTACATGTTTATTCAATTGCAAAATATAAACTGTTCATAAAACTTAAATAATCAGTAATTATAACTACTAGATTACAGCAATCAAACTAACAACTACTTAATGTAGTTAACTACATGTAGTTAGGTTACATGTAATCATAACTACATGTAGTTAACTACTTTTAATCGTAATTAGTAACCAGATTACAAAATTGTAGTTAACTACGCCCTACACTGGCGTTCCGGTTGCGTACTACGGGTGGGCCGCACCTGGGTGCAGCGTAACCCACTCACTGGCTGCTCGCTCATTCATTTTCACAATTTGCCTGTAACGTCCCTACTACTGGAACACCGGCTTCATCCCTGTAATAAGGAGTGGGCCGTACGAAGCCCGAAAGTCTGACCAAGGGCTATCATATCTGCCAGGGTCGCGACATCTGTTCGGAAGATTTACCGTGGCCCTGGCATATAGGCAACTGAAGGAACACGGGTGGGTTTTCGTCAGTAGAAGTCTGACACGCCCTCCCGCTCCACCCTAGAGCGGGCGACGTAATTTGATGATTTCCCACCCACAAAAAAAGGGCTATCGAATTACCCAGTAATTGTTATTGTTTGTAACTAACATTTTAATTAACAGCGTACCTGTGGGCAGTGTTAAGTATTAATATCCGCGATTTACGAATAATTGTAGGTCATTGCTTCGAACAAAAGTAGGTGCTTCACTTTGTGTAAATAATTTCATCACCACTGCTCTCAAAACGGTGAAGGAAAACATCGTGAAGAAACCGGCATGTCCTAGAACCAAAAATCCGTAGACATAATTATAACATCTACTATTACGGCCCCTTCCCTCTCACAGAGGGGGGCCTATGTCCCAGCAGTGGGAATATTATAGGCTAATTATATTATTTACACAAATATGTTTACATATTTCCATATACATACCTTTACGTCTATATCACGGGATATTAAATTGAAATGTTAATAACCAAGATCTTATTTACGTAAATAAAACTGCAACTGTTTCAATAAAAAGATGTCCATATTTTTATTAAATTATTGTTAATTGTCGTTCAACTTTAATCATTTCAACCGTAGTAGGTATTGATGGCCTTGTAAGAGTGGGGCGGCATCTACATTACCACATCGAGCGAGTTTGTCATGCTCACTCAAACGTCTAGCTGGTGGTGGCGTGTGTCAGATCGTTGAGTTCCCTTCAAAATGGTTGAGCTAACTGGTGCTGATCCATATGTCATGTTCGTGAACGGGCGCCATCAGTAGGAACTGGTAATCTCTTAGCTGCCAGGCTTATTTTATTTTCTGAATTGTTAGTTTATTTTTGTTTAATTGCGGACGCTTTTATTGTATTTTTACATCGTTCTCACATTGATAATTTCAACAAATAATGTAACCAAGTTTTTGTAATAAAATAAGGGGGACCGGGGATGGTTGGCTATAGGGGCAGGTAGACTAAGCGGGTGTACTACGCCAAATTGAATGCCAAATAATCGAATATCAATTGATTGAGCACTATAAATCGAATGTGTAAATACTCGAACGTTCATAATATCGAATGGTTAATACATCGAACATTCAATATAGGTATCGCACACATCGAGTGTTCAAAATATCAAATGTTTGTTTGATCGAGCGGTCAACGCATAGCATATTCATTTTATTGAAATATAAATATACTGAATACTTTAAGTACTAGAAAAACACAAAATTTACCAAAAAAAATCACATTTTACTTTATAATTATTATCTTTTACTAGCTGTGCCCGCTTCGACCCCTTGGTGTTCAGAAATTATTACACAGGGATCTCGTGGGTTACAGCGCGTACGATTGTTACAACCCAGTGCTGGGCACGCCACAGTTTTGGCGGTAAGTTACCTCTTCGAGGAGTAGCTGGAGAGGTGCCATGGCGTCCTCACCTTCCGCCTTACGCACGTCCTCAGCGGGCATGGCTGCTTAGGAAGGTTCCTGTTCAGGATAAAGCAGGAGGAAACGCCCGGGTTTTCTCATTACGTCCTACTGCCTACGGTGGCCGCTTTTCCGCTATGGACTCCCGACGCCCCGGGGCGTTTTCTGCGGCGGCTAGCGCGTGAGTGGGTGCAGAGATTGTCTCTCCCTCGAGTCCCTCGTGCGCTCCGCCTTCTCCTTCGCGAGTATTACTACTTCGCAGAAGGAGGTGACGACTTCTCTAACTTACCGCCAAAACTGTGGCGTGCCCAGCACTGGGTTGTGACAATCGTACGCGCTGTATCCCACGAGATCCCTGTGTAATAATTTCCGAACACCAAGGGGTCGAAGCTGCGGGCACAGCTAGTAAAAGATAATAATTATAAAGTAAAATGTGATTATTTTGGTAAATTTTGTGTTTTTCTAGTACTTAAAGTATTCAGTATATTTATATTTCAATATAATGAATATGCTATGCGTTGACCGCTCGATCAAACAAACATTCGATATTTTGAACACTCGATGTATTGAGTGTGCGATATATTGAATGTTCGATTTATTAACTATTCGATATTATGAACGTTCGAGTATTTTTTTTTTTTTTTTTTTTTTTTTTTTTTTTTTTTTTTTTTTTTTTTGGATGGGAAATCATCAAATGACTTCTCCCGCTCTGGGCGGAGCGGGAGGGCATGTCAGACTTTTACTGACTAAAACCCACCCGTGTTCCTTCAATTGCCCATGTGCCGGGGTCACGGTATCTCTTTCGAACAATCACGCGACCCCGGCAGGGGCCACTGACCCTTATTTTTTAACCGACTTCAAAAAAAGGAGGAGGTTATCAATTCGTCTGTATTTTTTTTCATCAACAAATCACGAGCGACGATGGCTCCCCACGACCCGCTAACTTGTGCGAAGTGAGCCACTGCAGTCGCGCGGCGTTCGTGAGTGGCATCACATTTTGTATTTGTGGTCTCGGTAAGTAACTTTTTCGTTCGAACTTTTTTTGTTATTGTGCCTATGGATCTGATAGAAACAATGTTTTTGTCAAGCCAAATGTAAATATGATAGTTTTATTCTATATTAGTTACACACACTGACCTCTATCTAATACGCTGGACTGGCTATCCCATACAAAATGACAACTATTTGCTGTGCCGATTCAAAGCGCCCCCAGTGAGAGTTCTAAGAACTAATAAGATTGCAAATGGCCGTTGTTTGTTGTATTTGAGCTAAGCGTCTCTGCGAAATAAAAAGTTTTTTAAAGTATTTACTGTGATTGTGATTTAGATTAAAGTGTTATAATAATGACAGTGATTATAACATAGCTTGTATTGTTCGTCCAACATGAAATCGTGCGTATATTGTAAAACACGATACGAAAAAGGCAGTGGTGTCACTTTTCACAAGTAAGTGTATCTAAATCATAAATACTTATTAGAAAACCGCTTAAAGCAGTGTATTTTTACAATAATACACGTTTACGTTTATTATTGTAAAAATACACTGCTTCTGTTCGAGTTTACGGGATTTTACGAACATTTTTACTTAACCAATAACTTTTGTTAGGGATGTCAAAATTCATATCGATACTTTCGTAATATTATATTAAGATGTAAAAAAAAAACATGCTTAACAATAATGTTTATCATCTTTGTTAAAATAATAATACGCACATTATTATGATCTGTAATAATAGCAAAACACTTTAAGGTTTATTATTATTAGAGTCAATAACAAATAATTTAACACCTATGATTCATAATTCTCATTAAGTGTTCTATATAATTATAGATATACTATATTATTTTAATTTTTTACCCATACCTACTATAATGTTTCTTTTAATTACAGGTTCCCCTCCGATTACACTCTCAAACTTTGGTTAAAAAATATGAAGGTTGTCAATTGGACTCCAACCATGTATCATTATCTTTGTTCTAAACACTTCACGGATGGATGTTTCATAAAACATCAGTCACGGACTACATTGAAAAAATGCAGTATCCCCACAATATTTCTTGGTGAGTGTACATTCATAGTACCTAAGTAAATACTTTGTCGGTATCCAAGAAATATTATTGATTATCTTAATAAAATAAAACTTTTGTTTTTCTCAGAAACTAATTTGTCCTTGGTACAAACTGAGATGCTTAAAGACGCTGACCAACCAACGAGATACCAATGCCAGAGTGATATTGAAATGAACTTGGATAAATTTAATTTACCTTTAGTACCTGTGCAAGTCGGGTTAACAAATTATGATTGCAAATATATTGAAGTTAATCCAAAAGAAATATTGCCATGTGAAGCCCATGCAGGTAGTTATGTAAAAAAAAAATATCTAAAATACTGAACATGGTTTACTGATGTACTAAGTTGGCGACTAACAGTGGTTAAATACTAATACTAAACAATGTTTAATTTTGTGCCCTTGTGTAATTTTTTTTTTAAATATACGCGTTCATATCGCATGTTCTTTGCGTATCGGAAAACGTAAAGGTGGACCGATGACCTGATGAGAGTCACTAGAATCCGATGTGGCGACGCTTGGGGGAGGCCTATGTCAAACAGTGGACGTCTTTCGGCTGAAATGATGATGATGACATACCTTTCCAAATTATTTTCAATGATATTTTCACTATCTAATCATCCTTCTTTGAATAATATAAGTAATGAAATATAATTTCTTGTTACAGTTCCAAGCACAAGTTACAACACAAGCAACTGTAGTACACCAAAGATATCTAGAACTTTAGCGGAAATCTGTTCTAGTGTAAAATTAGATCACCGCTACGAGAACACCCCAAAATCTTCCAAAATTAAATTGGAAAGGGTCAAAAGAGCCTTGAAAATGTCACAAGCCCGAATTAAAGTATTGTCTCAAAATGTGAAACGTATGAAAATTACCGTGTCTACTTTAAGATCTGTAATTGCTGATTTAAAAAAAAGAAAACTGGTATGTGATGAATGCTGAAAATATGCGTACTACGAAGAAATACCGCCTTGACGACGATGATCCATCCTCGTTACAAACCGAGTTAGGTGAATTTTTACATATATTTTGGGCAATACCCGACTCTAATATTAATGAGACTTCCAAACAATGCATTGGAAAACTTTTTATTTCGCAGAGACGCTTAGCTCAAATACAACAAACAACGGCCATTTGCAATCTTATTAGTGTCAAAAAAATATTCTTTATTAATAACTGGAGAGAAGGTTAGACATTTTTTGACTCGGCAAATAATATGGGCTCGACAGTAAGTTTTAATTTAATAAAATATGTGATTTCAGAATGCTTTTTTATTTCCCTGTCCCCCTCCCCTGCGGTAATTAAGTTGTTACAAGTTAATTACCGTAATTACAGACCTAATAAAAATTTATTGTGTCTCGTACCACATGGCGACATACGGTATCTGACTAGTAAAAGATAATCCCTTCCTTTAAAAAGTGCACGATAAGACAATTAGAGGTACTTAATTTACTATTTTACAGAATTTTATTATTTATTGATCCGATAGTTAACTTTTATCCGTTAAAGGGCGAATTTCACCAAACTTTTATACCTAGAATAAGTCATATCCAGAGAATACATTTTGAATTTTTGACAGTTCATTCGTACTGAAACTGTCAAACGTCGATTTAATTCCCAGGATAAAAGATATCTGACGTTGCTAAAATCTGCCCTAAGGAGAACAAGGAAGGGGTCAACTTATTATGAATTACAGTCCATAAACAGTACTATATACTGCTATTTCAAGTTATGTTTTATATGTAAAATATCTGTTTATTACGACTATCTATAGTTCATTGGTTTAGTTAGGTACTCAACTAGTGCAGACATGTCTTTTTATTTGTGTTTTAGTAACAAAATATATGCCTATATTACTTGTTTTAAATTAATTATCTATGATTTTAGTAAATCCTAACGTATTTTATGTTATAAAACGTATTCCACGTTTTAAAAACATTACGTTTAGAAGACAACACGAATGTTACATGTTAATAATTATCTAAACCAATTTAATTTATAGAAAATAGTAACAAAAATAGCGTTGGTAATATTTCTATCATTGTAGTCGATATCAGAGAAGTTTTTATCGATAACAAACCATTTGTTGTACATCACTAGTATTAGTTCCATTCCCCCTCACTGCTGCCGTCAGCGCCAAAATGGCGATTTTCAAATAGGCACAATAAATTGATAGCGGTAGCCAGTCCAGCGTATTAGATAGAGGTCAGTGGTTACACAGTATTGCTTCCATGTTAGTGCCAAAGTTTGTATTATGATACCTACGCAGGTAAAATTCAAAATAGGGTCAGGGGTTGGTTGACAAATTTTGTTCGGGGTAGGTAGACTAATAAAATAAGTATGGCATTTTACACTTTTTTTTAACAATTATGTGGGCTAATGGTTAATGAGCATCATCAGTGTAAACACTATTATGGTCTTTCTCACATACTAAATTACAGTTGTATTTTTACAGAAAATGAGCATGTACAAAAGAAAATCTGAAAGGAGTGATGTGCCAAAAGATATCCCAGAAAGAGCTTGCCACGCAGTAATCTTCGATAATAATAGCATAATCGCCACATCAAAGAAATACCAAATTCCTTACAAAACGTTGTATCAGTTGTCTGGTTACCATAGTACAGGCTCTGCCCAGTTTGGGATCAGATAACGGTGTGTTGGTTGTCCTAAGATATATTACAACTAGGTACTTTACTGGTACTATTAGAACGTCTAGTTTACTGGTACTTTTGGGCTTACCTGCCACGACTGTAACGACTGTCAAAAATCTGCGAATGACAGCCAGTGCCAACAGCTAAACATGCTTTCCGAAGCACGGAGGGGTCTGGATATGTACTAGATGGTCACCTATCTATAATCCGACCGCGGTAGCGTAGCTTTACCTACGAGCGACCTGTAAGACTGTTATCATTTAACTACAAACCCTTTCCTTCGGAAACTTATCATCATAAGCCTAGGGTGATCCACTGCAGAACACAGGCTTCTCCAATAGCACGCCATTTAGTCGATTCTCAGCAACTCTCATCAAGCTGGTGTGACTAGGGCTACCATATTATCTCAGGATTTGTCTTGAGATCTAAGGGTTTTTGGACTCTTCTCAGGATTGCGGCTGGATTTTGCAAATCACATGAAATCTCAGGATTTTAAGAATTTTCAATAAAATACAGCTTTCATTTTAAAGATCTCTTTAATAAAAAGTTAAACAAACTAAAAATAACCTTCCTTTGGTAATAATTATTAATCTTATCTTATACCTTTAAACGAGCAATCTGAATCTCGGAAACGGCTCCAACGATTTTCATGAAATTTTGTATACAGGGGGTTTCGGAGGTGATAAATCGATCTAGCTAGGATTCATTTGTATAAAATGTCGTTTTATTCGTGTTTTTAATGATCAAATTTATCGATAATCAACTTGAACATAAACTTATTATTTTAAACACAATTTACCAAAAAATACCGAGCAAAGTATGGAGGAAACTATCAAATGTTAAGAACTTTCCTAGCGATCTCGTTACAGTGCTAAAGTATTGGTATAACCACCCATACAACTATGTGAAGTGGGCGGGTGTCCTGTCGGATGCATACGGGTTGGAATGCGGGGTGAGGCAGGGGGGACTCAGCTCGCCCAAGCTTTTCAACCTGTATGTGAACGAGCTGATCTGTGAGCTCAGCAATACCGGTATCGGGTGCTTCATTGACGAGCAATGCGTCAATAACATCAGCTACGTGGATGATATGGTATTGCTGAGCCCATCGATGAGTACACTTAGAAGGCTTCTCCGTATCTGTGAGGATTATGCGGTGGCTCACGGCCTCAGGTACAACTCAACAAAAAGTGAACTTCTGGTTTTTAGAGCAGGTAACAAAGGTTATGATACTGTTCCACCAGTTATCCTGGGAGGCGCTCAGCTTTCAAGGGTGACGAAGTTCAAGTACCTGGGGCATTGGGTAACCGAAGGTCTGACCGACGATGTGGACATAGAGAGGGAACGCAGAGCATTGGCAGTTCGATGTAACCACGGAATAGATAAATAAGGTTGGAATGGTAATGTGGGCGTGGCAAGCGCGCCACAATTATGATTCGACAATCACAACTCGACCGATTCATTCGTTCACCGCGTTTAGTGTGTTTCGGATTACCTACTTCGGAGAACAGAGCTCTGCCTTAAAATGCCTTGTTGTGCAATTATAACTTGTAAGACAAAAAGTCAGACATCAAGTATAGAGCGAGGAGGTATATCTTTCCATCGGTAAGTCGAAAACAACATATAATTACAATATTATTAGTAAAAAACATTAAAATATATTTTCATTATGAAATTCTAAACATTAACAACAATATCGCAACAAGTTGCAAAAAATATACATTGCCGGATGTGTAGTCGCTTAATCAACGCAATGACCGAGTCCGCTTGCAATGTACTGCATACATTGCATCCTCTACACTTCAACCATTGATGTTTCGACGTTTGCCGTGATTGGTCGAAATGCACGGCGCCATGTCTATCGACAGTGAGGTGAGCATGTGTTTAAATAAAATCATCGATAGAATTCTCGACTATATTATGTACGTTTGCCAAGGATTATTTTTGAAATATTATAAATTTCATTAATTATTGTATGTATATTTTTATTTTGATATATTTTTCGCATATTAAATATTATATTAATCATTGAATGAATGTGACAGCATGATAATTATAAAGGGACATATAGACATACCACCTACATGTATTTACTACATTTTATCTATATATTAATACGTGAAGCGAAAACTTTGGATCCCTTTTTACGAGAATTGGGCGGACGGCGGAGTATGAAATTTCGCACACTTATAGTTTATACAGAGAATAAGTGACGAATGCTATTATTTTTTTTAATTATGCGTTAAAATACATTATTTTCAATAAATAACACGTTACACACACTACTGTTCATTACCGTGTATCTAATACACACATGCATAGATATTCTTTTGTTTATGGTCCAAATCTGTCTTTATTATTTTGTGCAGTGTTACCAACACCCAGAAATATTTACCCCTAGAGCTTAAGTTAAAAACCCCTAAAATTGCCACAATTACTAAAAAAATCCGCTAAAAAATTATAATGAAAATAACCAACGAATGTTCAGTAATCATAGACCGGCACACAGTAGTAATATTTGTCTATATTTATTACGCGACATTTGTTAATCATTCACTCTGCATTCTTAGTATCGAGGAACCGTACTAGAAGTCGCTAATACTTTTATTGTAATCAAAAACACATGAGAAATGTAAGATGGCAAAAAATCCCTAAGAATACCCCTAAAAATGGAACTCCCCTAAAAAATCTCAATCCTCTTATTTACCCCCTAAATTTGGGAAAACCCCTAAGTTGGTAAGCCTGATTTTGTGTCTATCGTCTTACTGAATGTCAAGTATAACCATAGGTAATAAATTAATTTTATAGATATATAACCTATTTCATTTTTTAAATCTATGATCATATCTCTATGTCTGATCTCTATGTCTTTAATATTATTTGTATAGTATTAGCGACGATAGGAATTTAGTTTAGATTTTTATGAAATATTTTTTGTGGTTTTATGGGGAGTGTCAAGTATGGCATTAGTAAGTTTCCCATACAAAACTTAGTGTCGTGTGCTAACTGTAGAGGTTGTATGCCTCACGATTGTACAGGCTGGTCATAGATTGTACAGGCTGGTTATAATTTTGACATTTGGAACCGTCATAATTAATTAAAAATAATAGGGAAAATTCTATAAAAACAGAACAAACTGTGATAATGCATTCCATATTGTTCCATATCCAGCAGTTAAGAAATATTAAGAAAATAAAAAAGAGAGTCCTGAAGAAGTATTCTTTACTCATTACACCTACGTCCTGGTCCTGGCCATCACCATCCCGCCAGCGAACCCTCTCCACAGTAGTACAGCGTCAACAATTTGTCTATAGTGTTACTGAATGTCAAATATAACCATATTATTTTTTTTATATTTATTATTATCTATATTTTTTCATTTAATAATGTATTTCTATTCAAATGAAGTACGGTCGAATTTCGACCAATGGGCGATCACTAGTTTAGTATTAAAATCTAAATAAAATTCAATTTGACCTATGAAATAAATTAAAATTTTTTGGTTTCCTAAATAACCTAACGCCAGGGAACAATGGATTGACGTGACAGGTAGAGGAAACTGGATGCCGACAAAGACGAGCACAATTTGCTCGAAACATTTTGTTGAAAATGATTTTATCATTAAAATATCAGGTTATAGGTACTTAAAACCAGGGGCCATCCCAAGAGAACAAATTGTTCAGATTTGTTCAAGTTCTTTGGTAAGTTTTTTAAAATTTTATTACTAACTTGTTGGGACTAAGTTCCTTATTGCACATTCTAATCCTAATGGTATACTCCTAAATTATGAACAAATCTGATCCTGCAAATTTAAGGATCAACTATTGTTATTTTATTTGATTGTTCATTTTCATAAATATTATTTCGAGTATGTATGGTATCAGTGGTTTGAGCTGTGCGTTGATAGATCAGTTAGTCAGTCAGTCATTCAGTCAAAGGGTGACTCCCTTTCCTTTTATAGATATAGATTAATAAAAGTAAAATAAAATTATTTCTTGACTTTTATTTCATGTTCCATTTTCCCGATTCAATATTTAAAAATACACAACAGTTAAACAGACTGAGAATTTATCGATAAAAAATATCGTCTTAGTCAAGCACTAGCGTATATGATAATTTTTATTGCTTTTTTGCGTGTAGTGTCCAATGCCTACGGGAGCTTAGTGCTAGTGTGCAAACGAATAGCTACCCTGAGATTTATGTTTGTGTGATTTGGTTGTGTGCGAAATATTTGTAGATATAGTATTGCGAATGTGTAAGAAATTAAAATAGAGGGAGTCAAGCGGCGACACTGGTCCTAATACAAAATTGGAGAGAAGGCCTTTCCAACCTTATTTATCTGTTCCGTGGATGTAACATGCTGGCCCGTAGGTTTGCACGTTGTAGGTACTAGTGAGGTAAAAGTCAATCTCTTTAGAGTTTATTGCCAATCTATGTACACGTGCGCCCTATGGGTCGGCTATACAAAAAGCTCGTACAATGCTCTGCGAGTCCAATATAATAACGCCTTCAGAGTTATGTTGGGGCTACCGCGCTTTTGCAGTACGTCGGGGATGTTCGCGGAGCACGGTGTGCCTGATTTTTATGCTATTATGCGGACACGAATAGCGTCCCTGATGCGGCGAGTGCGCGATAGCTCCAACAGCTTGGTGGCTATCATGGCCGACAGAGTGGACAGTCCATTGATGTGGAACTGGATGACCACTCACCGTGCGTCATTCCAGTATATAAAATAGAGCTTTTTTGTATTTTTTGTGTATCTTTTTGTTTCTTTTTATTTTTTGTGTGTAAAACTGTAGTGTTTTAAAATATGGACTGATGGTCTGAAATAAATATTATTTATTTATTACTAGCTTTTGCCAGCGGCTTCGCCCGCGTGGAGGTCGGAAATTATCCCGCGGAAACATACTACCGGGATAAAAAGTAGCCTATGTCCTTTCTCAGGCTCTAAACTATATGTGTACCAAATTTCATTTAAATCGGTTCAGTAGTTTTAGCAGGAAAGCGAGACAGACAGACAGACAGACAGACCGACAGACAGACAGACAGACAGAGTTACTTTCGCATTTATAATATTAGTGTGGATTGTGTGGATAGTGTGGATGTGGATAGTGTGGATGTGGATAGTGTGGAAGTGTGGATGGTGTGGAAGTGTGGATAGTGTGGATAGTGTGGATTAAAGCTCGGTCAACCAGATATTTGAAATTAATTGCACAACTAAAATCAATACTTATTTATCGAAGTAGGTACTTAATCAGTTTTATCAGGGTATAAAAACGATAATATTACGACTTTTTTAAATTGTTAAGTACGTTTGAGAGAAAATTCTCAAACTGTAAAAAATCTCAGGATTTTTTAATGGAAATCAGGCTTTTTCTCCGGACTTTTGATTTGTTCATCTGGTAACCCTAGGTGTGAGTGACACTGGCTTGGTCACCATCAGGGATTTTAATTTAGGTACATAACACAAAAAAAAAACTTTTTTACAAAAAAAAAAACCGACTTCCTCAAAAACACTAGAAAGTGAAAAATAACTTTAATTTCGGAAGTCGGTGTCTTAGGATCTGTATTTGAGTTTTTTGCCACCGACTTCCGAAATTAAAGTTATTTTTCACTTTCTAGTGTTTTTGAGGAAGTCGGTTTTTTTTTTTGTAAAAAAGTTTTTATTTTTTACTTTTTAGTTATGGTATCTACCCGCACTAATTCCTATACCACTAATCGCCAAATGAAATTTAATACTTTACTACTGCTGTAAATCGTTGAGGAATTCCCTTGACTGTCTGTCTATGGTCTCCATCATCAGACCTGTTATACTTATAAGCACAATGGTACTTATAAGCCTTATGGGAGCTTTCTCATCAATAGAAATGAATTAAGTTCAAACACCAGGTAATTGCTGTAAATCGTTGAGGAGTTCCTTCGATTGTCTTTCGGCTCCATCATCAAACCTGTAATGGCACTTATAGCCCATATGGGTGCAAAGTTCTCATCAATAAAAATGAATTAAGTCCAAACACCGGGTAATTGCTGTAAGTCGTTGAAGAGTTCCCTTGACTGTCTTTCGGCTTCATCATCAGAGCAACTTCAGACCTTCATTAAATAGTAGTGCTTTAAGATAATTAATGAAAGAAATAAAAAACGCACTAGTCGCCACTACGATTTTCGAAGGTTCCCTTCGATTTCTCAGGGATGCCATCATCAGATCCTGGTTTCCTTATCATGGGACCACCCTTGGGATATCTATTTTCCAACAAAAAAAGAATCATCAAAATCGGTCCATAAACGACGAAGTTATCGGTGAACACACATAAAAAAAAAATATACGGTCGAATTGAGAAACCTCCTCCTTTTTTTGAAGTCGATTAAAAATTGTTGCTAATATCAGAATCTGTCGATCACTGTTTCAAAAGTTATGAAGGTTTATTGGTGGTATATTTTCGTAAACTCTTCGATCTAGCTCTTGGAATATACCTTAACCTCTAAGTCCCTGAGATATTGTATTTGGTATAGACACAATGGTTTTTAATTGTGTCTGTAATTACGGTATTCAATGGGTTAAACATTACCCCATTATATCTTCTAAACTAAGACCTGTCTAACTCTGTGACTTGGTGACTAATTCTGACTAACTAGCGATTAATTTAGGAAAAAACAGATCTCCACTAGGTGCCCTAGTTTTTGAGATATAAATGTGCCAATCCAGGTTAGGCGCTCCATAGATTGACCACCTATAAACCTTATAGTTTTCTAACCAGTGCAGCAGTGACCAACTAATTGACTAACTAGCCAAAAAAAAATTATGTGATCAAAATTTTAAATACCCATTGGAGGCCAAGCCAGTGTCAGTTACCTACATCCATTCCTAGCAACTCTCACCCAGCTGCTACCAGCCACCCTGCTGGTATCGTCGCTCCACCTAGCCTGAGGGCGTCCTACCTTACGTTGGCTTGGCCGATTCGCGATCTCCACTCAAGAACACGTCTATCCCAACGGTCATCATTTCTACGGCTGATATGGCCGTGTGGTGTGACTGACACTGGCTAAATTTTGATAACATAAAAATTAATCGCTAATTAATCAAAATTAGCCGCCAAATATCAGAATTAGTCGATTACTGGTTCAAAGGTTGGGGTGTATTGGTGGCCGATCTGGAGGCAGCTTACCCCAACTTGGCTCATTTGAATCTCAAAGTTAGGGCATCTAGCAAAGATCTGTTTACTCCTTAATGTTGTCGTAATGTCAGTAAAGTTTGTATGAACCTAAAAGAGGCAAAAAGAGTGTGTAGAGATCATAGCAGGTGGCGTTCCGTGGGTTCTGCCTACCCCCATGGGAAAAAGGCGTGATTGTATGTATGTATGTCAGTAAATGAGGGCGGGATTTTGTAAATCTATACTAATACTAGCTGACCCGGCAAACGTTGTTTTGCCATATAAATAATTTCCTAGGCGGGGATAACTAATTAAATGACGATTGATCAGTTTTCGACCCGAGAGGAAAAATGATTAAATTACTAAAATGGCTATTAAAAAATAAGGGTTGATCGTAGAAGGGTGAAAATTGAGGATTGTATGTATTTTTGTATGTTGTATCATAAAAAAATAGAAATTAAAAATTTTGTCAAAAAAAAAAAAATTTGGGGTGGACTACCCCTAACATTTAGGGGGATGAAAAATAGATGTTGGCCGATTCTCATAGATACCGGATAAGCACAAAAAATGTCATCAAAATCGGTCAAGCCGTTTCGGAGGAGTATGGCAACGAAAACTGTGACACGAGAATTTTATATATTAGATTTTAAATTTTGTAAAACGGTTTGTAATGGATAAAGTCAACTACTAAACCGATTATAAAGATACTTTCACCTACGGAAAGGTTCATTATTCCAGAGTAACATGAGTTGATCCGTGTCCAGCATTGGACGTATTTGGGTTGAAATAATGATGATGATGATGATGATGAACATGAGCTATAAACTTAACGCAGATGAAGTCGCGGGCGAAGTACTAGTGAAAAATAAATAAAACAACAAATTGATTGTATATTGTTTATTCCATTACAGAAACAAGCTTCACATTTTATTAAATACACGTTACATTTAAAAGGGCAGTGATCCGTATAATTACATATTTCAGTTAAAAGTTACTTATGAAACTTAATTCTACCTTTATACGGACGTCAAAACATCGCGGGGAGTATTTTTCGTGCACTGTATAATCAACGTTCTGCTTAGCGCGGAGGGTAGAAAATCGAACAGTGTATTTTTTCAATCCGCTGGGATGTACTCTGTTGGATTCTAAATACTCGGTTCAACGGTATAGTTGAAAATATAGTGCGCAATAAAATTCAGCCTCGATATTTTTACGTACGGCGGGGCTACATATCAACTTACACATTTCCAGTATAAACTGATCTCACAATGTATGGGATTTCCGAATAATGAATGGTCAGCTTAAACTGGAAATGTATAGCATTTTTTATGTGGGTGGGAAATCATCAAATGCCGTCTCCCGCTCTGGGTGGAGCGGAAGGGCGTGTTAGACTTTTGCTGACTAAAACCCACCCGTGTGCCTCCAGTTGCCTGTGCCAGGGCCACGGTATCTCTTTCGAACAAATCTCGCGACCCTGGTAGGCATCGGTCCTAGCAGACCCCTTCAGTTGAAATGTGTAGCCGTGCGTAAGTGCTCTAAATGATTAAATAAAAATAATGCTTGTGATTTAACTGTGAATAACTAGGACAAGATTTTACGGCGTTATTCCGAGACGTCACTTTAATATAAATCAATTATTAAGTTTAAATGACCAGCGATCTAATTCCGTAACAAATACAAAATAATTTATTGGTCACAATTAGCATTTACATTACGTTTAGACGTTATTGGAGCCTCCTTTTAAGCAAACAATGCCTTAGGAGACTCCGCTCTTCCATATCATTGCCGTACTAACTGTGAGTCAATATAATGCAAAAAACAGTGTGCTGTACAAAAGGGCTGAACATACATTGTAAGTAGGTACACTGTCTATTGTTTAACAACTATATAAATCTGAAAATTATAGAATAAAATGTGTTTGCTGTGGAAATGCGCTCCTTGCGAAGCATGTGTAGTGTGGACTATGAATGATAGGCTGAGGAATGATGTGATAAGACAACGGTGTGGTTGAAAAGAAGATGTAGTGACAAAAATTGAAAAAAGTATGCTTAGATGGTTTGGTCATGTTGAGAGGATGAATGAAAGACAGCTTACAAAAGGTATTTACAAGGCAGATGTGAGTGGTAACATCGGGAGGGGACGCCCTAGGAGGACATATAGTGACCTTATTGGTGATGTTCTTCAGAAAGGTCAGGTGCGTAGTACTCGCAACCGGCGTGTGTGTATGACCAATTGTATGAACCTAAACGAGGCAGAAGGAGTGTGTAGACATCGTAGCAGGTGGCGTTCCGTGGTTTCTGCCTACCTAGTTATAAATAAAAATAAGTAACACACTATCAATCACAATTTGAATAATTTTGAAGGATTAGAATAAGAAATGAGTACATAAGAGGAAGTTTGAAAGTGACACCGATAACTGAAAAGTTGTGTGGCAATCAGTTGTCATGGTATGGGCATGTGATACGGAGGAATGAGGAAAATGTAGTGAGGAAAGTAATGAGTATGAATGTCGATGGCTATAAGAGTAGAGGGAGACCAAAGAAACGATGGATGGACTGTGTGAATTATGATATGGATAGAAAGGCGGTGACTACTGAGATGACGACTAATAGAGAAGTGTGGAAGAAAAAGACATGTTGCGCCGACCACAAATATATTTGGATAAGGGCTGGGGAATGATGATTACTAAACCATTGCTTCATATGTTCAAAAAATGTGTCTGCTCAACAACGTAAATAAAGCAATGAATGTTGTTGGACTGTCAAAATCAAGAACATTCCTTTTGTTAGTGTGTTACTCAATAATGGTCCTAAAAATTATGTGGATAGGATTCATTGTTATATAAACTACTTTATTGAGACTGGTTTGATCATTTGACACCGGTCTAGAAGAACCTGTGCATGTATTTAAAGAGTAATGATTGATTATTTTTAACCGACTTCAAAAAAAAGAGGAGGTTATCAATTCGACTGTAGTTTTTCGTTTTTTACCTCAGAACTTTTGACTGGGTGAACTGATTTTGATGATTCTTTTTTTATTTGAAATCTGGTGCTTCCCGTGTGGTCTCATTTTAATTCGGTTCCATTCTGACAATGGAATCATGTGAAAACCATATAAGTGTTAAATTTGCATTAAGTATGTGCGCGACAAATGGACGAATAACGCGATTAGATTAGTGTGGGGTACATACCATAACTAAAAAGTTAAAAAAAGATTTTTTTTTTTTAATGAAGTCGGTTGTTATTTTTTTTTAAGTTTTTTAGGTAACCTCTTAGAGTGTGGCTGTTAACCTACTACAATAAATGACGTCGCGATATTTTTACGTCCATCCAAACGTAGGGTTAGTCCTTCCCCAGACTGAATGAAACTCATTCTTGTCATTCGGATTGAACCTAATTTCATTCACTTTCAATTCTGTGAGCGTTTGATAATGAATGAATGGTTTAATTGTGAATAAAGAACTGTTTAGTTTCATTTAGTCTGTATGTTATACAGGATACGTTTTTATCCAGTGCGCAAATTTTTACAAATTAAACTTAAACGAGTTATAATAACCGTGCAATTTTTATTTTCATATATCTTAGTGCAAAAAAAAATTAAGTTTTCGTTAACGAAAGATGTTTATTTTGAAACTGGTTTTTATGGTAACATGCACGCGGCTCCGGCGCGGCAACGAAGGTGAACGATCGACCAGCTGTTCGATCGGTCAAAATTCTAAGAAGTTCGAAGTACCTACGGCGGCGCGCGGTTATTGACCTATTCCTATTCATCGTCATCATGATCATTTCAGCCGTATGACGTCCACTGCTGGACATAAGCCTCCCCCAATTTGGGGGGATTTGCTATAATCGCCACGCTTGGCAGGCGGGTTGGCGATCGCAGTATGGTGATAACATGCATAGAGAACGCTGCTGCCCGTTCTCTAGTAAGTCCTTTAGTCGTCTCTTACGACACCCACAAGAAGAAATGGGATGGTGCTATTCTTTACGTCCGGCATCACACGGTATTCCTATTGTCGATATCATATTACGAAATATGTAGGGTGTCCACAGTTTACTGATTTAAGGTCAGATAAAATAAAAATATTGAAAAAGTAATTGAAATGTTCTATTACTGATACCGAACCACCAAAAAAAAATTTGCGCACTGATAAAAAAAATCCTGTGTAAGCTTAGATCAAGAAGAAATCAAAGACAAGATGACGGAAAATGTCAGAATTCGGCTATGAAGATCAGGCACCCGATTTTCAACGCTTCGCTTAAGTCCGAGAGTTCAAAATCAAACTGAGTGTTTTCTTAACGAGCTGGGATGTGCTCTGTTGAACTCTCAATACTTAGCTTAATACAGAGAGTTGAAAATGAAGAGCGAGTCTGGGCTAAATAAGTTTCGCTCGCATTGAGTTTAATATTCTTGATCTGGCTACAGAAAGTTACTAACAACGGTTATCACGAACGATTTACTTGAGAATATATATGTCTAGTATTTTTATATCACGAAGTGACGCGCTTTTCTGCCTGGGTCGCGAGATTTGTTCGAAAGAGACACCGTGGCCCTGGCACATGGGCAACTGAAGGAACACGGGTGGGTTTTAGTCAGTAAAAGTCTGACACGCCCGCTCCACCCAAGAGCGGGAGACGTCATTTGATGATATTCCACCCACAAAAAAAGGTTAGTATTAGTGATTTTAATGACTATAAATTCTGTAAACCATATTTGTTACGGTCGCGAATTATACTTTAATCAATATACAACCTAACACTGATCTGCAAATTGCAAAAAAAAAGCAAAATCAGAAAAATTTAATTTCATGACGTATACATATACAGCTATCCACTTCCAGTATAAACTGATCTCCCATTGTATGGGGTTTCCGTATAATGAGAGGTCAGCTTAAATTGGAAATGTATAGCCGTGTGCACTTATTTCGGAAGGATTTATGTGTTTATAAAATTAATATTTAACTTAGAAATAACACAGAATTCTCGATGTTTTGACACTTCGCCGCAACCATACGAAGCTAGCGCAAATTGGTAGTACGGTCAGCCAAGAAAGTGGTGTACCAGTTTTGATTTAGTTTCCCGGTCATCGAAAATTACAACAAGGTTCGTTATAAAAAGATATTACTGAAAGAGACAACATTATCATGACGTAAACCTATGTATTTAGTATTCATACGTCATATGTCACATGTAAGTACATGACATTTTAACCTTTAGTATAAATGAAAAGGACATTAGTTTCTACAAAGCAATTGAAATGTTTCCAAACAAAAGTAATAAAAACTATTTAAATAGACAACCGAATTCCATTTGAAAAAGAAAACTGACAATTGACATTTTGTCAAATATATGCAAAAAATCGATATATTTTCCGTGTTTTTTCAATCAACTGCATATAAAATCATCTCAATGCCTGCCAACTTGACCATTGCCGAAAGAGCACAAATAATTGCCCAATTTAATGAGGGAAGCAGTATCAGTGCGATATCCCGGAATTTGAATATATCGAGGCGTTCTGTCCGCTTTTGGATTCGTCGTGAAGGAGAGGAGGGAAGTTTGTTGGATCACAGAAGAAGTGGTCGCCGGCCTGCACTCTCCAATAACGATAGAGAATTCATGAGACGGGAATATGAAATCAATGGTTTTAAGCCCACAAAACATTTTGCGGAGATGTTCGATGTGAGTGCCCAAACAATAAGGAATCATCTACATTACATGGGGTTGCACCACAGGCATTACGCCAAGAAAATATATTTGACGGATGCTCACAGACTTGCTCGTCTGAACTTCGCCAGAGAGCACTTAGACTTTGATTGGTCTAATACAGTGTTTTGTGATGAAAAAACGTTTAAATCCAGTCAGCATGGACGTCTTCACCTTTGGCGATATAATTCAACACGGTATAAAGATGATCATGTAATCTCAAATAGAGAATCAGGTCGAATTTCCGTAAATATTTGGGGCTGGATGAGTGCGGATGGTGTAGGAGAATTGTGTTCTCTACCTCCTCGAGCGACGGCTGTAAATTATATCGACGTGCTTCAGAATGCAATGCTACCGACAGTCCGTAATGTTTACCCGGAGAACGAAGTGCCACAATTTGATTTTGTTCAAGATAATTGTTCAATTCATAATGCGAGGATCGTAAGAGCCTGGTTTCGTTCACACACTGACGTAAGGGTAATTCAGTGGTCCTCAAGATCGCCGGACCTCAACCCGATAGAAAATCTTTGGGGCCTTATGGTCCAACGATGGTCGCATCAAAATGAAAGAACCAAACAAGCTGGTTGGTTGTTGGTTCAATGAGGTCTCGTCTTTTAGAGGTTATAGAGGCCAACGGCGGTTACACCCGTTTCTAATTTAAAAAAAAATTCAATATCTTCTAAATATTACTATATACGCTATGTTTTTGTTTGTTATAAGTATTTTAAAATTGATTGTAGAAATTTAATAAAAGGATAAATCTATTTTTAGCTTGTTTTTTATTGATATTGTAATTACAAGTTTACAGAAATTGTAGGTTTGTGGATTCGCCTTGTGCCTTTACAATTTTATGTAACTTGTTGATTACAATTCTGAATTTGTAGATACAATTTTGTCATCAAAATCTACAGCCCCCCGCCGTTGATTTTACGACGTCATTGGTTCCATCAAGTTCAAACTAAGAACAGCTGTCACGTTACAAACAGTAATAGTCGTTATCAATAATCAGATAAAGACAGCAATAGAAGTTGTCAGATCGATCTGCAAGCGAAACTAATCTTTATCACCTATGAATCTGCAAGCGATATTAAACCTTAGGGTGGTACACCACTTTCTTGGCCGACTGTATTATAAAAAAAAATATCTTTAATTTTAATTTAAGATATACGAAGACGTAACTGACTATGAGCGAAAGAAAATGTGTGCTCGCACCTCTCTGTCTTACCCCTACAGTAATATACAAAACGTAAATCTTTCCCTTTTTATCTTCACTAACTTATATCCCCCTCTCAATTTCCGTTCGCCTCGCCTGATCACATTTTTCGTAACGCTCTCGTCACGCATTCACCAGCTTACTCCCCAAGACAAGCGTGCGTAAAGAAGTTTTACTTAAGAAAAAAAGAATTGATTTACAACACACGAAATTGACTACGAATATTTTAACTAAAAAATATACATCAGCATGTAAATAAAATTAAAAAATACTTATAAAAAACTCTCTTAAAGATATACGTTTTGTGCATAGACATTTAAAAGCTGGATGGACAACAATATGTTCCTCTCATATTGTTGTAAACTTTTTTTGTATAGATCCGTACAGAAAAGTTCATAAGAGGAAGTTTTCATATAAATAATCTACCTGATAAGCAGAGATCGGATAATCGGTCGCTAATATACATAAACTTCACTTTTATTCCCACGTAAGAAAAATACTGACATGCCTTTCAGAATCCCGGATCCTAGAATCGTTTGAGATTGCTTAAAAATGTTACCTGCACGCAAAATATAGTTAGAACTCGTTATAAAAATGAAACATTTTCATTGAATAATGCTTACATAGTTACTCATACTTTCAAGACGGCCGTTCCTTGTTAAACACTCATTGTAATTTTTTTTAGATTTAAAAACCACATTCTATTTAACAATGAAAGTTTTTAAAAGAACTGGTTTAATTTTATTGATAGTCCATTTGTTTGGAATAAAATAAAGATACTAAATCAAAATAACCACTGCTATAATTTCATTAAGTTTTTTATGGTATTTTTTATAAAATTTTTCAATCCCGGGAACCAATGATTACTTATTTATTCAGAAAATAATGTTCATATTATTATTTCGAGGGGAAAAGTTTAGGTAGTTAAGCGCCCGATCCGATCACTGCTGATAAATTAACTAGAACTTATCAGGAAGAAGTGGAATATACCTTAAGATTTATAAACTAATTGCCCTAATAAGGGTACCCATTTTAAGCTTATTAGGGGCCATCCATAAATTACGTCACACAAATTTCATGATTTTTGACCCCCCCGTCCTTGTCACAGCTGGTCACATTTGTGCCCCCCCCCCCTCCCTAGTGTGATGTCACATATTTTGCAATTTGACATCTACACATTTTCCTTACATTTTTCTTCTTGTAATTTGACATCCATACATTTTTCTTCTTTTCTTTCATAGTTCAAATTTTAATAGTACTTTAAACTTGTAAATTCAATTTTGAAATGTGACGTCACAAAATTTAGGGCCCCTCCCACACCCTTGTCACACAATGTCACAATTCGTCGACCCCCCCCCCCCCTTAAATGTGACGTAATTTATGGATGGCCCCTTATTAAGACTAGCGTCAATAGATATTTAACTTAAGATACTAAAATGCTACACATACATACGGAGAGGGAGGTATATCGAAGCGAAAACTATAACCAAGAATTTAGTACATGATTTTGAACACCCCTATAAATAGAATCAAGTTTATTTAACTAAACAGTTCCGTGAGGTGCCAGACGTATAGAAGCACCATCCCAATTCTTCCCGTGCCTGTCGTAAATGGCGCCTAAGGGACTTATTAGAGAATGGGCAGCAGCGTTCTCTTTGCATTTTACCACCATACTGTGATCACCAACCTGCTTGCCAAGCGTGGCGATTATGATAAACGCCTCCCTCCCCAGTCCCCCAAGTCAATTTTTGAAAGATTGTGAAATAAAAAAATCGACCGTAATACCCATTCTCTAGTAAGTCCCTTAGTCGCCTCCAGTTACAATTTTAATTTGATCATGTATCTACATTTCACAAACACGCGTCGGTCAATACAATTTAAATACAAATATACAAAATGCCTTATTTTTTCCTGTTAATAACACGATGTTTTTCAAACTTATGACCCAATCTGACTTATAACAAAACACGATCTAACAAGTTTTTGCATTTACAACTTTATTTCCTTTAGGGTAAAGTCCTTAATACAACATTGACAACTTAGCACCAACTCAAAACCAACAGATTTGCACACAGGCAACTGAAGGAACACGGGTGGGTTTTAGTCAGTAAAAGTCTGACACGCCCTCCCGCTCCGCCCAGAGCGGGAGACGTCATTTGATGATTTCCCACCCACAAAACGAAAAAAAAAGCTCAACAAATTTTTGGCAGCTCTAACTTACATCCGTCTCTTTCCTGTTCCATTGGAAAGGAAAAGAAAGCTAACACTTAAGTTAAGTTTAGTTGGTACGGTCAGCCAAGAAAGTGGTGTACCAGTTTTGATTTAGTTTCCCGGTCATCGAAAATTACAACAAGGTTCGTTATAAAAAGATATTACTGAAAGAGACAACATTATCATGACGTAAACCTATGTATTTAGTATTCATACGTCATATGTCACATATAAGTATGACATGACATTTTAACCTTTAGTATAAATGAAAAGGACATTAGTTTCTACAAAGCAATTGAAATGTTTCCAAACAAAAGTAATAAAAACTATTTAAATAGACAACCGAATTCCATTTGAAAAAGAAAACTGACAACTTGACCATTGCCGAAAGAGCACAAATAATTGCCCAATTTAATGAGGGAAGCAGTATCAGTGCGATATCCCGGAATTTGAATATATCGAGGCGTTCTGTCCGCTTTTGGATTCGTCGTGAAGGAGAGGAGGGAAGTTTGTTGGATCACAGAAGAAGTGGTCGCCGGCCTGCACTCTCCAATAACGATAGAGAATTCATGAGACGGGAATATGAAATCAATGGTTTTAAGCCCACAAAACATTTTGCGGAGATGTTCGATGTGAGTGCCCAAACAATAAGGAATCATCTACATTACATGGGGTTGCACCACAGGCATTACGCCAAGAAAATATATTTGACGGATGCTCACAGACTTGCTCGTCTGAACTTCGCCAGAGAGCACTTAGACTTTGATTGGTCTAATACAGTGTTTTGTGATGAAAAAACGTTTAAATCCAGTCAGCATGGACGTCTTCACCTTTGGCGATATAATTCAACACGGTATAAAGATGATCATGTAATCTCAAATAGAGAATCAGGTCGAATTTCCGTAAATATTTGGGGCTGGATGAGTGCGGATGGTGTAGGAGAATTGTGTTCTCTACCTCCTCGAGCGACGGCTGTAAATTATATCGACGTGCTTCAGAATGCAATGCTACCGACAGTCCGTAATGTTTACCCGGAGAACGAAGTGCCACAATTTGATTTTGTTCAAGATAATTGTTCAATTCATAATGCGAGGATCGTAAGAGCCTGGTTTCGTTCACACACTGACGTAAGGGTAATTCAGTGGTCCTCAAGATCGCCGGACCTCAACCCGATAGAAAATCTTTGGGGCCTTATGGTCCAACGATGGTCGCATCAAAATGAAAGAACCAAACAAGCTCTTATTAGTCACTGTAATTATATTTGGGAGGAAATGCGGGGAACCGATATTTGCTCACGGCTTGTTGGTTCAATGAGGTCTCGTCTTTTAGAGGTTATAGAGGCCAACGGCGGTTACACCCGTTTCTAATTTTAAAAAAAATTCAATATCTTCTAAATATTACTATATATGCTATGTTTTTGTTTGTTATAAGTATTTTAAAATTGATTGTAGAAATTTAATAAAAGGATAAATCTATTTTTTGCTTGTTTTTTATTGATATTGTAATTACAAGTTTACAGAAATTGTAGGTTTGTGGATTCGCCTTGTGCCTTTACAATTTTATGTAACTTGTTGATTACAATTCTGAATTTGTAGATACAATTTTGTCATCAAAATCTACAGCCCCTCGCCGTTGATTTTACGACGTCATTGGTTCCATCAAGTTCAAACTAAGAACAGCTGTCACGTTACAAACAGTAATAGTCGTTATCAATAATCAGATAAAGACAGCAATAGAAGTTGTCAGATCGATCTGCAAGCGAAACTAATCTTTATCACCTATGAATCTGCAAGCGATATTTAACCTTAGGGTGGTACACCACTTTCTTGGCCGACTGTACATACCAGGATCTTCACAATTGTCATTTTCGAGTGAGTTATGATACAAATTCATAAATACAGTTATTGGATACTAGCTTCTGCCCGCGACTTCGTCCGCGTCAAATTTTTGCTCCCCTGACCCTTCCCGTCGCATCGATTTGCCTGCTAGTTTTCGTCCATTTTTCGTTGCTGCTCGCTCCTTTTGAGTTATAGTGAGTCAACCTTAAAAGGTAGACATATGCTCTCGCGGACTTTTTTTTTGAACTTTTTAAAAGGAACAATTCCGTCATACATGATTTTTGCGTTACTTTAACCGTTTACGCAGCGCACGCAACGGAAACTCTCAAAAGGAATAAATTTCCCCGTTTTTGCAACATTTTTCATTACTGCTCCGCTCCTCTTTATTGTAGCGTGATGTTATATAGCCTATAGCCTCCCTCGATAAATAGGCTACCCAACCCAAAAAGAATTTTTCAATTCGGACCAGTAGTTCCTGAGATTAGCGCGTTCAATCAAACAAACAAACAAACAAACAAACTCTTCAGCTTTATAATATTAGTATAGATTCGGATTCATATTTACCTAATGTTACTATTTAGCTGTGAAAGCACGGAAGCAGTTTCGTATTTTTTATTAAAGCCAGGTTTCTTGGATCATATCTATTTAAAATGAATGTTTAACCCCAGATGCAAATACATATATGTGTAGGGTGGTATGTGTTAGTTAAAACAACACACAAAACGCGGTAAAAACGCACATTCCATATTAGCCAACATTTCAACTTTAGGTGAATATGCATCTGAATGTCCGATCTCTACTTATAACCTATGTTACACATTTACCGGTCCTTTTAAAATGTCTGATCACTAATTTTCACTGTGGTTCTTGAATTCACCAATCTATTTGAGCTCACTGAACGTATTGAGCTCAATGATCAACTCGAGTTCCCTGAAACAAAAAAAGAAACATAAATATTTCAGGTCAACATTAGTAGTCCCTTATCTAGGATGTGTGCCTTTACACAAATGATTAGAATAAGAAATGAGTATATCAGAGGATCCAGTTTCTGAAATACGTAAAAAATTTAAGCTCTGCGAAAATTTACAGCTAAAACCTTAAAATGCCAATGTATGTATGTGTTAGTATGTATGTATGTATACAAGTATCTATTATACAGGATATTTATGATTAAATCTAGACTGGCCTGTTAGTCTAGTGGTTAGTGACCCTGTCTGCTAAGACGGAGGTCGTGGGCTCTCTAAATCTTTGTGTGATGAGCACAATTATTTGTTCTGTGTCTGGGTGTAATTTATCTAAAATATTAATGTATTTAGAAATACATAAAGAAAATTTATCAGCTGTCTGGTTGCCATAGTACAGGCTCTACCTAGTTTTGGATCAGATAACGGTGTGTTGGTTGTCCTAAGATATTAAGATATTTGATACCCAACACGTAGGTAAAGTATTGTCACTTAATTTAACTTGACCCTGTAACAGAAATGGCTCGAATACTTTTCTAAGCCAGCCTCTGCCAGGGTCGCGAGATTTGTTCGAAAGAGTTATCGTATCCCTGGTACAGGCAACTGAAGGAACACGGGTGGGTTTCAGTCAGTAAAAGCCTGACACGCCCTCCCGCTCCGCCCAGAGCGAGAGACGTCATTTGAAGATTTCCCACCCACAAAAAAAGCCAATTACCTTGAGATGTCGTAGCGCGCATCTGGCGGCTGTGCCCTTAGCGATGCGGTAGTTTCTGCCGACTCCCTTGAACGTGCCGCGACCGAACACTTCCACGCACACTCGGACGCGACGACCGTCGGCGAGACGCTCCGGTTTACTGGAACAAAGATGGAAATAATATGGTTATTTGGAATGAATTGATAAAATACAAAAACAAATAATAGTTTTAAAAAAACGAAAGTAGAACTAGAAATTTTGATTTCTGATAAGGATAGAGTTAATCCTTATTTTGAATTCTTTTGAATTTTTATTTTTGACTAGCTTCTGCCCGCGACTTCGTCCGCGTTAAATTTCTTGTGCGCCAACCCTCCCCATCGCATCGAATCGCCTGCCCGTGCTATTTTCCCCGTTTTTGCAACATTTGTCTTTGCTGCTCCGCTCCAATTGGTCGTAGCGTGATATTATTTATAGCCTATAGCCTTCCTCGATAAATGGGCAACCTAACACTACAAGATCTTTTTTAATTCCAATCAATAGTTCCTGAGATTATAGCGTTCAACCAAACAAACAAACTCTTCAGCTTTATAATATTAGTCAGTATAGATTACTTTGGTTTTCTATTAAAGCTACTTTTTTTAGTTTAATTAAATTATTATTTATTTTTTAGTTCCGCTAACCACAAAATCGTGTTTTTTAGTTTATTAAATAATTCGTTTTTAGCCTAGTTAATGGCAGTTTATGAAATTATTGTATTGTAATCGGTCCTTGATAAGTGAGTAAAGTTTCACCTGATCTGAATCTATGAATCTTGAAGTGGGTGAAAATAAAATTCAGCTAATAAAAGCGTGTTAACAATAAAAACGCTACTTTAAATTTGTAAATGTTTTTATAAAGATATTTAACCGGTCAAGTACCGTAATTACAGACACAATTAAAAAAAGATTGTTTGCATACCAAATGTGGTTTCTCAGGGACTTAAGAGGTTAAAAATACAGGATTTTTTTTTAACCAGGGCGCAAATTTATTTTCTTGGTTCAGTATCAGTAAAAAAACACATTTTAACTATTTTCTCAATACTTTTTTTTACTTTTTTCGAGTTTAAATCAGTAAACTGTGGACACCCTACATATTTCGCAATATGATATTGACAATAGGAATATGTCAGTAACCGCGCGCCGGCGTAGGTACTTCGAACTTTTTAGAATTTTGACCGATCGAACAGCTGATAGGTACTTGTAGCTACGCTCGGTCATTCACCTTCGCCATTGCGCCGGCGCCGCGCGCAAGGTACCATAAAAACCAGTTTCAAAATAATATCTTTCGTTAACGATAACTTAATTTTCTTTTGTGCTGAGATATATCAAAATAAAAATTGCATGGTTATTATAACTCGTTTAAGATTTAAAAATTTGCGCACTGGTTAAAAACTTATCCTGTATACTTAATATATACAAAAATCAATACATGAGAATAGCAAAATACTACTAAGTGAAAAATAATTTTGACAACGATTACGACGACAAACGACGAACGAACGATTTTAGTTTTTTGCCATCATTTTCCTAAATTAAAGTAATTTTTTTTTACCTTTTAGAGCTTTTTTGGAGGTCAGCTGTTTACTTTCTTTTTCGTAAATTTATTTATCTTTGTTCAGGCACATCGCCCATAATTTTGTTAGTATTGCTCAAACTATACTAGTATAATTAAATAATACACCGTGACATTATAGTCGTCTTACAAACGTTGTCCACACAATATATCAGACATAATATACCTGTGGGTGTGTTTAAAAAATTGCTACTATTAATTAAGACAAAATAGGTCTAAGAAAAATAAATAATGCACTTGAATTATGAAACATCTTGTTATAGTACATTACGATATTAGTGCGTTATGATGGTTATAACATGCGAGGCGGAATTTCAGCCCGAGCCGAAGGTGAGGGCGTAATTGAACCGAGCATGTTATAACACATTTGCGAGGAAACAGAAAAAAAAACATTTTCCAATTCAAGAAATTTTCATACGTGGTTATGTATATTGACGGATATTGACGGCAGCAAGCTGTCGCATGCGGTTCGCGCTTCTGTTAGTATATCCGGTGGAGTTGAAGTAATATATTACTCATCTTCATTATTGAAAGTTGTCATTTTTAGATATTCACAATACAAGTACCTACAAAGAAAAGAAAATTTGAGAAAAATGGCGCGAGGGTTATTTTCTGCCGTGGCTGCGTGAAAATGTTGGCAAAGACGCTAGAGCATGCAGCCAAGTTTTTAAGTTACCGAATAAACAGTTTTTTATTTTATTTTAAATAAACTCAATCTGTGAATGCACACTGTTGCTTTCCCGCCATTTTAACAGCGCGCTAGCGCTGCCTACTGACTGGCGCCGCGCGGCGATTAGTTCGAAATTTGAATAGCAACAGCGCGCTGCTCACTAGCTGGAGTCGTGCGGCGGCGATCAGTTCCATATTCGAAATGACAAATAATACTGTTATGGAATTTGTATGGACTATAACTTAACTATTTGCTTTGGTAACACACGCGTTTTTTATGACCCGCTTTGCATATTTAAAACCGGTGGAATTACATCAGCTTTTCGAGCAAGGGTGTTAAAAATAATGTTTACGTACCATATGGTAGAGAACATACTCATCATCTCCATTTTCCATGAGACAAAACAAACTACGTCATGCGTCATCATAATAAATAATATTTTTATTTTTTAGGTATTCAAATGTTCATTTTATTTTCTTATGGATGTGTAGTAGTCGTTGTGTACATGAACTGGGCTGCCGTTGTAAGACGATTAAAATGTCACGGTGTATACTTGTAAAAAGAGTAAATATTTTTATTTAAGTTTTGCTTTTCAGCCAAATAAAAATGACAATTTCTTTGATATTTGAAAAGTAAACTCACCCAAACTTAGCAGTATCAGGCTCTGCCTCTAATAGCTCTCGTACTGGCGACTTGGGTGCGGCGGCGCTGAACGCTTCCAACTCCGCTCCCATCAGATTCACATAGGATTTCCATACGGCGCCTAAAGACATACCTGTAAGAGAAAAAAGTAATTTATTCTAATTAGGCTAACATTCAAGATTTCGAATATCAAAATTCATTATCATTTCAGCCGTAAGACGTCCACTTCGCGGGAGGATACGTCCGGGTGTTTCCATTGCGAGGATCGTCTGGAGGACACGGTGGAGCATACGGTGGAGGTGTGCCCTGCCTGGGCGGGGCACCGCCGTGTCCTCGTGGAGGCGATCGGCGGCGGCGACCTCTCGCGTCTGGCCCTGGTGCGAGCCATGGTACGGAGCGAGAGGGAATGGGAAGCCGTCACCTCCTTCTGCGAAGCAGTAATGCTCGCGAAGGAGGAGGCGGGGCGCGTGAGGGAGTGGCAGTCTCTGCGCCCTCACGTCCCTAGCCGCCGCAGGAGGAGACGCCCCGGGCGTCGGGAGTCGATTGCGGACTCCCGGCCACCGTAGGCGCGAGCTTGCGGGTGGCGAGCAATGGGTAGCTCGCCGCCCGGTAAGGACCAGGCTCGGGTCGACGGCGCGCAGTGTTCCACGCGCGCCTCAAAGAGATGTCAGCAGCAGTGAAGGGGTCTACTAGGACCTGCCGGGGTCGCGAGATTGTTCGAAAGAGATACCGTGACCCTGGCACATGGGCAACTGATGGAACACGGGTGGGTTTTAGTCAGTAAAAGTCTGACACGCCCTCCCGCTCCGCCCAGAGCGGGAGAAGTCATTTGATGATTTCCCATCCTGAAAAAAAAAAAAAAAAAAGACGTCCACTTCCGGACATAGGTCTCCCCCAATTTGGGAGATTACTCATAAAATCCTAGAAAAAAAAAACAATCACCACGCTTGGCAGGCGGGTTGGCGATCGCAGAATGGGTGATAAAATAGATAGAGAACACTGCTGCCCATTATAGTAAGTCGCGTCTTACGACACCCACGGGAAGAAATGGGGTGGTGCTATTCTTTACGTCTGGCACCACACGGAACATCAAAGTTACATAAGACAGTCCCCCGGCACGCTCGTCCTTCACCACTTCCTAGTGCTTTAGCTGGGACATGAAGTGGCGGAACAAACTGTCTAGTAACACAGCTCAGTTAGAGAAACTTAACTCTATACAATAGTAGCTAATTTACATTACGAAACACAGAACATTACATTAAATCATTGTTTTTATTCCGGTAGTACGTTCTCGCGAGATAATTCCCGACCTTCACGCGGGCGAAGCCACTGGCAACAACAAGTAAAGAAATGAAATGAAACCGGTCAAGAGGGAGTCAGACTTGCACACCGAAGGTTTTGTACCATCGTATATAAATATTTTTTAGTATTATGTTATTGCTTATAGTATTGCAGTTTTAGGCGCCATCTCTTGACCGATATTGGAACTCATGTAATCTTCTTGATTATTACTGAAACATTCTGCTATTTAGAGATATCGTTTTATTTTTCCCGTAACCTTTACATAACCTTCTATCACAAAGAATTAATTCAGTTTTTAGGGTTCCGTTGCCAAATGGCAAAAAACGGAACCCTTATAGATTCGTCATGTCTGTCTGTCTGTCTGTCCGTATGTCACAGCCACTTTTCTCCTAAACTATAAGAGCTATGCTGTTGAAACGTGGTAAGTAGATGTATTCTGTAAACCACATTAAGATTTTTATACAAAAATAGAAAAAAAAAACAATAAATTTTGGGGTTCCCCATACATAGAACTGAAACTCAAAAAAAAAATTTTCATCAAACCCATACGTGTGGGGTATCTATGAATAGGTCTTCAAAAATAGTATTGAGGTTTCTAATATAATTTTTTTCTAAACTGAATAGTTTGCGCGTGAGACACTTCCAAAGTGGTAAAATGTGTCCCCCCCCCCCCCCCCCCCGTAACTTGTAAAATAAAAGAATGATAAAACTAACAAAAATATACGATGTACATTACCATGTAAACTACCACCGAAAATTGGTTTGAACGAAATCGAGTAAGTGGTTTTTTTTTAAAACGTCATAAATCGTAAACAGCAATTTACCTTTCATTCAATCAACTGAAAATAAAAAATTAAAAAAAAAAAAATATTTTCATAAACATGAACCTTATGCATAAACCGAGAATACCTACAGGTTTGTACGGAACCCTTTGTGCGAGTCCGACTCGCACTTGGCCGGTTTTTCTTTATGCAAACTTCGGAGATGACGAGCGGAACGTTACTTTTTTTTACAATTTTCGTCAAATGTCGAAGACTATGCGGCCTACAAAACAAAAGAAAAGTGTTTGAGAATGTGCGAATAGCGCTATTTCATAAAATACCCCACATGCTCTAGTAGCCCCACTTCGAATTTTTAAGAACAATGTTCAGGCCCTATCACAAAAAAATAAGCATATTTTTATTTCTTTCTTATTGGCAAAATATTTGGGCAAACGTAATCTAAAACTAATCCAAATTTCGAGTTGATAGCATTAGTTGTTCTTGATATATCCAGCTGCGACAGACGGACAGAGTCTCACGACAACAGTTCTTTTGAATTCTTTTGGTACGGAACCCTAAAAAGAAATATTAATAAAATACCTGAATCCAAGAATATAGCGCCCGCAACAGACTCAAACAAGTCTCCTAGAGCCTTCGGCACTTCGACATCCTCCGCTTGCTCCATCTCATCTTCTTGAATCAAATAGTGCTGGAACAATACAATAGATTATAGATATAAAATTCTCGTGACACAGTTTTCGTTGCCATACTCCTCCGAAACGGCTTGACCGATTTTGATGAAATTTTTTGTGCTTATCCGGTATCTGTGAGAATCGGCCAACATCTATTTTTCATCCCCCTAAATGTTAGGGTTAGTCCACCCCTAATTTTTATTTTTATTTTTTAGACAAATATTTTAATTTCTATTTTTTTATGATAGAACATACAAAAATACATACAATCCTCAGTTTTCACCCTTCTACGATCAACCCTTATTTTTTAATAGCCATTTTAGTAATTTAATCATTTTTCCTCTCCGGTCGAAAACTGATCAATCGTCATTTAATTAGTTATCCCCGCCTAGGAAATTATTTATATGACAAAACAACGTTTGCCGGGTCAGCTAGTAGATTATAGATTTAGAGCTACAAAAATACATTATTAATGACATTTGCTCCGTCGGTACAAAGTCAGCTGCCCTAAAGGATGACAACCAATTTTTTTTTTAATCTCTATTTAAGAGGGCCCTTACCGGTCCATCATCCCAGCCGAAAGACATCCACTGCTGGACATAGGCCTTCCCCAAGGGCGGTTTGTCATAATCGCCACGCTTGGCAGGCGGGTTAGCGATCGCAGTATGGTGGTAAAATGCATAGAGAACGCTGCTGCCCATTCAATAGTAAGTCCCTTACATTAAGTAAGTCCCTTAGTTATATAGCATTTTACCACCATACTGCGATCGCCAACCCGCCTGCCAAGCGTGGTGATTATGGGAAACAGTGGATGTCTTTGAGCTGAAATGATGATGAAATAAGTTTTATGTGGAGTGTCAATAATATTAAAATGTAAAATTTATAGGAACATACCTCTTCACTAATGGAATGCCCATTCTCCTCTTGTATTTTAACATATTTTGTAAGGACCTCGTTCAATCCCGGAGACATATGTCTGAAGTACCTGGAACATTGAAATAAATTATATTAGAAGGTACCACATAGCAAAACGAATTGATCGTGTTCCTGAGTCAAATTTATAATGTTTGTAAATATGTGCAACGTGTATCTGTCACCGTAAAATTGTAAATACCGTTAGATTATAATCAGTGATCGGATGCATATTTAACTAATGTTATTATTTAGCTGTGAAAGCACGGAAGCGGCTTCGTATTTTTTATTAAAGCCGGGTTTCTTGGATTATCACATTTATTTAAAACTAGCTTTTGCCAGCGGCTTCGCCCGCGTGGTGGTCGGAAATTATCCCGCGGGAACATACTACCGGGATAAAAAATAGCCTATGTCCTTTCTCAGGCTCTAAACTATCTGTGTACCAAATTTCATTTAAATCGGTTCAGTAGTTTTAGCAGGAAAGCGAGACAGACAGACAGACAGAGTTACTTTTGCATTTATAATATTAATGTGGATTAATGTTTAACCCCAGATGCAAATACATATGTGTGTAGGATAGTATGTGTTAGTTAAAACAACACACAAAACACGGTAAAAACGCGCATTCCATATTAGCCAACATTTCAACTTTAGGTGAGTATGCATCTGATTATCCGATCTCTAGTTACATATAATGTATCCAAAAATAATGCTTTAAATTGTAAATTATTTTTGCAGTTCACAATTTTTCTATAGTTTACAATCTCTCGAGATAGATTTTAATCTAACGGTACTTACAATTTTACGGTGACATATCCATCATCACATTTTGAGACGACGACGCGCTTTTCCCCTGTAAGTTTACTTACTTGTGGAAACCGTGCCGTGCCGCTAGAGTAGCGAATATCGTGTTATTGACGAGAGCTGAGCGTAGATCCGTGAGAGCGCCCGGCGAGTGACGCCGCGGGTCTTCGTAGAGATGTCGAGTTATTAAGTAATCTGAAACAAGATGTAGGAATCATAACATTGTTAAAAGTGACCTACAGTTTTACGTCATCTATACTTAATACTAGCTTTTGCCAGCGGCTTCGCCCGCGTGGAGGTCGGAAATTATCCCGCGGGAACATACTACCGGGATAAAAAGTATGCCTATGTCCTTTCTCAGGCTCTAAAATATCTGTGTACCAAATTTCATTTAAATCGGTTCAGTAGTTTTAGCAGGAAAGACAAACAGACAGACAGACAGACAGAGTTACTTTTGCATTTATAATATTAAAGTAAGTAAAGTAATTATGGATAGTATATACAAGATTATTTTTAGTATATGCGAAACCTGAATATAGTTTGTTCAGAATCAGTAACTGAATCGATTCCAATAATTTTTACACCATGTTATATTTTGTACCAAAAATATTTAATTACGCTTCCAAGTCGCGGGCCTTAGTGTTTTGTTTCGATTTTAAAATTAGCATGTCTTTCTCGTATTCAAACGTCCATTACACGGAGATGGTACGTACACTAGCTGTTTGTGGTGATCTGCATATGTTTGCGTGGACAACCAGGTAACTTATCAAGCTTATAACTTTGTGATTATTAATGATACAGTTTTGAATTTTTTTTCATAGATTCTTTACACAAAAATACTAGACCCGTGTTTCGGGTTTCGCATAAACAAAAATTAATGTTGTATAGTATATTATATATAGTATGGAGTATGGAAGTATGGATTATAAAGCTGAAGAGATTGTTTGTTTGTTTGGTTGAGCGCGGTAATCTCAGGAACTACTGGTCCGAATTGAAAAATTATTTTAGTGTTGAGTAGCCTATTTATTGAGGGAGGATATAGACTATATAACATCACGCTCCGAGCGGAGCAGCAATGAAAAATGGACGAAAACTGGCAGGCAATTCGATGCGACGGGAAGGGTCAGGGGAGCAAAAATTTGTCGCCGACGAAGTCGCGGGGGCAGAAGCTAGTCTGAAATAAAATGATTAATAATAATTACATACCTAATATGGCGTCTCCCAAGAACTCGAGGCGTTGATAGCAGTCTGTGAGTCTGTTGCTGTGATGAGACGCGTGCGTCAACGCTTGTAATAAGAGCGAGCGGTCCTTGAAGCGGTACTGTAGGGTCCTTTCAAGGGCGTCGTAGCCTGTAGAAGAAAGTTTATAGTTGAGTGAATGGTCATCAACATCAGCCTATACTGTTCCCACTGCTGGGACATAGGCCTCCTCTCGGTGAGAGAGGATGGGCCATAATCCACCACGCGGGCCCAGTGCGGGTTGATAGATGTCACATGTCTTCGAATTTTTGGTTCTAAGACATGCCCGGTTTCCCTACGATGTTTTCCTTCAACGTTTTAAGAGCAGTGGTGATGAAATAATTTACACAAAGTAAACCGCCTGCTTGGGTTCGAACTCACGACCTACTACTCGTAAGTCGCGGCCGTTACCACTGGGCCACCACAGCTCTCCTAATATTTGGTGGTTGTTAACCCTTAGGCCCCTCTACCACCCCACCAAAAACCATTGGAATCCCCTACCCATACGTCTGAGGGTCTCTTTGTTAGTGTCTGTTTGTAATGTCAAAATAATAGCTTTTTTATAGAATGCGTCTTATAGTATATGAGTTGCGTACAAAAAAAAGTCTTGTCATTTTTTAAATCCACACTCGAGAAGCCATAGGTACAGCTAGCCACTTTTCCTTCTAGGGCTACCCTGGCGCTCCTCCTTAGGGGTTATCATTTTACACTTATTTCAATACTTACCAGAAAGCATTTGGTTCAGCTCGCCTTCTGGATCGTCAATGTACCGGAGGAGAGGAGACGGAGGTGCTTTCAATTCTCCAAATATTGGCTGTGGATAAAACAAGGCTATTTTAAAAACTCACACTCGAGGTGTAAAAAACCTACATGCAAAAAAACCGTCTTCCAAAAAAACACTACAAAATGAATAATAGTAATATCGGAAGTCGGTAGCTCTAGATCTGTATTTTAAGTTTTTGCCCCCGACTTTCGAAATTAAAGTAACAAATTATATTAAGTTTAGACTTTAACAGAGACCATCTCTATAAAAGCCCAAACATTATTTAAGAATTTTATGTGAGTCTAACAACAATACAGGGCCATGTCTGGAAGAGCCTTTTGAAGAAAGAGCCATTGTAGCTTTGAGCTGACCTGTCCCAACAGACGGCATGTATGTATCAGTCATCGTGTAGCTCAACCCTATTTTAAGGAGCTCAACGACCCGTCATAAGACGCTACCTGCTCTGCAGGATATTGGCGTAGGCCATATACAAAATACTCAAAGCCGCCAGACAGTTATGTCATAGAGTCATGTATTCAATCTAGCCTGCATGGTACTCATTCACATGCAGTTTTCTATATATTTGAATGTCATGAAAAATAATAAATCAGTAAATATAAAATGTCAATATTTTTCGCTTACACACTAAGCATATATAATAGTTAGTTGCTTTGTGGTACAGTGGAGTTAAATACTGGTATTCAGCTTTCGGTTAGACTGGAAGCTGACCTTTATACAGGATAAGTTTTAACCAGTGCGCTAAGGATAGTGGGCAAATGTGGTCCAAGCGTCGCGAAGGATGAATCATGTACCAAATGAAAGGGTACAATGTACTGTTCAAACAAGCAGAAGGGCATCAAAATCTGTCCGAGAGATTTCGAGTGATGATAGCTTATTTTTGTCTTAGAAGTTATTACTGATTTTTATTATTTTGTTTCATTGTCAATATTATTATGGCTTTTCCTTGGTATTTTTATAGTTGAAAGTCATAACTTAATCATCATCGAGTAACGATAAGTTTACTTTAAGTTATTAGGTATCGTTTTTTTTTGTTTCTTTGACGAATGTTACTATAGTTTTATCATCATCATTATTAATCGATCCTCTATTATATCATTGCCACTCACTAATTAATTAATAGGATTATTATGTATGTGGTTATTTTTTCCTCTTAAAAGCCATAAAATCCTTTCTATGAATCCCAGAATCGTTCATATACAACATTAATTTTTGTTTATGCGAAACCCGAAACACGGGTCTAGTATTTTTATGTAAAGAATCTATGAAAAAAATTTCAAAACTGTATCATTAATAATCACAAAGTTATAAGCTTGATAAGTTACCTGGTTGTCCACGCAAAAACATATGCAGATCACCACAAACAGCTAGTGTACGTACCATCTCCGTGTAATGGACGTTTGAGTACGAGAAAGACATGATAATTTTAAAATCGAAACAAAACACTAAGGTACCAAAATAAAGTACTAAATAAAGGCTACTAAAATATTTAATTACGCTTCCAAGTCGCGGGGACTTGGAAGCGTAATTAAATATTTTTGGTACAAAATATAACATGGTGTAAAAATTATTGGAATCGATTCAGTTACTGATTCTGAACAAACTATATTCAGGTTTCGCATATACTAAAAATAATCTTGTATAGCTTGATATTTTAGAACACTCCAAAAAGACTCTTATTACGTTTCGTTATCACTCACAATAGGAAGCCCTTATTTGTCACTGTAGGTGAAACGAAACGGGACTAGACGCTATTAATTATTATTATTGCTCTTGCAAAGCCGATAAACGCACGTTAGGTTGCTGCGCCCACATAATGGTTATAGTGCGGTTCTTGGGTTTTGCTCGTCACCAATAATCCATACATAGACCAGCAGAGGTTTTGGATTCAGTAATTATTGACGTCTAAAGCGAATGTAACTATTAAATAAGTTATTTTTAATATACGCTTAAAAAAACATTTCTTGTTTTCTTTTATCTCTTGTTGGTTTTATAAAAGCGAAGGAGGACCAAACCGAAAAGATGATCGATTAATAAACTATTAAAATACTTAATACCTACCTGTATCAAATAACAAACCGACAATGTAACAAAAATATAAAATCTATCATTACTCGATGATGATGATAAATAATGATGATTATAAGTATTAAGTAATGATTTTTAACTTTAAATAACAAGAAAAAACTATAAT
The DNA here is from genome assembly GCA_932294355.1 of Aporophyla lueneburgensis. Lineage (NCBI taxonomy): Eukaryota > Metazoa > Arthropoda > Insecta > Lepidoptera > Noctuidae > Aporophyla > Aporophyla lueneburgensis. Next base: position 11,527,560 of record OW028756.1, read on the forward strand.
AATACTCGACAATGAAGCAAAATAAAAAATCCGTAGTATCTTCTCAGGCAAAAATAAGCTATCATTTCTCGAAATCTCTCGGACAGATTTTGATGCCCTTCTGCAAATTTGAACAGTACATAGTACCCTTCCATTTAGTATATGATTCATCCTTGCCGACGCTTGGACCAGCTCCCATACATTTTTGCCAACTGTCATTTTAACAAATTGAACTTAAACGAGTTATAATAACCATGCAATTTTTATTTTGATATATCTTAGTACAAAAAAAATAAATGATCGTTAACGAATGAAGTTTATTTTGAAACGCCGGCGCGCGTTTACTGACCTATTTCTATTGTCGATATGATATTACGAAATATGTAGGGTGTCCACAGTTTACTGATTTAAGGTGGGATAAAAATTTAAAAAAGTATTGGAACATAGTTGAAATGTGTTCTATTACTGATACTGAACCACCAAACAAAATTTGGGCACTGGTTTTAAAAAAAAATCCTGTATATTTGGGAAAAGGGACGCAAATGATGATTACCTGCATCCATCGCCCTTGAGAATCTTTATAGGGCTGTAACGAGCCCACAGCTCGCCCCGGCCACGACCAGTCTTCTTCGGGGAACATCTCCTGGTGCGGAAGCCCTTCATCATCAGAGCACGACGAAGAAGATGACGAGGCACGCTTGCGGTCCGATGGTGTTTGTGGGGCTGGCTGTAACAAGGTTTTTAGAGTTAGATAAAACACCAAAATGATAATCCCATCTTGCAGATACAGATAACCACATACGGCAAAAATATTGTAACTAGTGATGTGCTGTTATAAACGCGGATACGGATCCGAATACGGATATTTGGTGTCAAGATCCGAGAATACAGATTTTCAGATCTTAATTTTCTAACTCAATCGGCGTCGATGCGCGTGACCTTCAAACGAGAGTTGACTCCACCACTGATACAGATACCCTCAAACGGCGAAAATATTATAACTAGTGATGTGCCGGAATATCCGCGGATATGGATCCGAATACGGATATTTGGTGTCAAGATCCGCGGATACCGATACGGATCTTAACTCTGTAACTCAATCGGTGTCGATGCGCGTGACCTTGAAACGATAGTCGACGCCATTTGACGCTTTGCTTGACAGGACATTTTTCCCTTGGTTTATAGTTTAGTAAATAAATATTTGATACTAAGAAATATAATTATCTGAATGGAATGTAATAGTTTTTCATTGCTACACCTAATCACCCTGTTCTTTTACTGACTAAAACCCACCCGTGTTCCTGCAGTTGCCCATATGCCAGGGCCACGGTATCTCTTTCGAACAAATCTTACGACTCTGGCAGGATTTGAGTTTATGTTACACCTACCTTCTGCCCGCGACTTCGTCCACGTTAAATTTCTTGCTCCCCGACTCTCCACGTCGTTTTTTTTTTTTGTTTTTACTCGGCTCCTAAGGGTTCTAGCGTGATGTTATATGTACCCTATAGCCTTCCTCGATAAATAGACTACCCAAAAATATTTTTTCTATTCGGACCAGTAGTTCCTGAGATTAGCGCGTTCAACCAAACAAACAAACTCTTCAGCTTTATAATATTGGTATAGATATAAGATTGAGGTGGAGATTCACAGACGACTCTGGACCTCGGAGTGTAAATGTGGTGCTGTCTCACAAACGATGAGGCACTTGATATCTTGTTCAGCTTGTTGTTTGCACGCTACAAGAGTTGATGGACGCTACCGAAAGTGCTAAGCTCGTAGCCAAATTTTGGGCTAACATTATTTAGATTGCTAACGACACGCTCAGAATAAGAAAAGTAAAAGTAAAAAGTTTATTTCACAAAAAGCATTCACAAGAATTTGGTTTGAAATGGCTTGAGGTAAATTAATATTTTAACATACTAAGCAGTTGTGAGTGTGTGTGGGTGGGTGTGAGTGTGAGTGTGTGTGTGAGAGTGTGTGTGTGTGTGTGTGAGGGTGTGTGTGTGTGTGTGTGAGAGAGTGTGAGTGTATGTGTGTGTGTGGGTGTGTGTATGTGCGCGTGTGCGGGTGTGTGCGTGCGTGGTGGGGTGTCAGTATAAATATGTAGGTGTGTGTTATATGATCTTATGAAATGTGGGTAAGTCTTCTGTTTTTTTATAGTCTAGAAAGGCTGGTCTAGAAAAAGAAGTATAGATACATAAAGTCACGTTTTTCACATACCTGTTCACTGTGTCGCCGCACGTAGCTATGCTCCGGCTCCAACGGCACGTGGTGACAAGGCAGTACTCGGATGCCGAGCCAAGACATGAAAAGAAGGGCCCCGCGGGGTCCACACTCGAGGAGGTAGGCCCCAATTAGGGCTTCTACGCAGTCAGCTATTGATTTGTCTGGCGGAGAGAGAAATTCCATCACATCCATCACTTTTTTGCCCATGTTACCATTTATTACCATAGTTCAAAAATATTGTATGTTGTTATGTAGATCGAAAAGACTAGAAACGACACGCTAACGCCATCTGTTATCAAGTAGCAAGTACCACACGAACAATTATATGTAGACACCACCGCCAGAGCATATCGTATCTCAATCGAAACTTCAATCATTTTTAGATTACTGCGACTGTATTCCGCTGTCAAATTAACTGCACTGGTACACCGAAGTGTGCCCTTTAAATACCCTAACGAGCCAGAAAGTTCTAAAAAATTGAGACATTTCCCGAAAATTACTCAATACTTTTGAATCAGAGTAATATTTGGTGTCGGCGAAATATATCTTTTTCTTCCATACTTCTCTATAATCTCAGAAGTCAGAAGTCACCTCAACTTGGAAAATCAAACAAATTTTCTAATCTGAATATTTTGATCTGACCAGGAGCCAGTTATAATCTTACCTGGTATACTATGCTGTGTGATCAAGTTATATGGTATGAAACAACCCGCAGAGTCGAGTGGAGTTTCTAGGTGCTGCATGATGTCTTTTCCTTCACCCTGCAAATAAAATAATACATTAGAAGCGTCCATCCCGCGCGGGCTGGCAACGTCGCATTTTGAGTGGTTGAAAATTTTATTAGGTTTTTTTTTACTACGCGGGTATTAAAGTCACCCCGTATTAAGGTTTACAGGTAAACCGGTCGGTATACGGCCAAGGTCAAGATATTTTTTTTTCAGCCAAGCACTAGAGCGTTCATGATCATAATTTCAGTCGTAAGATGTCCACTGCTAGACATAGGCCACCCCCAATTTAGGGGGCTTTGCCATAATCGTCACGCTTAGTCGCCGTTTACGACTCCCACGGAAGAAATGGGATGATGCTACTTTTTACGTCCGGCACCACACACAACTGATAGCATGCAAACTTATAAATAACAACGACCTAGTGATTGGGTGAAAAAAAAAATATAGTTTTAATTTATTGTGTTTACGAAAATTATGAGGACGAAGGAGTATGAAACACAGTTTAAGTTTATATGGAGAAGGAGTGCAGAAAGCATTTTTTTTTTTTTTTGATTACAGCAGTCCACTTCAATTTAAATGAATTATGGTCGAATTTGATTGAATTAAAGAGAGTAGTGGTGGCACATTGGTATCGGGTACCCGACTTACGAGTTGCAGGTCATGGGTTCGAATCAAAGCAAGCGCTTTACTGTGTAAATAATTTCATCACCACTGCTCTCAAAATGGGGAAGAAAAACATCGTGAGGAAACCGACATGTCCTAGAACCAAATATTAAAAGACATGTGACATCTACCCAACCCGCACTGGGCCCGCGTGGTAGATTACGGCCCACTCCCTCTCACCGAGAGGAGGCCTGTGTCCCAGCAGTGGGAACGGTATAGGCTGAATTTGTATGTATGTTATGTATGGTCCAATAGCTTTATATAAATACTACTTTGTTTATTATCAACGAGCTTTTGTCAGCGGCTATGCCCGGGTATTAAACATATAAACTTTCCTCTTGAATCACTCTGACTATTGACGAAAACCGCATTAAAATCCGTTGGGTAGTTTAAAACATCTAAGAGAACAGCGCAAGGAGCTATTTTGTTTTATACTATGTAAAGAAGATTATAAACCTTATGTATACTTACATTGATCCTAGGATGCAACGTAGGCGGTGGTTTGTGGCAGGGAGGCAACCAGTTGTCATGTGGTTCGAACTTGGACGCTATCATACGTGCCCCAAGACGTTTGTTACGTCCCAAGCGGTAGAGGTTTAAATTTGACACCTGTGGAAAATCAAAAGTTATTTATTTAAATTAAGCTGAGGATAAGCACTTTTCGAACGTCAAAATGACATTAGACAGTCCCCCAAAACCCCCGCCCTTCACCATTTCCTAGTGCTTTAGCTGGAACAAGAAGTGGCGCAACAAACTGTCCAGCAGCACAGCTGTCTGTTCAGTTAGAAGAACTTGATTCTATACAATAATAAGTACTAAATATTCAGAGACACAAAACATTTACACGTTATCGGAATATGTGTTCGACACTTATTAATCAATAATCGACTTAAAGTCAAATAACATTAAGTAAATTTTTGACTTTTTCTGATTTTACCCATGGCAGTTAACTTGTTAAATTAAATCATTTGCCATTATGTCAGCTAGTCAACCCAGCGAGGGTGTGATGACAACAAACTCTATGTGATATGTGAGTGTGGATGGTGTGCGAGTGGCGAGTGTATCCACACTCATATATCACACATGATTTTGTTGTTGGTGTGCGAGTATGGATGATGTTTGAGTGTAGATGGGATGTGAGTGTAAATGGTTTGTGAGTGTGGATGGTATTTAAGTGTGGATGGTGTGTGAGTGTAGATGGGATGTGAGTGTAAATGGTTTGTGAGTGTGGATGGTATTTAAGTGTGGATGGTATTTAAGTGTGGATGGTGTGTGAGTGTGGATGGTGTGTGAGTGTAAATGGTGTGTGAGTAGGTATGGAGTATGAGTGTGGTTAGTGTCTGAATGTGATGGCGTATAGAAGAATGATGGACATGTGCGTGGGGTGTTTTATTATAAATAGTAGTAGTCTGTAAGTGTGAGGGTGAGTATATGTATGTTTAGTTTCTATTCGCTCTACGTCGATGTGTGCGTGTGTGTGTCAGTTTGGTGTGTGTGTGTGCGTGTGCGTGTGCGTGTGTGCATGTATGTGTGTGTTGTTTCTATCTCACCTGTTTGCTCCTCATATGGCTCAGCTTGCCCTCGTGCACGGTGGGGTGTGCGCAGTACAAGTACGCGGTGATAGCGAACTTTAAGAAACTGTCTCCTATCGTTTCTAGACGCTCTAGGTTGATACCATCGTTCGCGTTCGACATCGTTAGTGCCTGTAAAAAACATCAACCTTTAATTTTTTTTAAATGGAGTTTATTTAGGTATGGTTGGTTTAATCCATCGAGAGATTGTGTTTGAAATAAGATTTAACAGAAATCGAAATAATAATTTGCCGTTTTTTCTGGGTGGGAAATCATCATATGACTTTCATCTATGACATTTTTTTGTATTAAGAACTTTAATTGCCGTAACAAAGATCTATTTGTATTGTGGTTGGTCCCTAGCCCTAAATTCAAACAAGCAATGGAATGGAATATTATAAACATTATTTTATGTAACTTGAACACGTGGCTTTTGCCTACGTGTGCATCTTTTTATTTTATGTTTCATATTGTACGTTTTGTTTGTGCAGAATAAACTATTTTTCTTTTCTAATTTTTAAATGACTATAATTCTGTGTGTTTACGTGTTCCGACCAATAATCACATATCTATTAATCTACATACAACATGACACTGACATGTAAAATGCAAAAACCCGGAAAAAAAGTTTTTTCAGGCTACCTTAGCGCATTGAGCTTAATATAATTCAATATTTTCAAAAACAATCTTTCTTACAAGAATTTTTAAACCTCCCTAATCCAATTTATGTTGTAATCATTCTTACCTGCAAAATAACACTAGGACTAGGCCCCGGATGTCCTTCCAACGTCGGTTGATAATCAAAATCAAAGTCTTTTCCACTCAACAGAGACGGCAGGGGACTAAAGTCAGCGTAATAAGGTTCAAATTCCCCCTCTCCCTTACAGATCTTCTCGTATCCCTCCTTAGTATCAAAACCTACGTTTACAATCTTCTCATTAACATAATTCTTATCATCAATATTTATATCTTTCATAGAAAAACAATTCATGCTTTTTATTTCATCTGTGGTCAGTTTTTTCTTTATTTTTGCTAGCAAGACTCTTTTGTTCCTCTCTATGCTTTCGACATCAATTTGCCCGTTTTTGACGATTAATTCTTGAGTTTCGAACGGAAATAGCTCGTTTATGGCTTCTTGCTCGCTGTTCCTGCAAATTACTGAGCTATGGTAAGATTCCTTTGTCTCTGGTAAGACTTCGGTAATGTAATCCTCTTTGGTTATAAGGTGGGACTTTTCTATGATTTCTTGTTTATGGTGTGCGACGGAGGCGCGAAATTTATCGATGTACTGTGGAAAAAAAAAATGTATTGTATCCAGAGTTCAGTGGAAAGTTTTGAGTATGAATGTCGATGGCTATAAGAGTAGGGAAAGACCAAAGAAACGATGGAAAGGGGGGCTATAGTAGGGCTAGGGAGGGGGGTGTATAGAAGAGAAAGACATGTTGCGCCGAAGTCATGTAAAGAGGAATAAGGGCAACAGAACAAAGGAAAATTGGACTTACAATTGGAATGAAATTGTTAGCAGGTAAAGCACAAGCGTGGTGATCAATGCTCATTCCTTCTCTGTTTCAGAAGAGGGATATGCCCTTAAGTGAGACAGAAATTTACAGGCTAATGGATGTTGAATGAATATTTCCATTCAACATCATCATGACTTCGGCAAAAACCGACCACTGCTGCACATAAGCCTCCCCCAAGCAACGCCACTTGGACGGATTCTGTGCCTCTCGCATCCAGTGGATTCCTGCGGCCTTCAACAAATTTAACGCGGACGAAGTCGCGGGCATACACAAGAGTTATTAATCTTACCTCTTGTGGAGCACTTCCCTGCCGGATCAGCTCGTCGTGTGCAGCCCTGTCATTGGCGTCATCGTTTTCATCCGGCATCGGCGCCGGATTCACCTTCTTAGTTCGTTCTATATCAAAAGCTTCCGCTTCGTGAGCTGTTTTGTATTCTATCCTGACGCCCATTGATGCTGTGGAGACAAAGGAGGGTCGTTAATAGGCCTCGCGAATAAAAATATATAATTTCAACATAACATAACATCACGCCTTGTTTCCCCGAAGGGTTGGTCAGAGGTGTACCTATAGTACACCCACATTTCACCTGTTATGTTTAAGGCCCATGTAATAGAGGGCGAGCACATTGACATCAACCGGGCACAAATCCAGACTCCGGGCTGCTACTGAGAAATTCCAGATGGAAAAACCCAATAACACTGCCCGACCTGGGAATCGAACCCAGGACCTCAAGTCCTGCAGTAGCGCTTGCTACCAATAGGCCAAAGAGGCAGTCATATAATTTTAAATCTAGTAATAATCTTAAGCCGCATGCAAGGTGTTCGCTGGGCAATAATCTCCACACAGTGAGTGCCGCCCGCACGGCAGATCGGCTCAGGGAGTGGTGGCGAGATGACCTAGACGCGTACTGCTAGGATTGGAGCGAGGTGACCCAGGAAAAGGATGCAGGGATTTGGGGGAAGTCTTTGCTCAACATCATTCGCCTGCCATTATTCCAATTTATTTGTGGTCGGCGCAACATGTCTTTCTTCCACACTTCTCTATTAGTCGTCATCTCAGTAGTCACTCCCTTTTTATCCATATCATAATTCACACAGTCCATTCATCGTTTCTTTAGTGTCCCTCTACTCTTATAGCCATCGACATTCATACTCAATACTTTCTTCACATTTTCCTCATTCCTCCGTAGCACGTGACCATACCATGACAACCGATTCCCACACAACTTTTCAGCTATCGGTGCCACTTTCAAACTTCATTGTACTCATTTCTTATTCTATCCATTCATGTAAACACACATCCCTCTTAACATTCTCATCTCAACTGCATGCAATTGCCTTTCATTCATCCATTTTATGGCCCAACATTCTGACCCATACAAGACAGTAGGTCTGACCATGGTTTTATATAGAATTTAGGCAAAACTATAAAAATACTCACTGTTAGTATTCTTGCTGCTACAGAAGCTGTTGTCCATATCATCATCGCTGCCATCAAAATCAAGGTCGGTGTCATCGGAGTCTAGATCGCTGAGAAACAAGAAAAATATATGAAAAAAATAAACTTTGGAATTTGTAGGCTACAACGCAGGTTGTCGATTGGGCCGCAACTCAGCCGTAAGACGTAACCTAAACATGGGACTCCCCCGCAAAAAAAAAAAATCAGAGCCACTTGTATTGCTCAATCCTAAAGAATAGGGTGAAATCTTAAAATTAGACGAAGCTTCAAATTGCTTTCTTTTTTTTTTAAACCCGTAACTACTATTTTAACGATGTTACAGCCATGTGAAAAACTGCTATTTTTTTTTATCCCATTTTTTTACATTATTGTATTACCCACCACAAGTCGGGCGGACTTTATCACCTAGTGAATACAAGGTTACAATATCAAAAGTTCATTCAAGAGAAGAGTTAACTTACCTGGAGAATGAATCGTCACTGTCCGCCATGGAGAAGTTCTTCCCCGGGTTGTACTGGCTGAACTTCGGCCGGCCTATAGGATCGCACCAATTTTTACTGCCTATAGAACAGTTCAGAAAATATTATGGTTTGAGTATACCGTGGTTAATGTTAGTCCCACCACCATACTACAAAAACCAAGGAAGATTAGCAAAATACATATCATATGTAACACCCTTATTGTAAATACCTACATTCTGAGGAATATATTAGGAAAATTGACTGAACCACTTTTTTAAATTCTTAGCTAAAGTTCAGTGTTGATCAATATAGAAATTTGCGAAAATTCATATTATCAACTTCATATTAATTAAACTCAAAGGTTATTTTTTCCTTTAATTTTTACATTTCTCCTTTATAATTGATTTGTAGTTCCTAAAATTTCATCAGCTATGTCAAGTAATTGCTGTTGTTAGTTTTGGACGACCAATATCAGCCAATCATGCCTGATCAGTGATCAGGCATTCAGAAACTGCCTTATAAATTAAATTAAGGAAGTCATAAATAGGTAATTATTTTTCAACAGGACTTGCATAATCAGCATATAATGTTCCCACTACTGGCACACAGGCCTCCTCTCAGTGAGAGGGAGTGGGCTGTAATCTACTACGCGGGCCCAGTGCGTGTTGGTAGATGTCACATGTCTTCGAATCTTTGGTTCTAGGACATGTCGGTTTCCTCACGATGTTTTCATTCACAGTTTTGAGAGCAGTGGTGATGAAATTATTTACACAAAGTAAAGAGCCAGTACCGTAGCCTGAGCCTACCTGTACCGTGTGGTGCCGGACGTAAAGAATAGCATCACCCTATTTCTTCCCGTGTGTCGTAAGAGGCGACTAAGGGACTTACTAGAGAATGGGCAGCAGCGTTCTCTATGCATTTGACCACCATATTGCCATCGCCAATCCGCCTGCCAAGCGTGGCGATTGTGGCAAAGCCCCACAAATTGGGGGACGCCTAAGTCCAGCAGTGCAGGTTTTTTTTTTCGGATGGGAAACCATCAAATAACTTCTCCCGCTCTGGACGGAGCGGGAGGGCGTGTCAGACTTTTACTGACTAAAACCCACCCGTGTTCCATCAGTTGCCCATGTGCCAGGGTCACGGTATCTCTTTCGAACAATCACGCGATCCCGGCAGAGCAGTAAGACGTGTCTTACGGCTGAAATGATAATGATGAAAGAGCCTGTCTAGGTTCGAACTTTCGACCTACATCTTGTGTACATGGTGTAACAGAATAAACGCGAGTACTAAAAGTAGGAAACCGGCATATCCTTAAAAATTCTAAGACATGTGACATCTACCAAACCGCACTAGGCCAGCGTGGTGGATTACGGTCCATTCCCTCTCACCGAGAGGACGCCTTTGTCCCAGCAGTGGGAACATTATGGGCTCATTATGATGATAACAATGTTTTAGTGCCTTTTCTGTGTAAGAAGAGGTCTTTGCCCAACAATGGGTAAGAAATTGTCTGGAATGAGCTGTCATTTTGTTGGGAGGTGGCACAATGTCTTCGAATATCTGGGTCTAGGACATGCTCCTTCACCGGTTTGAGAGCAGTGGTGATGAAATAATTTACACAAAGTAAAGCGTCTCGAACAATCTCGCGACCCTGGCAGGAAAAGGCCTTTTACCCAGTAATGAGTAAGGAACTGTGTGTAATGACAGCCCATCCTACCGCCCACCATACTCACCCACCATCTTTACATACCAAGATCTCTTCGTGCCTCAGAAAGCATGTTAAGCCGTTGGTCCTGGGTGTCATTCCTGAATCTTTGACAGTAATTATGGGTCATCAGAAGCCCGAAAGTCTTACAACCAGTCTTACCGAGGGGTATCGTATTACCTAGTAACTGGGTTGTGGAGGTCAGATAGGCAGTCGCTCCATGTAAATACTTGTGTTGACACGGCGGTGCTCCGCCCAGGCAGGGCACACCTCCACCGTATGCTCCACCGTGTCCTCCAGACGATCCTCGCAATGGAAACACCCGGACGTATCCTCCCGCTTTATCCTGAACGCGAACCGAAGCACCCATGCCCGGTGAGAACCTGCGTCAGGCGGAAGGTGAGGACGCCGTGGCGCCTCTCTATCCACTCCTCAAAGAGGGGACTTACCGCCGCAATTGTGGCGTGCCCAAGCCGGATGCGGTTAGAAGGGAAGTCGACCCCAACATAGTTAAGAAAACGCTAGGCGTATTATGATAATGACAGCCGGGACCAACAGCTTAACGTGCTTTCCGAGGCACGGAGAGATCTTGGTATGTAAAGATGGTCACCCATCCACGAATCAACCGCATCAAAAGTAGCTTATCCTGATCTATCGACACTTGTGGCTGTTATGACTTAGTCACAAGCCTTTCAAGTCAAAACTAATATTATTTTAGTCGCTTCTGCCCGCGACTTTGTCCGCGTTAAATTTCTTGTTCCCCCGACCCTTCCCGTCGCGTCGAATCGCCTACTCGTGCGATTTTCCCCGTTTTTGCAACATTTTTCATTACTGCTCCGCTCCTATTGGTTGTAGCGTGATGTTATATAGCCTATAGCCTTCCTCGATAAGGCTACTCAACACAAAAATATTTTTTCAATTCGGACCAGTAGTTCCTGAGATTAGCGCGTTCAATAAAACAAACAAAACTCTTCAGCTTTATAATATTAGTATAGATTAGTTATCTAAATGACACATACCTGAAGCTGATGTGCAGAATGTCAGGTTAGGAGGTAATGGTTCTCTCAGGTCATCATATTCTGAAGTGTCCGGTATCGAAGACGCCATGTCGTTGCTCCATGTGCCTATTTCAAACTGGAAGGGACACAAAATTATATTAATTCTTATACACGGCGCAGTTTTAGATCTGCAAAACAATAAAATGGGCAGGTATTATTTTTTTAATTTTATTCTTATTTACGGAAATCGGTAAGTGTGAACTCCCTTTTTTAAAACACGGCCAGTCTTACATGTAACATGTTCTTAAGGGAGACTTGTCCTTGAAATTTTCAATTTTTTTTTTTTTTAAGTTACGGATTTTTAATCTACATGTAAGTAGAAATAAATCTGTCGAAGCGTTTCCCGGATTTCGAACGTTTACGATATTTTAAACGCGTTTGAAGTTGATACCGTCAGCGCGCTCTGCCCGTCTCAGCGAGGCGCCCGGCTAGCTGGGTTCCTGCAAATCTTAGGGCGTCTGTCGCAGGTATACAGAGCCTTTAATGCGTAGAAACCTTTGAATAAGGTCCCTACTTTGTCCTCATTCGATTTTGCAACGGTTATTTCAGTCTGGCTTCGGCATTGAAAGCGAAAACATCGTAGCGTGTGTGTTTTGTGTTTTCCATTATTTTCAAGTAATTTATGTAAAATTTGTGAGCAATATGCCTCGAAAGGGTACAAAAGATCAACCGAAACAGTACGGGCGCAAAAGATCGCATCCGCCCCCCCCCCCCCCCCTAATCGCTGGGAATTTTCCATGCGTGATCGACGAGGCATCGGTTTCAAACTGAATTAAAAATGCGAGTGCGGGGAAAAAAGTGTTGCTTCGTGTCCACTTATCGGTAAAGCTTATGAAATAAATCGCCGAATCGTGTTTGTTTTCCGTTTATTAGGCCTTGGAATAAACGGTTTGAGCAGGTTTTGTGGCATGATGGACATTTGGAGCGGAATGACGACTACAGTATATTACGGTTGTCTAGAAAATATAAAAATCGCGACGAAATCGGTTTACGACATGGTTCTGAAGAAAGCTGTAGCAGAGGAGAAGAAAGAAAACGTTTCTCGAGGACTACAGCAAGATCACTTCATCGTTTCAGGAGATGGCACGTGGAAAAAGAGAGGGTTTTCATCTCTCGTTGGCGTGACTAGTCTCATTGGATACCACACCAAAAAAGTTGTCGACGCCATGGTCAAATCAAAACTTTGCCAATCTTGCAGCTTTTGGGAGAAAAAAAAAGATGGAGATCCTGCTGCTTACGATGATGGAAGGAAATACACGTGGAAACTTGCACTGCAAACCACGACGGTTCCGCAGGAAAGATGGAAACCGACGCAATCACCGAAATGTATCTCCGATCGGTAGAATTGCACGGAGTCAAATACGTCGGGGATGGTGACAGTAAAACGTTTAAGGGATTACTTGAAGCCGATCCCTATGATGACGTTACTGTACAAAAAAAAGAATGTGTTGGTCACGTCGAAAAAAGAATGGGAACGAGATTGAGAAATTTGAAAAAAGGAACCAAGGGACTCGGACGAAAAGGGGCAGGCAAACTCACAGATAAAGTGATCGGAGAACTCACTAAATACTATGGCCTTGCTATCCGCCGAAATTCACATTCTGTGCAAGGCATGAAGGACGCGATATGGGCCACGTATTACCACAAGAGCTCCACGGATAAAAAACCCCAGCATGAGAAGTGTCCACCAGGAGAAAACAGCTGGTGTACGTGGCGTAAAGCTCAAGCATCGCATACTTTGTCTTCATATAAGCACAAAGCTCCTCTTAGTGGCACTGCTATAAAAGCCATCGAGCCAATTTTCAAAGACTTGTCGTCGGACGATTTGCTCGAAAGATGTTTGGGTGCTCATACTCAAAAGAGCAATGAGTCACTCAATAAAATGATTTGGATGCGTGCGCCCAAAGAAATGCATTCCGGCGCAGATGTGGTCAATATTGCCACGGAATTAGCAGTGATTATCTTCAACGAAGGTGAGGAATCATTGTTAATTGCCATGGATCTCATGGGTGTCCGGATTGGCACTTTCACCGAGAGCTGGATCCATTCACGGGACAAAGCAAGGATCAAGCGCGCGGAGAAGCAGGTGACCGACGCGGACGCAGAGGCTAGAAGAAGAGGAGGGATGCCTCTATGGACCAGGCATTGCAGATTAGCGGTAATTATAAACACATTTGTGTAAACACAACAAAACTTTAAACGCGTTTTCCTCGAAAACACGTTTTTAAAAATGGCTGACATTCTCCTGACCGCTGTAATTAACATATCGACCTGAAATTTGGAGAGCATACTCAGAAAATATGTCTTCTTCACGGAATGACGGATCGTTTTTTCGATAGATACATTTTTGCATTTATTATTTATCTTTTTATGCGAAAAAAAAACGCGAAAATGCGTTTTTTTTTTTATTGCCGCCATTTTCCGAAATTTGTACTAAACGAAAAACCCATCCGACATTCCATGGCCAAAGGGTCACGCATTGATAATATGCTTTGAATTTGTGTTTCAGATCAACAAAGAGGGGGCAGTGATGTCAGCCGTTTACCTCCCGCGATTTGAGGACTTGTTTTCGCGGAGCTGCAACGGCTGCCATTTTGATTTTATTTTTTCAAATGATTTTTTTTAACGTTCTGTATATCATGAATAAAAGCAAGAAAAAAACCGCACTCAAAAAGCTTTACTCGTTTCCTTTAAAAAAAATAAAACGTGAACACCTGAAATATGGCACTCCAAGGACAAAGTCTCCCTTAAACTGCGCTTTCACACACACAAACAAACGCAACCGCCATTTCTTTCATAGATCCAAAGCCCGATGGTTATTAAGAGAGTTATTCTGAAAAACAATAAAATTGAAAAATCTAAAATTTTATTGACTTGGTATCGTATTGTTATATGATTATTTACGAGTCTCATAACAACCTCCTGAAATGTTTTGCAGGTTCAAAACTGCATCTTGTATGATAAGAAGACGCTGAAGATGCTAGCCTTGCTTCATAGGACAGTCTTAGAGTCTATCAAACTGATTGCTAACTTAATTGTATAGTTCAGATTTTTTAAAGTGAAACTTTTATTACATCGTCTCACTCTTTTTCGTATGTGTGTTGCATGTCGCGTGACGTGAAATGAAAGGCGCTCACTGGTGCATGTTGTTGTTTATGGATTTATTTCAATTTTGAGTGCTTCAATTTATTATTTAAGTTATTTCGTGTGAATATTAGATTTAGTCTTTTTATTAAGCTATTGCATTTATTCCGAAAATTTTTAATTAAATGTCTATAATGTGAAAGAAAGTTTCACTTTTACCGTGGTTTCATAAAAACCACACAATCCTTTTTTTTCTTTTATGACACTAATTTAGATTCTGTGATGACCAGTATCGGATATTCGGATGCATATTTACCTAATGTTACTATTTAGCTGTGAAAGCACGGAAGCGGCTTCGTATTTTTTTATTAAAGCCGGGTTTCTTGGATCATATTTATTTAAAACTAGCTTTTGCCAGCGGCTTCGCCCGCGTGGAGGTCGGAAATCATCCCGCGGGAACGTACTACCGGGATAAAAAGTAGCCTATGTCCTTTCTCAGGCTCTAAACTATCTGTGTACCAAATTTCATTTAAATCGGTTCAGTAGTTTTAGCAGGAAAGCGAGACAGACAGACAGACAGACAGACCGACAGACAGACAGAGTTACTTTCGCATTTATAATATTATTAGTAAAGTATGGAAGTATGGATTAATGTTTAACCTCAGATGCAAATACATATATGTGTAGGGTGGTATGTGTTAGTTAAAACAACACACAAAACACGGTAAAAACGCGCATTCCATATTAGCCAACATTTCAACTTTAAGTGAATATGCATCTGAATATCCAATCTCTAGTGATGACTATATATAACTCATACACTGACTTGTAACTTGAAAAAAAATAAGGAAATTCTATATTTGCCTTTGCAATGTTTGTAAATATGTGAGCACCATGTATCCACACTAATATTATAAATTCTAAAACAACTCTGTCTGTCTGTCTCGCTTTCCTGCTAAAACTACTGAACCGATTTAAATGAAATTTGGTACACACATAGTTTAGAGCCTGATATAGGACATAGGCTAATTTTTATCCCGGTAGTATGTTCCCGCGGGATAATTTCCGACCTCCACGCGGGCGAAGCCGCTGGCAAAAGCTAGTCTATTATATTAATATAAATTAATTTATCTCTTATTGCTTCATTTTCAATTCTTTTACTAACAGATTGCGCGTCCATGTCCCTGCCACCCTTCATATTCTTTTTTTTTCTGGGTTGGATATCATTTAATGACGTCTCTCGCTCTGTGTAGACCGGGAGAGCGTGTCAGACTTTTACTGACTAAAACCCACCCGTGTTCCTTCAGTTGTCTGTGTCAGGGTCACGGTAACTCTTTCGAACAATTCCGCAACGCTGGCAAACCCTTTAAATTCTAGAGAATACTCACAGCAGCCTCAGCCGCCGCTTCTTCTTTCTCCTGCAATATATCGTTGATAGTCTTCTCTTTTACTTCTTCATCCGACTTCTCTTCTGAGCTAATCTCTTCGCCTTCTGAATTCTTTGCTTTTTCATCATTTTCTCTGGAAGAATTATAAAATAGTCGTTAGTGTTATATTTTTGTATATGGACTCATTCATTTTTTGGGGTGTTTGCCATAATCGCCACGCTTGGCAGGCGGGTTTGTGATCGCAGTATGGTGGTAAAATGCATAGAGAACGCTGCTGCCCATTCTCTAGTAAGTCCTTTAGGCGCCTCTTGCGACACCCACGGGAAGAAATGGGGTGATGCTTTTCTTTACGTCCGGCAACACATAGAGCGGATGGATTTAGATATGGATAACCATTACGTTTCTAAAGTTACACTAACTTATTTTAAAACCCTATTTTAGGTATATTGTTCAGTAAATCTCACCCTAATTCTTTCTTAGATTCTTCATCTTCCTTCCTTTTCTCATGTTTTTCTGAGTCTTGGCTTAATACCTGGAAGAAAACAGAAATATCATTATATTGTTTATCCAAATATATACATTCAGTCAAAAAAGTTCCGGGAATGGATGATTTGTTTTTGGTTTCATTTTTTTTTTGTTTTTGATAGTTTGACACAACTGTTTTCCATTTTGGCGCGGAGTTTGAGTTACATCTGTTATTGAGATAAAATACAGTGCTGTTTGTAGTTATATCGTATCTAGTGCGTATTGCGAATTTCAGAATGGACATAAACATCGAACAAAGAGTTTCGTGTTCGGAGTTACTGAAAATGTTACAGAAGGCTTACGGTGAATCGATTTGATCAAAAACACGTGCTTATGAGTGGTACAAAGCGTTCAAAAGCGGTCTAGATATGATGGAAGATTTTTTAAATAATCACGTGGGTATGAAAAATGTTGCCACTCGGCAACATCTTTTTGGGACTAGTCCCAAAAGACCTGAATTTTCTCCAAAAACTCAATCGCATAAGAGTCGATAGTAAAGATGACCGGTCTAACTCCTGTTGTATTTCTATACATATAAAGCAGTCATAATGATGACTGCTTTATATGTATAGAAATACATAGAATGTTCCTGAGAATGCTCCTGCCCTTATCCAATTTATTTCTCTTTTTCTTCCACACTTCTCTAGTAGTTATCTCAGTAGTCACCCCTTTTCTATACATATCATAATTCACACAGTCCATCTATCGTTTCTTTGGTCTCCCTCTACTCTTATAGCCATCGACATTCATACTCAATACTTTCCTCACGACATTTTCCTCATTCCTCCGTATCACGTGACCATACCATGACAACCGATTCCCTCACAACTTTTCAGTTACCGGTGCCACTATCAGATTTCCTCTTATGTACTCATTTCTTATTCTATCCATTCGTGTAAAGCCACACATCTTCCTTAACATGTCTAAATGTGTTTTATTCTATAAACCATATCATAACACATACCTCAGCCAAACTCCATCCGAAGTCTAGGGGCGGCCATTGAAACTTAGGCGTGACCTTGTCATTGATCTTAGGTATACCGAGGCCAACGTCTATCGCGACCGCGCGACGGATCTCGTCTGCTATGAGAAGAGCGTTGATTCTGTGGACAAATATATACGTAATTAATGACGAGTAAAGGTGTTTGTATAATATAATATCTTAGGACGACCAACAGAACGTTATCTGATCCCAAACTAGGCAGAGCCTGTACTATGGCAACCAGACAACTGATAGATATACCTATATATTTCTAAATACATACATATTATAGATAAATTACACCCAGACACAGAACAAATAGTTGTGCTCATCACACAAAGATTTGTCCTGATTAACAGGCCAGTTAATATAAACTTACTTAAAAAGAAAACACATAATTTTTACTGTACGCTGCCAGGCTAGACTAGACCCCTACCATAGGATTTCAATTGAGTAGGTGGAAGCGTGATGGTGGGGTCCAGGAGACAAGAAGTGGCGAGCGCAACTAGTCCGCCGTACGCGGAGCAGACAATCAAATCAAACAATTACAAATACAACAAAAGCACTTACCTGTTGGTTGAAGGACACTGCTCTGGTGCCAACCTGGAGATATGTATGTAAGTGAGTGTATGTGTATCGTGTCGTGACGTTATGAGTATTCTCCTGGTAACAATCCGCTTCCAATTAGGCTGGAGACAATCACAGCATGCGGTCTTCAAATCACTCATTCACAATAGCGTCACTTTGACTTGACCTTCAAACCATTTCAACAAGATATGTCCAAACCCGTGTTATAACGTCAAATTAGGGGTTAGCTACATTCACCTCAACTGGGTCATGACAGATTGTCCACAAACGACCGGGGTAAGGGATAACTTTCAACAAACGCGTCGCGGAACTCAACACGGCGACGGGGCCTATTTTAGCGGCAAATCGACAGAGCTGTCAAGTGTCAACGTCAAATTGTCAAGTGAGATGTCACTCTGTTACTCGTTTAGAAACATAGGCGCATAGAGTAAACAAATCGTTCGGTACTAAACATCTACCCCCCCCGGACGGGCCTTCCCGTCCGCTAATCACTTGGCAATCCCGACAAGGTTGCGTTTTATCAGTCCACCTGACGCGCTGCTGGAGGATGTGCAAATACTCCAAGCTCCAACGCTTCCAAAACTCTGAGCGGGCTGCTGCACCAACTGAAACCGCGATAGCCAATTTTGGCTCACATCGACAAAAGGGTGCTCCGGCAGGGCGACAAGTGGCTGTCAAATCAAAAAATGGCCCGGGGTCAGGGCCTCCAAGATGTTCAGGTCCGTAGACAGCGGGCACAATGGACGCGAGTTCAATACAGCTTCAAAACGGAAATATACCGTAGCTAACTCCTTAAAGGTGAGAACGGTGTCCCCCAACAATCTGCGCCAGAGTCCCTGTGCCGCTTTCACCGCGGCCTCAAAATACCCCCCCAATGGGGGCAGGCTGGCGGGTCAAACAACAACAAACAACAAAACAACCAAACAACAATAACAACAACCAAATGGCCCTCCTTAGGCAACAAAAGGGGGTGACAGGCCCCATAAGGAAGGCTAAGTGCCTCAACCGTCAACAACCAAACAACAAAAGACCCGTATGGTCCAAAAAGGGGTTCAACTTACTAACGGCTCCCGACAATATCCAAAACTCTCGCTGCAGAATGGCCAACAGCGCATTGCAACCGGCATGCGAGTTCATAATGTGACGATCAGTCACCAACAATTCAACAACAATTCAACAATTTGTCGAGGGAGCTTTATCGACTCAACAAAAAATCAGGGTCCTTCGTTCCAACAGCGAGCACCTTGAGCCCGGGCAAAGGACCCGACATCAAGACTGGCGATCGAGGCCAATCATCCTCGGGGTGAGTCAGCCAGTCTGGACCCCACCATAGGGGGCAAGCAAACAAGCGGGGTGCCATGCACCCACGTGAGGCCACGGCGCACAGTGGGTCGAAACTATGATTTTAGTGACTTAGGGCTCAACTTTGCTTTTTTACTTTTTTCTTCATGTGGATGGATAGAGCTCATTAACCTCAACAATAATTGTTCTGATGTATTTTTTCCTAAACTTTATACTTTGGGTAGAAAAATGTGTTTTGTTATTTTTTTGTATGGAGCGGATCAAATAACCTTAAATTCCTGCTAAGTAGCGTGTGATCCCGCGTTGAAACTTTATTTTTCATATACCTTGTCTAGTCTATTATCATTTGATGCTATTAACGTGTGCATAAAGTTGCAACTCTGCCAAATAAATGGATCGAAAAAAATGAAAAAATATATCGAATAAAAAGCTACATTTTTTACTTTCGTAAGTTCTTTTAAGTTAAATTTGATATGGAATAGTAAGTAAAAGCACGTAATAATACACATAGTTACTTAACAACTAACAACAATACATTTAAAAGGTCCCTAATTAGCTTAAATTTACTAATATATGTAGTATTAGTAAATTTGTAAATTTAAGCTAATCACACTAATCATAATACATTTAAAAGGTCCCTAATTAGCTCAAATTTACTAATATATGTAGTATTAGTAAATTTAAAGCTAATCACACTAATCATAATACATTTAAAAGGTCCCTAATTAGCTTAAATTTACTAATATATGTAGTATTAGTAAATTTAAAGCTAATCACACTAATCATAATACATTTAAAAGGTCCCTAATTAGCTTAAATTTACTAATATATGTAGTAGTAGTAAATTTAAGCTAATTAGGGATCTATGAATTTCAATTTCTTTGTTTTAATGACTTTAACATGTTTATGAAATGTTATTTTAAGTTAGATTTAATACTGAATAGTAAGTAAAGATAGGTACATAATAATACAAATTAGTAAAGGTAAACTAACATTACTACAACTAACACAAGCAAACTAAAAACTAACTATAAACAACATCAAACATTACTATTTCCTTTCAATTATGAGTTTGACATTTATAAACTAATAAAAAAAAACAAGAAACTTACAAACTACCAAAAAATCTTATTCACTATCGCTATGACTATCTTGTAAATTATCTACATCAATAAAATCTATATCGGATTCTGTGGGAAAAATCAGCAGAAGCTCTTTGACTTTTGGAGAGAGAACCATTATATTTTGTTTCACCATTCGAGGTCTTAGACTTGTGATCTTTGGATCAGAAGACAAAAGAAGATTGTGTATAATATCCTCATTTGTCGCCGTTCTACTTACCTTTCTAGAATGACTCTCTCTATATTTCCGGAAATCTTTATTACGAGCTTCCGCTGCCTCTTCCGACAGTTTACCTATAGGTATGGCACCAAAGTGCTTAATTATATCACTCCCATGTACTAACAATTTATGTATACTGGAAGGCATATAATACCAGGGATATAAGTGAACGTACAATTGTGCAGTATCTCTACAAAATTCGGAAAACTTAGAAAGATCCACGCTCTCTCCAGATGCAACCGTCTGAAGAATCACATGAAACCTTTCTATTAAATCTTTATCTATTCCTGTTATGCGAGCTGTTGTTTCTGCATCCCTAAAAAATCTTCTGGCAGTATTGCCATCATTGGTTGTGCCTACTCCTTGCTTGACTACGTCAATAAGTAAACCGCATTCTTTCTTAAACGCTTGCTGTATAGCGCTCTTTCTGAGTGACATTTTTTCTTTGTCATCGCCCCTGCAACTCCATTTTTTGAAGTCCAAACGATAAGCTGCAAACAAAAAGAAATATCACTTAAATAAAAATCTCACAAGTAACTATATAACGTGAAAAAAATTATGAACTAATAAAATTATATTTACCGATATGAAGTAAGCACTCCATGCTTCTTATCCAGGCATGTAAAGATGACATTCTATACTGGAACACTTCTTCGTTGTTCTCTTTTTGAGCAAGTGACTCTAAATTGTTCATCTCTGACGGTTTTGCTTTGCAGATATCACAGACAGCTGAAGATGTGTCTGACAAATATGACGATATTTTGCCGTCTATCATCGTCAAGTGCAATTGATGCTTAACTTCAACTTGATTGAACTTGATTGGCTGAAGTCTTTCTATTTCTTCGGTTATGCTAGCTTTTATAGTTACCACTGTTGACTGCGTTTCTTTGGTAAATTTGAACATTATCGGACGGCAATAGAAAGTTGATGAGGGTCGATCGTTTTCCCAAACAATTGTTCCATCACATTGTTGAAGCCTTATAGGAACTAGACTGGTCATGAAGATAGTTGAGTCATCAAACTCTGCTTCAGTCTTTTGTTTATAATTACTTTGACCTGAGGCTCCATCAAAACCCCATTTGCTTATTAGCAGTAACTCAGTTGGCGAATCCAAATCTAAAGTAATCACTTCTAAAAGCCTAGATACCGTCAAGTTGAGTAAAGCTTGCAGTTTAATAGCAGCTCCTTCTTCAGTTATAATTATGTCTTCTTTCCCTGGATAACATTTTGCCTTCGCTTGTTTTATTTTATAATAAGAAGGGTATAAATCAGACCTATTTTCACTTGCTGCTTCTCTTAGGCTTATATACTGCCACTTACTTAATTTAAGTGAAACTAATAAAGACAGTGCCTTATCGGGTGAATATGTACTACTTTTCGGTTTACTTGTACTTAAACACTCTTTAACTTTTTCTAGATCTTCGGGGTGATTTAGTAAATGGTTCATAATTTTTCCTACATCCTCATTTCCGGTGTTTCTTAAACTAGCAATTGTAGTAGCTTTAAGTTCATCCGGGGATAACGAAAGCGATTGGTTAATTTGATCAACGCGTCTTCGTTTTTGCCTGGAGCCCAATTCCTCGAAAGGTTTTCGAGGTGTAAATGTAGATGTCGAAGCTTCTGTAGTAGATGGTGGTAGATTTTCGACATCTTCAGTATTACAAATCTCGAGCCTTTCCTGTTCAGTGTTCACAGCTTCAGGTATCATTCCTTCGGGCCAGTTTATTGCACGTTCCAACCAATCACCATTTTTTCTTACAAACTGTGCTAACGTGCGACTACTTCGTTCCCATCTTGCACTTATATTTGAACAAAAGCGCGTACAGAATTTTTGGAGCTCAACACTGTTCTCTTCGGTCACGTTTATTTTATGTTGTAGGAATTGAAAGAATTTTTGACTATCCGACAGTGACTTGACCTGCTCTCTTAAAATCATAAATAAATCTAAATTGTTAACTAAATTATCCATTATAACGAAAAAGGGACGATCAGAATCACGAGATGTTAGTAGTAGTACGAATAAACGAACACTAGTTAGTATATAATAAATTATGGTCATTTTATACTTCCAGAATCCAGTGACAAACAATGTTTACTAATTTTTCTACTACCCTCATTAACTAATTATCCTAATTAATATTACAGTAATGACTAAAAGTGAAAAACATTGTTTTTTTATAAGGTAAAAGGTTAAGCTAATTACAGTAATTAAACACACAAATAGAAATTAATTGATTTCATATCCACATTTTTAAATAAAGGTCCCTAATTAGCTTAAATTTACTAATATATGTAGTATTAGTAAATTTAAGCTAATTAGGGACCTTTTAAATGTATTGTTGTTAGTTGCTAAGTAATTATGTGTATTATTACGTGCTTTTACTTACTATTCCATATCAAATTTAACTTAAAATAACTTACGAAAGTAAAAAATGAAGCTTTTTATTCTATGTATTTTTTCATTTTTTTCGATCCATTTATTTGGCAGAGTTGCAACTTTATGCATTTGTTTATAGCATCAAATGATAATAGACCAGACAAGGTATATGAAAAATAAAGTTTCAACGCGGGATCACACGCTACTTAGCAGGAATTTAAGTTTATTTGAGCCGCTCCATACAAAAAAATAACAAAACACATTTTTCTACCCAAAGTATAAAGTTTAGGAAAAAATACATCAGAACAATTATTATTGAGGTTAATGAGCTCTACCCATCCGCATAAAAAAAAAAGTGAAAAAGCAAAGTTGAGCCCTAAGTCACTAAAATCATAGTTTCGACCCACTGTGCGGCGCCTGGGTTCAAATCTCCAGGCACGTGCCTCCAAAACAAATGCGTTTTAGACTTTTGAATCTGGGACACTCGGTTCGCAACAAAGACCTCCAAAGAGTGGACGGACGTCTTCAACCAACACAAAACAATTGACTGTCCGTCCAGGCGTAAGAAGCCCGAATGTCCACAGTTCCACCCAAAGTGTGAGCAACGTGGTTCAATAAACGCACAAGACGCGCCGCCCCTGACAATTCAACTTAGGGGTGGTCAGTGCCGTCCGGAGGGGGGCCACCTTGCTCTTGGCCAAGACCAGTGACAAATTCACCTGGCCTGTCGCGCAGACGGTGCGCAGACAAACAACAGCTGTATAACCGTGCGAAGACGCATCACAAACAAGGGTAGCAGTGTAGCTCCCAGGGGGGAGGATAGCGCGGGGTAACACGACCTCGTTGACTGCAGGGAGTGCGGATACAAATTGGAGCCAATCTTCCAACAGGGTTTCCCGAATTGGCTCGTCCCAGCCAAGTCCCGCAGTCCAAAGGCGCTCAAGAAAACAATTTCGCCCAAAACAATACACAAAAGGCAACCACAACAGAGTCCCCCGTGGGCCCCCAGACCTGACCGATGCCGTTGGCAACAAAACCGTGTCGATCTGAGAGGTACCTTAGCGGGGCAGGCGCCAATGTCCTAACAATGCCTGGGCGGCGACCGATCGCCACACCCAGACCCAAGTCTTTCCCGACGAGGATGGAGTTCAAACTCCTCGTCCGCGCGGTGTCCCGAGCCACGCGCCATCGCTGGAAGGGCATATCCCACCGGATGCCCGAATGGCGGGGGGCGTGACTTCAACCGGGGACGTTCCGCCAATGGAGGGGAGGGAAGGCGGTGCTGGTCTGGCCAGCGCTGCCTAGCAACAACTGCGTAATCGCCTTTACGCGGGGAGACCAAATGGCGGTCGCGCGGCTCCCGATCAACTTGCGCGGGGGGTGGAGTGCGGCGCTCAAAATTGCGGGCCTCTCCCCGGTTCTGAACCGGCGAGGCAGAAGCCCGGTGACCAACTCCATGATACCCCCCCGTACGCGAACCTTCATCAGAGGCTGGTCTGCCAGCGTGGTTCGCGTTAGCGCACAATATGTCCAAATGGGACCCCCCACAAATTCTACAAGGGCGGGGATTGGGGCAGTCCCGATGGAAGTGAGCCCCCAAACAAGAGAAGCACAGGCGGCGTGCATTGGCAATTCGGCGGCGGGCACTCACGTGCAACTTCAAAAAGGCCGCGCAAGTTGCCATGCCATGCCCCGTGTCCCTACAACACTCACAACCAGGACGACTCTGGGTGCCAGCAAAACGAGCGGCGGGGCGACCATCAACAGGCCCGCGAGCCCTAGTCCGTCCCTGGTCTCGTGGCCGGGAAGACGGCTGGCATGACTCAGTGGCAACGCCAGAGTTGTCCACAAACCGACACTCATCCTCCAAAAATTGGACGAGGTCATCAAATGGGGGAAGATGTGTGACACTATCCCCACCATACTTTTGCTCGAAACGAGCCCTCAAATCGGCAGGAAGCCGTTGCAGCACAACGTGCACCAAAAGGTAAGACCAATGGTCCACCGGCAAGTCCAATTGCTTTAAAGCGTTGGTCGCTGCCACCAACGGGTTCAACAGGTCAGTACGCAATGCTGACAAACTAGTAATGACCGGTAACCCCAAAATCAATCCAATATGAACGTCAGCCAAACAACGTTTATTTTGGTACCGCCGGGTGAGTAGTTCCACAGCGGTAGGGTAGGCTGAGTCAGTCAAAGACAGATGCTGCACCAAGGCTCGGGCCTCACCTTCCAGGACGGACAACAAATAGGCCAACTTTTGGGCGGGTCTGAGGTCCGAGCGTGCATCAACCAAACTTTCAAACAGGTTTTGGAAACTTAACCACTGGTCCAAGCGACCGTTAAAGTGTGGCAGTTCCAAGGTAGGCAGTCTACTCAATAGTCCGGGACCTGAAACAACCGAGGTCTCCGGTTTGACCTGGACAGGTGTCCGGCTCTCCAATATTTCCCGAGCACGTTGACCAATGACATCCCCCAGGTCCAAGATCTGGTCATAGTCAGCAAGGACCTTGTCACGTGCTGCCTGATCCAGCACTTCCAGAGCCACATCACAAATGTACTCGTTGTAGCGAGTAAGCAGAGCATCAACGTTGCCGAGTCTCACGTTCAACTGCTCGAACCGAGCCAGAGTGACCGCTTCAAGATCCGGGCGCTCAGCGGTTGCTGCAGCTGAAGTGAACCACCGTAGCTGTGTGGCCAATCCACTGATTGCCTCTCTCACCACTTTGTGTGCCATTGCACAAACAATACAATTAAATTATCAAATAACAAAGTTCAATCAATAAATAACAAGGAAATCCAACGCAAACAATCAAATAAAATAAACCAAGCAAAAGGTAATTAAGTAACAAAGTTCAAACAATATATTACAAAATAACTACAATCAAACTACCAAACTGACTAATCAGCAACTCAAGAAATAACATTAAATTGGTTTCAATTCAATTCAACAATAAACTTTTATTTTAATTCTAAACCAATATCAACGTTCAACATTCTAATCCAATTCCAAATGTTAAGTTCACAAACCACTTTGTTAATGGTACAACAACAATGAACCTTTATTCCAATTTAAACAATGGTAATACTCAAAAATTCCAATTTCAAATATTAATTTTCTCAAACAACCATATCAATGGTGCAAACTCAATATTTTAATGTCTTCCTGACATTCAATACAACACAGAGGTCAAATAACAACAACAAGAGGTTATAACATAGCTCAATCTAACCAACTCTGAAGCATATGCAAACCTGGTTGACCCCCGGCAATATGAGTTACTCAACTCAACAAATTTACAAATTATTTCAAACAAACAAGCAATCATTGATACCAATTATTTACAGCGTATTACTACTTCCCTTATAGAGACTGCCAAGTAATTAGCCTACTGTAAATTACCAATTTGGTGGTTATGTCTTATAACCGCGCTTCTGCTACCAAAAATGTACGCTGCCAGGCTAGACTAGACCCCTACCATACGATTTCAATTGAGTAGGTGGAAGCGTGATGGTGGGGTCCAGGAGACAAGAAGTGGCGAGCGCAACTAGTCCGCCGTACGCGGAGCAGACAATCAAATCAAACAATTACAAATACAACAAAAGCACTTACCTGTTGGTTGAAGGACACTGCTCTGGTGCCAACCTGGAGATATGTATGTAAGTGAGTGTATGTGTATCGTGTCGTGACGTTATGAGTATTCTCCTGGTAACAATCCGCTTCCAATTAGGCTGGAGACAATCACAGCATGCGGTCTTCAAATCACTCATTCACAATAGCGTCACTTTGACTTGACCTTCAAACCATTTCAACAAGATATGTCCAAACCCGTGTTATAACGTCAAATTAGGGGTTAGCTACATTCACCTCAACTGGGTCATGACAGATTGTCCACAAACGACCGGGGTAAGGGATAACTTTCAACAAACGCGTCGCGGAACTCAACACGGCGACGGGGCCTATTTTAGCGGCAAATCGACAGAGCTGTCAAGTGTCAACGTCAAATTGTCAAGTGAGATGTCACTCTGTTACTCGTTTAGAAACATAGGCGCATAGAGTAAACAAATCGTTCGGTACTAAACATTTACATAGTGTAAAACAAAGTCGCTTCCCGCGTTTTTACGCTTTCAAACTACGCAACGGATTTTAATGCAATTTTCATCAATAGACAGAGTGATTCAAAACGAAGGTGTCTGGCAAAAGCTAGTGATAAGTAGGTAAACCTTTATTTCCAGTTTAACAATTCATCTTATAAATTGAAAGAAAGAAAAAAATCAATGTCTAGATGTAAAATTGCAAAATATGTGACATCACACTAGGGAGGGGGTCTCACAAATGTAACCAGCTGTGATAAGGACGGGGTGTCAAAAATCATGAAATTTGTGTGACGTCATTTATGGATGGCCCCTAATAAGCTTAAAATGGGTACCCTTATTAGGGCAATTAGTTTATAAATCTTATGGTATACTAGCTTCTGCCCGCGACTTCGTCCGCGTCAAATTTTTGCTCCCCTGACCCTTCCCGTCGCATCGATTTGCCTGCTTGTTTTCGTCCATTTTTCGTTGCTGCTCGCTCCTTTTGAGTTATAGTGAGTCAACCTTAAAAGATACACATATGTTCTCGCGGACTTTTTTTTAGAACATTTTAAAAGGAACAATTCCGTCATACATGATTTTTACGTTACTTTAACCGTTTACGCAGCGCACGCAACGGAAACTCTTAAAAGGAATAAATTTTCCCCGTTTTTGCAACATTTTTCATTACTGCTCCGCTCCTCTTAGTTGTAGCGTGATGTTATATAGCCTATAGCCTCCCACGATAAATAGGCTACCCAACACAAGAATTTTTCAATTCGGACCCGTAGCTCCTGAGATTAGCGCGTTCAATCAAACAAACAAACAAACAAACTCTTCAGCTTTATAATATTAGTATAGATAGGTTCAAACAGAGTTACGAACATCTCTCACCCTAGCTTATATTCAATTGTGTTATGGGTGACAAAGCTCTCAAGTTTATACCAGTTAGACAAGTAACATTTCCAAATTTTATAGTGTAGGTGTTAGCGCCATCTATTTTTATTTGTTAAACTATTACGCAAGATGTCAAGCTAGCCCCTTTCCCGCCAATCAACATCGTGCACCTGGCCAACCCCTTCTCGCCAATGAGCGTCGCCTTCTTTATGGCTCGCTCGAAAAAGACATTATAACAGTTCAAATATGAATTCCGTCGTGATCGCATACCCGCTGTGTTTTTTTTTAACCGCTGTACTATTTTATCGCAGAACGATATAATTGAATATTATAAGTTCATAGCAGTCCCGCTGTTTCTTTAGTGGTGTATTTGTGGCTTCGACGATAGAACTGAAGTGCTGTGTTTGTGCCTCTGGACTTTGCCGACACGTGGTGGGCCGAACTGCGAGGACTCCGGAGCTCCGAGATTCTGCTGGAAGATCGAGCGGCTTCACGAGGAGGTAGGTGCACGATTTCCCTCACCCCCTGGCCCGTAGGCGAGACACTTGCGTACATCAGTTTTTTCTGTCCGCGTCGATGGTACCTAATTTTGCCTTCCGTCGGAGCCCCACCAGTAGGGATAGCGTAGAGATATAGCAATAAGTATTGTGTGTATGTGCGTGCGTGCGCGTGTGTGTGTGTGTGTGTGTGTGTGTGTGTGTGTGTGTGTGTGTGTGTGTGTGTGTGTGTGTGTGTGTGTGTGCGTGTGTGTGCGTGTGTGTGTGTGTGTGTGTGTGTGTGTGTGTGTGTTATGTTGTGTAGTGTTGTTTTGTGTGTCAATATGACTACCAAGAATTCTGAAATGACGTTCTGCCAATCTCGATCTGTGCCTCTTCTCTGCATAGAATAAAACAAAATCGCTACCCTCGTCTGTACGCTTAGATCATTTAAGCTACGTAACGGAAGTAAATGCGGTTCTCATCAATAGGCAGAACGATTCAAGAGGAAGGTTTGTAATTATTATACGCGGGCGAACCCGCTGGTAAAAGCTAGTTCTTATATAATTACACAAATAACATATAAATTACTTAAATAAACATTTTATTTCGATTACCTGTACAACACGCACGGTAGCGCCACAGTCGCGAACCACAGTGGCGCCGCGAACGGATGAACTCTGCATAACTCTGGTATCAATATCTGTTTCTGGTCTAGACGGTCTCGTTTCGCTCGACGGGTGCGTTCCGAAGACACAGGCAGAGCAACGCCTTTACGGTTTACGTATCTGTGAAGAGAGAGAATATAATAAAAAGATTAGCATAAAACCGCCGAAAAAACTGAAAAGAAAAAAATAATAAACCTTTCAGTCATTTTGAGTCGGCGCTTTGAGTGATTTTTGTTCATTGATTGTTTGGCGTCAATTTTTTCGGCGGTTTAATTTTTTGTTATAAACCTTTTATTTTATATTTTTTTTTAGCTATAATCTACTAATTACTACATGCTTGCAAAATCGGTCCACTCTGTAAAAAGTTATGCGTGGTAATACATAAAAAAATATATATATATATATATATACGCGTCGAATTGAGAAACTCCTCCGTTTTTTTTTCATCGGTTAAAAATCAGGTCTGTATGACACCACGTAAGAACAGGAACCGAATCTATTGCCATAAATGTATAATCATTTTTTGTGTAGGAAATCATCAAATGACGTCTCCCGCTCTGGGCGGAGCGGGAGGGCGTGTCAGACTTTTACTGACTAAAACCCACCCGTGTTCCTGCAGTTACACATATGCCAGGGCCTTGGTAACGGCCTTCGAACAAATCTCGCGACCCTAGCAGGCGTCGGGCACCATACGGAACTAATATACCTAGCTACCATTACTAAATGGACTACTTTGGCTAAAATCAACCTTCATAAACAGCGTGGTGGAAAATTCTTATAATTAGCCAAATTGTAATCAGGTGATTGCAATTTTTTTATGGCCATTTTATTTTTCCAACGTTATTGGTTTGTTAACTAACCAAAAATACCTACGGGAAAATTAATTAAAACTTTTCTCACGGATCATCGGTTGTAGAATTGGGCGAAATGCAACACATTTACCTGCAAAACAATGGGCGATGATTAAGGTACCCCAAGGGGTGATCTATCTCTGGAATTCCGTTTGGCACTATTTTTTGGGACACCTTTTTTTGCGGGTGGGAAATCATAAAATGACGTCTTCCGCTCTGGGTGGAGCGGAAGGGCGTGTCAGACTTTTACTGACTAAAACACACCCGTGTTCATTCAGTTGCCTAAATGCCAGGGCCAGGGTAACTCTTTCGAACAAATCTCGCGACCCTGGCAGGCATCGGTCCCTTTAAATTTTTGCTGACATCTCTTTGAGGCGCGCGTGGAACACAACGCGCCGTATATGTATACATCCTGTATACGTTTTCTACACTTTTATTAGCTTCAAACGTATGTAAGGACGTGCCTATGTAACGGAAACTTTGAACATGATTTTGACTTCAAAACGTCGGATTAACTTCAAATTTGGCATACTTATCAAGGACCGATGACAACACAATCTTACTCCTACTAATATTATAAACGCGAAATTTTGTGAGTATGGATGTATGGATGTATGGATGTTTGTTACTCTTTCACGCAAAAACTACTGATCGGATTTAGATGAAATTTGGCACACATATGTATAGTGTATAAGCTGGATTAACACACAGGGTAATTTTTATTCCGGTAGTACGTTTCTGCGAGATAATTTCCGGCCACCACGCGGGCGCAGCCGCTGGCAAAAGCTAGTAATTTTATAAATTTGTGCCATTATCCTTGCCAGGGTTACCAAGATAACAAAAAAAACTGTCTTTGAAAACTACGCTGACATACGTCAAAAAAATACGAAAACTACGCTGACATACGTCACAAAATTCGAAACATCCTAAAAATAGAACCATAAATAATAGTTTAAAAAACTAAAACACGCTTTCATAGAAAATCAAAGTAAAAGGAGTGTTTGTTAGTAGTGCTTGATATCAATTAAAAAATACCTCCAAAATCATCTCACGCTTTTTTCAATTATTTTCTAGTTTTTAGTTTGGTTAAACTATTTTTGGTGACGCCCTTTATATGTTTTTTGAAAGACAGTACCTTGGTGTGAGCAGGTTGAGCCTGGCACTGGTGTGGTCTACATCCAGGAGTGGCTGGTCTCTCTGCGTGAGACTGACGCCGTACTTGGTACTGTAGTAGTCTCTGAAACTCTGTTGCGACGCAGAAGGGAATGACGAGTCCGGAGATAGGTTCCAGCATATTTCAGCGACTAGGAAAAACTGGAAAACAAGAAAATCCAAATATTTTTATTTCATCTAGCTTTTGCCAGCGGCTTCGCCCGCATATCTATACATCTATACATCTTCTATACAGGCCTGTTAGTCTAGTGGTTAGTGACCCTGACTGCTATGCCGGAGGTCGTGGGTTCGATTCCCACCCAGGACAAATGTTTGTGTGATGACCACGATCATTTGTTCTGTGTCTGGGTGTAATTTATCTATAATATGTATGTATTTAGAAATATATAAGTATGTTTATCAGTTGTCTAGTACCCATAACACAAGCTCTGCTTAGCTTGGGACTAGATGGCACTGTGTGATAGTTGTGGAATATTATTATTATTATTATACAAATAAACTATACATACAAATGAATAAAATTGGAGTGTCTGTTTGTAATATTAAAATAACCTTTTTTTACTAAGTGTATATGGATGTAAACACGGTACATATACCAAAACAATTTTTTTTACAAATTTTGTCTGCCTGTTTGTTCCGGCTAATCTCTGAAAGGGGCCATCCATAAATTACGTCACACGTTAAGGGGAGGGGAGGAGGTCGACGAATTGTGACATTGTGTGACAAGAGGGTGGGAAGGGTCCTAAATTTTGTGACGTCACATTTCTAATCATAATAATCTACATATTTAAAGTACTATTAAAACACGAAAGAAGAACTATAAAAGAAAAAATAAAAAAGAATTCAATGTCTACATGTAAAATTGCAAAATATGTGACGTCACACTAGGGAGGGGGGGGGGGGGTCTCACAAATGTGACCAACTATGACAAGGACGGGGGGGGGGGGGGTCAAAAAATCATGTAATTTGTATTTTTAGCAGATAGCTGATGTAACAAGGAGTAACTTAGGCTATTTTTATTTTAGAAAAATCTTTTTTTTAAATACCTGCGTTAATTGCCGACATTCACGCGGGCGAAGCCGCAGGCAATAGCTAGTTATACATATGAACCTTCCTATTGAATCAATCTATGTATAAAAAAAATCCGTTGCGTAGTTTTACAGATCTAAGCATGCATAGGGACAGACAGCGGGAAGCGACTTTGTTTTATACTATCTATACTTATAATATTATAAAGCTGAAGAGTTTGTTTGTTTGATTGAACGCGCTAATCTCAGAAACTACTGGTCCGAATTGAAAAATTATTTTTGTGTTGGGTAGCCTATTTATCGAGGAAGGCTATAGGCTATATAACATCACGCTACCACATAGAGGAGCGGAGCAGTAATCAAAAATGTTACAAAAACGGGGAAAATCGCACGGGTAAGCGATTCGACGCGACGGGAAGGGGTCGGGGGATAAGAAATTTAACGCGGACGAAGTCGCGGGCAGAAGCTAGTTTAACATAAACCTACATGGACACTTCTGATACATCAGAAGCTAGGTGCACTGTTCCAAATTGTTGATTCCTATGGAGAAGAGCCGGCAAGAAACTCCATGGTTAATCTTTTAAAAATAATTGTATACTAAAGAATATTGTATACAAAAGAATATTGTATACTAAAGAATATTGTATACTAAAGAATAGCACTACCCCATTTCTTCCCGTGGCTGTCGTAAGAGGCGACTAAGGGACTAACTAGAGAATGGGCAGCAGCGTTCTCTATGCATTTTACCACCATACTGCGATCGCCAACCCGCCTGCCATGGGTGGAGGTTATGGCAAACCCTTTAAAATTGGAGGAGGCCTTTGTCCAGCAGTGGACATCTTTCGGCTATAATGATGATCTACTCCGCACTTATTGGTATCCCACTACTGGCCAGGTCAATAGCAGTGACAGGAAGTATTAGAACATCATCACGATAAACAAAAGTGGTGTTGCGTCCTGAAATAGTTTCTCTATGCGCACGCAACGCGTAACGGAATGACATCTGACTTGTCAAGTTTGATTTTGACGTTTGACAGCTCTCTTGATTTGGTGGGAAAAGGGGGAACGCGTGGCCGGTTGTATTTCGCGATCTTTTTGGAAAGTTATCCCTTACCCCGGTCGTTTTGTGGACAATCTGTCATGACCCAGTTGAGGTGAATGTAGCTAACCCCTAATTTGACGTAATAACACGGGTTTGGACATATCTTGTTGAAATAGTTTGAAGGTTAAGCAAAGTGTGACGCTGTTGGGAACGAGTGATTTGAAGACCGCATGTCTGGAAGGCAGATCTCTTGGAGCGGAGCGGATTGTTACCAGGAGAATACTCATAACGTCACGACACGATACACATACACTCACTTACATACATATCTCCAGGTTGGCACCAGAGCAGTGTCCTTCAACCAACAGGTAAGTGCTTTTGTTGTATTTGTAATTGTTCACTTGTATTGTCTGCTCCGCGTACGGCGGACAGTACGCTAGCCACTCTTGTCTCTAGAGCCCCACGATTATAACTCTTCCCCTGCGCACTTGAAATCGTATTGGGAGGCCTAGCCTGGCAGCGTACATTTTGGTATTCAGAGCGCGGTTATAAGACATATAACCAACAAATTGGTAATTTACAGTAGGCTAATTACTTGGCAGTCTCTATAAGGGAAGTAGTAATACACTGTAAATATTTGATAACTATGATTGCTAGTTTATTTGAAATAATTTGTAAATTTGTTGAGACGGGTAACCTGATGTTGCCAAGGTCAGCCGGGCTAATAAAGTGGATTGGATTGGGCTGTGGTGCAGCCCCTTGTTGTAGGCCCTTTTTGTGTCTGATCTGTGTTGTATTGAATGTCAGGAAGACATTAAAATGTTGAGTTTGTACCATTGATATGGTTATTTGTGAATATTAATATTTGAAATTGGCAATTTTGAGTATTACCATTGTTTTGAATTGGAATAAAGGTTTATTGTTGTTGTACCTTTGACACAGTGGTTTGTGAACTTAACATTTGGAATTGGATTAGAATTTGAATATTTGAATTGAATATGATATAGAATTTTGAACGTTGATATTGATTTTGAATTAAAATAAAAGTTTATTGTTGAATTGAATTGAAACAATTTAATGTTATTTCTTGAGTTGCTGATTAGTCAGTTTGGTAGTTTGATTGTAGTTATTTTGTAATATATTGATTGAACTTTGTTATTTGATAATTTAATTGTTTTGTTTATTTGAATGGTTTTGTTTGTGCAATGGCATACAGATGGAAATATTGCAGTGCCGGACACCTGTCCAGGTCAAGCCGGAGACCTCGGTTGTTTCAGGTCCCGGACTATTGAGTAGATTGCCTGCTTTGGAACTGCCACACTTGACGGTCGCTGGGACCACTGGTACGGTTTCCACAACCTGTTTGCAAGTTTGGTTGATGCACGCTCGGACCTCAGACCCGCCCTAAAGTTGGCCTATTTGTTGTCTGTCCTGGAAGGTGAGGCCCGAGCCTTGGTACAGCATCTGTCGTTGACTGACTCAGCCTACCCTACCGCTTTGGGACTACTCACCCAGCGGTACCAAATGAACGTTGTTTGGCTGATGTTCATATTGCATTGATTTTGGGGTTACCGGTCATTACTGGTTTGTCAGCATTGCGTACTGACCTGTTGAACCCGTTGGTGGTAGCGACCAACGCTTTAAAGCGATTGGATTTGCCGGTGGACCAATGGTCTTACCCTTTGGTGCATGTTGTGCTGCAACGGCTTCCTGCCGATTTGAAGGCTCATTTCGAGCAAAGGTATGGTGGGGATAGTGTTACACATCTCCCCCCATTTGGTGACCTCGTCCAATTTTTGGAGGATGAGTGTCGGTTTGTGGACAACTCTGGCGTTGCCACTGAGTCATGCCAGCCGTCTTCCCGGCCACGAGACCAGGGACGGACTAGGGCTCGCGGGCCTGTTGATGGTCGCCCCGCCGCTCGTTTTGCTGGCACCCAGAGCCGTCCTGGTTGTGAGTTTTGTAGGGACACGGGGCATGGCATGGCAACTTGTGCTGCCTTTTTGAAATTGCACGTGAGTGCCCGCCGCCGAATTGCCAATGCACGCCCCATTTGCTTCTCTTGTTTGGGGGCTCACTTCCATCGGGACTGCCTAGAGGTTGCAATCGAATATTCGAATATTCGAATTATTCGAATTTGCTTTCCAAATTTATATTCGAATAGCAAATAAATATAAATTCGAATATTCGAATACTACCAAAAAAATTACTAAAGTCTATGTTGGTAGAACTTAAAATTTGTTGTTGGCAACACTGCTTAACGGTTTGACTTGACTGACGCCATTTTGTTACGTTTATTCACTTACGAACGCGTTATTCATCATCATCATCATCATTTCTGCCGTAATACGTCCACTGCTGGACATGACCTCCCCCAATTTGGGGGGCTTTGCCATAATCGCCGCGTGGCAGGCGGATTGACGATCGCAGTATGGTGGTAAAATGCATAGAGAACGCTGCTGCGCATTCCAGTAAGTCCCGAAGTCGCCTCTTACGACACCCACGGGAAGAAATGTGATGAAACGCGTTATTGTTTATTTGCAAAACGGTGCACTTTTCTTTTGTTAAATAAACATGTTCTTAAAAATAACAAAAGAGCGGGCCTGGTTTTAGATTGTAAAACGCGGTGAAGCAGCATGGCGGACATGGTTTCACGATTTTTGCTATTAAAGGAAGCAATATTAAAGCCACTGATTGACTTGAAAGAAAAAACTATGATCAGCACCGACGAGCGTGATCTTTTGCAAGATTTATCTACGACTCTCACTATCATAAAAACTACTGTAGAAGCTATTAATTTTTTTTTTACAAAAAAAGCAACCGACTTCCTTAAAAAAAACACTACAAAGTCGTAAATAACTTAAATTTCGAAAGTCGGTGTCTTAGGATCTGTATTTAAGGTTTTTGCCACCGACTTCCGAAATGCAGGACCGCCCAGGCAAATACACCTAACTAAGGCTTATGACGTGTTAATGTGCATTCCACCAACTAGTGTAGAGTGCGAAAGGGTATTTTCAAATTCGAACTATAGGTATCTGTAATCATCTCAGATGTTAACTAAACGATGATTCCATAGACGCTTCAAGTCTCCTCAGGTTTCACTTTCAAAGAATACGTAAATAATAATTATTATTAACGTAGGTATTCTTTGAAAGTAAAATAAATAAATAAAATATAATAATTGTTATGCGCTGTAACGATTTAAATAAAAAAAAATTGCTTAAAAAAGTTACCCGTTTGTTATTATTTTAATATTGTTTTAATTTTATGTGTCCAATTTTATCATGTTTTGATTATAATGTTCTAATTGACGCTATTACATTGTTGATTTATTTTAATTTTTTAAATGTTGTTTGTTTTTTCCAATATTAATTTTATGTGTCCAATTTTACTATGTTTTGATTTTAATTTTATAATAGTTGATAAGAAATTGTTAATTTAAAAAATATATATATATATAAATAAATAAAAGGTTGATTTTTAAGTGTTTTTTTTATATTTTGAAAATATTCGAATATTCGAATAATATTCGAACATCACTGAAAAAATATTCGAATATTCGAAAATCAAAATTATCGAATTTTTGCAACCTCTAGGACTGCCCCAACCCCCGCCCTTGTAGAATTTGTGGGGGGTCCCATTTGGACATATTGTGCGCTAACGCGAACCACGCTGGCAGACCAGCCTCTGATGAAGGTTCGCGTACGGGGGGGTATCATGGAGTTGGTCACCGGGCTTCTGCCTCGCCGGTTCAGAACCGGGGAGAGGCCCGCAATTTTGAGCGCCGCACTCCACCCCCCGCGCAAGTTGATCGGGAGCCGCGCGACCGCCATTTGGTCTCCCCGCGTAAAGGCGATTACGCAGTTGTTGCTAGGCAGCGCTGGCCAGACCAGCACCGCCTTCCCTCCCCTCCTTTGGCGGAACGTCCCCGGTTGGATTCACGCCCCCCGCCATTCAGGCATCCGGTGGGATATGCCCTTCCAGTGATGGCGCGTGGCTCGGGACACCGCGCGTACGAGGAGTTTGAACTCCATCCTCGTCGGGAAAGACTTGGGTCTGGGTGTGGCGATCGGTCGCCGCCCAGACATTGTTAGGACATTGGCGCCTGCCCCGCTAAGGTACCCCTCAGATCGACACGGTTTTGTTGCCAACGGCATCGGTCGGGTCTGGGGGCCCACGGGGAACTCTGTTGTGGTCCGTGTCATTTTGGACATGGGAGCCCAGGGTTGCCTTTTGTCTATTGTTTTGTTGTTTGTTTGTATTGTTTGGGCAAAATTGTTTTCTTGAGCGCCTTTGGACTGCGGGACTTGGCTGGGACGAGCCAATTCGGGAAACCTTGTTGGAAGATTGGCTCCAATTTGTATCCGCACTCCCTGCAGTCAACGAGGTCGTGTTACCCCGCGCTATCCTCCCCCCTGGGAGCTACACTGCTACCATTGTTTGTGATGTGTCTTCGCACGGATATGCAGCTGTTGTTTGTCTGCGCATCGTCTGCGCAACAGGCCAGGTGAATTTGTCACTGGTCTTGGCCAAGAGCAAGGTGGCCCCCCTCCGGACGGCACTGACCACCCCTAAGTTGAATTGTCAGGGGCGGCGCGTCTTGTGCGTTTATTGAACCACGTTGCTCACACTTTGGGTGGAACTGTGGACATTCGGGTTTCTTACGCCTGGACGGACAGTCAAATTGTTTTGTGTTGGTTGAAGACGTCCGTCCACTATTTGGAGGTCTTTGTTGCGTACCGAGTGTCCCAGATTCAAAATTTTGATACGCCTTTGATTTGGAGGCCCTTGCCTGGAGATTTGAACCCAGGCGCCGTGGCCTCACGTAGGTGCATGGCACCCCGCCTGTTTGCTTACCCCCTATGGTGGGGACCAGACTGGCTGACTCATCCCGAGGATGATTGGCCTCGATCGCCAGTCTTGATGTCGGGTCCTTTGCCCGGGCTCAAGGTGCTCGTTGTTGGAACAAAGGACCCTGAGTTTGTTGAGTCGATTTGGCTCCCTCGACAAATTGTTGAATTGTTGTTTTTTGTTGTTGAATTGTTGGTGACTGATCGTCACATTAAGAACTCGCATGCCGGTTGCAATGCGAAGTTGGCCATTCTGCAGCGAGAGTTTTGGATATCGTCGGGAGCCGTTATTAAGTTGAACCCCCTTTTGGACGATACGGGTCTTTGTTGTTTGGTTGTTGACGGTTGAGGCACTTAGCCTTCCTTATGGGGCCCGTCACCCCCTTTTGTTGCCTAAGGAGGGCCATTTGGTTGTTGTTGTTGTTTGGTTGTTATTGTTGTTTGGTTGTTTTTGTTGTTTGTTATTGTTTTGACCCGCCAGCCTGCCCCCATTGGGGGGTTATTTTGGGGCCGCGGTGAGGGCGGTTAGGGACTCTGGCGCAGATTGTTGGGAGACACCGTTCTCACCTTTAAAGAGTTAGCTACGGTATTTTGCCGCATTGAAGCTGTGTTGAACTCGCGTCCATTGTGCCCGCTGTCTTCGGACCCGAACGTCTTGGAGGCCCTGACCCCGGGCCATTTTTTGATTGGACAGCCACTTGTCGCCCTGCCGGAGCACCCTTTTGTCGATGTGAGCCAAAATTGGCTATCGCGGTTTCAGTTGGTGCAGCAGCTCGCTCAGAGTTTTGGAAGCGTTTGAGCTTGGAGTATTTGCACATCCTCCAGCAGCGCGTCAGGTGGACTGATAAAACGCAACCTTGTCGGGATTGCCAAGTGATTAGCGGACGGGAAGGCCCGTCCGGGGGGGGGTAGATGTTGCGTCCTGAAATAGTTTCTCTATGCGCACGCAACGCGTAACGGAATGACATCTGACTTGTCAAGTTTGATTTTGACGTTTGACAGCTCTCTTGATTTGGTGGGAAAAGGGGGAACGCGTGGCCGGTTGTATTTCGCGATCTTTTTGGAAAGTTATCCCTTACCCCGGTCGTTTTGTGGACAATCTGTCATGACCCAGTTGAGGTGAATGTAGCTAACCCCTAATTTGACGTAATAACACGGGTTTGGACATATCTTGTTGAAATAGTTTGAAGGTTAAGCAAAGTGTGACGCTGTTGGGAACGAGTGATTTGAAGACCGCATGTCTGGAAGGCAGATCTCTTGGAGCGGAGCGGATTGTTACCAGGAGAATACTCATAACGTCACGACACGATACACATACACTCACTTACATACATATCTCCAGGTTGGCACCAGAGCAGTGTCCTTCAACCAACAGGTAAGTGCTTTTGTTGTATTTGTAATTGTTCACTTGTATTGTCTGCTCCGCGTACGGCGGACAGTACGCTAGCCACTCTTGTCTCTAGAGCCCCACGATTATAACTCTTCCACTGCGCACTTGAAATCGTATTGGGAGGCCTAGCCTGGCAGCGTACAAGTGGAGTAAGCTTGCGGGTGGCGAGCAATGGGTAGCTCGCCGCCCGGTAAGGACCAAGCTCGGGTCGACGGCGCGTAGTGTTCCACGCGCGCCTCAAAGAGATGTCAGCAGCAGTGTAGGGGTCTACTAGGACCGATGCCTGCCGGGGTCGCGTGATTGTTCGAAGGAGATACCGTGACCCTGGCACATGGGCAACTGATGGAACACGGGTGGGTTTTAGTCAGTAAAAGTCTGACACGCCCTCCCGCTCCGCCCAGAGCGGGAGAAGTCATTTGATGATTTCCCATCCCATCATTCCCATAGAAAAAAAAAAAAAAAAAAAAGGGCACACCTAGTGTGACAGCCTAAAAAAAGGCATTTTTTGGGAATTAAGAAAAAGAAACTAGTGAATCAATCGTTTTAAAATTTTTAGGGCATATTTATACATGTTTTAAGAATACACAGTAATTTTTTTGAAATAAAATATTAAATATTTTTGAATAGACACGCGACTTCCGGCGGCGCCAAAAAAAAGGTCCTTCACTGCTGGAGTGATTGTAGCCTTCTACGTTGATAAAACCCCAAAAAAAAAAAAGTCGTTAAACTAAAACATATTATCTGTACGATGACCCTCGGGCGAACAAAAAAATAAATAATTGACAAAATGGCGGCATGTTGAAAAAAAAAAGTTAAATTTTACCCAACATTTTGGTCGTTTTTGGACTGCCAAAATTCCATTTTTGATCAGATCAAAAAACTGGAGGGTCATTGTATGAAGAACTATATAAAGAAGATGCAAAAACAATTTGATAGCGATCGGATCATTTGTCTCCGAGTAATCACTCCAGCAAATTCGAAAAATGCTGCTTCGAGAAAAACGTGTTTAAAGATAAAATGATCTGTTATAAATGGATAATCTGCTATTCCAGGCACATATAATTAATGTTATTTTTGATTATAGCATATTTATTGCCTTTCGTAAAGTGTGCTTTATAATTAATATTATCTTTAAAAAATAATTTCGATGTTTCCCATCAGCCAGGCGTCCCGCGACGGCTCACTTTTTTTTTACATCGGTCCACAGTTAACGGTGAGCATACATTTTTTTTAAATATATCCAGTGGAACATAGATCCTACTCCTTTTTTGAAGTCGGTTAAAAATAGTCTCATACAAAAAAAAAACTAACCTGAGGCTGATCCTGATTCCTATACCACGGTGTAACGACAGCTTCTCGATACTTCTCCGCATCAAAAACAAAAACCTCCCCTTTCTTCAGCAAAGGATTCGCCATCCTTTTCTTCCCCTTTCTCCGCCTATTGCCCTCTCTTTCTACCTTCAGATCGTCTTCTGGCGCTTCTGTCCATATTATCGGCTTTTCAATGTCGGTCATTTTCTTTTCTTCCGTGTGTTGGTATATAAGTTCTAGGAATGACCAGTCGATATCTATTTTGGTGATACCGTCCGGTTGGGTAGCTGGAATGAAGGTTAAGCTGGTTAGTGAGGTCTGGAAAATGATGAACAACAACTGAATGATGGGTGGGTGGTGTGATTTTTGTGGTGTGTTCATGGCGAATTGAAAGGCATTCGAGTTACTTCACCAGTTTCTTTAATCATCATCATCAGCCTATAATGTTCCCACTGCTGGGACACAGGCCTCCTCTCAGTGAGAGGGAGTGGGCCATAATCCACCACGCGGGCCCAGTGCGGGTTAGTAGATGTCACATGTCTTCGAATTTTTGGTTCTAAGACATGCCGGTTTCCCCACGATGTTTTCCTTCACCGTTTTGAGAGCAGTGGCGATGAAATAATTTACACTAAGTAATGCGCCTGTTTGGGTTTGAACTCACGACGTTGCGGCCGTTACCACTGGGCCACCACTGCACTCAACTTTTCGTTTCGTTTCGTTTTACGTTT
This sequence comes from Aporophyla lueneburgensis, assembly GCA_932294355.1. Lineage (NCBI taxonomy): Eukaryota > Metazoa > Arthropoda > Insecta > Lepidoptera > Noctuidae > Aporophyla > Aporophyla lueneburgensis. The sequence goes on from OW028756.1 coordinate 11,569,002, forward strand.
CTTTAATATCTTATCATTATTCATCATTTCAACCGAAAAACGTCCACTGCTGGACATAAGCCTCCCCCAACTAAAGGGGGGTTTTGCCATAATTACCACGCTTGGCAGGCGGGTTGGCGATCGCAATTTGGTGGTAAAATGCATAGAAAACTCAACTGCCCAGTCTCTAGTAAGTCCCTTAGTCGCCTGTTACGACACACACGGAAAGAAATGGGATGGTGCTATTCTATACGTCCGGCACTATACGGAAGACCCACTTTAACGTTTAAGTTAACCCACTGAATACCGTAATTACAGACACAATTAAAAAACCATTATGTCTATACCAAGGACTTAGAGGTTAAATAAACTTCACACAAACATCAGAGGAGCTAGTGAAGTTTCACGAAAGGAAAGAGCAAATTGTTAGGAATCGAACACAATTGCCGTCAACACGCATAGGCGGCGTAATCAACGCGTCATCAACGGTACGCCGAGTTCAATATGTCCAGCACGTCTTTCGGCTGAAATGATAATAATGATGATGATGATGAGGATGGTGATGATGATGGTGATGATGATGGTGATGATGATGGAGATGAGGATGATGACGATGATGATGGTGATGATGATGGTGGTGATGATGGTGGTGGTGATGGTGGTGGTGATGGTGATGATGAGGATTGTGACGATGATGGTAATGATGATGAGGATGGTGATGAGGATGGTGATGAGGATGGTGATGATGATGGTGATGATGATGGAGATGAGGATGATGACGATGGTGATGATGGTGATGATGATGGTGGTGGTGATGGTGAGGATTGTGACGACGATGATGGTGATGATGATGAGGATGGTGATGATGGTGATGATGAGGATGGTGACGATGATGAACTTACTTTTAATAGTAGGTACAATATAGTAATTATTGTGTGTAGACCCCTCGCTCTGTAGCTTCATACCGCGCCGACGGACTCTCAGTACCTCGGCAAACACGAAGCGCATGAATCTGTAGGAATAATAACACAATGTTATCATTTACAATAATTATATAATACAATATCTTAGGACAACCAACACACCGTTATCTGATCCCAAACTAGGTAGAGCCTGTACTATGGCAACCAGACAACTGATAAATATACTTGTATATTTCTAAATACATACTTATTATATATAAACTAGTTTCTGCCCGCGACTTTGTCCGCGTTAAAGTTTTGTTTCCCTGAACCTTCTCGTCGCATCGAATTGCCTGCCAATTTACGTCCATTTTTCGTTGCTGCTCCGCTCCTTTTAATTGTAGCGTAATGTTATTCCTCAATAAATAGGCTACCCAATACAAAAATATTTTTTCAATTCGGACCAGCAGTTTCGGAACCTATACAATACAAACAAACCTTTTCTCTTTATAGTCGAACGGGATAAAAAAAAGTATTCTATGTCCGTCTCCTCGTTCTAAGCTACCTCCCCACCAATTTTCAGCCAAATCGGTTCAGCCATTCTTGAGTTATAAATAGTGTAACTAACACAACTTTCTTTTATATATATATAGATTACACCCAGACACAGAACAAATGATTCTGCTCATCACACAAAGTTTTGTCCTGGGCGGGAATCGAACCCACGACCTCAGTCTTAGCAGTCAGGGTCACTCACCACTAGACTAACAGGCTAGTTAATTAATTCGTCCGTGTGGTGCAGGACGTAAAGAAAATCACCATCCCATCTCTTCCCGTGGGTGTCGTAAAAGGCGTCTAAGGAATTTACTAGACAATGGGCAGCAGCGTTCTCTATGCATTTTACCACCATACTGCGATCGCCAACCCGCCTGCCAAGCGTGGTGATTATGGCAATAACCCCCTTTAACACGTTAACTGCCATGTCGGACTATGTGTCCGACACTTTTTGATCCATACAGGCCTTGTCGGACTATTAAATCAAATCAAATCAATTTATTTCGGGCTACAAAGTCCCATATCATAAATATCTTACAGACTAACATACATACAGATAAAAAACAATGTAAGCTATCACTAAACACGAAATGATGACCGGCGTCGTGTTCCGCCGACAACACACCGACTAACACACACGACCGACCAACTACATGACCGACAACACGTACAAAATCTGAACATGTCGTTGCTGGCGGCCATGTTTTTGGAATTAATAATGTATTTAAGGAATAAATAATCGATTTATAGTGAAATAACACTAAGCAATTTTTTTTTAGAGAGCAGTGGTGGCCCAGTGGTAACGGCCGCGACTTACAAGTAATAGGTCGTGAGTTCAAACCCTAGGCGCATTACTTTGTGTAAATTATTTCATCACCACTGCTCTCAAAACGGTGAAGGAAAACATCGTGAGGAAACCGGCATGTCTTAGAAGCAAAAATTCAAAGACATGTGACATCTACCAACCCGCACTGGGCCCGCGTGGTGGATTATGGCCCACACCCTCTCACCGAGAGGAGGCCTGTGTCCCAGCAGTGGGAACAATATAAGGCTGATGATGATGATTTTTTTTTTACTTTTTCTGTTTTTAGCCATGGCAGTTAACGTGTTAAGTAACGGAGGCCTATGTCCAGCAGTGGAAGTCTTTTTTTTTTGGATGGGAAATCATCAAATGACGTCTCCCACTCTGGGCGGAGCGGGAGGGCGTATCAGACTTTTACTAACTAAAACCCACCCGTGTTCCTTCAGTTGCCCATGTGCCAGGGTCACGGTATCTCTTGCGAACAAAGCAGTCTTACAGCTGAAATGAAATGCTCTTACCTCCTCACAAGCTTCGCTCGTCGCGGAGACATCCTCACATCGGCATCAAGGACATGCTCCACGGACACTCTCACTTCACCAGAACGAGTATATACAGGGAACGATGGGATCTGCAAACTGGAGAAAACACATATAAGTCTATAGAAGTCTAGTGAAGGAATTTAAATGAGTATGCTTAGATGGTTTGGTCCTGTTGAGAGGATGAATGAAGGGCGGCTAATCAGAAAGGTCAGGCGCGTAGTACCTCTGTATGACTCCAAATTATAAAATCACTGTACAAAAAGTAAATACCTAATTGATTTAAAAAAAAAATAGCATGCTTTCATAGAAAACTAAATAAAAAAGGTAGAAAATAATGGAAAAACGCGTGGGGTGCTTTTCGAGGTATTTTTTCATTGATATCAAGCACGTTTTTATTATCCCACGCGTTTTTATATTACTTTTTATCTATATTACTTATTTTCTACTTTTTTAGTTCGGCTAACTGCAAAAAAAAATAAAAAACTTAAAAGAAGTAACAACCGACTTCCTTAAAAAAAAACACTACAATCGGAAGTCGGTGTCTTAGTATCTGTATTTAAGGATTTTTTGCCATCAAGTTCCGAAATAAAAGTTATTTTTCACTTTGTAGTGTTTTTTATGGTATGTACCCCGCACTAATCTAATCGCGTTATTCGTCCATTTGTCGCACACATACTTAATGCAAATTTAAAACTTATATGGATTTCACATGGAACCCATTGTCAGAACTGAACCAAATTAAAATGGGACCACACGGGAAGCACCAGCTTTCAAAAAAAAAACAATCATCAAAATCAGTTCACCCAGTCAAAAGTTCTGTGGAAACAAACATTAAAAAAAAATCAAATTGATAACCTCCTCCTTTTTTTAAGTCGGTGAAAAAGCGGTTTGTTTTTGCTATCCTGGTGATCCTGGCCAGGATAATGGCACAATTTACGAAATTATTGCATTGTTATCGGTCCTCGACAAGTGTGCAAAGTTTCAAATTAATCCAACGTGTTGAAAGGAATGAAAATCACATTAAAAAAATCCTTTACAAAGACACATACCAAGCTAAAAAAACGTTTTAATAATATATTATCTTTGGCAGATGATGATATACAATATTCAACTCACTTGTCAGGCTCGTGTCGGGACATAAGGATGCCTATCGCTTGGCTCGCTAGCTGCGGGGCGTGGAGTCTTCTACCGCGAGTGGTGCACCTTTGATAAAGTTAGGAAAATGATGATATACAATATTCGACTCACTTGTCAGGCTCGTGTCGGGACATAAGGATGTCTATCGCTTGACTGGCTAGCTGCGGGGCGTGGAGTTTTCTACCGCGAGTGTTTGCACCTTTGATAAAGCTAGGAATAAATGATGATATACAATATTCGACTCACTTGTCAGGCTCGTGTCGGGACATAAGGATGCCTATCGCTTGGCTCGCTAGCTGCGGGGCGTGGAGTCTCCTACCGCGAGTGTTGCACCTTTGATAAAGCTAGGAATAAATGATGATATACAATATTCGACTCACTTGTCAGGCTCGTGGCGGGACATAAGGATGCCTATCGCTTGGCTCGCTAGCTGCGGGGCGTGGAGTTTTCTACCGCGAGTGTTTGCACCTTTGATAAAGCTAGGAAAATGATGATATACAATATTCGACTCACTTGTCAGGCTCGTGGCGGGACATAAGGATGCCTATCGCTTGGCTCGCTAGCTGCGGGGCGTGGAGTCTTCTACCGCGAGTGGTGCACCTTTGATAAAGTTAGGAAAATGATGATATACAATATTCGACTCACTTGTCAGGCTCGTGGCGGGACATAAGGATGCCTATCGCTTGGCTCGCTAGCTGCGGGGCGTGGAGTTTTCTACCGCGAGTGTTTGCACCTTTGATAAAGCTAGGAAAATGATGATATACAATATTCGACTCACTTGTCAGGCTCGTGGCGGGACATAAGGATGCCTATCGCTTGGCTCGCTAGCTGCGGGGCGTGGAGTCTCCTACCGCGAGTGTTTGCACCTTTGGTAAAGCTAGGAAAACGATGATATACAATATTCGACTCACTTGTCAGGCTCGTAGCGGGACATAAGGATGCCTATCGCTTGGCTCGCTAGCTGCGGGGCGTGGAGTCTTCTACCGCGAGTGGTGCACCTTTGATAAAGTTAGGAAAATGATGATATACAATATTCGACTCACTTGTCAGGCTCGTGGCGGGACATAAGGATGCCTATCGCTTGGCTCGCTAGCTGCGGGGCGTGGAGTTTTCTACCGCGAGTGTTTGCACCTTTGATAAAGCTAGGAAAATGATGATATACAATATTCGACTCACTTGTCAGGCTCGTGGCGGGACATAAGGATGCCTATCGCTTGGCTCGCTAGCTGCGGGGCGTGGAGTCTCCTACCGCGAGTGTTTGCACCTTTGGTAAAGCTAGGAAAACGATGATATACAATATTCGACTCACTTGTCAGGCTCGTAGCGGGACATAAGGATGCCTATCGCTTGGCTCGCTAGCTGCGGGGCGTGGAGTCTCCTACCGCGAGTGTTTGCACCTTTGGTAAAGCTAGGAAAACGATGATATACAATATTCGACTCACTTGTCAGGCTCGTGGCGGGACATAAGGATGCCTATCGCTTGGCTCGCTAGCTGCGGGGCGTGGAGTCTCCTACCGCGAGTGGTGCACCTTTGATAAAGTTAGGAATAAATGATGATATACAATATTCGACTCACTTGTCAGGCTCGTGGCGGGACATAAGGATGCCTATCGCTTGGCTCGCTAGCTGCGGGGCGTGGAGTCTCCTACCGCGAGTGTTTGCACCTTTGGTAAAGCTAGGAAAACGATGATATACAATATTCGACTCACTTGTCAGGCTCGTAGCGGGACATAAGGATGCCTATCGCTTGGCTCGCTAGCTGCGGGGCGTGGAGTCTCCTACCGCGAGTGTTTGCACCTTTGGTAAAGCTAGGAAAACGATGATATACAATATTCGACTCACTTGTCAGGCTCGTGGCGGGACATAAGGATGCCTATCGCTTGGCTCGCTAGCTGCGGGGCGTGGAGTCTCCTACCGCGAGTGGTGCACCTTTGATAAAGTTAGGAATAAATGATGATATACAATATTCGACTCACTTGTCAGGCTCGTGGCGGGACATAAGGATGCCTATCGCTTGGCTCGCTAGCTGCGGGGCGTGGAGTCTCCTACCGCGAGTGGTGCACCTTTGATAAAGTGAGGAATAAATGATGATATACAATATTCGACTCACTTGTCCGGCTCGTGCCGGGACATAAGGATGCCTATCGCTTGGCTCGCTAGCTGCGGGGCGTGGAGTCTCCTACCGCGAGTGTTGTATCTCTCTGGTAAGGCGCACCATAGTTTTGATACAATTGCGTAGAGCATGTTGCGTTTTTTAGCTGTGGACAATCAAAAAATAACGTTAAGCAAACATGTCAGCTTTATATGTTCCCATTTCGAAAGAGTTACCGTGGCCCTGGCACAGGCAACTGAAGGAACACGGGTGGGTTTTAGTCAGTAAAAGTCTGACACGCCCTTCCGCTCCGCCCAGAGCTAGAGACGTCATTTAATGATTTCCCAACCAGAAAAAAAAAATGTTCCCTCTACTGGGAAACAGGCCTCCCCTAGGGAGGAATGGGCCTCTGTGATTAATTCATACCCTAAATGACTACTCGTTAAAACTTTAGGAAAATCATTTACCATATTTGTAAATTTGTGATCACCATCTATCTACGTTCAGTGTGGTGTCGGACGTAAAGAATAGCACCACCCCATTCCTTCCCGTAGGTGTCGTAGGCGACTAAGGGACTTACTAGAGAATGAGCAGCAGCGTTCTCTATACATTTTACCACTATACTGCGATCGTCTATCCGCCTGCCAAGCGTGGCGGTTATGGCAAACACCCTCAAATTCGGGGAGGACTATGTCCAACAGTAGACGTGTTGAAATGATGATTATTTGATGTTCGACGCCAGGCCGAGGCCCTGGCCATAGGACTCAATGAGCGCAGTGGAAGCATAATGGTGGGCCTTAGGACAAGAGTGGCTACGAACTGTCCGCCGTGCGCGGAGCTGATCAATACAAATATTCAAAAGACTCACCTGGTTGAGGAAAACTGGTTCTGGAGCCTACCTGGATTTATGTATGTAAATGTGTAGTGACGCTGTAAGTATTCCAGGATACCAGGCCGCTACAATACGCTAGTTTTTCTCAGCACGCGGCTCACAATTCACTATCACCTCAAACTATTTCAATCAAAGTCCAAAGATACACCCGTTCTATTTCGTCAAAAGGGGTTGGTTACACACAATACAATTGGGTCACGACAAATTGTCCACAAAACGACCGATTCAAAGGGATTAATTAACAAAACGAGTCGCAAAGCAAAATTCGACCGTCCATCTTTCAAAGACCCAAACCAAGTGTGTCAAAGTCAAACTGACAAGTGACAGTTGTCACTCCGTTCACAATCATGATGCGTAGGCGCACATATTAAACAAGTCAAACGGTCCGTCGGTTGTCACGGGACGAAAGATTTGACTTTGGACTTAGCCGTTATTCTACGCCGGGACAGTGCAGTAGAACCGAGACAATACACCGGCAGTGAGTTCTGTAGTGGCCCAGCGATATCGACCCCGACTTACGTGTTGTAGGTCATGGGGTTAGAACCCAGGCAGGCAGTTTACTTTCTGTAAATAATTTCATCACCACTGCTCTCAAAACGGTGAAGGAAAACATCGTGAGGAAACCGACATGTCCTAGAACCAAAAATTCGAAGACATGTGACATCTACCAACCTGCACTGGGCCTGCGAGGTGGATTACGGGCCAATCCCTCTCACTGGGAGGAGGCCTGTGTCCCAGCATCATCATTCATCATCATTTCAGCCGAAAGACGTCCACTACTGTACATAGGCCATCCCCAAGGACCGCCATTTTGACTGGTTCATTTTTGGGGGGGTTTGCCATAATCGCCACGCTTGGCAGGCGGGTTGGCGATTGCAGTATGGTAGTAAAACGCATAGATAACGCTGCTGCCCAATCTCTAGTAAGTCCCATAGTAGCCTTTTACGACACCCACGGGAAGAAATGGGGTGGTGCTATTCTTTACGTCCGACACCACACGGTACGAGAGATGTGTCCCAACAGTGGGAACAATATTTATTTATTTATTTATTTTATTTATTAAAACTTTATGCACAAGTAAAACTACTGTACAAAGGCGGACTTAATGCCTGAGGCATTTTCTACCAGTCAACCTTACCTTACCAGTCAATATAGGCTGCTGATGAAATTAATTTAAACAACTTACGTGTTCCCTCCTTGACTTTAGCCTCCTTATATTTCTCCTTATGTCTGACATCTTTCTTCGGGGCTTCGGTGTCACTATCGATATCAATCTTCTCCGGGTCCTGCCCAGGGAATATCTCGGCATCGGTCGAGTCTATGACTGGCTGGCAGTCCGTGAAAGCCCAGGCAGTCTGGAAATAAAGAAATATTTTAGGCCATCGCAAATCACATATAACACGTTAGCTGCTATGGTTAAAATCAGAATTAGTTTAAAAAATGTACTTAGTATTAATTCATTTTAAATAGATTACTTATTCCATAAAAAAATATATATCATAATTATTATATTATACATTGCCTATTTTTTTTTCCTTACTTTTATTTTGACTTCATACTTTCCACAAAGTGTATGAGAGTAAATGTAAACAAAAGTTATATTCACACAGTCGTTTTTGTGCTCTACGGACACATAATATAGCTGAAAGAGTAATACACATGGCCGCCAGGCAGCAACGATACGTTCAGATTTGGTATGTGTTGTCGGTCATATAGTACGACACGGCCTGAATAGAACAAAAAGTGTCGGACACATAGTCCGACATGGCAGTTAACGTGGTAATTTACAAGGTGTAAATGTCCTTTCTTTAGAATTGTTCGTCGAATCGTTGAGCTCCTTAAGTTTTGAGTTGAGCTACATGATTACTGACAAATGCGTGCGCTGATTCGACAGGGCCAGGTAATCTGTATGATTCTTTCCTTAAAAGACCATTTCAGACACCAATCCTTCACTTGGTCTTCACATGATCTGAACAAGATTATGTGTGGACTTTAAAAGAGACTGCGACCCTTTTTTTTTCTGGATGGAAAATCATCAAATGACTTCTCCCGCTCTGGGCGGAGCGGGAGGGCGTGTCAGACTTTTACTGAGTAAAACCCAACCGTGTTCCATCAGTTGCCCATGTGCCAGCGTCACGGTATCTCTTTCGAACAATCACGCGACCCCGGCAGGCATCGGTCCTAGTAGACACAGACTGCGACCCTTGAGTTTGTTTCGGCCTTCCTTCTCAGACTAGTCAGATAGGAAACACCGACCTCATCTAGTTTAAAAAAATATGTTTGTCGTGTTTGTACAAACCTACTTACAAAAAAAATATCATTTATCAATGCTTTTTTCAATTTTTGTCACAACAACTTCTTTTACACCGCACCGTTGTCTTATCACACCATTCCTCAGCCTATCATTCAAAGTCACAACACATATGCTTCGCAAAGAATGCAATGAAAAGAGTATGCTTAGATGGTTTGGTCATGTTGAGAGGATGAATGAAGGACGGCTTACAAAAGGTATCTACAGGGCAGATGTTACTGGACACGCCGGGAGGGGACGCACTAGGAGAACATATAGTGTACTTATTGGTGATGTTCTTCAGAAAGGTCAGGTGTGTAGTACTGGTAACGGAAGGTGCTGTATGTAGCTACGGCAACCGCTTAGTTCTCTGTATCAGGCAATCAATCAGCTGCCAGGGTCGCGAGATTTGTTTGAAAGAGTTACCGTGGCCCTGGTATATAGGCAAATGTAAGGAAAACGGGTGGGTTTTAGTAGGTAAACGTCTGACACGCCCTTTCGCTCCGCCCAGATGGAGACGTCATTTGATGATTTCCCACCCACAAAAAAAAAGGCATTCTATCAGAAAGTATGTCTGTCAGTTCGTATATCATACCGTCCGTCTGTCTGTCTATCCGTCCGACCAAGTAATGTGCCGGATATACGTATCCGTGGATATCCAAGGGAGAAGAAAGATCCATATCCGTTACTTTTTTGGCAGATCTTTTACCGTTTTACGTTAATAATTTTCAATACATAGATGAAATTCTATATATTGGTGATTAGGTAGCAATGAAAAACTATTAAATTCCATTAAAATTATTTCATATTTTTTAAAATTAAATATAAGTGACTAAACTGTCAAGCAAAGCGTCAAGTGGCGTCAACTAACGTTTCAAGGTCACGAACATCGACATCGATTGAATATTAAAGTTAAGTCAAGAAGTTTAAGTCAAGAAGGTTAAGTCAAGAAGGTTCAGTAAAGAAGGTTAAGTCAAGAAGGTTCAGTAAAGAAGGTTAAGTCAAGAAGGTTGAGTCAAGAAAGTTGAGTCAAGAAGGTTAAGTCAAGAAAGTTAAGTCAAAAAATTTAAGTCAAAAAAGTATCCATATTCGGATCCGTATCCGCGGCTACACATTTTTAACGTTCCGCAACATCACTAGTCTGTCCACTAGTTTAGTTTATAACTAACACTATTCTAATTAGTTTATTTCAATTAAACTCACTCGCTTATAATAGTACTGCCGTCTCTTGGTGGAGCCGGGTCGCGCCGAGTCGTGAGTGTCCGTGTGATCGCCTCCGATGTAGGCACACATCGTATTCACGGCCTCTAGTTCTACCGCTTTGAAGTTTTCTTTACCTGCGAAGTAAAAGAAGTAGGAAGTATTTAATAGAAGTAAATATTTTGCAGAATTACTGCTAAATAGAAAGACAGAATCATCTTCATCATCATCATCGTCATTTCAGCCGAAAGTAGAGTTGCAAAGGATTCGAGTCTTCGAGTCGTAATTTTAAAGACTCGACTCAATTATGCAAGACTCAGTGTGCTCAAAAGGCTCGAAGTCTACAGATAAGCACCCGAGTCTTAAAAAGGACTCAAGTCTTAAAAAGGGATCGAGTCTTAAAAAGGACTTATAATGAACCCGCGTCTTAAAGAAAAACTCGGAGCATGAAGATGAAACATGTACCTCATCATTCGAAAAGACTCGAAAGAAGGCAATACATTCAAATTAGTGGTTATGATGTAACTTTGCGTACAAAAAAATCTGACGAGTTATTCGAGTTTTTTCGCATGATGAGCTACAAGACTCGAGTTCATTTTAAGACTCGAGGCCTTTTCTAAAACTCGCGTCCCTTATTTAGACTCAATAATGACTCGGGCTCGGCTTGACTCTAGACTCCGAGCCTTTTGAGCACACTGAGTGTTGCATAATTGAGTCGAGTCTTTAAAATTACGACTCGAGGACTCGAGTTCTTTGCAACACTAGCCGAAAGACATCCACTGCTTGACATAGGCCGCCCCTAAAGAGACTCTAAAGAGGGGTGTTTGCCATAATCGCCACCCTTGGCAGGCGGGTTGGCGATCGCGGTATGGTGGTAAAATGCATAGAGAACGCTGCTGCCTATTCTCTAAAAGTGGAAGTTTGTATGTTTTTCCTCAATCACGTAAAAAATGCTTGACGATTTAGATGAAATTTCACACACAGATAGAACATGACCAGGGAAAGGACATAGGCTACTTTTCGTTCTGGACCGCAGACAAAGTCTTTAGTGCTTAATAAATGTATTTTCTTTCTATCTCCCAACGGGAAAAACTTCTTAGGATCTTGTAATACTAGGCATTGAAATGTAGGATAGATCATGTATGGGTCAGAATTTTGGGTCACAAAAGGGATGAATAAAAGGCTATTGCATGCAGCTGAGATGAGAATTTTAAGAGGGATGTGTGGTGTTACACGAATGGATAGAATAAGAAATGAATACATAAGAGGAAGTCTGAAAGTAGCACCGATAACTGAAAAGTTATGTGGGAATCGGTTGTCATGGTATGGTCACGTGATACGGAGGAATGAGGAAAATGTCGTGAGGAAAGTATATTTTTTTTTGGATGGGAAATCATCAAATGACTTCTCCCGCCCTGGGCGGAGCGGGAGGGCGTGTCAGACTTTTACTGACTAAAACCCACCCGTGTTCCATCAGTTGCCCATGTGCCAGGGTCACGGTATCTCTTTCGAACAATCACGCGACCCCGGCAGGCATCGGTCCTAGCAGACCCCCTTCAGCACTGCTGACATCTCTTTGAGGCGCGCGTGGAACACTACGCGGTGAGGAAAGTATTGAGTATGAATGTCGATGGCTATAACAGTAGCGGGAGACCAAAGAAACGATGAATGGACTGTGTGAATAATGATATGTATAGAAAGGGGGTGACTACTGAGATGACGACTCATAGAGAAGTGTGGAAGAAAAAGACATGTTGCGCCGACCACAAATAAATTGGGATAAGGACAGGAGAATTATGATGATGATGTTGAGAATGTAGGAGAAACCTTACCTATAGGCATGAGCTGGTTATCCAGTTCTCCAGACTTGTGGAGTATCCTGCAAGCTTGGAGCGCTACCATCCTTCTGGCTAACACCTTCGTTGGCATTGGATGACCCTGGGAAGAAAATAATGCTTAAAGGCTTTCGAAAATCAGACAAAAGGATAATTTCGGAAGTTGCTTTTGCATTGGTTGAATGGACTTGTGGATTTGTTTCGATGTTTCTTTTCAGGGCTATCTTATAATACATATAAATTATGATGGATGGACTCCTAAATTACTTTACCGATTTTAATAAAATTTGCACACCGTGTGCAGTTTGATACAACTTAAAAGATAGGATAGTTTTTATCTCAATTGCTGATCTCAATATTTGCAAATTGAATGTTTTTTATAGGACAATGTGTGTGTTCATTGGTTAGTTCTATGAATTCCTAATAGATGGCGTGGGTTTCAATTTCTATATAATCTTCTTTACTTGTTTAGATCTTTTAAACTACGCATAGGATAATATAAGTATAATACGCGGGCGAAATTCCTGGAAAAAGCTAGTTGGATAAAAACACAGACATTATCTAGCTTCAAAATATTACTCGGCATATCATCATCTGCCTAGCCTTTTCCCAATGTTGAAGTCGGCTTCCAGTCTAACCGTATGCAGCTGAGTACCAGTATTTTACATGGAGCGACTGTTGTTCTGACCTCCAAAACCCAGTTACTGGGTAATACGGTACCATTTGGTAAGACTGGTTGTCAGACTTTCGGCCTTCTGACGACCCATAACGACTGTCTAAGATCTACGAAAGACAGCCGGGACCAACGGCTTAACGTGCTTTCCGAGGCACGGAAGGGTCTTGGTATATAAAGATGGTCACGCATCTACAAAGGTCGGAATTAGGTAGAGTTATTTATGTACTTGTATCGAAATGTTGATATTAATATGGATCTTCCCGGGATTTCTAATAGACAATCCCGTGTGACCAACAATATTACAAATAAATAATAATAAAAAACCTCAGAGATAGATAAGACAAATAAAACTAAGATGAATAACATAAAATTTTTATTAGTATTAAATTCATAATACAAATTATTAATAGTCTTAAGCAAATTCTCATACTTATATGTACTTCGCCTCTTTTATAAATAGATCACGGGATTTTTCTGCTCTTCAAAATTAATCCCGGGATTTGGGGCATATCCACTTTATTCTTTCGTTGTATGAAATCAGTAGTAAGTACATACCAGGGATGTAAGGGAGCTCCGTAACCGTAACCGAAACTATCGGATATCCGATATAAAAATTTATCCGTGACCGTAACCGAATCCGAAATAAAAGTTTCGGATAATATCGGATTTGTTATTACATTTTTATTTTAGGTAGATTAGCTAACACTCAATATATATTTATAATAATTTTTATTTTAAATAGTTGCAATAATTACTCACATACTGATTGTAATTCCTACCAAATCGTGACATATAAATAAAACCATTTTTTATTAACCTTTGTATTTTACTTTTAAATTTCCTTAAAAATGTTATATCCGTAACCGAAATTATCCGAAACTAACGGATAATCCGAAATAATCTCATATCCATATACGTATCCGTATCTGGTATAATAATCATTCCTACATCCGTAACCAATCCGTATCCGAAATTCCATATCCATAACATCCCTAGTACATACATAACTCTACCTAATTCCGACCTGTGCTCATCTACGGATGACACATACATTTTTAACGATCTGGTACATCACTTATTGTGACCTATTTGTTCACATTTTCAATAACAAATTTTAGAACAGAGAATATGACAATAAACACTGTTATTATTATTGTTTTCGTAAACTCATCATCATCATCAGCAGCCTATATTGTTCCCACTGCTGGGACACAGGCCTCCTCTCAGAGAAACTCCACGCGAGCCCAGTGCGGGTTGGTAGTTGTCACATGTCTTCGAATTTTTGGTTCTAGGACAAACTGGTTTCTTCACGATGTTTTCCTTCACCGTTTTGAGAGCAGTGGTGATGAAATTATTTACACAAAGTAATGCGCCAGCTTGGGTTTGAACTCACGACCTACTTACTCGTAAATCACGGCCGTTATCACACCACCACCATATAATTTCGCTATTATCTTCTGTACAAATAAATAAAATTGGAGTGTCTGTTTGTAATATTAAGGTAACCACTTTTTACTAAGTGTATATGGATGTGTACACGGTACATATACCAAAACAACATTTTTTACAATTTTTGTCTGTCTGTCTGTCTCTTTGTTCCGGCTAATCTCTGAAATGGTTGGACCGATTTTGACGGGACTTTCACTGGCAGATAGCTGATGTAACAAGGAGTAACTTACGCTACTTTTATTTTAGAAAAATAATTTAATTTTAGAGAAATGCCTGCGTTAATTAATTTCCGATATCCAAAATGATATACTAGTATTATAAAGCTGAAGAGTTTGTTTGTTTGTTTGTTTGTTTGTTTGACTGAACGCGCTAATCTCAGGAACTACTGGTCCGAATTGAAAAAATATTTTTGTGTTAGGTAGCCTATTTATCGAGAAAGGCTATATAACATCACGCTACAACCAAGAGGAGAGGAGCAGTAATGAAAAATATTGCAAAAACAGGGAAAATCGCACGGGTAGGCGACGGGAAGGGTCGGGGTAACAAGAAATTTAACGCGGACGAAGTCGCAGGCAGAAGCTAGTAGTGATAATAATAATAATATTTATTTATTGATCGGATAACAAAAATCCATTGGGTTAGTAACAATAATCTTAACCTATGTTAGTACTTAACTAATAATACAGACAGTGTACAGGTGACGAGCGACGTCACCAACGGGCTGTCATGTCTCCCGGCTATAGCACGTAGAATGCTGTTGGGGCTACCACGGAGTCTGTTTAGCAGCGACGCCGCTAATAAATTCAATAATAAATGACGGTAACGTCTACGGATAATCGTTCATGTAGACCCTGCTATTTGATAATAGATAGTGTTAGCGTGTCGTTTCAAGTCTTTACGGTCTACGTAACAATACAATAACTTGCGCAAAACAGGTCATGTGTTTGAGTTAAGCATCCGCCATTTTGTTTAACCCTCCAACTTTGGGACGATTCTGACCCATTTGTTCACAGTTGCATTAACAACTTTTGGAATACAAAATATGACAATGAATAATTTTGTTGTATAAACTCACCACTTTATACTTGACGGGACAGTTGAGAGGCACAATGAATAATTTTGTTGTATAAACTCACCACTATATTATACTTGACGGGACAGTTGAGAGGCACAATGAATAATTTTGTTGTATAAACTCACCACTATATTATACTTGACGGGACAGTTGAGAGGCAGCCGCAATGTGCAGATGTAAGCTGTCTTAGTTTCCTCAGATCCTGAGATTGGTAGCTGAACCTTCTCCATCCACCATTGGGGAGCGAGCCGGGTGAACGTGTCTGATGGGAGTTTGCCGCAGTATCTGAGGAGGGAACAATAATATTAGGGATGATAATATGCTTCCTTTTTATCAATGGCTATAAGAGCCCAAAGAAACGATGGATGGACTGTGTGAATTATGATATCGACGGCTAAAAGGTAATAGGGCATAAGTGCCATTTTCGTCGAAAATTACTTATGAATTCCATCCTACTTAAAATTCTCTGCTTTCTCGAATACGCTTACTCCCACGGCTCTATGATGTCTTTAAAATTTTCACGATATGACAATAAACAAAAAAGTTATGTCAATTGTTCTACAATTTCAAACTTTACACCGTTCTCCAGAACAATTTGGTTTTTTTTTTCGCTTATACCCTATTACCTTTTAACCGTCAAAATATGGATAGAAAAAGAGGTGACTACCGAGATGACGACTAATAGAGAAGTGTGGAAGAAAAAGACATGTTGCGCCGACCACAAATAAATTGGGATAAGGGTAGGAGAATGATGACCTGAAAAAAAATGTATGCTAAAAACTTTTTAACAAAAAATTAAACCGGCGAAAAAACTGAAAAGCAAAAAATAATAAACCTTAAAATTATGAGTCGGCGCTGTGAGTGATCTTTGTTCATTGATTTTTCAGCGCCGACTCAAAATTTTAAGGTTTATTATTTTTTGCTTTTCAGTTTTTTCGGCGGTTAATTTTTTTGTTAAAAAGTTTGTATTTTATATTTTTTTGTGGCTTGAATGTACTAATAATACTTGGCAAGGTATACTTCATCCAATGAAAAAAGAATTATCAAAATCGGACTACTCTGTATAAAGTTATGCGTGGTTATACATTACAATCAGTGAGTGAACAATCAATCATCCCCTGTTTTCCAACCCTTAGGGTTCGATTTTGTTTTCCAAATTTATACGGGACCACCTTGGGAGTATACCCTTTCCAATAAAAAAAGAATTATCACAATCGGACTACCATGTACAAAGTTATGCGTGGTCATACATGAAAAAAAAAATATATACGCGTCGAATTGATAACCTCCTCCTTTTTTTTTTCGTCGGTTAAAAATATTTCCTAACCATTTAAATGATCAAACTTACCTATTAATCAGTGCAATAGCCGAACTCAGATCCACACTCGCCGACCCATCAGAATCACTAAAAGTCTTCCTACTATCACTCTTACTTAAATTGGCTTTAGCATATAATTGATAATAAAGATTCACATTTGAACACAGGCAAACATCGTCTAATTTTACATTGAAACACTTAATACAATATGCATTAGGTTCATTTTCTTTTACAACTTCAGTATCTTGATTCTCAGTATCAGTACCAGTAATTTTTTCTTTAATATTCTCGGCATTGTTTGAATGTTGAATATCATTGCGACTTATTTCGATATTACTGTCAGGAGGTTTGTGATATTCATCAATATTTTGTTCCGAACTTTGTTTTTCATCTTTAAAATCAATTTCTATTTTAGTATTATCAGAATTAACTTCTATTTCTCCGGTTTCACTGTTTTGTTGTATTTTTTCTTCATTAAAACTCCCACTGGCGGTTAAATCTTCCATTTGGTTTATGAGATCGTCTATTCCATCTTTTTTTAAGGCTTCATTGACTGTATTTATTGCATCACTAACGGTAGTAATCGTGGTATTAACTATGTCCATAGCTTCATTAACTTTATAATTTTTAATGAGAGTAACATTGTCATTGTCTAGACTGTTTATTCTATTATTATTTTCTATACAATTATCTTTTGGTTTATTGTTATTTCCTTCACAGTTTTCTATTTCATTATCATTTTTACTAAGATCGTTGTCTTTACATATATCTTGATTACTTTTGCTAATTTCTGTATCAATTTGTTTACTGACCACGTCATTACAATCTTTGTCGAAATCATTTATTTTACTAGTTTTCTTAGCAGTATCATTATTTCCATCTTTTGCATCACCTTTACGTGTCCTTTTAGATTTATGTTTTCTTTCTTTGACGCCGTCATTAACTGAGTCAGGCTTAACAACTTTAGTGACAATACCATCTTTACTTTTGTCAGTATCTTCAACGTTAATAATCTGACTAGTAGCTCCAGTATTCAAGTTGGTGACATGGTCATTGGGAGAATAAGGTTTGATAAAGTTTGTGAAGGCATCAGCGTGATCTTCTTCCGTTTGTGGAGGTTCGTCCTGAATGCCACAGCCGCATTTTCTGCTTATTATCTGTAGAAAAGAAAGAAAAGGTAATTATCTATACTACTATTATAAAGCTGAAGAGTTGTTTGGTTGAACGCGCTAATATCAGGACCTACTGGTTAGAATTGAAAAATTCTTTTAGCGTTTAGCGAATATATAACATCATGCTAGGATCCTATGGAGCCGAGCAAAAAGAAAAAACTCACGAATACCTTTGTATTCGAGAGTTTTTTCTTTTTGCTCGGCGATTATATGCGACGGGGTGGGTCGGGGCAGCAAGAAATTTAACGCGAACGAAGGCGCGAGCAGAAGCTAGTGGATTTATAAATAGTATGGTATCTTTTTTATATCTATAGGGGAGAGATGGAGAGAGTAGGTAATTTACTACCTAGTTCAATGCTTTTAGATTTCACTTATACATACAGGGTGGCATCGACGCGCAAATTGTAACCATGAACTCAGCACATGATTGTAAACCCGCTTGCATAGAAAATATAATAACTGATTTGTTTAAAATAAAGACACATACAACGAAAATTGTCATCTAGCCCAGCCTAGCCGATTCCCAAGTTAGGGTCGGCTTCTAAATAACCGGATGCAGAATACCAGTAGTTTACCTATGTGACGTCCACAACCCAGTTACTGGTTGACACGATACTCCTTAGTAAAGTTAGTTGTCAGATTCTCGGGCTTCCGACTACCCGTAGTGACGGGCAAAGAAAGAATGAACGTGCTTTTCGAGTGACGCAGCCCATACACGGACATGTCAAGTGTATTAACGTCGGGAAATCATTTTTATGAATTGTTTCATACCAGCAGGATATTGACATACTATCCAGGCCGGATACTGGATAGTCGCCAAATTATATTGTCATATCTACTTTTAGAAAGACAAATTTTATAATATTTATTTTTACGAACTTGGCAATTCTCAAAACGTCGGGAAATAAATTTAATTAATTGTTTCATACCAGCCGGATATTGACCTACTATCCAGGCCGGATACTGGATAGTTGCCAAATTATATTGTGATATCTACTTTTTTAGCAAGACTTTTTTTTTATCACCACATGTATCGAACAGCTTCCTACCTGATCGAGCTCTCTATAAGTAGCAACATTGTCTAGTAACATCTGCGTGGTCTCCGCATTGTCGCTGCATAGCAGAGCGGCTGTGGATCTAGTCGCTCGAGCTCGGCCGCGGCAGAGGCCGTAGGAACGATATCTAGAGGAAAATAGAGTAATATATCATGTATGCTGTATTCTCCGGAGGGGTAGGCGGGGTTGTACTTGAAATAACTAAAAACTAGACACGCTTACCTATAAATTCTGTGGCCTGGTGCTAAAAGGGCCAAACTGCAGCCCTTTTATCATTTTTTTTTTTTTACTTATCTGTATAAAAGAGCACACTAAATTGCCCTTTTTTACATAGTAACTTTTGAAAGATTGTTGGTAAACTAACGCCCTTTTAGCACATCAAAAATATCATAGTTTTTCAATAAACTGGCATTACAATAACTGGCAATTTCTATGAAGATCTCGTTTCATATAAAAACGTACTTTGGGCCTTTTAGCACCAGGCCACAGAATTGATAATAGCAGTGTCAAAATTCAGGTATTTCCTTGCATTCTGTGGTTGCCCTCAAAGATTAGAGCTACCAACTCCTTTAGACTAACTTGTGCAAACGTGGCCAAAGTGAAAAACTGGAGGCAACCAATTAAGTTTGAGATCGAATGGTCTAATTAAAAAGGGTTTTTTTTAATACTCACGAAACAGGTATGTCCCATCTCAACACGAGGTTACAGCGAGGCAAGTCGATACCTTCTTCCAACGCCGAAGTTGCGAGGAGTAAGTTGCATTCGTGCATACGGAACCTGTGGACAATAATAATTTTACGGTTACACAGGCACACAAAAAATTTTTTTTATGAACCAGGGAGACCACACTATTCTTAGGTTTTTGGGGTCGCTGAAACCAAATATAACGATGAAAAATAATTTCAACTGTCCGTTTTTCCGCTAGCACGCCTTACCACCCATTAAAAAGGTCCGAATTTTGAATTTTATTAAAAAAACGAGATAAATGTCTACTCCTATGTTTTTTGGGATGTTAAAACCGAAAATGATGACGAAACATGAATATAATACCTCTCTTACCCATTAACACCCCTTACCACCCTTTTTTTTTTTTTTTTTTTTTTTTTTCAGGATGGGAAATCATCAAATGACTTCTCCCGCTCTGGGCGGAGCGGGAGGGCGTGTCAGACTTTTACTGACTAAAACCCACCCGTGTTCCATCAGTTGCCCATGTGCCAGGGTCACGGTATCTCTTTCGAACAATCACGCGACCCCGGCAGGCATCGGTCCTAGTAGACCCCTACACTGCTGCTGACATCTCTTTGAGGCGCGCGTGGAACACTGCGCGCCGTCGACCCGAGCTTGGTCCTTACCGGGCGGCGAGCTACCCATTGCTCGCCACCCGCAAGCTCGCGCCTACGGTGGCCGGGAGTCCGCAATCGACTCCCGACGCCCGGGACCCCTTACCACCCTTAAAGTGTTTTTTGGTTTGTCTTTTTTAACCAGTCAATTACCGTAATTACAGACACAATTAAAAACCATTGTGTCTGATACCAAATGTGGTTCCTCAGGGACTTAGAGGTTAACACGCTTTTATTAGCTTGGTATGTTTGTATGGTTGTATCTATGTAACGAAATGTTTGAACGTGATTTTCACCTCCTTTAAAACGTTGAATTAATTTGAAACTTGGCACATTTATCAAGGACCGATGACAATACAATAATTTTATAACTTTGTGCCATTATCCGGGCCAGGACAGCAAAAAAAAACCCGCTTTTGTAGCTAGCCGAACTAAGCCAAACTAAAAAGTAGAAAATAATGGAAAAAAGCTTTTAACTGACATCAAGCACCTCACGCTTTTTTAGGGTTCCGTTGCCAAATGGCAAAAAAGGAACCCTTATAGATTCGTCATGTCTGTCTGTCCGTCCGTATGTCACAGCCACTTTTCTCCGAAACTATAAGAGCTATGCTGTTGAAACTTGGTAAGTAGATGTATTCTGTGAACCGCATTAAGATTTTCATACTAAAATAGAAAAAAAAAACAATAAATTTTGGGGTTCCCCATACTTAGAACTGAAACTCAAAAATTTATTTTTCATCAAACCCATACGTGTGGGGTATCTATGGATAGGTCTTCAAAAATGGTATTGAGGTATCTCATATCATTTTTTTCTAAACTGAATAGTTTGCGCGAGAGGCACTTCCAAAGTGGTAAAATGTGTGTCCCCCCCCCCCCGTAACTTCTAAAATAAGAGAATGATAACACTAAAAAAAATATATGATGTACATAACCATGTAAACTTCCACCGAAAATTGGTTTGAACGAGATCCAGTAAGTACTTTTTTTTTAATACGTCATAAATCGTAAACCGCAATGTACCTTTTATTCAATCAACTCAAATATAAAAAAAAAACATTTATTTCAAACAAAACCTTATGTACATAAACCGAGGATACCTACAGGTTTGAACGGAACCCTCGGTGCGCGAGTCCGACTCGCACTTGGCCGGTTTTTTTATTATTATCTACTTTTTAGTTTGGTTTACTATGAAATCGTGTTTTTAGATTTTTAAACCATTTTTTTTATGCAGCAATTCATTTTCATTGCAGAAAAATCCAGGCTATATTATCATGTATGGACAGTATGTGTCAAAGACAACGGTGCGCGGCGTAACTGCCTGGCTTTAAAAATAAGTAGAGGTAGAAGGGTAGAGGTCGTGTAAGGGAATAGTATAACTTACTTCTTCAACACGTCTTCTTGTCTCTTCCCCTGCCGCTGACATTCACGCGGCTCCGTGCCGGGGTCGGCAGGAGTCTCCGTGGCGCAGTACTGAGCGCTAATGTAGCTGAGACGGCTGTTACAGCGGGACATGTCCTAGAAATTAAGTATGGTGTAATTAGATATGGTGTATTAGTTTAGCACCTTGTCTTATCAAGTCTCACCACCAGTCTTACCAAAGGGTAAAGTGTTACCCGATACCTTAGGTATAGTAAGAGATCCGGCTGCAAGATTGCTACTTTCATAGAGTATGCAATTAACATCTATTAAGCTATTGCATAGCTTCTATCGAGGGCCTTGAGCGCGGGGACCGAATCCAGAAATTCCGTAACGAAAAAAAACCTCACGCTCCCCACTCCGACGGGCACGGAGGTGTGGCTTGAAGGCCGTGCATTATGCTTAGATCTTTAAAACTACGCAACGGATTTTGATGCGGATTTTTTTAATAGATAGAACAATTCAAGAGGAAGGTTTATATGTATTTAACATGCATAATATAGTAAAGAAACGCTGATAATTTTAGGGGTTTCTAATGTGATGTCATAAATAAGCTCATTTTTTTACGCTTACATTGCGAACGCTGGCTGAACCCTACGAAATAGATCAAAATAATGTACTACAGTATTCTACACCTTAGAAAGGTCTACAAAAAAGTCCGCGATGGTATATGTCTACCTCTAAGGGACAACCCATAGTAACCATTTTTTTCCTTTGCTTTTTACGAGAAATAAGGGCTTATTTACGAAGCGATTTTAACCAATACAGAATTAATTCTTATCCAATTAGGTACCTTAAATACATTGTGCATTTAATATAGATCAATATGATCATTACAGCATGTAATTCAAATGAAGATCTTAGAAGATATCAGAGATTTAAAAAGCGGGGGCAGTAACTTCTCATTTATTCAATAATAGAAAAAAAAATGTTTTCTTATCGGTCAAATAAAAAATAAATAAATAATTATAATTGCATAAGTTGATAAAAAATGCTATGCAATAGCTTTACCGCGGCAGTCCCCGAGTGCCACACGTCAATTTTTTGTATATACAATTATAAATGGAGGAATATATTTTTGCCGGCGTGCCAATCAAAATGTAGCCGCTAGTATTTCTAATTAAAATAATATTAACTGACATTTAAAAAAAAAAGTGAGTGAGCGTGTGTGTGTTTGTGTGTGGGGTGTGTGTGTGGGGGGGGTGTATGTGTGTGTACGCGTGGGGTGTGTATATGTGTGTCTGAGTTTTTCAAAAGTTGATATACACAGTATTTGATATCACACACGCGTTTGCAAATCTACCACAAGGGCGGTGAAAGTGTTCACTGGGATGTGGACTTGAAGAGGTCAGACAGGCAGTCGCTACGTCGCTGACCCCAACTTCATCATCATCATCATTTCAGCCGAAATATGTCAACTGGACATACTTCACATGACCTCCCACAATTTGCGGTGGTTTGCCATTATCGCCACGCCACGCTTGGCAGGCGGGTTGGCGATCGCAGTATGGTGGTAAAATGTATAGAGAACGCTGCTGCCCATTCTGTAGTAAGTCCCTTAGTCGCCTTTTACGACATCTGCGGGAAGAAATGGGATGGTGCTATTCTTTATGTCCGGCACCACACAGAAAACCACCACCAAACCCCAACTTCCTGCCAGGGTCGCGAGATTTGCTCGAAATAGTTACCGTGGCCCTGGCATTTAGGTAACTGAAGGAACACGGGTGGGTTTTAGTCAGTAAAAGTCTGACATGCCCTCCCGCTCCGACCAGAGCGGGAGACGTCATTTGATGATTTCCCACACACTAAAAAAAAACCCCAACTTAGTTGGGATAGTAGAGGGGGCGTCCATTAATTACGTGAGGTGTACTAGGGGGGAGGGGATCAAGCTAAATCTTTCCAAATCTGACTTAGGGGGGAGGGGTGGTCTTGGCAAATATCACGTAATTATTTTTCTCACAGAAAACGGTGTAAAATTGCGTGAAAAAAATATTTCTTCATTAAAATATGGCTAAATCTGAGACAATAGTACACTGATAAAAAATTTACTTGACTCAAGGGAGAAAATCTTGAACCAAGAATACCATTTTGAAGAAAATGATATTCTTGAGTCAAGAGAATAAAATCTTGAGTTAAATTCATGGACTGAATTAGAATAAATCTTTTCTTAATTTTTGTTTGATGAAATAATGAATTATTTAATTTTATGATTGTGATTTTAAATTACGATAATATTCACAAATACTAGTCTTTGCTAGTCTTCAATAAAAGTAATAGAACAGGTTGTGTTTTTGTTTTTTTTTTTTCTCGATAATCCAACACGTTTACAGCCGAAATATAAGTTTTGAAGAATCTCGCGTGAGATTAAGAGAGGGGGGAGGGAGTGGGTCGAAAAATTCTCAAAAATGGCTCACGTAATTAATGGACGCCGCCAGATCATCATTTAGCCTTTTATACCAATTCAGACTTACCACCATAATGCTGAACATGATCTTCGCGATAAGCGGCTCCTTCATATACACAATGCCACATAAAGCATCTGGGTTCTGTTGCATCTGTAGAACTCTGGCCGCGTTGTTTCTTTGCAGTCTGGTTTTACCCCTAAAAGACCAACATTATACTTACACATTAATTTCATCCATACTTAGTTTATTTATTAAAACTTTATGCACAAGTAAAACTACTGTACAAAGGCGAATTTTCTACCAGTCAACCTTAGGGTGATGCAGAAAAAACATGGCAGGCGCAACATACGCACACCACACCGCACCTTGTCATTTGAATTATGTCATAGTAAGTCAACTAACTTTATTTCAAGTTCGTTTTTATATTTGGAGATATAATGGCATCGTGTTTTGTTTCTTTTTTAATTATTGTTTTTTTTTATCATTTAATTGTAGTTTTAGGTATTGTGTTATATCTTTTGTGTGCAATAAATAAATGTTTTATCTATCTATCCATCTAAACGGGATAGATAACTAGAAAAAGAGAAGAATACTAGAGTTTACGTTTGCAGAAGCGTAAAAATAGCAGTCACTAGATTTTCAACCTACTGCTTAGCGCCGAGAGTAAAAAACCGAACAGTGTGTATTTTAGACCCGCTGGGATGTACTTTGTTGGATTCTCAATGCTCGGTTCAACAGAAGGTTGAAAATCCAGTGCGCAATAAAGTCCCGCCGCGATATTTTTACGTGTAACTAATATTATTTTATGCGAATGTGTCTGTCAATTTGTTACGTCCACGGCTAAACCAATATTGGTGATAATTTCAAGTCCATGAAGACAGCGAGTCTAACGCCACTAACCATACACAAATGGAAGTTCCTAACTGATACTGAAACCTGAACTAAAAGAAAAGTATAGGTATATCTCATACTGACAGACCGCGCAAGAAAAAGACAAGTGACGCTTTAGGACTGTCAAACTAAATTACATCTCGATTGCCTCCAATTTGGCGTGATCTTAAGAATGATGAATTTAGTTCGTCGTAGTGCATCATCATTTCAGCCGTAAGACGTCCACTGCTGGACATAGGCCTCCCCCAAGCTCCGCCACTTCGATCGGTTTTGTGCTTCCCGCATCCAGTGGATTCCTGCGGTCTTCACGGGAGCATCGTTCCACTTTGTGGGAGGCCTTTCAACACTATGTCTTTCAGTACGCGGTCGCCACTCTTCCTTCCGGCCCCATCGGCCATCTGTTCTGCGAGCAATATGCCCTGCACACTGCCATTTCAGTTTAGCAATTCTTCGGGCTATGTTGGTTACCTTGGTTGACGAGATATATTAAAATTAAAATAATAATAAAGAATACTATACCTCAGTCTATATCCGGAACGCCTTGTAAACCCTATTAGACCTCTCTGTTGCACCATAATTTCGTTGCCACGAATATCCATTCCACATACACGAGTATCCATCTGAGTATCCGTCTTATTTATGGAGTTTTCGGCTTTATCTGTAGTATCAGTCTCACTTAGAGTAGTATTCGATGGGCTATTTGAAATATCATTGCTAGTATCAGTATTTTCCTTAATATCCGTCTGACATAGTTGAGTATCCGGATTGTTTTCATCGGTCGGAGAGCCAAGGTCTTTTAAATTAGACTCGTAAGTGTTAACTCTATCTTGTATTTTATTGCCTAAAGTCGTGAAATCACATTGTTCAATATCATTTAACATTTTCTTTATGTTTTCTTTATATATAGTATCACAACCAACGTCACCAGTCTCATTGTCATTTTTAGTATCCGTCGGAATATTACCAGTATCATGTCTAACTAAATTCTGGTTACGAGTATCCGGCGGTTTAAATGTCTCTAAAATCTCAGCGAATCTCATTATTTTCGGTGACGAGAAAGTCTTAATTCTTTCCCATTCGTTTTCAATTTGGTCGAATAGTAATTCGGTGTAACATCTAATTTTTATAAAGACTGTGGTACATAAACACATTAGTATAAAATGTCTTTCGTAAGGTATTTTAATTTTTAGTTTTTCTAGCTTTATTAGTAAACATATAGCTGCTTTGTCCGCTGCGTAGGGGCCTGAAATACGATAAATGATAATGTAACATCAGGAAGGGGTGGGCAGTGCTTAATAATACACCCACCAAATTTTCATGCCCAATTAATGGCGTAATGTTATCACTTCTGGGAAACGGGCCTCTCTGAGAGATGAAATGGGCCGTAATACACCACGCGGGCCCAGTGCGGGTTGGTGGATGTCACATGTCTTGGAATTTTTGGTTTTAGGGCATGCCGGTTTCCTCAAGATGTTTTCCTTCACCGTTTTGAGAGCAGTGGTGATGAAATTATTCAAATAATTCATACAAAGTAAAGCGCCTGACTGGGTTCGAAACATTGACAACTTTATAGAAAATAATTAAAGTGTATTTCTGTCACATAAATGATTTTTACTTTTTTTCTTATTTCCAGAGCGAGATCTGTGGTGGCCCAGTGGCATTGGCCCCGACTTACGAGTGGCGGTGGGTAGTGGGCGGTGGTCGTGGGTTCGAACCAAATCAGACACTGTGTAAAAAAATAATCCCCACTACTCTCAAAACGATCTTGAGGACTCTTGTTTAAACTATGACATGAATATATACTCTGAGGAGTATAATATTATTTTTATTTTAATGATTTTGAATGTGAGGACTATGTAGGTGATGTTTGTTTTTTTATATGTCACTTACTCATTTGATTTTTAATGATATTCTGGCAGTTTGAGTACTTAACGCGGCCTACCAAAATGTCCTTTCTTTGGTATTGTTCGTCGAATCGTTGTGCTCCTTATGTTCTGAGTTGAGCTGCAAGATTACTGAGGACCATGTACATGGACATGGTCCTCAAATGATCAGACCAGGACTATTTCTTGATTTTATATACACATTGACATTGATGAATTTTACTTATACAATGACATGAATATTTACTTTTAAAGTATTATATTGTTTTAATTATTGTAAATGTGAAGACGAAGTGAGTGTTCTTTTTTTTTGGTTTCCTTTTCTTCTAATTTAATTTTTTACATTGTCTGGCAGTTTGAGTAATTTGTGCGACCAAAATGTCCTTTCTTTCGTATTGTTCGTCGAATCATTGACCTCCTTAAGTTCTGAGTGGAGCTGCATGATTACTGACAAATGCGTGCACTGATTGGACAGGTCCACTCAATCTGTGTGTTCTTTCCTTAAAAGACCACTTCAGACACCAATCCACATGGTCTTCACATGATCTGATTAAGATTATGTCTGGACTTTAAAAGAGACTGTGACCTCTGAGTTTATTTCGGCGTTTCTTCTCAGAGTAGTCAGATAGGAAATGCCGACCTCATCTAGTTTAAAAAAAAATATGATTGACGTGTAAAGTGTTTGTACAAACCTACTTGCAAAAATAAAGTCATTTATCATTTAACGGTGAAAGAAATAATCGTGAGGAAACCGGCAATCCTAGAACCAAAAATTGGAAGACATGCGACATCTACCAACCCGCATCTATCGTCCTAGATGGTAGATTACGGCCCACTCCCTCAAACCGTGAGGAGGCCTGTGTCCCAGCAGTGGGAACGGTATAGGCTGATTGTGTATTTACTTATTTCCAAGTTCAGTATGTTTATAATTTATTTAAGGAAACTTACCTAATTGCTCCAAAACATATAGAAATTGTTTGAATATATTCTTAGGGTCAATGGTGGGGTGTGGAATGCTCATAAATTCTTCATACATCTCATCTCCATATATCTCTGTAGGGTCGTGTCTGAAAAAGAAAGGTAATGTATAAATAAAATAAATAAATATCTTTGGACAACCAACACACCGTTATCTGATCCCATAATAGGCAGAGCCTGTACTATGGTAACCAGACAACTGATAAACATACCTATATATTTGTAAATACATACATATTATAGATAAATTACACCCAGATTCAGAACAAATGATCGTGCTTATCACACAAATTGTTTTTTCCTGGGTGGGAATCGAACCCACGACCTCAGTCTTAGCAGTCAGGGTCACTAACCACTAGACTAACAGGCCAGTCGAACAAACACGTGACAAAAACGTACGTAAATGGTGAAAAATCTGACAAGGTAAAACAAGGTTTATGTTTTTTTTATCCTTTATTAAAAATAATTCGACCAAATTTCTTTTCAATCATTGTATCTGGCTTTCGTAGATTACACGAAGGCATTCGATAGTATTAAGCACTCAGTTATATTCATATCCCGAACTAAGAACTCCAGAAAAATTAAAGTACCATACATCAATCTCTTAAAAAGCATTTTTCGTTGTTATAGCTTCTTTACCACCTACAGGTGTAACTCTTAAAATATTTCGTGTATGAATAGATACACCTTATATATCGGAGAAAGTAGTTCGTCTGACAATGAGAGTTAGGCTCAGTACTTATTGTGCATGGGAACCCGTCATCTACTTCTGCGAAGCAGTAATTCTCACGAAAGAGGAGGTGGATCGCGTGAGGAAAGAGGCAATCTCTGCGCCCTAATGCCTCTAGCCACCGCAGGAGGCGCCCCGGGCGTCGGGAGTCCAAAGAAGACTGTCGGGCTCAATGGATAGCTCGCCGCCCGGTAAGCACCAGGCCCGCGTCGACGGCGCGTAGTGTTCCACGCGCGCCTCAAAGAGATGTCAGCAGTAATTGGAGGGGTCCGTTAGAACCGATGCCTGCTAGGGTCGCGAGATTTGTTCGAAAGAGTTACCGTGGCCCTGGCACAGGCAACTGATGGAACATGAGTGGGTTTTAGTCAGTAAAAATACTTTCTTAATTTAATTTAAGACTTACCGATGATCCTCAATAAAATTTAACGCGTCTTGAACGGTTACTCTCATGTATTTCTCTAGTTCTATGTACATTGGAGGTAGTTTTTCGTCTGAGGGACGCCCGGAGTACTCGATGATAAGTTCGCGTGGTTTTGCTGAGGATGATATTCTGAAACCAAAATGGGAATCAATTATATGAGGGGCTTTTCTAGTATTTGCAAGCGCTCATGCTGAGCATGAGATCCTGGGTTCAATTCCCTGTTCGGGCAAAGCGGTATAGGGTTTCGGAATCAGCCTATATTGTTCCCACTGCTGGGACACAGGCCTCTTCTCGGTGAGAGGGAGTAGGATGTAATTTACCAACCGGGCCCAGTGCGGGTTGGTAGATATGACATGTCTTTGAATTTCTTGGTTCTAAGACATGCCGGTTTCCTCACGATGTTCTCCTTCATCGTTTTGAGAACAGTGGTGATGAAATTTGTTTTGTTTTGTTGGTGAGAGAACCGATACTGTTCTGCTCAGTATGTTCACTGAACTCCATGTTTTGCGAGACCGATGAATCTACTGTGCAGGGGTAGACAGTGTGTATTCGTTATTTTTACTTTTAATTACTAACATTAGTTATAAACAAAATCCTTGTTACTAACAACCTTGCCTTGCCTATGGACTTTGTTGTCTGAAATAAAAGTTTTTTTTTTCTTATAGCGCCTGCCTGGGTTGCTGGCTGATCCATTATGGGCCAATGCCCATAAACAATCAGCTATTTTTGTAATTTTGCCGTTAAATGTAATTTAACCTTCGCACATCGAATGACTAAAACTTTTGATTTGCTCTTTTTTTACTGTAAATTGCAAAAAAACGTAAGAACATTTGACTTTCGAGGGCTACCCTGGCGCTGACGATGACGCTTTTTAAAATAAGGTCCAGAACAGCTCAAGATCCAAGATGAGTGAAAATAAAAAACACCTTTGGCCTACAGTGGGACAATACAGCTGAAAATAAATTAACCCATTAGAGCCTAGTGTTGCCATATGGCAACGTGGGTCAACTATCCACTTTACGGATCATATATCATAAACTATAGGCCTCAGTGATTCTTTGTTATTGTCAACTTGTAAGGAGATATACTAGCCTTCGAAAAAAAGAATAATCAAAATCGGACTACTCTGTATAAAGTTATGCGTGGTTATACATTACAATCAGTGAGTGAACAATCAATCATTCCCTGTTTTCCGACCCTTAGGGTTCGATTTTGTTTTCCAAATTTATATGGGACCACCTTGGGAGTATACCCTTTCTAATAAAAAAAGAATTATCACAATCGGACTACTACGTAAAAAGTTATGCGTGGCCATACATAAAAAAAGATATACGCGTCGAATTGATAACCTCCTCCGTTTTTTTCGTCGGTTGATAAAAAACAATTAGTCGTCAGTAGTGTTTACGTTTGATGGAAGTTGTGATTTCATTTATTGGACAAAAAAAACTCTAATGGGTAAATAATCCAGGCTCTAATGGGTTAAATAATGTACACTCACCTCTTGCCCCCATCAATATCTTCAGCCAGATCCATCTGGCAGCACAGCTCCTGCTCCAACTCCTCAATTTTCCACTCCAGTTTCTCATACATGTCGAAGTCATCGACATTCTCATACAAACCCATTTCTTCATACTTTGTTACTGTCATCCTTGGTAAAGCTCCTGATGAATGATAAATATTTACATAGTATAAAACAAAATTGCTTCCCGCGTCTGTTCAATTAGATCTTTTAAACTACGCAACGGATTTTAATGTGGTTTTAATCAATAGACAGAGTGATTCAAGAGGAAGGTTTATATGTTTAACTAGCTTCTCCGCGTCAAATTTTTGCTCCCAATGTCGCATCGAATTGCCTGCCAGTTTTCGACCATTTTTCGTTGCTGCTCTGCTCCTTTTGATTGTAGCGTTGTATAGCCTTTAGCCTTCCTTAATAAACAGGCTACCCAACACTAAAATATTTTTTCAATTCCAACCAGTACTTCCTGAGATTACCGCGTTCAACCAAACAAACAAACTCTTCAGCTTTATAATATTATCTTTACATATACAGGGTGATTGGAAGATGGGTGCAAAGCTTTAAGGTGAAGATAGTATAGACAATTTAGAACCATTTAAGCCATGGTTGTCTTAGACGAAGTCTTACCAAATTTTTTTAACCAAATTTTTAAGTTTTTTTCGGAAATTCTCAAAATTTAATGTAAACTGCATAATTATGGCCAAATTGAATGATAAATGAATTATTTTTTTATTTATTTAATTAAAGTAATGTGTAAGCAACCAAGCAAAACATGTTTTAGGCTTCTGTGTCATTAGACATTTTTTTTTACAGATATTTAAAGCTCAGAAAAAATAAAAAATTTGTACAATACGTCTTTTAAAACTTATTAAAAAAAAAAAACGGAGGGTGCTTTTTTTGTTCAAACCTTTTTGAAGACATGCTTGATAATCGCTCTTTCTTTTGAGGTATCATTTATGCGGATATCTTACAAATTATTGAAATTAGGACCTACAAACCAATTCGAGGGAGAAATTTTAAATTTTAGGCAGTCTAACAAAACACAAAATTTTTGCTTAAAAGAATACTTTATGTGCTCGAAATGATAACATTGTTCAATTCTAAGAATTTTTGGCACATGCAGGAACCAATTGAGGGGAACCCATTGAGGGGATTCTCTAAACAATGGCCACCGAACGCGGTGCGACGGCATTTCCAGGTAGAACGCCCAATGAATAGCAAAAAGCGATAAGAGTTGGTTTTTACAGCAAAATGGTCTTAGTTACTGAGGCAACAAAGTCGATTTTCTTTAGTCAGGGTCAGCCGGTCTGTGATGAAGCCGTTACATCTTTTACTTATTAGTCAAACTACTGCCTTTGTGAGTGGACGTTGTCGTGTTGATTCACAATTTACCGTGTTCAGTTGTAGCCCTTTGCGTTCCTGCACGTGTTGTTTGCGTTAGTTTTGAACTTTTTTGTTTCACCGTGTCCAGTCGTAGCCTCGCGCTCCTGCACGTGTTGATTTTTGACTTAATTGTGTTGAGTTGACATTTAGTGCGCTCCTACGCCGTTTTTCTTAATTGTTAAGTGACTATGGCTACTTTTTCCAATCAAGAATATGCGGATATCGTATTTATGTACGGTAGAGCAGACGGCAATGGATCTTTGGCGCGACGGATGTATCAAGAGCGCTATCCGAATCGCAGGATACCGAATGTCCGAGTGTTTTACAACACGTTTCGTCGTCTTGCCCAAGATGGGTTTCACCGCGTGGAACCTGGAGTCAACCCGGGCAGACACGAAACTGCCGTCGACGAAGACATTTTAACAGCATTTCAAGCGGATCCTACTACCAGTACTAGAGCAGTAGCTCGAAATTTAAACATTTCTCAATGGAAGGTGTGGCATACAATGCACCAAAATGATAAGTATCCGTTCCATGGCAGGAGTGTGCAAGGTCTAGTAGAGCAAGATCCTCAAAGAAGAATTCAGTTCTGCCGTTTCCTCCTCAACAGAGACATCGAAGATGCGTGGTTTCTGAAATCAATCTTGTGGACGGATGAAAGTAAATTTTCAAGGGAAGGTATTACAAACTTTCACAACATCCATGAATGGGCCGACGCAGACAACAATCCACATTTTAAGAAGCAGGTGTCATTTCAGATGAAATTCTCTGTGAATGTATGGGCTGGAATAATTGGCAGAACATTGATTGGGCCCCACTTTTTGCCTGATCCATTGAATGGCGAAAATTATTTGCAATTTCTGCAAATTGATTTACCACTGCTGGTAGAGGAATCAGGTGTCCCGATCTTCGAAAGAGACCGAACAGTCATCTTTCAGCAAGACGGCTGTCCAGCGCATTGGGCTTTAAATGTAAGGGAACACCTCAACATTTGCTTTCCTGATAGCTGGATCGGCAGGGATGGACCCATCCCTTGGCCCGCTCGCTCCCCAGATCTGACCCCGTTGGACTTTTTCGTGTGGGGCCGGGCCAAGGAACTGGTGTATAACAACATAGAAATAAACACTAGAGAAGAATTGATACAAAGAATAAATTCAGCGTTTAAGACAATGAAGCAGGAGATGATGTTGAAAATAACGACTACAGAAGTTAGAAGACCGGGCCGTGCTTGTATTAGGAATCACGGCCGTCATTTTGAACATGAAAAATAAATAATTTTAATTCAAATGTTGTTTTAATTAGTGTGCCTAAAATAAAAAAAATTCTCCCTCAAATTGGTTTGTAGGCCCTAATTTCAATAATTTGTAAGATTCTTTTGAGGTATCATTTATGCGGATGCATAAATGATACCTCAAAAGAAAGAGCGATTATCAAGCATGTCTTCAAAAAGGTTTGAACAAAAAAGCACCCTCCGTTTTTTTTTTTAATAAGGTTTAAAAGACGTATTGTACAAATTTTTTGTTTTTTCTGAGCTTTAAATGTCTGTAAAAAAAATGTCTAATGACACAGAAGCCTAAAACATGTTTTGCTTGATTGCTTACACATTACTTTAATTAAATAAATAAAAAATGAATTCATTTATCATTCAATTTGGCCATAATTATGCAGTTTACATTAAATTTTGAGAATTTCCGAAAAAAAAAACTTAAAAATTTGGTTAAAAATATTTGGTAAGACTTCGTCTAAGACAACCATGGCTTAAATGGTTCTAAATTGTCTGTACTATCTTCGCCTTAAAGCTTTGCACCCATCTTCCAATCACCCTGTATAATTCTACTGTACGTGTGTCACTGAACTCCTCGTAAACGGCTGGACCGATTTGATTGATTTTTTTTTTATGCATTTGGGTTGCACCCTGGATGGTTTAGATTCACTATTGGACCCGGTAGGTGGCGCTGCTATCGTGTTCTAGGAAACAGGGCAACGTCTGTACGTTCAGCTAGTTATAGTATATTTATCTTAGAATAATAACTAAAGCATAGAAGGAGGGCTAAAATAGCAACTGAACTCAATATACTTGCTTCATTTTGACCCATGGAGCCGCTTCGATGTTAGAGAAGGACATCTATACAGAAAACGTTTCGAAATTTCGTTGGTTGTCACCTTTTTGTCACTCATTATGTTCAGACTAGTGACGTGACCTACAAAATTTCAACATCGATAGAATTTACAATGCATGTGTGAATGTATTTTTTTTATGCATATCATAGTAATTTCTAGGTGCCTCGGTTATAATTACAATTTATACATTTAACATCTAAATCGTTTTTTTGAAGTTCGTTCAAAATGAAACTACTTTATTAATAAAAGTAAGTAAGTAGTTTCATTTTGGACGAACTTCAAAAACGAACGATGATTGATGACGAACTATCTAGTTCGTACTTAGGTATGAACTAAATAGTTCGTCATCATCATCACTAAAGTCCTCCTTGGTTCCCTACAAATTTTTATTGTATCCAAGTATTAAACCTGACCCGGCTACCCCCGAATGTATTAATTGCAACAACGTTAAACCAACGTGGGAGACTTCGGTTTTACGAATGTTTTTAGCAACTCTTGCTTCAAATTACTTCTCATATTTATTTGGATTTTAGACATTTAAAAGATTATTATCAATTTCCACTTTGTATCCTACAAAGTGGAAATTGATAATAATCTTTAATAAAAGACAAATAGATGGATGGATACTTTATTGTTTGCACACCATAAAATACAAACCGACCCACTAAACACTGAAAAATAAAAACGTTTTTATAAAAAAAAAAACAACCGACTTCCAAAAAAACACTGCATTGTGAAAAATTACTTGAAAAATTAAATTTCGGAAGTTGGTGGCGGTAATTTTTTTTTTATATTACTGCCCTTTAAATAAAATAGTTTTTGTGAGAAAACTACGCACCTTCTCATGAGGCTGATTCGCCTGTTTTGTTGAATAGTGAATTCTTATTGTTATATATATCTGACATATAGATTTGACCAGAAGATTTCGATGATTTTCAGCAAAATCTTGCTCTAAACAATGCTGAACAAGATTGTGGAAAACGCTTGATACTGCATATGTTGAAAACACTTTTTTCATCATCATCATTATTATTTCTTTACGACCCAAAAACTTTCCACCGGCCTTTGAAATTTGCTCCCGTATAATCTTCTCAGTAGTTTTACAGATGTTTATTACACATTTTGATGGTTTGACTAGACCTCCTCTATCTTTAACTCTTTTAAGTGACGGTCTGGAATCTATATCACCACATAAACTTTCCATGCATATTTCGCACTTTAAAACTTTTTTCAGCTTTCTAACCACAAAGCCTGCAATGTAGTGAACCACATCTACTGAGTATTCAGTAAGTTGAGACGATAATAAATAATCATGGTCTAAATCGACGATACTTAAAACCGCACTTGTTGGCTCTATGATTTCATCGCTCATAATGCGTACATTTCCACTGCTTTTGTTAATTGAATCTACACATTTTGAAGCAGTACAATTCAACACTGTGATTTTTTCAAGCGGTACGCAATTGCCATTGGACCCATCTTTGAATTGAGCGTGCACCAAAAGTCTTTTGTATGCAGCTTGGAATATACGTGCAGACGGATTATTATTATATCCGCATTTAGATCTTATGGCACCAAAAAATTGTTCCAAATGGTCTTGTGACATCTTGTATGTACACAAGTATTGTAAAGAATTATTTTCTACGACGTCGTGATACATTTTCAATAACGATTTCATGCATACAAGAAAGCCGGTAAACCCAGTTTTTCGGTTGGAGTTAACAACATAAGTGCCGTCCATAAGTTTTAATTTTTTTATATATGAAGCAGCTGCCTCAAAGAAGATCTGGGTTTCCTCGAGATTAAAAGAAGTTAGTGCCTTTTTCCATCCTTTGCTACGCATGTTTCTACTGTTAAAAATATCAAACAGATTATTAAAAACTCTTAGAAATTTAATTGTTCCGCTGCAGTCTTCAAAGCCAGGAATACAATTTTCTTGACAATACTGTAAGGCATCTGCAACTGAGTTGCTGAATAATTGGGTTGCAAGACGGACCTTCATTTTTTGTCTAATGTAATGAACATGATCTCTTTTAAGTTTATTACCTAGATGTAAACCTTCATTTTCTTGCAGCTCTAAAAGCTGCTCTATATGATCCCAAGATATTGTTTGGTTATCTGCATCTATAATTTTTTTCTTTTCTCCTATTGTATTCCGTACTAATTTTATGTTATGGCAAGGGTCTGGCCATAAATATATATCTGAACCGGTACACTGAAATGAGACAGAGCCCGAGTACATGTCAGATCCTAAATGAGTGCACATTGCAATATTGGTTGCCGCTCCATCAAATGTTAAGGATACAACTTTCACACCACATTCATGTAATAGCTGAATGCATTGCTGTACGAGCATTGATTTCTGCTGAGCTGTGATAGACTTAATAAAAAAATAGCCAACGGGAATTTTCCACGTGTCATTCAGGCAAGTAACCATAAATGTTAAGGCTTGGGTAGCAAGAGGCACTGCATCTGATTCCAGGTCGTATCCAACGTTCACATATCCATGGTATTTATAATTGTAGCTATCCCATTCAACCATTTTTCTAATGGCCATTTCATCAATTGCTAAAATACAAAATAGGGTTTTAGATGGGTGCTGTACTACTCGGGAACGGATTGCATCTAACGCTTCTGTAGTAAAACCGGGATTGCAATTGAGGGATCGGTACCAGGTGGAAATGGTTTTAGGGTGTGGTAAGGTATCTTGAAATTGTTCTCGAATATACGTATATGCTTTTGGCGAAAGATAATTTAAAGTTACAGCAAATTTCTTAATTTCCAGACTGTACTCCTTAGACAAAGAGTCACCTAGTTGTTTTTGCAAAAACCGTTTGATAATATCATTTTTATTTATCTTATCCAGCATAGTTATATATTCAGTTTCAATATTTTCTTGTTTTAATTTTTCTATTAAAATACTGTAAAGGTTTTCATTTTTTTTCCCTAATCGTGAAACTCGTTTAGTTAACGTGTTAATCTTCCGAAGGCGGCGTTTGGATATCTTTTTGACCCTTTCAAGTTCTTTCTCTAACAGTTTAATTCTTCTTATATAATTTATTTCTGAATTTGTTATTGTCATCTGTGTCGAGGATTCCTAAAACAAATAGTTTTCAATGATAAATGTAACATTTTTAAGTTTTAATTTTTATTTAATGTAGGCAGGCATGTCTTACCTGACTTTGGTGTGAGATGATTTCACAAGATGTCAACGTTAGCGGCGATTCATTAATCTGTACCGAGGTACTAGGTCCTGGTTCAATTTCCATTGCAAAGGGATCCTAAAATTTATATATTTATAAAAATAAATAAATTTGCGCACCCAAATGATTATTTCCGACAGAGATATTTAGAGGAACATGCAACAAATGTATGCAACATTATGCATTGTGTGTGTTATTACATGCATTATGTGAACCTATTTTTCACCTTATGAAATGTTATACCTGTCTTCCTGTAAGATATGTGTTAGGTTGCTGTCGATGATGAGTGGTTCCTTGAATCTGCAGATCTGCGCTATGTCCTTCTTCGCAGACTTCCATAAGTACTTCCTGTAATGTAATACAAATTTGAATGGGATACTATTTATTGCAAATAAAATCAAATTTCTAATTAATATTATTAATTAAATTATAAATAAATCATATTTATTACTATACCATTTCATCTGTTCTATCATGTTCGATAAACAACGTAGGAACAGCATCTTCTCTAAGTCGTCTCCATTTCGTTTCATTACATACAAATGAATTTAAAGTAAAATGCTTGGAGCATATGTGACTGTGCTTTTTTGGAGTCCAATTTCGTCTACCAATACAATTTACCCATTCATTTTTTTTCACAGTTTCTTTAGGAAATCTGTAAAATAAAAGTATCGACAACATTATTTACGTCACTATGTATGATCAAGATAACCTCAAAACAGTTTCCGAATATTCGCTAATAACTTCAATTGGAATAGATATTACGTCTGGTTTCCGCTACAAAGTGATTCAGCAACATTTGTTATGTATTTAAATTCGTTCATCAGTTCACATTCAACAAAAAAAATTGCAAAATCTTACCGATGGAAGGTCAATATTTCTTGTTTATTTTCTTTGCGCGATGAATGGGACTTGCAGCCCCCAACCACACAAGACATTGCTCCACAGCGTCCACACACTCACTATTTGTAGTTAAACAAAGAATTCGTGCAATCTAACAGTACAAATTTTACTAAAATATCGCAAAAACATACCCAGATTACAACAAACGCATAAACAATGAACATGCAAACAATTCAAGTAGTTCAATGAACGAACTGTCAGGCATTGAAGCAAAGTACTATCAAATTTAGCCGGGTTGAATTAGAACCAATATAACCAAATGACAGTTCGTCTTGTGAAATGCCAAAAAGTAAAACAAAGAGTAAATCATTTATCTCTTTCACACATCCTTTTTCGTGCCGTAAGATAAAACGAGTATAAAAGTAGTTACAGAATTCATTTTTTAGCGTTCCTTCTATGCTTTAGTTATTATTCTAAGATATTTATACTATGTAGTCAGCATTTACCTTTTACATCTATCTAACATCTACCTAGCCTGTTTTGTATTGGGGTCAGCTTCCAGTCTAACCGGATGCAGCTGAATACCTGTATTTTAAATGGAGCAACTGCCTATCATTGTGGCTCTCACAATGGGCCTTATAAGAAGGCTGAAAGTCACCCAAAGGGCAATAGAGAGGGCTGTGCTTGGAGTGTCCCTACGGGACTGTATCAGAAATGAAGAGATCCGTAGGAGCACCAACCGAACTAAGACAGCCCGAAGAATTGCCAAACTTGAAGTGGCAGTAGGCAAGGCACATTAAATAAATAATAAATATCTTAGGACCACCAACAGACCGTTATCTGATCCTAAACTAGGCAGAGCCTGTACTATGGCAACCAGGCAACTGATAAATATACTTATATATTTCTGTATACATACATATTATAGATAAATTACACCCAGACACAGAACAAATTATTGTGCTCATCACACAAAGATTTGTCCTGGGTGGGAATCGAACCCACGACCTCAGTCTTTGCAGTCAGGGTCACTAACCACTAGACTAACCAGTCAAGACACATTGCTCGCAGAACAGATGGCCGATGGGGCCGGATGGTTCTAGAGTGGCGACTCAGCGTACTGGAATACGTAGCGGTGGGATGTCTCCCACAAGATGGACTGATTACCTGATGAAGTCCGCAGGAATCCACTGGATGCGAAAAGCACAGAATCGGTAGAAGTGGCGGTTCTTGGGGAGGCCTATGTCCAGCAGTGGACGTGTTTCGTCTGAATCTGTCCTCCACAACCCCGTCCAAAATTTAATTCTTATCTTATTAAATAACATACATTCACAGTTAGACAACGTACAACCTAAACCGCTGTTTATGAGCAAGATTTGCACAGGAGATTCTGAACAAGCACTGACGGCCGAGCGATTTACTGGCTCTATTGAAAAAAGGACCGCAATACCATAGCCTAAAGTCGATTTTAGGACCTGTTACCCCTCCTACCAAGGTCACGGATTTGTTTGAGTTACCGTGACCCTGGCACAGGCAACTGAAGGAACACGTGTGGGTTTTAGTCAGTAAAAGTCTGACATGCTCCACCCAGAGCGTTTATCACCTAAGAATATATGTGGAATGCAATAAAAGTATTGAGCGGAAAACGTCATTTGATGATTTCCCACTCAAAAAAGAAAAACGGTCAACACAGACAGGACGGAAAACACCCGACGCGTTTTACTAGCTCTATTGAAAAAAGGACCGCATTACCATAGCCTAAAGGAGATTTTAGGACCAGCTAACACTAGTCACAAGTAAAGTAATACGATACTTTAGAAGTGCGGGCGTCCCAAAGACCCATTTCGTTGTTCTTCCTGCTCTAATTAATATTTTATTATGGATATAATCGTAACGTTTTATGACTTTTCATGAAATATGATGATTATATTATTATTATTTATTATTTATACGAGACTTCAACCACGTAATTGCAATATATATATTTTTTTTATCTAAATTTACCTCAGTCGGTATCTTCAGCGCTTCTAGTGTTAAACGCAAATATTCCTTACCTGACGGTTCATCCACGTCTTTCTCTTCCGCAGATTTATCTTGCGTCTCTTTCTTTTTCAGTAAAGCTGTTTGAGCGTCCTGCGTCTCTTTCTTTCTTTGGCGATCCTCATCTGCCATCTCTTCTTCTCTAGTTTCGTCTTTCGTTTCTGTGTTGTCTTCTGCTTCGGTGTCTTTTTTATTTGGAGCGAAAAGAGGGTAGGTTAAAGCTAAGATTGTGGGTTGGTCTTCTTGTGGGCATTGTTTGTAGCATTTCATTATCTGTGGACAAAATAGATCATAATTTACTAATAAATCCGATAAATATGACAGATAAAAGAACGGATATTTAACACTAATAAGAAAACTGTAAAGTTTGATGTTTATGACGTTCACTGTCCAATGACTCCAAAGGAGTCACATTTGTACCAAACTCATACGTCCACCCATGACTCTAGTAGGAGTCATAATACAAAAGTAAATTTGAAGTTTTTTTTTTTGACTGGACGTATGAATAAGAGGAAAAAGATTCTCATGGACGTATGGTTAGATGACAAGGTTATCGAAAATTTAAAAGAGCCGCCATAAAATGTTTCCAGTTAAATGTTTTAGTTAGGGCGAGATTGGTGCCGATTCTGTTGTTACAAAATTCTCTAAACTAAACTAAAAATCACTAAAATTTGGTTTATTCCTGTCAAACGACGATTTCCTATTCTGAAATAGACTAAAGTGACACAGTGTACAAATAAAAACTCCACGCATAGCCTATCATAGCATAGACTTTGAGCCTTCTAATAAGGCCCATTGTGAGTGACCAGTCGAACACCCAGGATACTGCGATTCATGGTTGGCTGGCAAACTTCGAGCTTGAACCTCTGCTGAAGTGTTACAGACAGTTTTGGGCACCATTTGTGAGAACGGGCAGAATACATTGTCATCATCATCATCATTTCAGCGGAAAGACGTCCACTGATGGACATAGGCCCAATTTGAGGAGGTTTGCCATAATCGCCACACTTGGCAGGCGGGTTGGCGATCGCAGTATGGTGGGACAATGCGTAGAGAACGCTGCTGCCCATTCTCTAGTAAGTCCCTTAGTCGCCTTTTTTTTTTCAGGATGGGAAATCATCAAATGACTTCTCCCGCTCTGGGCGGAGCGGGAGGGCGTGTCACACTTTTACTGACTAAAACCCACCCGTGTTCCATCAGTTGCCCATGTGCCAGGGTCACGGTATCTCTTTCGAACAATCACGCGACCCCGGCAGGCATCGGTCCTAGCAGACCCTTACACTGCTGCTGACATCTCTTTGAGGCGCGCGTGGAACACTACGCGCCGTCGACCCGAGCTTAGTCGCCTCTTACGACATGAAATGGGATGGAATACATATGAAGAAATGAGCGAGAATACATATGTCCATAATTCTCCGTTTGAGACATAGTACTAGATCTCCTTAACATAGACGTATATGCAAAAAAAAGTCTAATTGAGGCCCCCTCCTATTAGAAGTCCTTTAAAAAAAAATCATTGTTTGTTAATCCTTAAAAGCACATATGGAATGCTAGAAAGCATACTTACATACTTTTTTTTTCTGGGTGGGTAATCATCAAATGACGTCTCCCGCTCTGGGTGGAGCGGAAGGGCGTGTCAGAATTTTACTGACTAAAAACCCACCCGTGTTCCTTCAGTTGCCCATATGCCAGGGCCACGGTATCTCTTTCGAATAAATCTCGCAACCCTGGTAGGCATCGGTCCTAGTAGATCCCTTCAGTTTTGCTGACGTCTCTTTGAGGCACGCGTGGAACACTACGCGCCATCGA
The DNA here is from genome assembly GCA_932294355.1 of Aporophyla lueneburgensis. Classification (NCBI taxonomy): domain Eukaryota; kingdom Metazoa; phylum Arthropoda; class Insecta; order Lepidoptera; family Noctuidae; genus Aporophyla; species Aporophyla lueneburgensis. The sequence goes on from OW028756.1 coordinate 11,610,949, forward strand.
CACTCCGCAATTGAATACTTACATACTTCAAATCTTCATCCCTGTATATTAAATGACAACTATCCACGATGAGCACGTTGATATTACACATCTTCAGCAGTTGCTCTTCTAAGATCTTCTTCAGCACTGAAGATGTGCATATTAGGACCTGGAAACATAAACAATTATTTTGAAATTATTATTAATTATTTTGACATTACTTTTATTTATTATGAAATTACTATTAATTATTTTGACATTACTATTTATTATTTTGACATTACTATTTATTATTTTGACATTACTATTAATTAATTTGACATTTTTAATAATTATTACCATAATTTACGAAGTAACAAAATGTAAACACGGCTACACATCAACCTATACATTTCCAGTTTCAGTTGAACTCGCATTGTATAGATTATTCGTACGATGAGAAGTCAGCTTATACTGGAAATGTGTTGGTTGATTTGTGTCATATTTTTCTTTTTTGTAATCTTACCTCCTTCGTCTCCAGTTCAGCGGCCCAGTCAACGACATCTTCATACGCTTCTGCTGCCACCGTGCCCAGGTCAGTCAGTATCTTCAGCTCGAAGGCCACGACTTGGACCCTGGTAGCGCGAGCTAAGTAGACCGAGCGCTTCTTGCCGTCTTTTAGAGACCTGAAAAAAAGGGTTCAATTCATAATGATCATCATTTCAGACATAAGACTCCTCCATAAGACACTCCTGGTCATTGGCTTCCCTCAATTTGGGGGCTTTGCCATAATCGCCACGCTTGGCAGGCGGGTTAACGATGGCAGTATGGTGGTAAAATGCATAGAGAACGCGGCTGCCCATTGTCTAGTAAGTCCCTTATTCGCCTCTTGCAACACCCACGGGAAGAAACGGAGTGGTGCTGTTCTTAACGTCCGGCAACACGCGGAAAAGAAGAGACTCAATTAAACTAGCAAAATTCAAATGTCTTTTGGGCTAATATTGTCTGTTTTTAAGGGTCATTTAACCACCATACTGCGACTGCGATGTTTAGGAACCTTTCGGAATGTCTTTTGAAAGTTTTTCCGTTTCATTGTTCGATCCCGGTATACGCAGCACACCAATCTCTCGTAGAACCTAATAGGTCCTGCCAGGGTCGCGAAATTTATTCGAAAAAGTTACCGTGGCCCTGGCATATGGGCAACTGCAGGAACACGGGTGGGTTTTAGTCAATAAAAGTGTGACACGCCCTTCCACTCCACCCAGAGACGTCATTTGATGATTTCCACCCACAAAAAAGGTAAAGAAGACGCCATATTTTAATCTCCTATATAAATATATTTTTTCTATTGTCCAGTCTACTTCAATATCACACAATAGAAAAATTTATAACAAGAATTATTACATTAGTAATCCTATAAGTGAAAGTGTCAAGAAGCTTTCTGAAAGCCTTATAAAAGCATGAAAATAAAAGAAAGGTTTGATAGATATTCTCTCGCATTATTTTCTTTGGTGTATAGAACTAAGTGACATGTAAGGGCGACGCTTTGTCCTCGTCTTAGGGTGATATTATCTCTACATCTATACATACTACATACAAATAAATAAAATTTAAGTGTCTGTTTGTAATTTCAAATTAACAGCTTTCACTAAATGCATACGAAAGTAAATACGGTACTTACACCAAAAAATCGTTTTTTTTTTTTTAATTTTGTCTGTCTGTCCTGTTTGTTCCGGCTAATCTCTGAAATGGCTGGACCGATTTTGACCGGGACTGGCAGGTAGCTGACGTAATATAGGAGTAACTTAGGCTACTTTTATTTTAGAAAAATACCTGCGTTAATTTCCGACATCCACGCGTACATATAAAACAAAGTCGCTTCCTACAGTCTGACTAGTGATGTTCCAGATCGTTAAAAATGTATATCCGCGGATACGTATCCGAATATTTGGTGTCAAGATCCACGGATCTTAACTTTGTTACTCAAACGACAGTTGACGCCACTTGACGCTTTGCTTGACAGGACATGTGTGTCGACTTGCATGCATTACGCGGGTCTTTCTTTTGTTTTGTTTTATTACTAAACATTTGATTTTAAGAAATAAAAAATAATCTGACTGGAATTTAATACATATTATATAGTTTTTCATTGCAACCTCCACTGCTCAACATAGCCCTCTCCCAATTTTGGGGGTTTGTCATAATCGTGGGTTGGCTATCGCAGTATGGTGGTAAAATTCATAAAGATGCTGCCCATTCTCTAGTTAGTCTCTAAGGCGGCCGGCCCCTAAACGATCAATTAAATTGTGCAATATTACGAATTGTGCAATATTATTGACCGTATAGGGTTAATATTGAAGATTGTGCAATGCTGGAATAAAAATTTGAGCATGTTTAATTTTTATTGCACCATATTTTTCCATTGCATCGTGTAGGGTCAGTATTGCGCAATATTTTAGTATGTGTTTTGTGTTGAACGAACTAGAGATGGGTCGTACTAGGTAAATTTTGTACTAGGTGCACCTAGTCCAAGTCCGTACAAATACTAGATCCAAATACCTATTCCACCTAGTCCACCTAGTCCATGAAATACGCATACTTTATAGATGCTTAGTCTTTGCGTACCACCGATACGCGTAGGTTCTTACGTCAGCAGTAATAAATTGTACCTTCATAATTTCCGCAGGCTTAGGACTATCAACGTAAAATTAAAACATGTTGGCCTTTGTCCGTAAAATGATCACAAGCGACACTTCTTTTTTTGGGAGCCATTTTTTAAAACAAAACTTGAGAGGTGTCAAGGGACACCCGGATGGAATGAAGTTCCTTTCCAGGATTCATGGTTGTTTTTTTTTTAAATTATTTATTATGTACAAAAAACCTGTATACACTCAACAAAAGTATTGTCTCTCTCTCTCTTTCTCTCACTCTCTCTCTCACTCTCACTCCTTCTCTCGCTCTCTCTCTCTCTCTCTCCCTGTATCTCCCTCTCCTTCTCTCTCCCTCTCTCTCTCTCTCTCTCCTACGTTCCAAAACAAAGTATATACAGTCGAATTGAGAAACCACCTCCTTTTTTTTAAGTCGGTTAAAAAGTGTCGTTACAACTTTTTCTCTTAATTCCGTCTAGCCCCCTTTCGCAACGCGTCATAAGGAACTTCGTTCCAATAAACAAATTAATTAATGTCACAATAAAAATAGATCTAAGTTCTTAATGATTTATCAAAATTTCGTTACAAAAACCGATCACTAAATAATTCCGATAGTACGTGTTTGCGACGTCGAGTCAAGCGAGATCACATTTGCATGAGTCCGTATTTGATACTAGATTGCATCATCATAGTCTTCATTAGTATCGAGTATTGTCAAAGTACCTATTCTATAAAATACTCCTATTCCGGACTAGTATCGAGTCTCGAGACTAGTCCGACAGACAGGGATGGAAGGACTGCGGAATAGTGTAGTTAAAAAAGGACAGTATATATTTTAGCACAACACAGTGCGTGTCATGTTACTTTTATGCCATTGAATTAGGGTTCAAATTCAAGTGACTGACACACGAATGATTTTGTCAAACATGAATGAGCTATGACTATGCTGCTATATCGCTTCGCCGCGTAGTCGGTACTTTTATTCGCGCGGACCGCGGCGCGGGTGCTGTGTACTGCGTAGGCACAGTGAGACTAGGTGGATCTAGTATTTTAAAAGTTGGAATAGGTGCAACCTAGTCTCTTTACATACCTATTCCCTGTACCTATTCTAGTATATACGCCTCATCTCTAGAACGAACGAACGTACACGGGAATTTCTGCCGGGAAATCAGACGCGTCGCTTGGGTTTTTGTTATATTTTCCAAAAACTGAACTGTGATGAATTTTACGGCAGAAAGTGGTTTAGTTTTGTGTTGTAAACTGTATGAATACTATTCTCAGATTGAACACGAAAACATCGTGCAGTTCGTATTATTGTGCAATATAATTGATCGTTTGGATTCAAAGCGCCTCTCAATCTTATTGTAGTCGCTTTTAACGACACCCACGGGTTGAATGGCGTGATGCTATTCTTTACATCCGGCACCACACGGATAGATATTATATGTAATTCATTATTAAAATAATACATTTTCCTTTCCAAACTAAAGCTATGCAATCATGACAAACAGTAAATTATAAAACCTTAAGACGCAGTGATTGCATTCGAAAGCTTCACACTTCACGATTCTTCCTTTTCAATGAAGGTGCAGTACCCAACACCATGTCAGCTAGTGTATAATACGTGGGCGAATCCGCTTGCAAAAGCTATTACAATATATTTCTAGGATCAAATATTTCATCTGCATATTTTATATTTTAACTCGAAGACAAAGAGGACTTGCTCACCCGCGTATCTGATAGGCTTTCTCGTACAGAAGGCGCACCGGAATAAAGCTAGCGTATTCCACGGCGAGGATATTCTTCGTGGCGGCGGCCGCGGCGAGTCGGGCGCCGCCCTCGGCCGCTGTGAAGCGGGAACAGCACCCTTCCATCATGATGGACTGGAAATAACAAGGATTATATTCACTAGTGTTTGCCCTGCGGTCGAAATTCAATCATGTTTTAATGTATAGGTACCTAATGCTGTCGAAAATATTAGCTTTCTGCACTCCTTCTCTATATCTTATATCTTTCAACGAGCAATTCTTGTATATATATATAATATGTATATATATAATCTGAATCTCGGAAACGGCTCCAACGATTTTCATGAAATTTAGTATACAGGGGGGTTTTGGGGGCGATAAATCGATCTAGCTAGGATTCATTTTTATAAAATGTCGTTTTATTCGTGTTTTCAATGACCAACTTTATCGATAATCAACTTGAACTTAAACTTATTATTTTAAACACAATTTACCAAAAAATACCGAGCAAAGCTCGGTCATCCAGATATTAAACTTTAACTGAAATTCATACTCTTCCAACTGTGTAATTTTCCTAAAAAAAAGGGTCCAAGTTTTTGCTTCACGATATATTTTACCCGACTATGACGAAGCATAATGAAGAGCTATGATTTTGACTGGTATTTCATAACTACTTGTCATAATTTGATCTTTGGAAGGGTTTTGATCATCCGCAGGTTATACACTATGTGACATGGAATGTGGCGCCCTCTAAAGGACATAAAGACATGAACTAGAACTATTTTTTTAATGGTTCCGTGTTGGTTTCAATTGAAATGGCTAATTAGTAAAGAAAAAAATATAGTTAGCTAACCTAAAATTGATTGAAATGAAAAGTAAGTTCAAATCCCCCAACCCAACTACTAAACACTCACACTCTAAGAAGCATGAAGCAAAAAAATATTCTCATCTAAAAGCCATAGTCGTATGCCACCTTTCCTAACAAAACACAAAGTAGTCTAATACCTGTTTTCACCAACAACTCCTAAATTTTAAATATCCCCTAAGTTAGGTTCTGATTGGAGTGTATGAAACTGGCCACCAAAGAAAAAAAATTATTTTCTTTTCTCGATCTTGTCATATAATAATACTTAAATGTTAGGCTAGAAGCCTCTTGGAGTTTTTTTGTCTCTGACCAGCTGTTTGTCGTACCAGCAATGTCTGTCTGCGCTATGTCATACTACTAACTCTATGTCTTTCGATACCCGGTTGCCACTCCAGAACCTTTTGGTCTCATTGGCCATCAGTTCTATGAGCAATATGCACTGCCTATGGATCTCTTATTTCTGATTCACATAGGTCAACTACAAGTATAGCACTCCATTACTTTTGGAATAACTTTTAAGCTTGTAACAAGCCCTTTGGTATGAAATGAAATGTTTATTTCTGTAAGTAGATCTTATAAAGACACTTTTACATGTCAATTTTTTTTTTAAACTTGATGGTTATTCTTCTCAGGGAATAGTCAGTTAGGAAATGCCGGCAGCATTTCCTAACCTACTATTCCCTGAGAAGAAATGCCGAAACAAACTCAGAGTTCATAGTCTCTTTTAAGGTCCAAATATTATATTATTAGAATTTTATGTGAGTCTAACCATGTAGGGCAATATCTGGAAGAGCCTTTTGAAGAAAGAGCCATTACAGCTTTGAGCTGACCTGTCCCAACGGACGGCATGTATGTAACAGTCATTGTGTAGCTCAACTCTATTTTTTGGTAATAGGTAAAACGGGCTGATGTCCGCAACTCCACGTCTGAGCACATATTTTTTTAACACCAAGACTTGCCTAGTACCTATGAAACCATTTCTAGAGAACATTAATTACTGTTGCTTTGGCAACAAATAATAACCACTTAAATGGGTATGTGGTGGTGAATTTTCGGTCAGTGGGTGGTCTTAGGTTCGCATAAAAACAAGTATTTTGATTGTTATTAGAATTATCCAAGATATATAATGCTCAACGTAATTGGAATCTTATTGAAATGTTACTTTAAATGGAATTTATTCAACAAAAATACATTCAGTTAATAATTGGCATCAATTGTCTGTTTAAATACTTCCAAGATTATTAAAAGACTGTATAACTGAATATTTACAGAAAAAGAATCGAGGTTACCGAGAATTTCAATTGGGCATAAAAAACTTATTGAATACTTACGTCTTACACACTCGATGGCTGCTAAATCGTAAAATACGAACACAACACTTCGTTTCTACGAAACAATCAAGAAAATTGTTATTAGAACACTGAAATATGATCTCAAAACGCCGACACATATTTTTGATCACATATTCACTCCAATACACAAGTTTTAGCCAAAAATGGCAAGCAAATATTGATTTCAATTATGTTTACCGATAAGTTGTGAGCGCATAATATGTCGGAGCGATGAATTTATTCGTTGTTCTATTGTAACAAACAATAAATCGCGACAGCTTCGCGACCGGAGATCGCGAATGCTAGGCAACTGCAAAATGCGAATTTGAAATGTCAATTCCATTGTCAGTGTCAAGTTGTCAACCACAGAACAATTACTCCTAGCGGAGGTGTCAACTGACAGTCAATTTTTCGCAGGCACGCAAAAACGTGTTTCCAGGCTAAATAATGGACGAGTATGAACGAATCTTGAAATACTTTCGCAGATTAACTTTTATATTTATTATTATTATATGTTGTTAATACCTAAGGTAATTGTCTTTAGATCTCAATATACACAGCGGCAGCTCTGTCCGACGCGTAACCGCGGCTGTATCAACCCATGGGAAATGGCGCAGCAGCGATTCACGAACGGACAGTCCAGCCTGCTCGAAATTAGAGACAGGATACTGTTGTTGCTCTCCCACACCCTACTTGACCCCACGTGCAAGGGAAGCACAGCGCTTACGTATCATGGCAAAGAAACAATCCACACGCACTTAATCTTTCAACGTAATTTTCACCAACAACCTTACAAGACGTCCGAATAACATGATGCACATTGTGCACACGCACGTATCAAAGACCGACGTGAATATAATAATTTGGCATCTTCTAGTTAGCCGCTCGACTTTAGAGTCAAGATTCTTTTTGGAGTAATTTTGTTTGTTTATAGAAGTCTGGATGACAATTTATAATTGGTCATTTGGTATCTTGGAGCTGATTTGATGATGGAACCACAACCCAGGTGCGGTCCGAGGGAGGGGGGTCCTAGGAGTCGTGACCCTTAGGACCCCTTACTAACTTTAAAATTGTTCTTACTTGAGCCACGGAGACTCCGATGGATATTTGCAAAAAGATTAAGAATAAATGCAATCAAGAGCAAAGGGACTACCAGAATCAACAAATTGTAGACTGTAATACCAAAAATTAAAATGTCATATTTTGTAAATTAAACCACCCAACCCATAAGATCTGCGTCCTCACCTTCCGCCTGACGCAGGTTCTCACCGGGCATGGTTGCTTCGGTGGGTGCTTGTTCACGATAAAGCGGGAGGATAGGCCCGGGTGTTTCCATTGTGAGGATCGTCTAGAGGACACGGTGGAGCATACGGTGGAAGCGTGCCCTGCCTGGGCGGAGCACCGGCGTGTCCTCGTGGAGGCGATCGGTGGCGGCGACCTCTCGCGTCCGGCCCTGGTGTGAGCCATGGTACGGAGCGAGAGGGCATGGCAAGCCGTCACCTCCTTCTGCGAAGCAGTAATGCTCGCGAAGGAGGAGGCAGGCCGCGTGAGGGAGTGGCAGTCTTTGCGCCGTCACGTCCCTAGCCGCCGCAGGAGGAGACGCCCCGGGCGTCGGGAGTCGATAGCAGACTCCCAGTCACCGTAGGCGCGAGCTGGCGGCTGGCGAGCATGGGTAGCGCCGCCCGGTAAGCACCAAGCTCGGGTTGACGGCGCGTAGTGTTCCACGCACGCCTCAAAGAGATGTCAGCCAAACTAAAGGGGTCTGATAGGACCGGTGCATGCCAGGGTCGCGAGATTGTTCGAAAGAGATACCGTGACCCTGGCACATGGGCAACTGAAGGAACACGGGTGGGTTTTAGTCAGTAAAAGTCTCCCAGAGCGGGAGAAGTCATTTGATGATATCCCATCCAAAAAAAAACCCATAAGATCTTCTCTTAAAAAGATTGATATAAAATATTAGCTTTTACCAGCGGTTTCGCCTTCGCGAAGGTCGGAAACTATCCCGCGGGAACGTACTATCGGGGTAAAAAGCAGGTATGTTAGGGAGCTCCGTAACCGTAACCGACACTATCGGTTATCCGATATAAAAATTTATCCGTAACCATAACCGAATCCGAAATACAAGTTTCGGATAATAGCGGATTTGTTATTACATTTTTATTTTAGGTAGATTAGATCATCATCATCATCTTTGCGATGTCCCGGTTGCATCCTTTCGGAGCCCGGGGTCCGCTATCTTGCTTTTAGCTCTCCACTTCGGACGGTCTTGTGCATCCCTTAGGCCTCCCCCCACATTAGGCGTGCGCGATCCTCGGGCGTGTGAGTAGCGCGAGCGCCGCGCGCGCGCCGCGTGAGCGTCGCGTTTAGCTGCCCTGCGGCGCGCTCGCGGCGCACCCGCGGCGCGCTCGCGGCGCGCACCCGGCGCTCGCCTTGGCGTTTAACCCCCTTCAGCTAAGTCAGTCACAATTTGGACAATTTTCGTTTCAAAATCCACACTATCCACACTAATATTATAAATGCAAAGTAACTCTGTCTGCCTGTCTCGCTTTCCTGCTAAAACTACTGAACCGATTTAAATGAAATTTGGTACTCAGATAGCTTAGAGCCTGAGAAAGGACATAGGCTACTTTTTATTCCGTGACTTTGTCTGCGTCCGCGATAAACGACATTTACGCAGAAGAAGTCGCGGGCAGAAGCTAGTCTTTTATAAATAAAGTGCTGATTTCTTCCCACACCTTTTTTTGCAATACGATCACTATACTCCTTTGTAGTCATGTCCCATATCGCAGAACGATTCTGTATTTCTAGGATAAAGCTTTCGATATTAATTTCACTCGTGACTCTATTTTTAACGTGTGTCAACACAACACTGCCCACCATGTGACTGACCGAAACAGTAGCAATATACAACAAGTTACCAGAATCCATAAGGACAGAGAAAAAAAGCCATCTATTTACTGATAAATTAAAAAAGCTGCTGTTAAGCAAATGTTATTATAGCGACAACGAAATTTTAAATGATAAATCCCTGAAATTAGTTTAGAAAAGTCCAAAGCATGTATTTCATCTATTTTTAATTACTATTTTAGAATAAGTTACATTATAAGATAATCAATAGGTCCTCCTCTCTACCTACTGTATTTTCCTTTGCTGTGCCCGACAGGGTCCACAATTGTTTCTAAATAAAATGTTTTACCACCTAAGCATTGTGGAATGCAATAAAGTATTGAGTATTGTAGCGGGCGAAGGGGTAAGAACGCGACTCGAGCGCCGCGTGCGCGCCGCGAGCGCGCCGCGAGCGCGCAGCAGGGCAGCTAAACGCGACGCTCACGCGGCGCGCTCGCGATGCGCTCGCGACGCGCGCGCGGCGCTCGCGCCCGAGGATCACGCACGCCTAATGTAGGGTCAGCCTTATGGTGAGTTTGTTGGTACGCATGTCATCCGCTACGACGTCAAGCCAGCACTTTTTGGGTCGCCCCTTCTACAAGGACCCGGCGGAGGCGGCATGGCCAGACATTTGTTCCCCACATAGCTAGCCGGTTTCCGTAGTACGTGCCCGTACCAACGTAGGCGACACTCCTGCAATTTGTCTGCTATGTCACGGATATGAAGGCTGCCACGAATGCGTGAGTTCTTGACGCGGTCTCTCCGCGTAACTCCGGACATCCAGCGCAACATTTTCATTTCCGGTAGATTAGATAACACTCAATATATATTAGGTCTTTACCTATGAAATTGCCGTTCTGCAGTACTGGCCATTTCAAATCAAAATAATTTTTGTTTGTCTAAGAATTCTAATTTCAAATTAATTTTATTTTAAAAACATGGAATTCTTTTCCCAAAAGTAGTCATTTGTTTATTCATTAGTGTTACATTTTCATCGCATTTCAATCTTTTTCATCATCATGGGTACGTTAAAAATTCGAGTCATTATGGAATGTGAGTACCGTCGTGGCAGCAACGCGGCACAAGCGGCACGCAACATCAACGACGTTTACGGAGCTAACACTACAAACCAACGCACCACCTGTTATTGGTTTGCTCGCTTCCGTTCTGGAAATTTCGACCTGAAAAATGAACCTCGCGGTCGTCCGAAGACTTTGGTCGACAATGACGAATTAAAGGCGATTGTGGAAGCTGATGATACACAATCTACGGCTGAATTAGCAGCAGCTTTCGACGTTAGCGTCAAAACAATATTGGTCCATTTACGTCAAATTGGCAAGGTAAAAAAGCTTGACAAATGGGTGCCCCACGAACTCAATGATTGCCAGCGCGAAGTACGCGTCGATACGTGCCTAGTAGGGCTTCCAAAATTACGGAAATGTCAATTACGTAACTAATTACGCAACTTTTTTCTCCAATTCCGTAATTCCGTAATTACGTAATTTTTCCTATTTTTTTTAAATTGATTATGAATTTTTGTAAATATTGTAGATAGAGTATCTACAATTTTTACAGTTATCTTTTACTATCTCAAATTCAAGGATGTATCAAAATTAACACAATATTTAAACAAAAAAAAATATTTATTTATTTTATTTTTAATTTTTAGAAAGCTTACAGACTAATAACATTATAGTAACAAGAATATATAACTAAATTGCTAATAACAAGCCTCCACAGATAGATACAAAAAAAACAAAAAACAAATATTAGTTCCATGACAAAATAATCTAACACTGTACTGTCAAATTATTGATTCATTTAAAGAGGTGGTTAATTTTATTTAATTGTTATGAATTATTCAAGAACTTAGTTAAGTCAAACCATTTTTTATCGTCCCGAATATAATCTTTCTTCTTGAAAATGTGATCTCATAAATGACAAGGCATTTAAAGTTTTGTCACCTAGGGAACTTCTTAGTTTATTACAAAAATATCCGGCGGATGAAAAGGCTCGCTCGGCTTCAACACTTGTAAGCGTTATCGAAAGTAAATAATTATACGCTGCAGTCAAAAAAACTTCGCGACCGCCGCCAGCGCTGTCGTAAATGCACATTTCTACCCTAATAATGGAATGGAGATCTGTGTTTACTGTTGAAATTGTTTTATTTACAGTCACTTAGTTTATTTCTTTGTCTAACTGTTGTGCGATTGTCAACTCCTCGTCATCATCGTCACTGGTAGCAATTGCGTCCGATGCACTCGGTTGTGGTTGTGAATTAGTGCTTTTTTGAGTAGAATTATATTTCAACCGTTCCAAAAGTTTCACTATGTACATTCGTATATCATCCGACGATGGTTTCGTGAAATATTCTGAGGCAGCTGTTTTAAAAAATTCCTCATTGTTATGCAAATATTGCAAAACACCGAATACATTTGTTCGCCTTTCCTTAATTCTCTTTCTAAGAGATGTGGCTACTTTTCCACTGAGATCGTTTGACTGAAGATTAAGTTTCTCTAGCATGAATCGAAGCGCAGCGTCGGCCGTCAATAAGTTTGAATCACGGCGACATCGACATAATGACAAAACTGTAGTTTTTATTACATCCAAGCTGTAATGAATGTCGTGAAGGTCTTGGATCTCTTCGTCTGTAAATTTCGCATTTGATTTCAAATCTAATAACGCCTTAAAAACGCATGATTTTAATTTGAGAAATCGGCCTACCATATCTGATAAGCTGTTCCATCGCGTTTTACAGTCTAGTATTAGGTCAATATTTTTACCATGTTCTTCTAAAATGTACTTTTGCAACAAGTCGTTTTTCAAAGGGGAGTTTTTAAACGATTTTATTAGATCTCTTAATTTTTTTATAGTGCCTTTGTATAAAAACTCCGATTCTGGAACTCTGGTCGATTCTACAATAAACGCATCCTCATCTTCTTCAATTTCCTCTTCTTCTTCAGCGCCGGTATTTGAGACATCCTCCTGGACTTCAGGTTCTGGAGATTTTTGTGTTTTATATAAAACATCCTGCACGCGTAGCATGACCACCGTAGAAAAGGGTTTTATCGACGGAAGAATAGATAAAGTAACGTTTCGGGTACACAGTACGACAGCAGCAAAGTAGAAAAAGTCAGCACTTTTGACATGAAACATCTATAGGCGAGGATAAACCTAAATTTTGGCGTGGTGAGCGTGGCCACGCACAGTGGCCCATACTGAAAATTAGTGGACTTAGGCAACAAAGTTTCAATATCGATGCGATTTTTTTTTATGTGAAAATTAACATATTAATAATACGTTATTTTTGATTATACCATATTTATTTCGTTTCGTAAAGCATGCTTTATAAATATTACTTTTACAAAATATTTTTTTTGCTTTGTCTTGTGTCGCAGGTTCGCTAGGTTCAGCTACACTTCCCAAGGTTAACCCTTGGATGGGTGACCAATTAATTTATGTGTGGCGTTTTGTCGCAGGTTCGCTAGGTTAAGCTGTACTTCGCAAGGTCAGCCTTTGGATGGGTGACCATTTAGTTTATGTGTGGCGTTTTGTCGCAGGTTCGCTAGGTTAAGCTGTACTTCGCAAGGTCAGCCTTTGGATGGGTGACCATTTACTTTGTGTGGCGTTTTGTCGCAGGTTCGCAAGGATAAGCTGCATTTCGCAAGGTCAGCCTTTGGATGGGTGACCATGTAGTTTTTGTTTTGCCTTGTGTCGCAGGTTCGCTAGGTTAAGCTACACTTCTTAAGGTCAGCCTTTGGATGGGTGACCATTTACTTTATGTGTGGCGTTTTATCGCAGGTTTGCAAGGTTAAGCTGTGCTTCGCAAGGTCAGCCTTTGGGTGGGTGACATTGTAATTTTTGTTTTGCCTTGTGTCGCAGGTTCGTTAGGTTAAGCTATACTTCTCAAGATCAGCCTTTGGATTGGTGACCATTTAGTTTGTGTGGCAAAATCTGTTCACCCAGTCGAAAGTTATGAGATAACAAACATAAAAAATACAGTCGAATTGAGAACCTCCTCCTTATTTTGAAGTCGGTTAAATATAATTCTGAGTCGAATCATGTCGAAGAGTAAATTTTATAAAAAGTGCAGTTGACTCTTTCTACTTTGCTGCTGTCGTACTGTGTACCCGAAACGTTACTTTATCTATTCTTCCGTCGATAAAACCCTTTTCTACGGTGGTCATGCTACGCGTGCAGGACTGCTAGTTGTATCCCATGAGCCATACACAATTGGTGGTGGCCATCAAAATTTCTACCCATTTTGACCATAACACTCGCTCCATCTGTTGTGAAAGCAATTATGTCGTCTTCCAGACTTAAACCGAAGTCACTCAAATGTTGCTGTAATAATTGAGTGCCTACTTCAGCTGGCATTGATCCCTGTATCCGTACAAGTCCCAAATTTTTATATTTGGCCATATCAAAGTCTTTATTGTGGATATTTATATTCATATACCTTTTATTACGGGTAGACGTCCACTCATCAAACGTGATAGTAAATCTTTTATTTTCAGACTTCATAATTTTCAATTGATTTTTCAATTTGTTTTTTGTGTTATCACTCTGTTTTAGAATTATCTGTGTTATAGTCGTAGAAGATTTCGGCACATCATAGCCAGAGTTTTAAAAAAGATATCTCAGATCTTCTGACGTACAAAATGTGCTCAATGGTATCCCATCCAATGCAGCCATTCTGGCCACTCGAACCTCCATATTTGAAAAATAATCAGTGAGTTTAATTTTCTTTTGTGAAGGTTCATTCGTACGTTTTCGTGTTTGAATTTGACCACTATTAGACGTTGATGTACTCGGGCTTTGCGACTCCTGCTGTTGCGGCATCTCTCCGATATGCTTGGCACGCATGTGAGTGTGTAACGCTCCAGTTGCGCCACCTGGAGTTTTCAATTTTTTTTTTTTGCAATGCTTACATTCAACACTCTGTCCATTATCAGCTCTCAAGAAATGTTCCCAGATAGAGCTTTGTGTGCGTTTGTTCAAAAACTCCTTGTATACAGTCTTATTTGAAGAAGACCTGAAAAAAAATAAAAGGAAGTTAGGTTAAAATGATATTGGTTAAACATAGTTGTCAACTCATTACAAAATAATGTAAACACTTATTTTGTAGCCAAACGTTTTTTTCTTCTATAAAGTGTTAAAAAATAACTGCAAGAAAAGTAAGAACTTGTTTAGTATTACAAATAAAAAATATTGGCGAAAAAAGATTTCAAAATAACAACCCGTTTCAGAGATTTGCAATATTTTCACTTCGCACAAAATTATTGAATATGCGCACTGTACACCGCATGCGCACCGGCGCCGGCGGACTACGACACCGCGGCCGCCTCGCCGCACGCCTGAGTCATTCACCCCTGCGACACGAATCGACGGCGCAAATTCGTAATCAGCTGATTCTAATTTTCCCATCTCATTTCACAGACTTTGGACTGGCAAATTATCGAAATACTTACAAATAGCATATTTTAACTGTTTAAATTAAGTTAACTCGATAACCTGGTATGTTTAAACAATTTGAATCAACCTATTTACAATTATTTAAAAATTATTTACAAATGGTCTTAATTTTTACCTTATTTACAAAAGGTGCTGGAAGTGTTCACCGTTTTGTCTAATGCATAAGTTAGCACGACGTATTACGTTTCCTTGCACTGCGATTAATGTGTCTCTGTCACTTTTAATTAAATCAAATGCACTTATTATACGAGTTTTTAATTCGTCCACGTTTTGAATGTTGTTGCCACTATGTCCATACACAGTCGTTGAAGTATTCCAGCACTCAATCTTCAATGTCACCTGAGAGTCGTGGCCTACTATTGCTTGATGAGGACGAAGCTGACTAAGCGCTGGTAGACTCCTAGGATTGTTTGGACAGCAGGCACTCGTCGTTGCTCACCATACACTTCACGGTAACGGTTACGTGCCGCAGCTAAACTTTCACCAGTCATAATGTAGCACACTACCATATCTAAGTACTCTCGATTGGAATACGTAAACGGCATTATTAAAAGTATTCGCGAAACTGCGCGAACGCACGTATTTGCCGTAAATGACACAGGGAATCACACCCGTATCGCGCGACGGATATCGGACGACTAAACGGATCGGGAAAGGGTAGCGAGGAGCTGCGGGAAGAGTAGTGGGCGGCGGGGGAACCGCTAGCGAGTCGCTCGCGCGCGGTACGATGGCCGCAAGCGCAGCCCTACGTACAGCGCACAAAAAATATTTTAATAAATTGTTTTATTTATGTGAAAATACTAAAATGCTCAAAAAAAAAATTTAAAAAAATTATGTGTTCGTTTTTCCATGTCGAGTAAGTGGACGAAATTCTTGCAGTAAAATTTTTAACACTTTATATAATAGGCGAAAGAGCATGCTTAGTTCATTCATTCCTGATTTAGAGACGAACTATGAGGAATTTCAAATTTTTGATAGGTACCGACCTTTTATGTTTTAATCAGTGTTCTTAATTAATATATATTTGGGAACCTAGATATTCTATAATCTAATCGGAATAAATACACCTTAAGAAAATGTTTGATTTACAAATTATTTTGTATGAACTATGCATGCTCCACGCCCCATGAGGTTTTTAATGCCCTTTTAATACTAAATAAGACTGATTTAAGTACTTACATCTTTGAAGAGATAATCCACACATTCAAATTTCAAAGTCGCCCACGATAAAGATACAACTGCTACAAATTGTTAATATTTGCGCGCATTTACCACCAACTTTTAATTAAGTATCAGATCAAGTGTCAACTGTGCCGAGAGTCTAGCGATGTGAACTGAACAACCGACAATTGAGCAATGAAACTACTTTCTTTTCAACCGACGAAAAAAAACGGAGGAGGTTATCAATTCGACGCGTATATTTTTTTTTTTTTTTTTATGTATGACCACGCATAACTTTTTACATAGTGGTCCTATTGTGACAATTCTTCTTCTATTGGAAACGGTATACTCCCAAGGTGGTCCCATATAAATTTGGAAAACAAAATCGAACCCTAAGGGTTGGAAAACAGGGGATGATTGATTGTTCACTCACTGATTGTAACGTATGAACACGCATAACTTTGTACAGAGTATTCCGATTTTGATAATTCTTTTATTGTTGGATAGGGTATACCTTGCCAAGTATTATTAGTACATCAAAGCCACAAAAAAATATAAAATAAAAACTTTTTAACAAAAAATTAAACCGCCGAAAAACTGAAAAGCATAAAATAACAAACCTTAAAATTTTGAGTCGGCGCTGAGAAATCAATGAACAAGGATCACTCAAAGCGCCGACTCATAATTTTAAGGTTTGTTATTTTATGCTTTTCAGTTTTTCGGCGGTTTAATTTTTTGTTAAAAAGTTTTTTTAGTTAAGAATGTGAGGAGCATAGTAGTTCCCCTAAGTTCCCCGTGGTCGTAGGGACTTTTCGTCAGGGACTCCCCGGCCTTGTCGACTCGCCAAGTTGATATATTTGAACTCTATTCTGTACGTCTTAGAACTATTTTTTGCAAAATAGATATAAAATAAACTGCGGGGAATACCCTATTTGTACAGTTTCGATGTAGGTATATAGTATAGTGTTGCCACATTATAAATGTGTACGTATAATGCTTTTTTATTGGTTGACTATTTTGATGGATTGATGATATTAATAATTACGTAAGTACGGAATTGACATCTTCAGTTACGGAATTGAAAATACTTTAAAATGAGTTCGTAATTACGTAATTACGTAATGGAAGCCCTAGTGCCTAGCACTGCTCAACAGACACACAAATGAAGGAATTTTGAACCGCATTGTTACCTGCGATGAAAAATTGATTCTGTTTGATAACCGCAAGCGCTCAGCAAGTTGGTTGGATCCTGGTTCAGCACCTAAACAATGCCCTAAACGAAAACTTACCCCTAGAAAAGTGATGGTCACTGTTTGGTGGTCTAGCGCCGGTGTGATTCATCACAGCTTCTTACCAAACGGGGTAAGCATTACTGCAGATGTGTACTGTGAAGAACTGAACTCAATGATGGAGAAGTTGGAACATCTCCAACCAGCATTGGTCAATCGCTCGTCTCCGCTGCTCCTGCACGACAACGCGCGACCTCATACTGCACAGCAGACGGTCTTCAAGTTGCAAGGACTGGGGTTGGAAGCTCTCCGTCATCCGCCCTACTCACCAGACCTTGCGCCTACAGACTACTACTTTTTCCAGAATTTGGATAACTTCTTGGCGGGAAAAAAATTCAATACCCGAGAGGCAGTACAAAATGCCTTTGAAGAATTTGTTGCCTCCTTGCCTCCCGTCCAGCTGATTTTTTTAAGAAGGGCATCAATAAACTGCCACTGCGTTGGCAAAGATGCATTGATTGCATGGGTGATTATTTCGATTAATACAAATAAAAAATTCATGAAAAAAATTCGTAAAATTTTTTCATACAAAACGGCATTTTCATAGGTAAAGACCTATTATTTATTATAATTTTTATTTTAAATAGCTGTAATAATTACTCACAGACTGATTGTAATTCCTACCAAATGGTGACATATAAATAAAACCATTTTATTAGCTATTTGTATTTTAATTTTAAAATTCCTTAAATATTTAATATCCTTAACCGAAATTATCCGAAACTAACAGATAATCCGAAATAATTTCATATCCGTATCCGTATCCGGTAGAATAATCATTCCTACATCCGTAACCAATCCGTATCCGAAATTTCATATCCATAACATCCCTAGTAAAAAGTACCCTATGTGTTAATCTAGGTTATAAACTCTCTCATCCAAACCCATTGCTAAAATTTATCAGGCTCGCTTTGCTCTCTCTTGCATTCTACATTCCCTTGATACTTGAGCTTTCCTTTTAGAACGATCAAAGAAAAATGTAACCTATCGGAGTGTGTGGAAAATTTTCGAGGTCGCATTGCTCGTTCTTGCATTCATAATTCTCATAGCTACCTGGGCTTTCCTGGCATAAACCGACAATGTAACTCCTATTTCTGATTGAAAATATAAACAAAACCGAACCTAAACCAGACGGGTTGTTATAAATTTTCGAGCTCGCTTCGCTCGCTCTTGCATTCATAATTATCATAGCTACCTGGGCTTTCCTGGCATAAATCGACAAAGTAACTCCAATTTCTGATTGAAAATATAAAAAAACCAAACCCAAACCAGGCGGGTTGTTAAAGATTTAGAGCTCGCTTCGCTCGCTCTTGCGTTCATAATTCTCTTAGTTACTTGGGCTTTCCTGGCATTAATCGACAATGTAACTCTGAGACTTCTGAGAAATTTCTGATGGAAAACCCAGTAATACTATCCGACCTGGGAATCGAACCCGGGACCTCATGCTCATCAGTAGCGCTTGCAGCTTCTAGACCAACGAGGTGATGTACCTTCCTAAAAATATTATTCAGTGCTCATGTTGACCCTCCCCAAAATCTTGGGCTGCGACCGCGCCTGCCACAACCAAGAGTTGGATGGTAAAAGTCCTGAGTAGCGTCTAGTAAATCTTTCGAGTTGGGCTCTTCGAGGCACAGTCTCAATTATTCATTCAACGAAGTTATGATTTGAGCTGTTTACTACCGCAATCACTACTAATCATAAGGCCGCTATCCCACTAGGCGTTTTACGAGCTTCGGCATCTCTCGAACGTCTGCGCAGCGTCAACGTTGCGCAGACGCGACTTTGACGTCGCATCGTCGCGTGACAAGCATTAACGTCCGATGAACGCGACGTCAACGTGCAAATGGCCGCCGGCCGTAGCTCCCGCCCGTACCCACACGGACAGAGCAGGACGGAGTGATTGTACCTGTTGCCAACAAACGCGACGTTAACGTTGCGCAGACGCGACGTTGACGTCGCGTTCAGCGGACGTTAATGCTTGTCACGCGACGACGCGACGTCAACGTCGCGTCTGCGCAACGTTGACGCTGCGCAGACGTTCGAGAGACGCCGACGCTTGTAAAACGCCTAGTGGGATAGCGGCCTAAGAGTCAGCGCACACCAAACTACAAAATGCTCGCGCATGCTCGAGCATTTGGAGTGCTTGAGCATGCAGGCGGCATGCTCGAGCAAACTCGCGCCTCCGTGAGCAAACTCCGTTGAAAATGCTCTGGGTTGCCAGGCGGGCGTGTATAACCAGTTTGATGGCAAAATCTGACGTTGGCAGGCGTGTTCAATACTGGGTGTTAGTGTAAACACCGTTATCCTTGAAACCAGTGATTTGGTTTCGTTAATAGAACGTAAAATCAATGAAAAAAAAAACAACTTTTTTTTTTAAAGAAAATCTGCATTTTTCCACAAGAATATTTCACCCTATGCGCGAGGGCAACAAACTTCGGGAACCACACCGCGTTGCAAGACGCGACGCCGACACGGGTCGCGACCCCGCAGTCAGTCAGCTGGCAGTCTCGCTAGCGATCGCACGTAACGCCGCGTCTTAGCGTCCGTCGCTCATTTCTCGCGCGTGAATTGAGTGTGTTACAATGTCTTACACAAATGAACAGTGCACCGAAATGGTTCGGCTTTACGCCATTGCGGGTAATAATCTGAACGGGGCGCGTAGGATGTACGCAGAATTGTTCCCTGGACAACCTGTGCCAAACCGTGAAACGATGTTGGCGGCGCGCAACGTACCTACGGCCAGTTCACTGTGCCGGCGGTTCAATTTTCAATGTTTCCCACTGGACACTATGGACAATAATACTCTCCTCATCGATCGTCAACATCCATATCATTTCAACCGGTCCAAGAACTAAATGATAACGATCGCATACCACGGATGGTATTTTCGCAGTGGCTTATCAATAACCTCGATAACAACAGAATGTTGGACGGGGAACCCATTTTGAACACGTGTTGAGGTTAATGTAGGTCGGTAAGTGTTGATATTTTATTCAGTCAGTGTAAATTTAATTTAATTTTTAATTAAACTGTACATAAAATTGTGATTCACTTTTTAAATATGCCAAAAGTACCTACCCAATGGTTTGTTTTATTAAAAACAAATTTTTTTCAAATCATTTAGAATCCAAAGTCATTTCGAATCAAATTTACATTTAGACTCGTCACGCAATACCACAATTTGTGGCTGTCCTAAGCCAAGATAAGTATGATGGGAAAGTTACATCACAGGTAATGTGTATTTATGTGTTGTGTGGACGGGACGGCTGGCGATCGTTGTAGTGATTACGTCACTGATGCGCATATCCATGAATTTGCGGGCGGTCTGGGATAAAATCCGTTCTAAGCCTTTTTAGGAAAATATTTTTTTTAATTTTTTTAACTCGCTCTGTTATTTTATATTTAAGTCAAATTACCCATGGGTTAAGTGACAACGGTGTTTACCCTTACAGTCTGTATAGTTGATTGGGACTTAGTAATTATCGCTCTTTTGGTAGAGGGAGAGAAACATTGAAGAATATGCAAATAAAATAAAATGTCATAAAACGAGAAGAACAGTATTGGTAGAAGAAATGTGGCGGGAAAAATTTACCTTAAGCGAATATTATGGGTCGCGAGATTGGTATGGGTCGCAAGATTGTTGGGTCGCGAGATTGTTCGAGGGTCACGAGATTGTTTGAAAGAGATACCGACACGGGTTGGTTTTAGTTAGTAAAAATCCGACACGCCCTCCCGCTCCGCCCATAGCGGGAGAAGTCATTTGATTGATTTGATGATTTCCCATCCCAAAAAAAATAATAAAAAAAGCGAATATTATGCATTGTGTTAGAATTTGGTAAAATAGGTTTTCCCATTTCCGATATCCTTTCCCAAGCATTGGCTTTTAACATCCGATCGCTGTATGTTGGACTCGATATATTGTACAAACATTCAAAACGCTGCACCAAACCGATTAACTTTTCTTCATCCATGATTTCCATCTGACGCCGGCGCCGGCTGCGGTAGTAAACACACGCCCGTCCAGACAATTTTCTCGCTGCGGCAACACTGAGCGCGGGTAGCGGCGCGCGGTGAGTGCTCGCGCATGCTCGAGCATGCTCGAGCACGCATCCTGCAAGCTCGAGCATTGTAGAGCATCAAGTTTGGATGTGTGTTCAATTTTCTGGTTGAACCCGAAAAAAGCAGATTATGAGAAAAAGATTTTCTGGACTTCCTCGATATTGTTCCTGAAAGGAAAGGTGGTCCTACACTACGGCAAACCTTTCACCATAAAACTTACAAAGTGCGACTGCTTTTGCAATTTTGAACTGCAATTAAATCTACGAGGTTTTAAAGGTTTTGCACAGCTCATTCTAGAATAAAACCATTTATATACTCCGTATAATTCATGTGGCACTCCCAATTTAGTAAAATATTTGACTAAATAATATTTTATGGCGCCACAAAATAAAACAATGCATTGCATTCACTACGTTCATTTAGATGTAGGTAGGTACCTATGCCACAATTTACACGCAGGTAATGTCTGCTGTCACAGAAAAAGATTTTACCTTATTTAATAGTTATAGCGTTGTATGGTCAAAGATTTCAAGGCGAAAACGCGAGATAGTTCCAAGAAATACCGGATGTCTGGGACGGCATTTATATTTTTGACAGTTGGTTTCGTCTAACACGTACAAAACAAAATTACAAATGCAATTTGCTAGAATATAATGCAACCTTTTGTTTTGATTAACTAATCCTGCATAGTGCATTGTGTTCTAAAATTAGTTGAAGTTGGATGCCTACTCCTTCATTAAAGATATTTGGGCGGAGCAGCCGTTTTAAATAAGTGCCTCACTTCTAGTTTAAAAAAGTTTTAGCGATCAAAAAGTTTTTAACACGTTCCTATCACATAATAAAAGTGCACTAGATTTATCAGTGAATTTGGTGGTAAGAAAATTAGCATGTAATTTAAATATTTTAGAATATTACCTATCATTTAAGTCCTACAGCTATTCATATTTAAATAATTCATTATTGTTATCAAACTTATGGATTAAGGGCTTGATAAACTTTTACTGTAGCAAGTATTTTTTTTATTTTTAAAGTTGGAATAAAAAAAAAATAGTTTGCTTACTAGTTGTGTGTGGGTTTTGTGGTGGTCATAAAGGCTGTCGCATCATTCAAAAACTGCCCACTCTACCATAGTTGGGATGAGAAATTCTCTATTTACGGGTATAGGAAATGCTGATGGTCCACTGGTAAAGACAAAACTTCTCTACCGGAATTTCTCCTCATGGTCAGGCAATAATTCAGCAAATAGGAATGATAGACTAAACATTAATTTTTACATGCAAACTCAAAGCATTTACTTCAATTAAACCAAGTACAGGCACTTTTGAATTGTCAAGGGGTAGGTCGGTCCATGCCAGGATCCCCGTGATCCTGGCATGGACCAACTAACCCCTCGTTCAAAAAAGTTGCTGTGGCACAGACAACTGAAGGAACATGGGTGGGTTTTAGTCAGTAAAAGTCTGATCCTCCCCTTCCGCTCCACCCAAAGTGAGAAAAGTCATTTGATGATACCATCCAAAAAGAAAAAAAAGGAGTCGAGTCAGCTAGAAAGACAAAGCTGATTCCCCATTCCAAAGAGTAGTAGGTTGCTGTGGAGAAGAAACTGTAAGAAAATGAGCAATCACTCTTTTAATCAAAACATCATTTGACATGAATTATGGATCATTGATGTCAAAACGATTCATTACAGAATGACGCAGTTAGGAAAAAAAATGCAAGAAAATAGGGACCTAATGGTCACTGTTCTAGGAGCAGTAGTGGCCCAGTGATAATGGCCCCAACTTGTGGGTTCGAAACAAGCTGGATGCTTTACTTTGTGTAAATAATTTAATTACCGTTGCTCTCAAAACTGTGAAGGGAAAATATTGGAAGGAAAGTGGCATGTCCTAGAACAAAAAATTCAAAGTCATGAGACATCTCACTGACCTGCACTGGGCCCACACATAGGTTACAGCCCACTCCATTTCGTAGAGGAGGTCTGTGTGCCAGCACTAGAAACATTATACAGGATTTTTTTTAACCAGTGTGCAAATTTTTTTTGGTGGTTCAGTATCAGTCATTTAGAACAGGGATGTTAGGGAGCTCCGTAACCGTAACCGAAACTATCGGATATCCGATATAAAAATTTATCCATAACCGAATCCGAAATAAAAGTTTCGGATAATATCAGATTTGTAATTACATTTTTATTTTAGGTAGATTAGGTTACACTCAATATATATTTATAATCATTTTTATTTTAAATAACTGATTTTAATTCCTACCAAATGGTGACATATAAATAAAACCATTTTATTAGCTATTTGTATTTTACTTTTGAAATTCCTTAAAAGTTTAATATCCGTAACCGAAATTATCCAAAACTAACGGATAATCCGAAATAATTTAATATCCGTATCCGTATCCGCTAAAATAATCATTCCTACATCCGTAACCAAATCCGAAATTTCATATTCATAACATCCCTAATTTAGAACACATTTCAACTATTATTTCAATACTTTTTTAAAATTTTTATCCGACCATAAATCATTAAACTGTGGACACCCTATATATTTCGTAATATGATATCGACAGTAGGAATAGGTCAGTAACCACGCGCCGCCGTAGGTACTTCGAACTTCTTATAATTTTGACTGATCGAACAGCTGATAGGTACTTGTAGCTACGCTCGGTCGATCACCTTCGCCGCCACCGAGCGCAAGTTACCATAAAAACCAATTTCAAAATAAACATCTTGCATTAACGATAACTTAATTTTTTTGTACCTACTAAGATATCTATACTCTATACAAATAAATAAAATTGGAGTGTCTGTTTGTAATATTAAGATAACCACTTTTTACTAAGTGTATATGGATTTAAACACGGTACATATACCAAAACAACATTTTTTTTAATTTTTTCTTTCTTTCTGTTTGTTCCGGCTAATCTCTGAAATGGCTGGACCGATTTTGATGGAACTTTCACTGGCAGATAGCTAATGTAACAAGGAGTAACTTAGGCTACTTTTATTTTGGAAAAATTCTTTTATTTTAGAAAAATACCTGCGATATATTCCGACATCCACGCGGGCGAAGCCGCGGGCAAAAGCTAGTATCAAAATAAAAATTGCATGGTTGTTATAACTCGCGTAAGTTTAATTTGTTAAAATTTGAACACTGGTTAAAAACTTGTATTATTTAAGTTAGTTATGAATGATGAATGTTAATTTACATCACCTGATTCTTGAGATTAGTAGACTTAAGATTTTAGAAGTAGAAGTGCTCTATGCAAAGAAGTCTATCTGGTGAAGTTATACTACAATAAGTATGTCCGCCAACCAATTTCTGCGAAATTAATTTGTTTATTCTGTAAACAGGATATCGGCATCAGGTTTACATGTCATGTCATATTAAAAAACTTAAGCTTGTTATCTAGATCGAGTCAACATTTCTTATCTGACTATGCCTGAGAAGAAATGATGAAACTAACTCAGGGGTAAAAGTCTCTTTTAAAGTTCAGACATGATTTGAGAAGCCATTGAGGATCATGTAGATTAACACTTTGGACTCAACCCACTTTTCATAGATAAATGTTAACATGCTATTCATATTGCAAGTGCACCTTCCAGGAGGGACACTGGCATTATGTTTGTGCTAAATTTTATCCTCCAGGAGGGCTCAGCACTGACGGTTTTAAGTACCTGAAATGGCCTTTTAAGTATAGAACCGCTTTGGCTATTTTTTTGCCAGCCTTGGTTCAACTTTTTTGGTACAGCGATGAGCCAACGTGATTGTGATTAGATAACTACAACAAAATCAAATAATTTATCTCAAGCAGGCTATCGACCTTTCGTATGCCGTAAACGCGGAACCACGCGAGACAATGGTTTTTTAATTGTGTCTGTATTTACGGCCGGCATACAATGGGTTAAGAGGCACTTTTTATCACTACTTGATCCGTCAGAAAGGTACAGACGCCAACACATCAAGCTACTACAATCTGTCAGATTTCTTTGATAGATTTTCGACTTTATTTCTAGAGCATTAGGTTCAAGGTTCATTGGGAAAAATTGACAGTTTCGGGTAGCTTGACCTGGTGGCGTCTGTACATAAGATTACAGATGCATCAATCTATATAAATAAATAAAATTGAAGTGTCAGTTTGTTATACTTAACAATTTTTAACACTTTTGTTTGTCTGTCTGTTTGTTCAGGTTAATCTCTGAAACGGCTGGACCGATTCTGACGAGACTTTCACTGGCATAGTTAATATTATAAGAAGTGACATACACACACACACATACAATCACGCCTTTTTCCCATGGGGGTAGGCAGAACCCACGGAACGCCACCTGCTACGATCTCTACACACTTCTTTTGCTCCTTGCGAAGCATGTGTGGTGTGACTATGAATGATAGGCTGAGGAATTATGTGATAAGAGAATGGTGTGGTTTATGGGTTTAAAAGATTGTAGTGACAAAAATTGAAAAAAGTATGCTTAGATGGTTTGGTCATATTGAGAGGATGAATGAAGGACGGCTCACAAAAGGTATTTACAAGGCAGATGTGAGTGGAAGAAGTAACAGTAACAAAAAGTCGCCTATCTACTTTTTGTTCCCCCCTATTGGTATAATTTCCAATAGGAGCGCGGTTGTAGCCGCGGGCAGCAGCTTGTCTGTGTATAATGTTCTTTGTACATTACAATTAAATAGGGGTGCTTTTTTTCAGGTACGGTAGCAGCAAACATGCAGTACCATTCTTCAAAAGAAAGTGAAATTAAGATTCCTCCGAATTTATTGAAGAATTTTAATGTTTACGATACCTTGGAACCTGAGAAAATTGGCACCAAAAATAGTGATGCGACCAAGGTCGATAAACTTGTCGATATCGATGATTGCTCGCAAGATTCGGGATTTCAGGACGCAGATGTTAACCCGGCGTTCTTTGATAAAAATCGGGATTTCGATTTAGTTGATTTGTATCAGAATATGTTTGTGACCCCGCAACATATTAAAAAGAAACAGGCTACTAACGAAGTTGAAGCTCCTTTTAGTGCTTCTAAAGCTTTTGATGCTGGTTTTAAACAATTTTTTGATATGCTAGAGTCTGGTGAAAAGATTGATTGGACGAAAATTGCCCGAACTGAAGAAAAAACTATTACTGAACATGATTTTATTGAGAAGGAACCAAGAGTGTTAGTGCCAAAAGTTTTTACGGAACCAGATTCAGATCCCGAGGACATAATCCATGAAGTTTTGACACAGAAAACATTTGAACAACTGGCTTGTGGCAATATTAAAAGTAATTCGTTTAAGGGTTACTCAAGCGAGCCGCTAGAACGAGAAAGCCCTAAAATGGTAATAAAATCAGATGTCATTCCAGAATTTTCTCGTTCAAGTTTGAAAGGCATAATTAAAGATTCTAAATTCGAAAACAGAAGTAACGAAGACGTACCTCGTCCTTCAGAATTTGAACCATATCCGGTACACGGCCAAACAAACAACTCTTTACCAACTTTCACTGTTCGTGCCATTCAGAAAGACGAAAAGATCTACAAAAAGAAACGTTTAGTTAAACCTGAGAGTCAAACTGTTAATTACACAAGAGGCCCTGACTTTTACGAGAAGTCTGTGGTTTTGCCACAAATAATGGAGAGATTACACGCCAGACAGGCATATTTAGACGAAAAATACAATCAGAAAAAGAGGCTGATCTTGGATGCGGGCGCAAAGCCAAAAGCTTACGCAAACTCAGAAATAAAGAGAAACCCCACCAACCAGGCTTCAACCAGCACTTCATACGCAAACGCACAAGTAAAAACAAAACCACCAGAATCTAGCTCATTTGCTAAAAACGTTCCAACAAAAAAAGCGCCAAATAACGCTACCAGTTCGGGAATTCATTCATTTAACTCGAACAATGTACGAATCCAGAAGGAAGCTCAGCTGTGCATAAACAAAGTGACCAAGGATATACTTGTTCATACCACGGATAAACCCTGTCTGAACTGCTCCAATCCTTCTACTGCTAAAAGGGCAACTACTGCTGACAGTCCTGCAGGAGCTTCGACCAGAAATGACTACGGAAAACCGTCCCCTGTAATCTTGATGGAAGATTGCAACAAGGAAAGGTTGAGGGCCCTGAAGCAGAGTCAAATGTTCAAGGAATTTGTGCTCAAAGGTCAATATGACCTGTGAAAGTCACTGGAAACGAAAGAAAAACTAAAATTTTGTCACAAATACTTCCAAATGATCACCAAGACTGTTTCTTTGAAGAAGAAAAAAAGGCTGACGGCAGCGCAGAAGATTTTTTGGATTTTAGAAAGTTCTTGTGTTCTCATATTTAGAATTAAAATGACGGTAAAATCAATATAGGACTGCCTTTACTGTTATGGTATTACTAGAAATCAGCGAAGGCTTTAGCTGTAAGTTTAGTATTTTATAATTATATAACCAAATATTTACTTAGATATTTAAGGTAGCTATTTTATACAAATCACAATTTTATTATACAAATATATTTAGGATAAGCATACAGGAAAGGTTGTTATGGCGGCCTTTAGCTTATGAGTCGCCCCAACGACCTATGGACCATTGCTGGACTAGACATGGGAAAAATGTGTCACTAAAAAGGCTGAAATGTATCTTTCGGTCACTGGGATGTATATCACTCATTTGTATCTTTATATCGTTATGTATCAGTAGCTCACGCAACGCATTGCACTGCGCTGCTCGCTTCGTTCACCTCAATCTAATAAATGAGTGATAAATGACTTTATTTTTGCAAGTAGGTTTGTACAAACGCGTTTCCAATAAGACTACTCTGAGAAGAAAGGCCGAAACAGACTCAGAGGTCACAGTCTCTTTTAAAGTCCAGACATAATCTTGATCAAATCATGTGAAAGCCATGTGGACTGGTGTCTGAAGTGGTCTTTTAAGGAAAGAACCACACACCTTGAGTAGACCTGTCCAATCAGTGCACGCATTTGTCAGTAATCATGCAGCTCCACTCAGAACTTAAAGAGGTCAATGATTCGACGAACACTACCAAAGAAAGGACATTTGTGTAGGTCGCACAAATTACTCAAACTGCCAGACCATGATAAAAATTAGATGAGAAGAAAACGAAACCAAAAAAAAACACCCCCTTAGTCTTCACATTTACAATAATTAAAACTATATAATACTTTAAAAGTAAATATTCATGTCATTGTATAAGTTAAATTCATCAATGTCAATGTGTATAGAGAGTGAGCGTGATAGACAAGAATAGCCGTTTGCACTTTGTTTGGTCGTTAGATTAGGTATCTTTCTGATTTATTGGGCTGTTGTTTTTCTTCTAGGTATCTACTTGTTATGTTTCATAAATATTAAATAGGTACTCGAAAAATGAACTGGAATTTTTAGTTTAAAATAATAAATAATACGTTGCGTTTACGACAGACAGAAAAAGCCGACGTGAGTGAATGAGTTGTACATATACAGTGATATATTTGAATGGGACCACCTAAGCATATACATTGTGGAATGCAATAAAGTATTGAGTATTGGGAAACTTGACCGAGTTATTATTATAACTCGGTCAAGTTTAATTTGTTAAAATTTGCGCACTGGTTAAAAACTTATCCCGTATTTACGTTTGTACGAACGAACATGGGCTTACCACTGACTTGCTGTCGACTGTACCTTATACTTCTTAACTATTCCCAAATTTTTACTTCAGCCCAAAGACATTCACTGCTCGATGACGAGCCAATGTCCAGCATAGAGATGGGAAACTCAGGAGTAGACATGCGAAATGTAGCTCACTGAAAAGAAAAGAGTGATACAGCTCTTTTG